>LR738710.1:50080327-50160538 GCA_902687465.1 Secale cereale | reverse complement strand
GAGGTCTAAGCTTGGGGGTGTTGATACGTCCAAAATGCATCACTATTTTGTATCATAATTTATCCTTATTCATTGATATATTTCACGTTACGGTGATGTTCTTATGTTGTTTTGGTCTATTTTACACAGTTTGCAAACTTTCCGATGCCGAAGCAGCAGACGCAGGATTTAGCAGTAAAAAGTGGACGCAGAGTTGCTGAAGAAGAATACCTCCAAATTACCTGAAAATTGACGGGAGATATTTTTCAGACGGATCACGAAGGCACGCGAAAGGGCAACCAGAGGGGGGCCACAGGGTGCCCAGGCGGCCTGGGGGCGCCCCCCTGGCCGCGCCGAGCCCCTGTCCCACCTCTGGCCGCCCCCTTTTGCATATATGCTCTCCATTATCCAAAAACCCTAGAGACGGGAATTTTTACGGAGTTCCGCCGCCGCTCCGTGGCGGAAACCTACAGAGAAGAAAAAGCCATCTCCGGCGGGCAGATTCCGCCGGGGAGATCACCTCCCGGAAGGGGAGATCGTCGCCATCGTCATCACCATCGTCACGGGCATCATCGAGATCATCATCAACATCATCCCCAACACCAGCACCATCTCCATCTTCATCCAAATCTCATCTTACAATCGCAACTTGTGTTGTAACTCGTACTACCTATACTCTCTACTCCATCGGTGTTGATTACTACTTTGTGGTGAATGCTATTGAGTCTTGTTGGAGAAATACTATTATGTCCAGATTGTTTATCACATATTTATCCCCACTGATCATGATCTCTTTCATGTCTCGTGAGTAGTTACCTTAGTTCTTGAGGACACGGGGAAAGTCTTGTTGTTAGTAGTCATATGCTGTTGAAGTAATATGTGTTGTTTGATACTTAAGTTGTGTTGTCATTCTACTAGTGGTGTTGTGTGAGTCGAACACCCAACACTTCGCCTTATTAAGGACCTAGGAGAATACATTGTGTATAAAGAATGCTTATGGTGGGTTGCCGGAGTGACAGAAACCTGAACCCCAGTTCGCACGCTTTTGCATAAGGGAATAATGGATCCTCGATCGTATTGCTATGGTTAGGCTTTTGCCTTAAATTCTATCTTGTATTTGCGGATGCTTACAAGGTGTTTAATCATAAGAGTGCATTCATCTTAGTCTAGAGAGTGCACTAGCATAGATCCACCCACTCAACACTTATCAACACATAACATAGTATCGATACGGAATATGGTGAAAGCACATGACTACCTCTCCCGTGTGTCCTCAAGAACGCTTTAGTCTTTATAAGTTCAGTTGCTAGGCCTCTCCTTTGCTAAGAAAGGATTGGGCCACTTGTTACTCTCAGTACCTTTTACATTACTTGCTTTTACTTTCCTGTTGCTTATACCGAGAAAACCCCTAAAAGTTATCTTTCAGTGCTTGCAGTAATTTCTTGCTCAGAATCGCTTATCAATACCTTCTGCTCCTCGTTGGGTTCGACACTCTTACTTATCGAAAACGCTGCAATAGATCCCTTACGGTCGTGGGTCATCAACTGCCCACACATAACTTGTTATTTAAACGTATAAACCATGCCCAACAGAATAAATTGAGATGAGAAAAAGGAGTTACCATCACTTCTTCTTCATCCTCAAGAACAGATTGAATCGCTTGCAAAGTGAAGTTGATATCACCTAATGCAAAGATGAAGCAAAAAATTAATTTATGCATAGCACAAAGAAACTGAATAAAAATTGATAATTAACAAGACTACCTAACATGTCCGCTCGTGACCAAGCTTGCATACACATAAGAGCTTCGGCTATGCTTGGTGTAAGCCGACTGCGATGTGCACTAAGTAACCTCCCACTAGTACTAAAGACTGACTCCGATGCCACAGATGTAACAGGGATGGGTAATATATCACGAGCAATCTTCTGCAAAGTAGGGTACTTGGCACCTCCAACTTTCCACCAATTAACAATGTCAAAATTTGTTGTTCTACGAATAAGGGGCTCGCCCAAGTACATGTCCAATTCATTGTGAACTTGAGAAGGAGTAACAGGTTGTGAAGACAAGTATTGCTCAAACGCGCCCAAAATTTCATCCACACCACCATTATGAACACCTGGGGTGCTTCCAACAGTAGAAGTTTCGACACACAGAGATACATCTTGATATTCAACCAGCAAATCTAGCATTAACTTCTTTATTTTATCAACTTCTATGGATGCATGTTCAGTTCCATACAATGACCCAAATGAAGCCTTCAACATATGCATCTTATAATGTGGATCAAGGACGGTGGCAATAGCCATAAGACCATGGACATCTGTCCAATACTTCTCGAACTTGTCTTTCATTTCCTTGGACATAGCTTTTATGACACTATGTTAATTGGTTACCTCATTAGGAAGCTCTTTAGGTTCCAAGAAGCATCAATATAATGTGCAGTTACAGCCATATAGCCCCTCTTTTGATGGCCAGCCGTCCACAAATCTGTTGTGATGGCTACTCGGTTCTCAAACTTTGCAAAGTACTTCACCATGCTATTCTTTTGGACACCAAACATATTTATGATGTCCTGCCTAATGGTATTTCTAGACACCACCTTGAACATTGGTTGCAAAGTACCACAAAATTTTCGGAATCCAGCATGATCAACAATAGACAGAGGGTACTCATGCACACATATCATTAATGCAAGTTCCTTTCTAGCAAGTTCTTGATCAAAAACATAGGTCTCCAAATTTACTTTCCCATCCCCACTTTTTGACAACTTTAATTTGCTTTGTTGTGGACCCACTGGTGCATGCCGAGCTGGACAATTATTACGATGAGTCCTTAAGTGTGACGTACCAGAGGTTGATTCTCCAGCATATGGCTTATGACACTAGTTGCATATTGCCTGCCATTTCCCATTGATCAGTTCTGACTTAAAATCATCCCATACATCTGATGTCCGCTTCCTTCTAGAGCCGGTCAGTTTTGGTTGCTCCACTGCTGTATTGGTACCCTCTTGTGCAGTAGAACTTGCGACCACAGCAGCTCCAGCCACACCTGAGACATCCGCTGTAAGAGCAACACTGCTTTCGAGACCTGATAAACGAATGCAAGATGCCATCAACTCAGTGCTCTCATGCAGAAATGATATTACACATATGTCTCATGCAAAAATTGTCGATCTAGCACTAATGTTTTGGACTCGGTATTAGAGATAAATTATAAGAGTAGAAGTTATCTAGAGCAAAATTCATTGTTGATAAAGCTCCTTCATGACAATAAAGCTAGATAATGAATCTTTTAATAAGAAATAAAAAATTTGCATAGTAGCGATCAGTAGATGGTTTCCGATTATAGCAAAGATGCTGATAATAAAGCTACTCTATGACAAAATTTAATAAGAACATTAAATTGTACAAAGGTGATGTCAGTGAATTGTTTCTAGTTCTAGAAGAAATACTATTAATAAAGCTACTTTCTGACAAAATTTGATAAGAAAGTAATTTCTACAAATGCAACAGAACACAGTTTATGCTAGTTTATATAAAATCTCTCATAGATCACAAGCAAGGAGAGCACTGAGTTGCAAAAACTGTAGCAAATAACCGTTTTCAGTGCTGATGGTGCTGCGGTCGACACCCTGTTGCTCACCGGTGCACGGAACCTCCACTACTGGTTGCCGACCACGCAAACTTCTCCGTGGGACACAAACACTCCCGCCCATGCCCTTCCCATGGTTCCCCTTGCCCCCTTCCATTGAAGATTTACTCCTTCTTAGAGAAACAGAGCACACAACGGTAGCTTAGTCAGGAAGAGATCGATCGCCAGTTGGGGAAGGAGAGAGCGAGTGGGATGGGGGTCACAGACCTTGGGTATGTTGCGGTCTGCCGGTCGCCGATGTGCTTCCGTGCTGGTCGCCGAGGCCTATCGATGCTGGTCGCCGTCTCGCCAAGGACGGTCGCGCTGGGGAGGGAGATGGAGTGTTGAACCCGGGATGCTGGTCGGAGAGGCCGGCCGCGCTAGGATGGACGACCAGGGAGAGGTGGGGGCGGGGAGCGGGAGCGGGGGCGGCGGGCGTGACTTGTCAGGCGCATAGGCAGAGGCGCAGAGCGCCGCCGCGCTGAGGATGAGGAGGGAGGTGGACTCGGGGTGACTGGGGATTGACAGAGAGATTAGATTAGGTTTAAGAATTATTAGGTTAGTGGGGTTGTGGGGGATTAGGGGACATGGGCCGGGCTTTGACTTCTGTAATTGCAAGCGACTTGAGGTTGAACGTGTGCTTAGTCTTGTGTCACTTCCATATGGTCCCACCTGTCATACGGGTATCCATTGGATATCCATGGAGCAGAAATTAAACCCATGCCCAATCCGGCTGCTCGCGGGTATCCAAATCCATGGATCCATGGGCAGAAATGTGCTCCATACCCTTGCCCATTCGGGTCGGGTATCCACGGGTATCCGGATCCATGGATAAAATTGCCATCCCTAGCAGCCGCAAGCCTTTGTAGCCACCAAAAACTAATCTAGACCCATTCTGTCACCCTGCCGGAGGGGGGATCCCTGATCGGTGGCCATCTTCATCATCCTGGCGCTCTCCATGACGAGGAGGGAGTAGTTCACCCTCGGGGCTGAGGGTATGTACCAGTAGCTATGTGTTTGATATCTCTCTCGTGTTCTTGAGATGGCACGATCTTGATGTATCACGAGCTTTGCTACTATCGTTGGATCTTATGATGCTTCTCCCCCTCTACTTTCTTGTAATAGATTGAGTTTTCCCCTTTGGAATTATCTTATCGGATTGAGTCTTTAAGGATTTGAGAACACTTGATGTATGTCCTGCGTGGGTACCCATGGTGACAATGGGGTATTCTATTGATTCACTTGATGTATGTTTTAGTGATCAACTTGCGGGTTCCGTGACCCTGGGAATCTATGCATACACGTTTTCGTCTTGACTCATCGGTAGTAACTTTGGGGCACTCTTTGAAGTTCTTTGTGTTGGTTGAATAGATGAATCTGAGATTGTGTGATGCATATCGTATAATCATGCCCACGGATACTTGAGGTGACAATGGAGTATCTAGGTGACATTAGGGATTTGGTTGATTTGTGTCTTAAGGTGTTATTCTAGTACGAACTCTAGGATAGATCGAATGGAAAGAATAGCTTTGTGTTATTTTACTACGGACTCTTGAATAGATCGATGAGAAAGAATAACTTTGAGGTGGTTTCGTACCCTACAATAATCTCTTCATTTGTTCTCCACTATTAGTGACTTTGAGTGACTCTTTGTTGCATGTTGAGGGATTGTTATATGATCTAATTATGTTGTCCTTGTTGAGAGAACTTGCACTAGTGAAAGTATGAACCCTAGGCCTTGTTTTAAAGCATTGCAATACCGTTTGTGCTCACTTTTATCATTAGTTACCTTGCTGTTTTTATATTTTCATATTACAAAAGCCTATATCTACCATCCATATTGCACTTGTATCACCATCTCTTCGCCGAACTAGTGCACCTATAAAATTTACCATTGTATTGGGTGTGTTGGGGACACAAGAGACTCTTTGTTATTTGGTTGCAGGGTTGTTTGAGAGAGACCATCTTCTTCCTACACCTCCCATGGATTGATAAACCTTAGGTCATCCACTTGAGGGAAATTTGCTACTGTCCTACAAACCTCTGCACTTGGAGGCCCAAAAACGTCTACAGGAAGAAGGTTGCGTAGTATACATCAAGCTCTTTTCTGGCGCCGTTGCCGGGGAGGTGAGTGCTTGAAGGTATATCTTTAGATCTTGCAATAGAATCTTTTAGTTTCTTGTTTTATCTCTAGTTTAGTTTATAAAAGAAAACTACAAAAAATGGAATTAAGGTTACCTCATATGCTTCATCTTTTTAATCTCTTTCGTGAAAATAATGGAAAGGAAAATTGTGCTCAAGTGTTAGAAGAAGAAGGCATTAAAATGGTTGGCACTAAATCTTTGAATGATGAGCATGATTGCAAAGTTTTTAGTACGAACTCCTTGAATATCCATAGTACTAATGATGATTGCACTAGTCATGATGAAAATATCTCATATAATTATGTCAATTTTTGTGGAATACATAGAGTTTGCAAGTACACACCAAATAGGGAAGATAGATTTTGCAAGAGGCATAAGTATTTAGAAACTAAATGGTTGCAAGAAGGCTAGATGTTTGTGCTGAAAATTTAAATTTTCTTAGCCATCCTTATGAACTTTGCAATGAACGTGATCATTTAAATATCCAATGCAAATTGTTTCATGATCAAATCCTGTCCAAAAATTGTGATGACTTGATTTCCCTTGAACATCATAATGAACTTAGTTTTCTTCTAGGTTATGAAGAAATGAAACGTATAACTAAGCATATTCCAGAATTTGCCCGTGAGAGAGTTCTTGATTTTGATCTAGAAGAAATATTTATGTATTGTGCGGTGAATTGCATTGAAAATCCTTATATTGCCAATTACATAAAGACAATAAAACAAATAGAAGATGAAGAGAATACTAATGAAAGGGAAGAGATTTCCCAATATCCTCCTATTCTTTCTTATGATGAATCAGGTAACGAGGAGGAGGCTTCTATTCAACCAATCTCATTAATAAGGAGCTCCAAAAATAGGATTAAACCCACACATGATGTGAAGAAGAAATAGAAAAGACGGAGAAGCAAAGGTAAAAAGGTATCCCTTCCAAATGATGTTTCTCCTATTACTCATTGTGATGATGACAATTGGTATACTATTGGTGCTATCCATACTATTATTGATGGGAGTGATTATGCTTATGATACGAAAAGGCCCAAGCTTGGGGATGCTATGTTTGATGAGAATGATATGTTTGAGAATTTATTTGCTGCAATTAATGTTTGTCCTAAGCTTGGGGATGCTATGTTTAATGAAGATGATATTTTTAGTCTCCCAAGTTTTGATGATCAAATTTATTATGATGATAGCATGCCTCCTATTTACGACGATCATATTTATGAAAGTGGATATGGAAGAGTGTCAACTTTAGGAAGTAATGATCCCACTATTTTGGTGGATGTTGAATCTTATTGTGATAATTATAAAAGTGGATTTGGTGAGGTCATGACTTTATTTAGTAATGAGTCCACTATCTTGGAAGAGGTTTCAATTGATTATGATGAGAACAAAGTTGCTACTTATGATGATTATTGTGATGATACTTATGCTATAAAAAGTAGTGATGATCATATTTATAAAACTTGTCATGATTATGATTACCCTTTTTTTGAACATTACTCTTTTAATGTGGAAACAATTTATAGTATCCGAGTTTCTTATGATATTCCCACTATTCGAAACTATGAGAAGAATTTTTCTTATGAGGGGAGTAATAAAATTTATATGCTTGTGCATCATGAAAATAGTGCTTTATGTGATAATTATATTGTTGAATTCATTCGTGATGCTACTAAAAATTATTATGAGGGATGAACATATGCTTATAGGAATTGCAATAATATCAAGTTTCCTCTCTATGTGCTTAAAATCTTGAAGTTATGCTTGCTTTGCCTTCCTATGCTAGTTAATTATTGTTCACATAAGTTGTTTGCTCAAAATATCCCTATGCATAGGAAGTGGGTTAGGCTTAAATGTGTTAGTCATATTCTTCATGATGCTCACTTATGTTTCAATTCTTATCTTTTATGCGAGCATCATTAAAATCATCATGTCTAGCTAAATGGCATTAAAGAAAAGCGTTTGTTGGGAGACAACCCAATATTTACCCATACTGTTTTTGTGTGTGCACATGATTAAGTTACTGTAGTAATCATGTTTTATAGCTTTTGTTTCAATAAAGTGCCAAGTAGAACCTTTGGGAAGACTTGGGTGAAAGTTAATGTGATCTTGCTGTAAAAAACAGAAACTTTGCGCTCATGAGATTAGCTGCCATTTATACTGGAGAGTGCTTTTAAGTTTATTCTTTTGCATAAGATTAATAGACAAATTACTCAAGTCCACCAATTAATTTCGGAATTGTTTGAGTTACAGAAGTATTCGAAAGTTACAGATTGCTACAGACTGTTCTCTTTTCGACAGATTCTATTTTCTATGTGTTGTTTGCTTATTTTGATGAATCTATGAGTAGTATCGGAGGGTATGAACCATAGAGAAGTTGGAATACAGTAGATATTACACAAATATGAATTTAGAATGAGTTCACAACAGTACCTTAAGTGGTGGTTTTATTTTCTTATACTAACGGAGCTTACGAGTGTTCTGTTGAGTTTTGTGTTGTGAAGTTTTCAAGTTTTGGGTAAAGATTTGATGGACTATAGAATAAGGAGTGGAAAGAGCCTAAGCTTGGGGATTCCCAAGGCACCCCAAGGTCAAATTCTAGGACAACCAAAAGCCTAAGCTTGGGGATGCCCCGGGAAGGCATCCCCTCTTTCGTCTTCGTCTATCGGTAACTTTACTTGAGGCTATATTTTTATTCACCACATGATATGTGTTTTGCTTGGAGCGTCAATTTTTTTTATTTTGTTTTCCTTGCTGTTTGAATAATATCCCAAGATATGAAATTCTTAAATGTAGAGAGTCTTCGCATAGTTACATAATTATTCAACTACTCATTGATCTTCACTTATATCTTTCGGAGTAGTTTGTCATTTGCTCTAGTGCTTCACTTATATCTTTTTAGAGCACGGCGGTGGTTTTATTTTTAAGAAATAGATGAACTCTCATGTTTCATTTATATTATTTTGAGAGTCCTTTAGAACATCATGGTAATTTGCTTTGGCTATAAAATTAGTCCTAATATGATAGGCATCCAAGATGGGTATAATAAAAACTTTCATATAAAGTGCATTGAATACTATGAGAAGTTTGATGCTTGATGATTGTTTTGAGATATGAGGATAGTGATATTAGAATCATGCTAGTATAATAGTTGTGAATTTGAGAAATACTTGTGGTGAGGTTTGCAAGTCCCGTAGCATGCACGTATGGCAACCGTTGTGTGACAAATTTGAAGCATGAGGTTTTTCTTTGATTGTCATCCTTTGTGTGGAGGTTGGGATCGTGCGATGGTTAACTCCTACCAACCCTTCCCCTATAGCATGTGTGTAGTACTTTGTTTTGATGACTTGTAGATTTTTGCAATAAGTGTGTGAGTTCTTTATGACTAATGTTGAGTCCACGGATTATACGCACTCTCACCCTTCCGCCACTTCTAGCCTCTCTTGTACCGCACAACTTTCGCCGGTACCATGCACCCACTATATATCTTCCTCAAAACAGCCACCATACCTACCTATCATGGCATTTCCATAGCCATTCCAAGATATATTGCCATGCAACTTTCCACCGTTTCATTTATTATGACACGCTTCACCATTGTCATATTGCCATGCATGATCATGTAGTTGACATCGTATTTGTGGCAAGGCCACCATGCATAATTTTTCATACATGTCACTCCTGATTCATTGCACATCCCGGTACACCGTCGTAGGCATTCATATAGAGTCATATTTTGTTCTAGTATCGAGTGGTAATCCTTGAGTTGTAAATAAATAGAAGTGTGATGATCATCATTATTAGAGCATTGTCCCGGAAAAAAAAAGAGAAAGGCCAAATAAAAAAAGAAAAAGAAAGGCCAAACAAAACAAAAAAAGAGAAAAGAAGAAAAGGGACAATGCTACTATCCTTTTTCCACAGTTGTGCTTCAAAGTAGCACCATGATCTTCATGATAGAGAGTCTCTTGTTTTATCACTTTCATATACTAGTGGGAATTTTCGTTATAGAACTTGGCTTGTATATTCCAACGATGGGCTTCCTCAAATGCCATAGGTCTTCGTGAGCAAGCAAGTTGGGTGCACACCCACTTAGTTTATTTTGTTGACCTTTCATACATTTATAGCTCTAGCGCATCTGTTGCATGGCAATCCCTACTCACTCACATTGATATCTATTGATGGGCATCTCCATAGAACATTGATACGCCTAGTTGATGTGAGACCATCTTCCTCCTTTTTGTCTTCTCCAAAACCACCATTCTATTCCGCCTATAGTGCTATATCCATGGCTCACGCTCATGTATTGCATGAAAGTTGAAAAAGTTTGAAAAAATTAAAGTATGAAACAATTGCTTGGCTGAAACCGGGGTTGTGCATGATTTGAGTATTTTGTGTGACGAAGATGGAGCATAGCCAAACTATATGATTTTGTAGGGATGAACTTTCTTTGGCCATGTTACTTTGAGAACACATAATTGCTTTGTTAGTATGCTTGAAGTATTATTATTTTTATGTCGATATTAAACTTTTGTCTTGAATCTTATGGATCTGAACATTCATGCCACAGTAAATAAAATTAAATTGATAATTATGTTAAGTAGCATTCCACATCAAAAAATTCTGTTTTTATCATTTACCTACTCGAGGACGAGCAGGAATTAAGCTTGGGGATGCTTGATATGTCTCCAACGTATCTATATTTTTTTATTGTTCCATGCTATTATATTATCTGTTTTGGATGTTTAATGGGCTTTAATATACACTTTTAGATGATTTTTGGGACTAACCTATTAACCTAGAGCCCAGTGCCAGTTATTGTATTTTCCTTGTTTTTGAGTATAGCAGAAAAGGAATACCAAATGGAGTCCAATTGACTTGAAACTGCACGGAGGTTGTTTTTGGACCAGAAGAAGCCCACAGAGGACCGGAGATGGACTAGAAGAGTCCCGAGGCCACCACGAGGGTGGGGGGCGCGCCCTACCCCACTGGGCGCGCCCCCTATCTCGTGGCCGCCTCGGGGACCCCCCTGACTTGTTCCCGACTCCAACACCTCTTATATATACCCAAACTTCCAGAACATAACCTAAATCACGAGTTCCGCCGCCGCAAGCCTCTATAGCCACCAAAAACCAATCTAGACTCGTTCCGGCACCCTACCGGAGGGGTGATCCCTCGCCGGTGGCCATCTTCATCATCCCAGCGCTCTCCATGGCGAGGAGGGAGTAGTTCACCCTCAGGGCTGAGGGTATGTACCGGTAGCTATGTGTTTGATCTCTCTCTCTCTCTCTCTCTCTCTCTCTCTCTCTCTCTCTCTCTCGTGTTCTTGAGATGGCACGATCTTGATGTATTGCGAGCTTTGCTACTATAGTTAGATCTTATAATGTTTCTCCCCTGTCGTGGAATTAACACGGCAGATGTCCGGTTTAGCGGACTTGATGATGGAACCATCGCACGGGTTAGCTTGAAAGGGTTCATGGCACACAAAGGACACAAAGGATTTATACTAGTTCGGCCCCTTTGAGAAGGTAAAAGCCTACGTCTAGTTGGTTTGGTATTGCTTGGGCGTCGGTTTACAGGGAGCGGAATCGCTTGCCTGCGTCTCGACGGATTGATTGTTGCTTGTCCTTGAACCGGTACCGGGTCGTCCCTTTATATAGAGGTGACGCCTGGTCCGGTTTACAGAGTCCCGAGGCCGGCTCATAATCGTGTCCGCCTCGGTCTCTGCCCTTTCTTTCTTATCTCTCAAGTTACATCTCTTTGGCGGATTACAAACTGGATTTCTATACATGGGCCTTGAAATCTCACGGGCCGTAATCTCTACTGAAATGGTAAAACCAAGTACGATATAACTAAGCCGGTTTACAATGTCCGGTTTATACCTACTAACTGTATCCCTGACATTAGGCCCCAGAATGATTTGAACTTGTTCATATCAGTCTCCGTCGTCTCCTGCAATTTTCTTGTCTTCATCCTTTGTAAACCGGCTCTGACGTCATCCTCCGAAATCATTAAAGTCTGACAATGACATCATCTCCGCATTTAATGCTGCGAGCTGTACTGTAACGTATTTTAAGGGTTATCCCGAAAATCGAGGCGTTTAAAGGATCTTTATCCGATTTTGCTCCCTTGATTACCGCACCTGTCGCTTCGCCTCTGCCTCTCTGCTTATAAATAATACCGCCCTCTTTCATTCTTCCTTCTCGCGTCTTCTTCCTCCTTCCGCTTCCTGACCCGCAAGAACTCCATTAGAGCCCGAGCTCGGAGCGCCGCCATCATCTCGTCGGATCAAGAGCTCCCAGGCCGCTGCATCAACCTGATTTGTCCAGAGAAACTCCGTTGCTACCCTCCATTTTTCAGGTATGTTTTTCTTTCCTCGTTTTCGATCTGCATCTGCTCGTGCTCCTCCTAGTCCTTCCGCCATTAGGGCTCCTAGCAAAGCTTTCCTTCTGTTCTTGTAGATTCGTTCCTTCTGTAAGATCCGTAACTTTTAGGCCTGGCCAATAAACCTTCCGCTCACTTCTAGCCTTAGATCTTGTCTTTTATAATGCTGCAATTTTATCTGTTCCGCCATTAGAACTTCTGTCATTAGAGCTCCGCCATTAGAACTCCGCCATTAGAACCTTTAGCACCAGTTCCGCGGATTTAACTTTTGCGCCTTGCCCTTTAGATCTTGCTATTTTATTTCTGCAGTTGCCTGCCTTAGGTCTCGTTTTTTATGCATATCATGTACACTCGTCTGCTCCGAATTGGACCTCTGTAAATTTTCCCGTGTAATTTTCGTTTCTTTCATCTCAGTAAGCTCAGATCTATTCCTCCTTAGCAATGCGTTGGAAACCTGTTTTTCTCTTCGATAGATCCGCTAAGTATGTTCCGGTTTAAATTGTCATGTCATAATCCGGAAATGATATAGACTGATGCAATGACTTAAACGATTCCTCTTCAACTGCCATTTTAAACCGGAAATGATATAACTGGTATTATGATTGCCGGTTTAACCTTGCCAGCTAGTTCTTCGTTTCCACCATTGTACAATATGTATCGGTCCCGGATCATTTGTATGTTCATAATCCGGTTTATGTACTTTTCTCTTCTTCAGCAGTTTGCTCGAATGGCTAAGCAGTACGTTTCATGCGATTGGGTCCGTTCTGTCGTGACTGAGGAAGACTTAGTCAAATTGTCGAGCATCGGCACCTTAGGGCCTCGGGCCGAGCTAAAATGGCGTGCTCCGGTTAACGAGTGCCCTCCTACTCCTAGATCCGGAGAAGTCATCGTATTTCTGGATCATATTTCCAGAGGCTTCTCTCCCCCCGGTTCAAAATTTTTCCGGGATGTTCTTGCTACCTTCCAGCTGCACCCGCAGGACATCGGACCAAACTCTGTTTCCAACATTTGCGATTTCCAAGTATTCTCTGAAGCATATCTGCAAGAAGAACCTTCAGTTGATTTATTCCGGGATTTCTTCCATGCAAACCGGCGCACTGAATTCACCAGCGGGCCTCACCAGGAGCTTGGGGGGATTAGCATTCAGAAAAGGAGGGATGCAGTTTTCCCTCACGCCTCTTTACACACTCACCCTAAGGACTGGAACAAGTCCTGGTTTTATTGTATAGACACATCTCCTGAAGGTGAAAATCCTTTGCCGGGTTATCGTGAAACTCGTATCCCGGCAAATCACCCCTTGCCACAACGGTTAAGTGCTGCTGAACGGATCCAGTTTTCACCACAGCTTTCCAAGCTGAGAGCTTTCATGGCCAATGGCCTGATTGGTACTGATTTCCTTCGCTGCTGGTTATCTTGGAGCATCCTTCCCTTAAGCCGGCGCCCTGAGTTGATGTGTAATTACTCCGGTAAATCGGATGATCCTCAAAGGTTTTCTAAGGAGAAGCTTTCTGAATCGGAAGTAATTGAGTCAGCCAAGAAAATTGTCAATCCTGCTTTAACAGACTGCACTAAAGTTGGCTTGGCCCCATACTTCAAGAAGAACAAGCTGCCTGAAGTGAGTTTGTCTTTAACTTGTACTTTATATACCGTCTTCTTTGAACCGTCTTTTACTTGCCTTTGCTTTTTTCATTTAGGCTGATGACCCTTTCTGGAGGAGAAAACCTCAGGAAAAACCTGTAAGGCAAGCTCGCCGAAAAACCCCTGCAAACAAGAAAAGGAAAGCGGCCATTGATGTCGGTTCTCCTTCTGAGGATGATGATCCGGACTCCGAGGTATGCCTTACTCCGGTTTACATTTTGCTTTTATATACTTGTTCACATATCTAATGATACCCTTTCACAGGATCCACTCGAAGGTGATAACCCAGCGGAGATTGAGGTAACCCTTATTTCTTCTGATTCAGAACCTCCTCCTCAAAAGAGCCGTCGGACTGTTAGAAAGTATCAATTTTCACATCCTTATGCTAAGTTGGATCCTAATTTTACTTTGAAGAAGCAACAGCACGAAGCCTTGCGCCGGACCACTCGCCATAGTGGCTTGGCAGTGGAATCTTCTGGAATCTCATTAACTCCGGCTCGAAAGCGCCGCGCTGAGGTGATACTCTCTCCGACCCTTCTTCATCCCAAGGCCGGTCTTATCCGAAAACCACTTAAACCAACTGATCCTGATTATCAGGAAACTCCACTGTCTTCTTCTGGCGAATCAACCGCTACACAGCTTCCTCCTTTGAAGACCGTCCCGGGGTAATTCTCTTTACCTCTTCCGGTTTATGACACTCCCTTCCTTCATAATGCTAACTTATTTTGCTTGTTTTTCCAGCAAACCGAAACCTAGCAAAAGAGCCAAGGCGAAGAAACCTGTTGCTGATCCTTCTGCCGATGAACCGGTGATTGATCCGTCTACCACCGTTCCTCCTGAAGGCACTCCTGCCGCTCCGGTTGACGAACCCGCTCTTTAAACTCCTGCTGCTGAAGATGTCCAAGACCCACCAAGTCCGGCCCGGGTTAATTCTCCTCAAATTAACCCGGCGTCTCCTGATCCGGCTCACACTGAAGTTCCTCCTCCCAATGCACCCACTTCCCCTGATGTCGTGGTTACTGGCGCTGCTTATGTTGCGCCAGCCGAACCCACCGTTTTAGCAAAACATACAGCTAAAGCGGAAAAGATGACTCAGGAGAAGGGGAAGTGGAGTACTGATATATCCAGTCTCTCAAATATGAGTGCTCAAGACATCTATTCCGGATATCTGAACCGGCTCCATAGCAGCCGGGATTATGAAGCCAGCCTAGTAAACCTGATGAGAGAAAAATATGAAGTAAGTTTTCCTCTTCTGACTTTGCCTTTTCTCAACGCCTCTTTATCTTATAACAGCCCCCAAGTTCCGGTTTAACTTCTTTATTGAAGGTAATCCGGAACTTTGTAGTTTTGAACTGCCGATCCATACATTAGCCCCCAAGTATCAGGTAGATAACTTGGTTATGTAGTTGATACTTGTAATTTCAAAATTGTCTCAGATGCCTTGCTTCAACTGCCATTAGCCCCCAAGTGTCAAGTATACAACTTGGTTGTGTGCTTGAGACTTGTATTTTCAATTTGTCTTTGTTGTATTACTTCAACTGCCATTAGCCCCCAAGTGTCAAGTAGACAACTTGGTTGTGTGCTTGAGACTTGTAATTTCTAACCTTGCTTTTGAACTTTTGTCTACAGGCTGAGCTGAACCGGAACGCTGTAGAAATCAGTGAACTTCGAAGCCGGCTTATAGAGACTGAGTCAGCCGCTTCAAAGGCGAAGAAAGAACTTCAAGTGAGTTTAAAGACTGCGGAAGATTTGAAGAAATTCTTTGATGAGGAATGGACTACTTTTGAAGTCCAGAAAAAGGATCTTGAAAAACGTGTTCAGGATGCCGAAGGAGCACTTAACCCGGTTACTGAAGAATTGACCGGGTTAAAGTGCCAAATTGATTTAATGACTTCTGCTATCTTTGGTAAGCATAACCTGAACTCTTGTCTGTTATCTTTGCAACCTGTGACCTGTACCGGTTTAACTTTCATTGTTGTATGTAGGACGCCGTGTCTCCCATCTTGGGGATGATGTACGGAAGAAACTGAAGGCCTGCTATACCTTGGTTGAACAACTATACTCAGGAGCACAAAGGATTATCAGCGCCACTTCCTTTGGTAAACCGGCTCCTTCAACTATTAAATCTACCTTGAACAGTTTGTCCATTCTGCCGGCTCGTCTTGAAGAGGTGAAGAAATCGGCTGCTCGAGGAGGTGCTCTTCTGGCCCTTACGAGGGCTAAAGCTTGGGTTCCAGACCTTGATCCGGAAGAAGTGTTAACCGGATTTCCTGATACCAAGGAGGACGGTTCAACCTTTGATGAAAAGGATCTTTATGCTCTGACCAAGGAAGTGCGTCCCCTTGCTAGCAAGATTGCGGTGGAATCTGACTTGTCTCGATATCATCCAGCATACAATCTGCAAAACGAGCGGGTGGAATGACCGGTTTACGATGTTGCAAACTTAACTCCGCCGGTTCGTCCTCACACCTTTGCTCCTGATATTGATCCTGCTGAGCTGATCAACGATGAAGTATATTTCCGTGCCTTGGCCAAGATTGGTTGGCGGGCACCAGATTTCCCGCCGCTTCACGAGGAGGAAGATGTTCCGAAACAAGACGGTGGCCAATCATCCCGGCAAGGAGAAGCACAATCTTGAATGCTACTGTTGTAATCATGATTGTTATTCCGTAAACAATGCTTCCAACTATTTGGCTTTTATGCCTTGTAATAGGTTTAGCTGAGACTTAATGCACTGTGATCCGACTTTTGGTCTTTATAAAGTATTCATTCGTTGACTTGTTGATTGATGCGGATTCCTTGCTCTGTCCATAAAAAGATCAAAAATATGTCCTAGCGGCTTTACCACTGGACGGATTAACTTGTTCTCTTGGTATAACTAATAAGCATATCTTTAACAAATAACTGTGATACCTGAATTGTATGTAGCCAAAATACCTTAAACCAGTCAGGATGTTTAAAATCACCTTAATCAGTCTTCATCAATTTTAATAAACCCTTGAAACTCTTCGGTTCATCTTGTCGATAAATCTTTCTCTTCTCGGTTCAGAAATTTGTAACTTGTATCTGATGTGTGCTGCCAACTGTCAGCTCATCATGAGGTCGAGCCGGGTTACGATGAACGCCGGTTTAACTCTTACTGGTGTTCATGACCCAGACTTGTAACACTAGATAGACGGTCAACTTCTGGAGCTGTTCCCCTTGGTTAAAAAGGTTATGAAACACAAAAAACATCAAGAAACACATAATTATTTTAAATCAAACTATGTAATCGAGGCTTTTTCGAAGAGCTGCCAGGCTCAAAACAAGGTTTAGCCATTCATGGGGATGTGGGCGAACCCGACTGTCCCCAGGGGCCGGGTCATCATTTGAACGTGGGCGTACCAACTGTTCAGGGAGCCCAAAAATTCATAACATAGCCATTCATGGGGATGTGGGCGAACCCGACTGTCCCCAGGGGCCGGGTCATCATTTGAACGTGGGCGTACCAACTGTTCAGGGAGCCCAAAAATTCATAACATAGCCATTCATGGGGATGTGGGCGAACCCAACTGTCCCCAGGGGCCGTTGACGTTCATCCTGACCCTGCAGGTTTTTCCTTTTTCTTTTATGGGGTTTTTCTCTTCCTGAACCGGACATAATCTCTTGTTCCCGTGAGTTCTACTGCTCCTTCACACACCCTGCAAAAATTAGTTTCTAAAAACCAGCCAACATTGAAATATGATTTTTTGATAACAAACTGACATGGATATTTGCCGCAAAATTTATGTATGTGGAAAAAAGGCTGAGCCCCCGGTTTACCGAGGGTGCCGGTTTATTCATTATTCATAATATATACATAGGATACATGGAAGCCTACGGCTCAAGTGTAATATGGCCGTAGATGAGCAATGTTCCACGGCCTTTTCGTCTCCTCTTCTGATGTCCGTGAATCTTTGTGCTCTCGAATGTCCACCAAATAATATGGCCCGTTGTGTAAATTTTTGCTGATCACAAAGGGCCCTTCCCATGGCGGGGATAGCTTGTGCATATCTGTTTGATCTTGGATAAGCCGGAGTACCAAGTCACCCTCCTGGAATGTCCTGGTTCTAATCCGGCGGCTGTGATATCTGCGCAGATCTTGCTGATAAATCGCCGACCGTGCTGCAGCTATGTCACGCTCTTCATCCAACCGATCCAAACCGTCTTGTCTTGACTCCTCATTGATGGCTTCTACATAGGCCGCTACCCTTGGTGAATCATGCCGTATGTCACTTGGAAGAACTGCTTCTGCGCCGTAAACCATGAAGAAAGGTGTATAACCTGTAGACCGATTGGGTGTAGTGTTAATGCTCCAAAGGACAGACGGTAATTCTTCAACCCAACATCCTGGGGTTCTCTGCAAAGGCGTCATAAGCCGGGGCTTGATTCCACGCAAAATCTCCTGATTTGCCCTTTCTGCTTGACCATTGGATTGGGGGTGAGCCACAGAAGATACGTCCAAACGAATATGCTCTCGTTGACAGAACTCTTCCATCTCACCCTGAGATAAGTTGGTGCCATTATCTGTGATGATGCTATGTGGAAAACCAAACCGGAATATTACTTTTTTGATGAACTTAACCGCCGTTGCCGCATCACACTTGCTTATAGGTTCCGCTTCAACCCACTTCGTAAACTTGTCCACTGCCACTAGTAGATGAGTTTTCTGATCTTGGGATCTCTTGAAAGGACCAACCATGTCAAGCCCCCAAGTTGCAAAAGGCCAAGTTATTGGTATCATCCGGAGTTCTTGTGCCGGAACAAGGGCACGTCTTGAGAACTTCTGACAAGCGTCACACTTGCGGACCAGGTCTGTCGCATCTGCATGTGCGGTTAACCAATAAAAGCCATGTCGGAAAGCTTTAGCCACTAAAGATTTTGATCCGGCATGATGACCACAATCCCCTTCATGAATCTCCTTGAGCCCTCCAACTGCTTCGAACCGTCGAAGTGAATCGTCCAATAAGTGAGATCCGGCTTCTCCTCCGGAGTTTGTAATTCTGTCCAGTCGTTGATGAAGTCCACCAGTGCCTGAGATTTTATAGCAGTACGTGGTACATATTTCAATTCATGTGGACTGAGCTCAATGGCCCACTTGGCTATTCTGCCTGTTGCTTCTCTATTCTGGATTATATCTCCCAACGGAGCTGAACTAACCATAGTTATTGGATGCCCTTGGAAATAATGCTTCAATTTCCGGTTTGCCATGAACACCCCATATACCAATTTCTGCCAATGAGGGTATCTTTGCTTGGACTCGATGAGTACTTCACTCACATAGTAAACCGGGCGCTGAACCGGATGTTCTTTCCCTGCTTCCTTGCGCTCAACCACAATCGCAACGCTGACTGCCCGTGTGTTTGCAGCAACATATAATAGCAAAGGCTCCTTGTCGATAGGAGCAGCTAAAACCGGCGGCTTCGCTAGTTGCTGCTTCAGATTCTCAAACGCTGTATTCGCTTCATCACTCCAAATGAACCTGTCCGTTTTCTTCAACATTTGATAAAGCGGGATCGCCTTTTCTCCTAAGCGACTGATAAACCGGCTCAACGCCGTGATCCGGCCAGCTACGCGCTGAACATCATTAATGCAAGCCGGTTTCGCTAAAGATGTGATGGCCTTGATCTTCTCCGGGTTGGCTTCTATTCCCCGGTTCGAGACCAGGAATCCCAAAAGCTTACCAGCCGGGACACCAAAGGCACATTTCTCCGGATTGAGCATCATCCTGTAAGCCCGAAGATTATCAAAGGTTTCTCTGAGGTCTTCTATCATTGTTCTTTCCTCCTTTGACTTAACCACAATGTCATCCACGTAAGCATGTACGTTCCTTCCTATCTGCCCCTTCAAACAATTCTGAACACAACGCTGATAAGTTGCCTGCGCACACTTGAGCCCAAAAGGCATAGACACATAGCAAAAAGCACCAAAAGGAGTTATGAATGCTGTCTTCTCTTGATCTTCAACTGCCATTTTGATCTGGTGATAACCTGAGTACGCATCCAGAAAACTCAGCCGCTCACACCCTGCTGTAGCATCAATAATCTGATCAATGCGAGGTAGAGCAAAAGGATCAGTTGGGCAAGCTTTATTGAGGTCTGTGTAGTCCACACACATCCTCCACTTCCCATTCTTCTTTAGAACTAGCACCGGATTAGCCAACCATTCCGGATGAAACACTTCCACTATGAACCCTGCCGGCAAAAGCCTGGCCACTTCTTCTCCTATAGCCTTGCGCCTCTCTTCGTTAAAGCGGCGCAGATACTGTTTTACCGGTTTAAACTTCGGATCAATATTTAACTTGTGCTCAGCGAGTTCCCTCGGTATACCTGGCATGTCAGAAGGTTTCCATGCAAAGATATCCCGGTTCTCACGGATGAACTCGATGAGCGCGCTTTCCTATTTAGGATCCAGGTTAGCACTGCTGGTGAATTGCTTAGACGAATCTCCAGGCACAAAATCGACCTGCTTAGTCTCCTCCGCTGATTTGAACTTCAAAGCCGGATCATGCTCGGTGGTTGGCTTCTTCAGCGGAGTCATATCTGCCGGATCAACATTATCCTTATAAAATTTTAACTCTTCCGTGGCACATACCGCTTCTGCATAAGCTGCATCACCTTCCTCACATTCCACTGCTATCTTACGACTGCCGTGCACCGTAATTGTGCCTTTATGACCCGGCATCTTGAGCTGCAGATAAACATAACATGGCCTAGCCATAAATTTAGCATAAACCGTCCTCCCAAACAAAGCATGATACGGACTTTTAATTTTGACAACTTCAAAGGTGATCATCTCCGATCTGGAATCATGCTCATCCCCAAAGGTGACTTCTAAGTCAATCTTACCAACTGGATAAGCTGACTTACCTGGGACCACCCCGTGAAACACTGTGTTTGATGTCCTTAACTGTTTATCTGTCAGACCCATACGGCGAAAAGTCTCGTAATATAATATATTGATACTGCTACCTCCATCCATGAGGACTTTAGTGAACCTGTATCCTCCCACCTGAGGTGCCACCACCAAGGCTAAATGTCCCGGATTATCTACCCGTAACGGGTGGTCCTCTCTGCTCCAAACAATGGGCTGCTCTGACCATCGTAGAAACTGTGGCGTCGCCGGTTCTACCGCATTAACAGCCCGCTTTAAAACCTTCTGGTCTCTTTTGCATAAACTCGTGGTGAAAACATGATATTGACCGCTGCTCAACTCCTTCGAATTACTCTGGTATCCGGATTGCTGTTGTTGCTGCGGACGCTGCTGCTGCTGATTTCCTTGGTTATTGTGACTCCCTTGGCCCTGCTGCTGATTATTCTGATTGTTGTAACCACCTTGATGATACGATTGATTTCCCTGACCATGATAACCACCTTGATAATGTGATTGATTTCCTTGGCCATTGTAGTTTCCTTGACTACCTTGGCCGCCTGGCCGGGATTGATAACCACCGTTGTTCCCTTGATAACCGCTGTTGCCCCTATATCCTGAACCGGAGTTGTTCCCTTGGTAACCCGGACCATAAAACCCGGGCCCTGAACCGCCGTTTGGGGGCCGGCTAAGAGGATTAAAACGGCCGTTCCCTGCTATCATAGGGTATAGGCATTCTCTTGCAGTGTGCCGTGCAGGCCCCCTTTTTCCGCTATGCTTTAAACAGGGTTGATCCAAATCCTGCTCCCAACCCGGGTTTCCTCCACCGGTTTGGCGAGTGGGACCTTGCTGACTAACCTGAAAACCGCCTTGAACCTGTGTATTAGCCACAAAATCGGAGCTATTTTCCGGTTTCCGTTTGCCCAAAAAACTTGAAGTAATCGGATTAGCTGGCGCCGGTTTGCCAGTCTTGCTGGCCTTTCCTGCTTTATCTCCTTCTGGCTCCGGATACTTGGTATTATCTGAGTCTCCGTACTTCACCAAGGCGCTCATCAAAGTCCCCATGTCATTGCACTCCCATTTGAGCCGTCCGAGTTTTAATTTCAAAGATTCAAACCGGCAATTGTTCTCCAATGTTACAATTGCTGTGCTCGGATTGATGCCGTTTGAGGAGTGCAAGATCTCTGCCACTCTGTGTACCCAAGCTGCTGTAGACTCCTGCTCTCCTTGCACGCATGCTGCTAAATCTATCACCGACATAGGTTGCTTGCACGTATCCTTAAAGTTTTTGATGAACTGGCTGCGCAGCTCTCCCCATGATCCGATAGAATTCGGAGGTAGTGCCTTTAGCCAAGTCCGGGCCGTGCCTTCAAGCATCATAGTGAAATATTTGGCACAAGCCGATTCATCCACGTCCAGCATCTCCATGGCCATCTCGTAACTTTCCACCCAAGCTTCGGGCGGTAAAACGGCTGTGTAATTAGGCACCTTGCGAGGTCCTTTGAAATCCTTGGGTAACTTAACGCTCCGTAGGGCGGGGACGAGACATTGTATCCCAAAACCGCTCGCTGTCGCTCCTGTCCCTGTAGTGCCTGTGTGAACCGGCGTCGACTGACGAACTTCCTCCCTGGCCTCCGATCTAGGCCGATTTCGATCCGGGGCTGGCATCTCTGCCCTTGCCGGATTATCTTGCCTGTGCTGATGTCTCCTACGTTCACTGCTAGACACTTCGGGCTCCTCCCAATGTCTAGAGTAACTTCGGTTGGGACGTGGTGTTGAATGTAACCTTTCCCTGCTATGAGAGTACGCTTGCTGCTGTATTAACGCCGTATTGAGTAGCTTCTGGGCCCTGCGCGCCTCTATCGCCACCGGGGATGTTTCTTCCGCAGGTAAAGCGGCTAACCGTGCTGCCGCTGCAGCAATATTATCCACAGGGTTTGAGTAGTGTCCCGGGGGGACAATGAACATAAGGCGCCGATGTAATCCGTCGCTCCCGCTCTGCAGTGGGCTGCTGAACCGGCTCATCTCGAGCTGGTGGGCTTCTCCGGTTTAAGATCGGATTATTACTGGCCCCAGCCCCAGGTGTTCTGAACAAATTCGCAGATTCGTAACCCGGCGGTAGACGGGATCGATATTTTCGCCCTCTTACTCCTTCCATAGAAGCCTGTTCCATCCTTAAGTGAAAAGCTTGATCATCCAACTCTGCTTGTCTTATGGCTAACATCTCTCCTTCTGCCTTTAAATCCTCCTTTAACTGATCGATCCGGGCCTTCAACTGAAGAAGCACTGCATCATGCTGCGCCTTGTCTGCTGGAGCTACGACCTCCACTGCCTTAGCTGTGAACTCCTCGATCAAGGTGGATAGAACTGCAGTAATGGAGGGATTTGAACCGCTTCCCCCTGCACCAGCCTCCGCTGTTGTTCCGTTCGTCGGGGGTTGTGAACCGGCCATGAAGACCGCCACCCGGTTTGGCGGGTCGGAGGGGCCCAGAATACTGTTTCCATCGGACTCGCCCTCAGACCGGCCGTCCCGCAACTGATACAGAGATTCAGTTTCCCCGGACGAAGACTCGTCATCTGAACAGACGACGGTTGCACCATCAGATTCCGACCCGTCCTCGGCTTGACCTCCGTGAATCGCTCCAACGAACACATGCTTCATGGCAGGTTGAATCTGGGTCGACCTCGCACGCTGAGCCGGCTCGACGATGTTGGGGAAGGTGTCCGGCTCAGGTCCCGGTTCTCCAATTTTGCCGATGAAGACTTGGATGCTGCCGAAGGGAACCCGGTACCCGTATTCAATCGAATCGGCCTCCGGTCCCCAACCCGCATCGTCGATGTAGATCCGGCCCCGACGACTCTTGGTCATCCGGCCGACTGCGTAACCCTTTAACCCTTCGAAGCCGCCTTCCAAGAACTCGAAACCATCGTGCGCAGGCCCCACGGTGGGCGCCAACTATCGTGGAATTAACACGGCAGATGTCCGGTTTAGCGGACTTGATGATGGAACCATCGCACGGGTTAGCTTGAAAGGGTTCATGGCACACAAAGGACACAAAGGATTTATACTAGTTCGGCCCCTTTGAGAAGGTAAAAGCCTACGTCTAGTTGGTTTGGTATTGCTTGGGCGTTGGTTTACAGGGAGCGGAATCGCTTGCCTGCGTCTCGACGGATTGATTGTTGCTTGTCCTTGAACCGGTACCGGGTCGTCCCTTTATATAGAGGTGACGCCTGGTCCGGTTTACAGAGTCCCGAGGCCGGCTCATAATCGTGTCCGCCTCGGTCTCTGCCCTTTCTTTCTTATCTCTCAAGTTACATCTCTTTGGCGGATTACAAACTGGATTTCTATACATGGGCCTTGAAATCTCACGGGCCGTAATCTCTACTGAAATGGTAAAACCAAGTACGATATAACTAAGCCGGTTTACAATATCCGGTTTATACCTACTAACTGTATCCCTGACATCCCCCCTCTACTTTCTTGTAATGGATTGAGTTTTCCCCTTTGGAGTTATCTTATCGGATTGAGTCTTTAAGGATTTGAGAACACTTGATGTATGTTTTGCGTGGGATACCCGTGGTGACAATGGGGTATTCTAGTGATTCACTTGATGTATGTTTTGGTGATCAACTTGCGGGTTCCGTTACCTTGGGAATCTATGCATAGGGGTTGGCACACGTTTTCGTCTTGACTATCCAGTAAAAACTTTGGGGCACTCTTTGAAGTTCTTTGTGTTGGTTGAATAGATGAATCTGAGATTGGGATGCATATCATATAATCATGCCCACGGATACTTGAGGTGACAATGGAGTATCTAGGTGACATTAGGGTTTTGGTTGATTTGTGTCTTAAGGTGTTATTCTAGTACGAACTCTAGGATAGATCGAACAGAAAGAATAGCTTCATGTTATTTTACTACGGACTCTTGAATAGATCGATTAGACAGAATAACTTTGAGGTGGTTTGGTACCCTACAATAATCTCTTCGTTTGTTCTCCGCTATTAGTGAATTTGGAGTAACTCTTTATTGCATGTTGAGGGATTGTTATATGATCTAATTATGTTATCCTTGTTGAGAGAACTTGCACTAGTGAAAGTATGAACCCTAGGCCTTGTTTCAAAGAATTGCGATACCGTTTGTTCTCACTTTTATCATTAGTTACCTTGCTGTTTTTATATTTTTCATATTACAAAAACCTATATCTACAATCCATATTCCACTTGTATCACCATCTCTTCATCGAACTAGTGCACATATACAATTTACCAATGTATTGGGTGTGTTAGGGACACAAGAGACTCTTTGTTATTTGGTTGCAGGGTTGTTTGAGAGAGACCATCTTCATCCTACGCCTCCCATGGATTGATAAACCTTAGGTCATCCACTTGAGAGAAATTTGCTACTGTCCTACAAACCTCTGCACTTGGAGGCCCAACAACGTCTACAAGAAGAAGGTTGCGTAGTAGATATCACTTACCTTGCACCTCATCAAGCCATTTGTTGACGAGGTCGAGCTCATCATCGAAGCGTTTAAGCTTCCGATCCATCTCTTCTAGGACAGCGGCATTAGCAGCCGCAGTGAAGGAGGATGCCTGCAATGTTAGATCATTTATCAAATTCTAAAAATTGGCTTACATGCATTTGACCCTCTGCATGGATCTTTTGTAATCCATCTAAAGTCTAGGGGGTTGTTATGCACAAGGCCTACTCAAACTCTAAGTCAAAAAATTAACTCTACGGGAAATAGAGGAGTACTTGACTCGCCTCAAAGCCTGTTAAAAGGCCTTGAACGACATTGTCTAGTCCGTCATGGACGGACCGAACACCACATAGAACCGCACCCATATGGCACGATGCTCGTCAACGAACACGGAGTCGTCCACCAACTCCGCTAGCGAGTCCTGCCAGCCTACAACTCCCTGGTTGCGGGTGTTCAGCACGGGCAGAGGGACCTCAGCTCCACCTTCATCAGAAGGCGGGACCGGCACCTCCAAAGTCCATGGGGCCTCAGGTGCGGCAATCAAAGAGGATCCAGGCTATCCAGACTCCCTTTAGGTATCCACCAATGGAGGGATGCGTCCTCCTGGCCTTGGGCGGCTGAGGCATCTGCCTCGGCCATGATGACTTCACCCTCCTCCCCCGTATTCGGACGGGGAGGAGTCCTTCAATACATCACCTCCTCGGTCTCTTCGGGGACCAAGGGAGGTGCAGCGCACGACGCTGACCCGTTGTCCACCAAATCGGTGGACGGGGAGGTCCCTTCCAAAGTTTGCTCGGTGGGACGGTGATGTGATGGGCTAAAACATTGATCCACCCCTTTGGTTAGTATAAAGCAGGTGAAGAGGAGAAAGGGACATGTTGATGTCCGTACCTCGCAGCTGGGGGCTTGACCATGCGTTCCTTCTCTGAAACCTCCTCGGACGTCGTGGACTCCTCATCGGAGTCACAGCTGTCGGGCAGAACCAGCTTAGGCCTGCAGTGCCTCTTCGGGGCCCGAAGAGGTTTCTCTTCCTCGACGTCTTTGGACGTCGCCCTCTTCTTGGAGTGTGAGGAGGCACTCTCATCATCATCCTCGTCTTCCTCCCAGTCTTGGGCAGACGGGGCCACAACATCTCCGGCCTTCGAGTCCGGATTGTCCCATAGACGGGGGCCTCCTCTTACTTCCGGAGGATTCTTCTACTTCTTTTCCTTCTTCTCGGGCACCTTGTAAGGCGCCAAGACCAGCAGCTCCTTTAGCTGGGCTGACTATGGCTGTTCGGGTAGCGGAGCCAGATCATTGATTTTTCTGGCCTTTTTGAGCCAGCCCTGTGAAGATAACATGAAAACAACTTAAGCTTGATTGCCGATCGGTGAATAAACCGGACATACTATGAGCAAAGGATTAACTACCTTCTTTGGGCGATTGCTGTCCTCGAGACCTATGCCCTCCTCCTTGGCTGGCCACTCCTTCTGGGGCTTGAACAGCTGGCCCCACACCTTGTCGTGGGTGGTGCCGAAGTGGAAATTCACGATGGTCGTGTCTACGGACTTGAAGGACCACATTGGGCTCGCCCTTTGTTGGCAGGGAAGGAGGCAATGGCAGAGCATTATCTGAATCACATTGGTCAAGTGGGCCTCGGTCGCCATCACATCGGTAATGCACAACTGCAGCTTCCTCACCTTGTAGGCGGACCCCCAATCCAGGCCCTTCTTGTTCCACGAGGTTAGCCTTGTTGGCGGCCAGGACCTGAACGCAGGAGCGGCCGCCCAGGACGCCTCTCCTGACTTTGTCACGTAGAACCACTCTTGCTGCCATAACTTGACTGTATCGATGAAGGTGCCCTCTGGCCATTGGACACGAGTGAACTTACTGGTCATAGCTCCTTCGCAGTCAACTTGGGCGCCGCCGACCATCTTCAGCTTGACATTGAAAGTCTTCAGCCACATGCCGAAGTGCGGCTGGACCCGAAGAAGGCTTTGCAGACGGTGATGAAGGTGGAGATGTGGAGAAGGGAGTTGGGGGCTAGATCATGAAAATCTAGCCCGTAGAAGAACATCGCTCCCCGCACGAATGGGTGTAGTGGAAATCCTAACCCACAGATGAAGTGGGAAAGGAAAACCATCCTCTCACCTGGTTGGGCGTAGGCATGACCTGTCCCTTTTCGGGGGCCCGGTGAGCAGCGTTGGCCAGCAGATAGCCGACCCGCTTCAGATCCTCGATATCCTTGTTGGTAACAACGGAGGCCTCCCACTTGCCATTAGTGCCGGATCCGGCCATGGCTAGAGTTAGGGGGAAGTGAAAATCTCTTAGTGGAGTGAGCAAGGCAGGGCGCTGGAGCTCTGGAGATTGGAAGGCGATAGAGAAAGGTGGAAGATGGCGTAGGAGGTAGATGCAGTCGTTTCCCCTTTTATGGGTCGTGGGGGAGTTACATTTCCCTCTTCCCATGCCGTGGACCTCTCCACTTCCCGTTATACATGCGACGTCTTGTGCAAGTGGGGAAACCGAAATCATTGATCATATCCCCCAAAATGTGGGCCAAAATCTCTGCCTTGACGAGACATGCTAATAGAGGGGCGGCCTCGAGCCGTGCATCGAGGGCTTTTTAGCCGTTGGGTATTATGACCGGATGAGACCCTTCGCCAAAAAGTTGTCAGGCTAGGGTACTGTTAACATTCAAGCGCTCTTTGGCCTCCGAGGTTAAGTAAAGTCAATGAGCCAAATTTTGAACACCACTTGGCTCCAAATACAAGAACATATGAAGAACTCGCCTCGCAAGCCTAAGAGTGTGGAATGTGCGGTTGACAGATACTAGCTCCGACGTTGGAGGCTAGTTCGGTGGCTACTGAGGCAGTCCTGGACTAAGGGGTCCTCGGGCCGCCGGCCTCTTGCTTATGAGCCGAACTTAAGGGTTGTCATGAGACCAAGCTGCAGTATGGTCTATGATCGGGTAGGAGATCTTCGGAGCCGTGGAGTGTCATCCAAGTCAAGATCGAGTATGGCATTTCCTTCATTGTAACCAACCTTGTGTAACCCTAACCCTATTGATGTCTATATAAACCGAAGGGTTCTAGGATTTAGGGCTAGAGCTACATCCGTCACCTCATCAACCTAGGGTTTAGCTCGCCTGATCTACAGGTAGATCCACTCTGTAACCACACCATATACATCAAATACAATCGAGCAGTACATAGAGTTTTACCTCTTCGAGAGGGCCCGAACCTTGGTAAATATTGTGTTCATCGTCCATTGTTCCCCATCGATCCTAGATCCACAGCTCGGTACCCCCTACCCAAGATCCGCCGGTTTTAACACCGACAACCACTTTATAGTGAACGAAGGTATAGTTCTCGGGCATAAAATTTCTAAAAAAGATATCAAAGGTATAAGAAGTTTGCTTGGTCATGTTGGCTCCAATAGGAGGTTCAAAAAAGACTTCTCTAAAATTTATAGGCCTCTTACTAGTCTTTTGGAAAAGATGTTCCATTGGTTTTCGATGATAATTGTGTAGAAGCCTTTGAAATATTTAAGAAATAATTAATTTCTGCACTTATTATTAGCCCTGATTGGAATTTGCCTTTTGAAATTATGTGTGGTGCTAGTGACTATGTTGTTGGTGCTGTTCTAGGGGACAAAGTTGATAAGAAATTGAATGTTATTCATTATGCTAGTAGAACTCTAGACAATGCTCAAAGATATTATGCTACTAATGAGAAGGAATTTTCAGCTGTTGTGTTTCCATGTGATAAATTCAGATCTTATATTGTTGATTATAAAGTAACTATTCACACTAATCATGCTGCTATTAAATATCTTATGGAAAATATGAAGGAAATATGCCCTAGAGGCAATAATAAAGTTATTATTTATTTCCTTATATCATGATAAATGTCTTTTATTCATGCTAGAATTGTATTAACCGGAAACTTAGTACATGTGTGAATACATAGACAAAACAGTATGTCCCTAGTATGCCTCTACTAGACTAGCTCATTGATCAAAGATGGTTATGTTTCCTAGCCATAGACATGAGTTGTCATTTGATCAACGGGATCACATCATTAGGAGAATGATGTGATGGACAAGACCCATCCGTTAGCATAGCACTATGATCGTTCAGTTTAACTGCTATTGCTTTCTTCATGACTTATACATGTTCCTATGACTATGAGATTATGCAACTCCCGAATACCGTAGGAACACCTTGTGTGCTATCAAACGTCACAACGTAACTGGGTGATCATAAAGATGCTCTACAGGTGTCTCCGAAAGTATTCGTGGTGTTGGCATAGATCAAGATTAGGATTTGTCACTCCGAGTGTCGGAGAGGTATCTCTGGGCCCTCTCGGTAACACACATCATAATAAGCCTTGCAAGCAAAAGACTAATGGGTTAGTCACGAGATGATGTGTTACGGAACGAGTAAAGAGACTTGCCGGTAACGAGATTGAACTAGGTATAGTGATACCGACGATCGAATCTCGGGCAAGTAACATACCGATGACAAAAGGAACAACGTATGTTGTTATGCGGTTCGACCGATAAAGATCTTCGTAGAATATGTAGGAGCCAATATGGGCATCCAGGTTCCGCTATTGGTTATTGACCGGAGAGATGTCTCGGTCATGTCTACATGGTTCTCGAACCCGTAGGGTCCGCACGCTTAAACGTTCGTTGACGATATAGTATTTAATGAGTTATGTATGTTGGTGACCGAATGTTATTCGGAGTCCAGGATGTGATCACGGACATGACGAGGAACTCCGGAATGGTCCGGAGATAAAGATTAATATATGAGATAATAGTGTTTGACCTCCAGAAGGGTTCCGGAATTCACCGGAAGAGGTTCCGGATGTTTCCCGAAGTGTTTGGGTACGAGAACACGTTATTTGGGCCAAAAGGGAAAGCACACAAGGTTTTTGGAAAGCGCAAAAGGAAGTTTTGCGGAGTCCAGGGGCCAGACGCCAGGGTCCCTGGCGTCTGGCCCTGGAGTCCGAGAAGGACTCTTGCCTTTCGGGTGAAACCGACTTTGTGAAGGCTTTTACTCCAAGTTTCGACCCCAAGGCTCAACATATAAATAGAGGGGTAGGGCTAGCACCCAAGACACATCAAGATACACCAAGCCGTGTGCCGGCTATCCCGACCCTCTAGTTTATCCTCCGTCTAGTTTCTGTAGTGCTTGGCGAAGCCCTGCAGAGATTGTTCTTCATCAACAACCGTCACCACGCCGTCGTGCTGCCGGAACTCATCTACTACTTCGCCCGTCTTGCTGGATCAAGAAGGCGAGGACGTCATTGAGCTGAACGTGTGCTGAACGCGGAGGTGCCGTACGTTCGGTACTAGATCGGGACGGATCGTGAAGGTGCACGACTACATCAACCGCGTTGCTAAACGCTTCCGCTTTCGGTCTACGAGGGTACGTAGACACACTCTCCCCTCTCGTTGCTATGCATCTAGTAGATAGATCTTGTGTGATCGTAGGAAAATTTTGAAAATACTACGTTCCCCAACAGTGGTATCAGAGCCAGGTCTATGCGTAGATGATATGCACGAGTAGAACACAATAAGATTGTGGACGATACTAGTCATACTGCTTACCAGCATGTCATACTTTGCTTCGGCGGTATTGTGAGATGAAGCGGCCCGGACCGACATTACGCGTACGCTTACGCGAGACTGGTTTCACCGTTACGAGCACTCGTTGCTTAAAGGTGACTGGCGGGTGTCTGTCTCTCTCACTTTAGCTGAATCAAGTGTGGCTACGCCCGGTCCTTGTGAAGGTTAAAACAGCACATACTTGACGAAACATCGTTGTGGTTTTGTATGCGTAGGTAAGAACGGTTCTTGCTAAGCCCGTAGCAGCCACGTAAAACTTGCAACAAACAAAGTAGAGGACGTCTAACTTGTTTTTGCAGGGCATGTTGTGATGTGATATGGTCAAGACATGAGTTATACGATTTTGTATGAGATGATCATGTTTTGTAAAGTTATCGGCAACTGGCAGGAACCATATGGTTGTCGCTTTATTGTATGAAATGCAATCGCCATGTAATTGCTTTACTTTATCACTAAGCGGTAGCGATAGTCGTGGAAGCAATAGTTGGCGAGACGACAACGATGCTACGATGAAGATCAAGGTGTCAAGCCGGTGACGAAGGTGATCATGACGGTGCTTTGAAGATGGAGATCAAAAGCACAAGATGATGATGGCCATATCATGTCACATATTTTGTTTGCATGTGATGTTTATCTTATTATGCTTCTTATTTTGCTTAGAACGACGGTAGCATTATAAGATGATCCCTTACTAAATTTCAAGGTATAAGTGTTCTCCCTAAGTATGCACCGTTGCGAAAGTTCTTCGTGCTGAGACACCACGTGATGATCGGGTGTGATAAGCTCTACGTTCAAATACAACGGGTGTAAGCCAGTTTTGCACACGCAGAATTCTCGGGTTAAACTTGACGAGCCTAGCATATATAGATATGGCCTCGGAACACTGGAGACCGAAAGGTCGAGCGTGAATCATATAGTAGATATGATCAACATAAGATGTTCACCATTGAAAACTACTCCATCTCACGTGATGATCGGACATGGTTTAGTTGATTTGGATCACGTGATCATTTAGATGACCAGAGGGATGTCTATCTAAGTGGGAGTTCTTAAGTAATATGATTAATTGAACTTTAATTTATCATGAACTTAGTCCTGGTAGTATTAGCATATCTATGTTGTAGATCAATAGCTCGCGATGTTGCTCCCCGTTTATTTTTCATATGTTCCTAGAGAAAACCAAGTTGAAAGATGTTAGTAGCAATGATGCGGAATTGTTCCGTGATCTGAGGATTATCCTCATTGCTGCACAGAAGAATTATGTCCTTGATGCACCGCTAGGTGACAGACCTATTGCAGGAGCAGATGTAGACGTTATGAACGTTTTGACAAAAGCTCGGTATGATGACTACTTGATAGTTTAGTGCACCATGCTTTACGGCTTATAACCGGGACTTCAAAAACGTTTTGAACGCCATGGAGCATATAAGATGTTCCAAGAGTTGAAATTAGTATTTCATACTCATGCCCGTGTCAAGAGGTATAAGACCTCTGACAGTACTTTGCCTACAAGATGGAGGAGAATAGCTCAACCAGTGAGCATGTGCTCAGATTGTCTGGGTACTGCAATTACTTTAATCAAGTGGGAGTTAATCTTCCAGATAAGATAGTAATTGACAAAGTTCTCTAGTCACTCTCACCAACTTAGTAGAACTTCGTGATGAACTATAACATGCAAGGGATGCAAAAGACAATTCCTGAGCTCTTCGCTATGCTCAAAGCTGCGGAGGTAGAAATCAAAAAGGAGCATCAAGTGTTGATGGTTAACAAGACCACTAGTTTCAAGAAAAAGGGCAAGGGAAAGAAAGGGAACTTCAAAAAGAATAGCAAGTCAGTTGCTACTTCAACGAAGAAACCCAAATCTGGAGCCAAGCCTGAAACTGAGTGCTTCTACTGCAAGGGGACTGGACACTGGAAGTGGAACTGCCCTAGATACTTGGCGGATAAGAAGGATGGCAAAGTGAACAAAGGTATATTTGATATACAGATTATTGATGTGTATTTTACTAGTGTTCATAGCAACCCCTCAGTATTTGATACTGGTTTAGTTGCTAAAAAGTAGTAACTCGAAATGGGAGTTGCATAATGAACAGAAACTAGTTAAAAGGATGAAGTGACGATGTGTATTAGAAATAGTTCCAAGATTGATATGATCATCATCGCACACTCCCTATACTTTCGGGATTAGTGTTGAAACTAAATAACTGTTATTTGGTGTTTGTGTTAAGCATGAATGTGATTTGATCATGTTTATTGCAATACGGTTATTCATGTAAGTTAGAGAATAATTGTTGTTCTGTTTACATGAATAAAACCTTCTATGGTCATACACCCAATGAAAATAGTTTGTTGGATCTCGATCATGTGATACACATATTCATAATATTGAAGCCAAAAGATGCAAGGTTAATAATGATAGTGCAACTTATTTGTGGCACTGCCGTTTAAGTCATATTGGTGTAAAACGCATGAAGAAACTCCATAATGATGGACTTTTGGAATCACTTGATTATGAATCACTTGGTGCTTGCGAACCATGCCTCATGGGCAAGATGACTAAAACTCCGTTCTCCGGAACTATGGAGCGAGCAACATATTTGTTGAAAATCATACATACTGATGTATGCGGACCAATGAGTGTTGAAGCTCGCGGCGGGTATCGTTATTTTCTGACCTTCACTGATGATTTGAGTAGATATGGGTATATCTACTTAATGAAACACAAGTCTGAAATTTTTGAAAAGTTCAAAGAATTTCAGAGTGAAGTAGAGAATCATCGTAACAAGAAAATAAAGTTTTCTACGATCTGATCGTGGAGGAGAATATTTGAGTTACGAGTTTGGTCTTCATTTGAAACAATGTGGAATAGTTTCACAGCTCACGCCACCCGGAACACCACAGCATAATAGTGTGTCCGAACGTCGTAACCGTACTTTATTCGATATGGTGCGATCTATGATGTCTCTTACCGATTTACCACTATCATTTTGGGTCATGCATTAGAGACAGCTGCATTCACGTTAAATAGGGCACCATCTAAATCCGTTGATACGACACCTTATGAACTATGGTTTGGCAAGAAACCAAAGTTGTCGTTTCTTAAAATTTGGGGCTTCGATGCTTATGTGAAAACACTTCAACCTGATAAGCTCGATCCCAAGTCGGAAAAAATGTGTCTTCATAGGATACCCAAAAGAGACTGTTGGGTACACCTTCTATCACAGATCCGAAGGCAAAATATTCGTTGCTAAGAACGGATCCTTTCTAGAAAAAGAGTTTCTCTCGAAAGAAGTGAGTGGGAGGATAGTAGAACTTGATGAGGTAATTGTACCTTCTCCCAGATTGGAAAGTAGTACATCACAGGAAATTATTCCAGTGATTCCTACACCAATTAGTGAGGAAGTTAATGATAATGATCATGAAACTTCGGATCAAGTTTCTGCTGAACGTCGTAGATCAACCAGAGTACGTCCCGCACCAGAGTGGTACGGCAACCCAGTTCTGGAAATCATGTTACTAGACCATGATGAACCTACGAACTATGAGGAAGCGATGATGAGCCCAGATTCCGCAAAATGGCTTGAAGCCATGAAATCTGAGATGGGATCCATGTATGAGAACAAAGTGTGGACTTTGGTTGACTTGCCCGATGATCGGCAGGCCATCGAAAATAAATGGATCTTCAAGAGGAAGACCGACGCAGACGGTAATATTACTGTTTACAAAGCTTGACTTGTTGCGAAAGGTTTTCGACAAGTTCAAGGAGTTGACTACGATGAGACTTTCTCACCTGTAGCGATGCTTAAGTCTGTCCGAATCATGTTAGCAATTGCCGCATTTTATGATTATGAAATCTGGCAAATGGATGTCAAAACTGCATTCCTAAATGGATATCTCAAAGAAGAGTTGTATATGATGCAACCAGAAGGTTTTGTCAATCCAAAAGGTGCTAACAAAGTATGCAAGCACCAGCGATCCATCTATGGACTGGTGCAAGCATCTCGGAGTTGGAATATACGCTTTGATGAGGTGATCAAAGCATATGGTTTTATACAGACTTTTGGAGAAGCCTGTATTTACAAGAAGTGAGTGGGAGCACTACAACCTTTCTGATAAGTATATGTGAATAACATATTGTCGATCGGAAAAGATGTAGAATTTTCTGGAAAGCGTAAAGGAGTGTTTGAAAGGAGTTTTTCAAAGAAAGACTTCGGTGAAGCTGCTTACATATTGAGCATCAAGATCTATATAGATAGATCAAGACGCTTGATAAGACTTTCGATGAGTACATACCTTGATAAGATTTTGGAATAGTTCAAAAATTGGATCAGTCAAAGAAGAAGTTCTTGCCTGACTTGTAAGGTGTGAAGTTGAGTAAGACTCAAAGCCAGACCACGGCAGAAAAATATAGAGAGAATGAAAGTCATTCCCTGTGCCTCAGCCATAGGTTCTATAAAGTATGCCATGCTGTGTACAAAACACATTGTGTACCTTACCATGAGTTTGTCAAGGGGGTACAATAGTGATCCATAAGTAGATCACTGTACAGCGGTCAAAATTATCCTTAGTAACTGGATGACTAAGGAAATGTTTCTCGATTATGGAGGTGATAAAGAGTTCGTCGTAATGGGTTACGCCGATGGAAGCTTTGACACTAAATCCAGATGACTCTAAGTATCAATCTAGATGCGTATTGAAAGTGGGAGCAATTAGCTAGAGTAGCTCTATGCAGAGCATTGTAGACAAAGAAATTTGCGAAATACATACGGATCTGAATGTGACAGACCCGTTAAATAAACTTCTCTCACAAGCAAAACAAGATCACACCTTATTACTCTTGGGTATTAATCACATAGCGATGTGAACTAGATTATTGACTCTAGTAAACCCTTTTGGGTGTTGGTCACATAACGATGTGAACTATCGGTATTAAATCACATGGCGATGTGAGCTAGATTATTGACTCTAGTGCAAGTGGGAGACTGAAGGAAATATGCCCTAGAGGCAATAATAAAGTTATTATTTATTTCCTTATATCATGATAAATGTCTTTTATTCATGCTAGAATTGTATTAACCGGAAACTTAGTACATGTGTGAATACATAGACAAAACAGTATGTCCCTAGTATGCCTCTACTAGACTAGCTCATTGATCAAAGATGGTTATGTTTCCTAGCCATAGACATGATTTGTCATTTGATCAACGGGATCACATCATTAGGAGAATGATGTGATGGACAAGACCCATCCGTTAGCATAGCACTATGATCGTTCAGTTTAACTGCTATTGCTTTCTTCATGACTTATACATGTTCCTATGACTATGAGATTATGCAACTCCCGAATACCGTAGGAACACCTTGTGTGCTATCAAACGTCACAACGTAACTGGGTGATCATAAAGATGCTCTACAGGTGTCTCCGAAAGTATTCGTGGTGTTGGCATAGATCAAGATTAGGATTTGTCACTCCGAGTGTCGGAGAGGTATCTCTGGGCCCTCTCGGTAACACACATCATAATAAGCCTTGCAAGCAAAAGACTAATGAGTTAGTCACGAGATGATGTGTTACGGAACAAGTAAAGAGACTTGCCGGTAACGAGATTGAACTAGGTATAGTGATACCGACGATCGAATCTCGGGCAAGTAACATACCGATGACAAAAGGAACAACGTATGTTGTTATGCGGTTCGACCGATAAAGATCTTCGTAGAATATGTAGGAGCCAATATGGGCATCCAGGTTCCGCTATTGGTTATTGACCGGAGAGATGTCTCGGTCATGTCTACATGGTTCTCGAACCCGTAGGGTCCGCACGCTTAAACGTTCGTTGACGATATAGTATTTAATGAGTTATGTATGTTGGTGACCGAATGTTATTCGGAGTCCAGGATCCGGAGATAAAGATTAATATATGAGATAATAGTGTTTGACCTCCGGAAGGGTTCCGGAATTCACCGGAAGAGGTTCCGGATGTTTCCCGAAGTGTTTGGGTACGAGAACATGTTATTTGGGCCAAAAGGGAAAGCACACAAGGTTTTTGGAAAGCGCAAAAGGAAGTTTTGCGGAGTCCAGGGGCCAGACGCCAGGGTCCCTGGCGTCTGGGTCCAGACGCCGGGAACCCTGGCGTCTGGCCCTGGAGTCCGAGAAGGACTCTTGCCTTTCGGGTGAAACCGACTTTGTGAAGGCTTTTACTCCAAGTTTCGACCCCAAGGCTCAACATATAAATAGAGGGGTAGGGCTAGCACCCAAGACACATCAAGATACACCAAGCCGTGTGCCGGCTATCCCGACCCTCTAGTTTATCCTCCGTCTAGTTTCTGTAGTGCTTGGCGAAGCCCTGCAGAGATTGTTCTTCATCAACAACCGTCACCACGCCGTCGTGCTGCCGGAACTCATCTACTACTTCGCCCGTCTTGCTGGATCAAGAAGACGAGGACGTCATCGAGCTGAACGTGTGCTGAACGCGGAGGTGCCGTACGTTCGGTACTAGATCGGGACGGATCGTGAAGGTGCACGACTACATCAACCGCGTTGATAAACGCTTCCGCTTTCGGTCTACGAGGGTACGTAGACACACTCTCCCCTCTCGTTGCTATGCATCTAGTAGATAGATCTTGTGTGATCGTAGGAAAATTTTGAAAATACTACGTTCCCCAACAAAATAAATATGCTAAACCTAGACTTATTAGGTGGGGTCATTTTGCTTCAAGAATTTGACTTGCATATTATTGATATAAAGGGAGCTGAGAATCTCGTAGCTGATAATTTGTCTAGAATGGAAAATGTTCTTGATGACCCACTACTTATTGATGATAGTTTTCCCGATGAAAAATGAGCTATTATAAATGCTTCTCGTAATAGTCCTTGGTATGCGGACTATATTAATTACATTGTCGCTAAATATATACCACCTAGTTTCACATATCAACAAAAGAAAAAGTTATTCCTTGATTCGAGACATTACTTTTGGGATGACCCAAGGAGTAGATTGCGTTATTATACGTTGTGTACCTGATTATGAACATGAACAAATCCTACGAAAGTGTCATTTCGAGGCATATGGAGGACACCATGCTGGAGATAGGCCTGCACATAAGGTATTACAGTCTGCTTTTTATTCGTCAATTCTTTTTAAATATGCATGTACGTTTGTCATTTCTTGTGATGAATGTCAAAGAATTGGTAATATTGGTATACGTTAGGAAATGCCTATGAATTATTCACTTGTTATTGAACCATTTGATGTTTGGGGCTTTGATTATATGGGATCTTTTCCTTCTTCCAATGGGTACACACATATTTTAGTTGTTGTTGATTATGTCACTTAGTGGATAGAAGCTATTCCAACTAGTAGTCCTAATCATAACACTTCTATTAACATGCTTTAGGAAGTTATGTTTGTGAGTGTCCCTAGATACCTAATGACTGATGGTGTTTCACACTTTATTCATGGTGCTTTTCATACACTTCTTGCTAAATATAATGTTAACCATAGAATTGCATCACCTTATCATTCTCAGTCTAGTAGTCAAATTGTTGAGTAATAGATAAATAAATCTAATATTGCAAAGGACTGTTAATAGATATAGAAAGAATTGGTCTAAGAAACTTGATGATGCATTGTTGGCTTACGGAATTGCTTATAAAATCCTATGGATGTGTCCCCATATAAAATGGTCTATGGAAAAGCATGTCATTTAGCTCTTAAGGTAGAACATAAAGCTTATTGGGAAATTAAAGAACTTAATTATGATTTCAAACTTGCGGGTGAAAAGAGGTTTTGATATCAGTTTTCTAGATGAATGGAGGAAACAAGCTTATGAAAATGCCAAGTTGTTTAAAGAGAAAGTTAAAAGATGGCATGATAAAAGAATCCAAAAACGGGAATTTAAAATAGGTGATCAAGTTCTATTGTACAACTCTCGTTTAAGATTCTTTGCAGGAAAACTTCTCTCTAAATGGGAAAGACCATATATCGCCGAAGAAGTTTATCGCTCCGGAGCTATCAAGATAAACAATGCCAAGGGCACTAATCCAAGAGTGGTTAATGGGCAAAGAATTAAACAGTATATCTCAGGTATGGCCATTAATGTGAAACTAACATTATCCAAACTATGACACCAGAGGAACAGATAGAAGAAACCTTCCGGAACGCTCCAGAACCCTGAAAAGGAGTAGGTACTAGGTACAGTAAGTGAACTGACTCCAAAAGTTCCATAAAAGCACTTTTTGTTCTTTTTGGAATACAAAATAATTAGGAAAATAATAAACAATCTGGAAAGTGCATGAGGGAGCGACAAGCCTGGGGGCACGCCCTACCCCCATAGGCGCACATACCAAGCTTGTGGCTCCCCCGTGGACCTTCCCGACTTTGTTTTTCCATATTACTTGTCCTGCACAGGAAAAAATTGTTATATATACTTTTAGATGTTTTGACCATTGCATTGCAAGTTTCTCCTTTGTTCTTGATTTGTGTTGTTTTTCTGACAGATCTAGATCCCATGGCTCCCCAAAGGCTCCGTATCAAGCACCGAATCGTGCGTCCTTCGCTTGGCAAACGTCCCTTCTGTGAAGTTTATTATGAATGATGGTCATGAGAGGAGGACACCGGCAAGCAGGAGAAAGATGAAGTGGCCACGGGAAGCCAGATCCTGGAAGACGGACATCGATCATTGCCCTCAGGAGGGACTATAGAAAAGGGAGATATATTGCAACCCCTTTATCATAACCTCTCTCCATCTTAAATTGACACTTTAAAGATTTTTGAAGCAATTTGCACTTAGAATACAACGCTTACTCATGAGGTTATTGTGTTGCAAGAGCAAAATCATGCTCTTCGGAAAATCAATGACAATTTGGAATAATTATTGAAGAAGGAGGACAAGCCTACAACATCATCACAACTATCACCAAAGAAAGAGACTTGAGTACACAGGTATGGGCACTACCCTTGGCTTGTTCTAAGCTTGAGGGTTGTGCCCTGATATCGTATCACCATCACTTTTATCACCATTATCTATTTTAGTTTGATCCCTAGTTATTCCATGATTTAGGAGAGTAAGTTTTTGTAATGCCCAGGATGCGACTATAGCTCCTACGTGTCGAGGCACGAGTTAGAGACATAATCGCATACTGGAATGATCGCAAGCATGGTATCTTTCCACAACTCATGTAATGAACAAGGGTAAAAGAGATAAATAGTCTGCTTACACTCGTCACATCACACAATTGATTCAACATGCATACATTCATCCAAATACCACAGAGTCCGGCTACAGACGAAAACAAACGAGAAAAGATACCACAACCACAAGTCCTGATCGCCACTAGTGGGAACCACTACTGATCGTCAGGATACGTCACATACATACGGCCACGCTCTTCATCGAACTCCCAGTGAAGTTCTTGTCCATCTCCTGTGTCGTACTTAGTTGTACCTGCATCTGGTGTGTGTTGTAATCTGTGAGTCACAAGGACTCGGCAATCCCATTCCCGGGTATCAAAACTAAAAAGACTTTTTGGTGTGGGGAGGTAACAAAGTGGTTGCAGCAAGCACTAACCAACTAGCTTACGAAGTCAGAGCGAGATGGGGGTATGTGCCAACGGTCGCCAAAGATGATCAATAAGTGATCCTAGCTACTCACATTCATGCATAACCCCACTGTGCTCACTTTTTGAAGCCCTTTTAAAAGATATCGTCACGGTTACTCACACATGCAGTGTATTCTTAAGGATGTGGTGTCAAGTTATCTACAATCGGATATTAACAACTACCATCTGCCACATAACCGCGGGCACGGCTTTCGAAAGTTCATAATCCTGCAGGGGTGTCCCAACTTAGCCCATCACAAGCTCACGATCCGCGGAGTCGCAACTCCATGTTGGGAAGACCTGAGCGTTCTCGGAATCCCGTGCTCAAGATATTTCGACAAAGGTAAAACTAATCCAGCAACACCTCCCGGTGTGCCGACACCCTGATAGTAGCCGCGCGTATCTTGTCTCAGGCCACGACCGGATAGGTCAGCCTACAGGTATATACCAGCCCTCGGGTTTCCCCAAGGTGGCCCCGCAGTCCGCCCAGTTTGGACCAACACTCATGAGGAGCACTGGCCCGGGTTGTTGATTAAGAACTTGGATTAATTACTCCCTATGCAAGTTTAAGTTGTTAGGCAAATGTAGTACCAAAGTTGGGCCTTGCTAGAAAAGCTTTAAGCAGTTGGAATTATCGAGGGGGGCCCATAAACCCCAACCGTGTTAGGAACGCAAAATCAAGGAACATAACACCGGTTTATCGGTTCCTAAGGTGGCATGAGCGGAACAAAACACCGAGCAAAAGGCCAGGCCTTCCACCCATTGCCAAGTATATAAGGTGCATTATTTTAATTAGAGATATTGTGATATTCCCAAATATCCAATCCTCATGGAGCAAACTTCATCTTCACGTGCAACTAACAACACTATAAGAGGGGGGCTAGAGCAGAGCATAACTTAGCCAAATGACGGTTTGCTTGGAAGGTGATTAGAGGTTTCATGGCAAGGTAGGGGCTGACATGCAAAAGGATAGGTAACGCGACAAAGCAATAGGGCGAGGCAACTAGCATAGCAACAATAGAGGTGATATCAAGGAATGGTCATATTGCCTGAGATCCCGCAAGGAAGAAGAACGAGTCCATGAAGAAGACAAATGTTTGTAGTCGAACAGATCCTCACAACTCCGAAATGAAACCGAAGCTAATGAGAGAAGCGAACCAGAAAGAAGCAAACAACATGGTAAACACACAATCATAAACATGGCATAATGCACAATCAAGTATGATGCATGCCCGGTTTAAATATGCATGGCATGGCAAAGTGCACAAACAACACTACAATTTGAGTGGAGCTCAATATGCAACGAGTGGCATATTGACAAAACACCACATGCAATTATTTAGTTTGATCCCGATTATGTACACAACAGGATTAAATGTTCTTTAACATGGCAAGAGGTAACATGTCAAGAGGTGAAGCATAAGTAAACTACACTGTCTAGGCATTTTAAATGAGGCCGTAAATAACACCAACAATTCCGAAAAATCCCCATGTCATTTAGCAATTTTAAAGCAAACAACAATATAAGCATTTTAATGTTGTTATCATGATGCGTATGACAAAAACAAGTTCTAATGCAATTTTAGTAAAAAGTTGACATGAGAATGTTATGAAGCATTTGTCACCGTGGTGGAAAGAAAGGGTGCCATGGCGGCGATAACCGAAAAAATGATGCCATGGCAACATAGCGGTTCCCGCTAACTCGTCGAGAGACCGGTGCAAAAGAAGGAGCGAGAGCGTGTCATGCGAAGGAAGGTGGGGTGATCCCAGAAACCGGGTTCCCACATGCGACATGGCAACAAGGAGGAACGTGCAAGCGACAACTTGGACACGGACGAACACGGGCATCTCATACAACACAACATGCATTCGGTCCACGGGCGTCGCCTCGGGGATATACCTTTGAAGTGCGTGTTTTCGGAACGGATCAAGTCGTCGAGGGAAGTAGTTGTTCACGGACGTTGTGGAAGTAGTCGTACACGGGCGCCGTGGGTAGTCGAACTTGACATTTTTAGTTCATGGATCTTCGACGACGGTAGTCGTTCCCATTTCATAGTTGTACACATCGACGATAGTCGAAGTAGTGGTACACGTTGATGTAGTGGTACTTGCGGTATCGGCGACGGTCTTGTCGGATCCACGGCGAGGGTAGAGGTACTTGTTGCATCTCCGGGTGTAGTCAACCCTGGCGCATCCGAAGGGGTACTTGTGAACTTGAGGGGCGACGGTAGTCGTTCACGTGATGGTCTTGAAGGATTCGGAGGGGTACTTGCCGATCCAAAATCGCTCTTGTTCGTGGTGGTCAAACATGAAGGAGGTCGTGGGACGTCGAGGTCGTCTGATGAAAAAGGCATACAGGTCCCGGTGGTGCGGTACGGGTACAGGTGGCCAGGGCTGCGTCTTGGGGTCTTGGCGACGGGGTACACACGAGGGATGAGGTGGTCGCTGCTGCTGCATGCCGGGCCGGCGGGAGGAGGCGCTCGGGAGCCCGACGCACCGGGATGGCTGCTGCTACAGCCTCGGGCTGTAGGAGCGTTTCAGAACTGCTGCTCGCGGACACTGCGGGAGAGGACGAAGGCGGCTGCACGAGGGACTCCGGGACGGCGCGGACTTGACAATGGGCACGGCGCGGGGATGGCCGGATCCGAGGCCATGGCGGCAGGGAGGCAGGCACTCCGGCGGCGGTGGTCCATGGACTTGGCGAGGCGGAGGAGGGGTCAGACGCGGGCGTTGGGGCCCTGCTCCGCCAAGGTGGAAGAAGGCGAGGCGCGGTCGAAGAGGAGGAGAAGGGGGGTGCAAAGGAGCTCGGTTGCCTTGACTCTTCGGCCGGAGCGGTGGCGGGGTCGCCGGGGGGGTGCGGCCCGGGGGATCAGCGAGGTGCAGACGGCGCTCGAGGCAGAGGCGCATGGCTGCGGGGTGGATCGGGCAAGGGGCACGCAATGGGAGACGAGGGAGAGAGATGAGAGGGAGAGACTGAGCGAGAGGAGCGAGCGAGAGAGCCATGGGGTCGGTGCTGCGAGCGAAGGGGGGAGATCGAGCGAGGGGGGTCGCATGCGTGTGTGTGTGGCGGCGGCTGTGGGAGGACGAGAGGGAGATGGTTCGGTCGGGCTAGGGTTTGCTTTAGGTGCAGCGGGGCCTAGGTGGTTGATGGGCCAGGGAGGCCGCAGTGTGGATGGGTTAGGGAGGCCGGCCTGGAATGGGCTCTTCTCTCTAACATCCCTCTCTTCTCTTCTCCTTCTTTTCTAAAATAAAAAAAAAGGAAAGGAGAAAAGAGGAAGTGTTTGGGATAGTGTTTGGGCACGGGGTTAATTTTCCCGGACTCATAAAAATGAGCATGATCCAAGAAAATTATAAGTGGGCATGATAGAAAGTAGAATTCAAACTCATTTGAATAAATCCAAATGGGTTACACATAGGAAGTGGGTGTTTGGGAGGTACAAAAATGTTGAGGTTTTTGGAGGAGCCTCGATAAATGGAGAAAGATCTATTGCCGAGGTTTGGAGGTGAAACTTGAAGCATAAGAGGCATGAGGTTATTTTGCAAGTGTGTCAAAGGTAATTCCACAGTTAATGGAATATTTATTATGCTCCCTGATATTGGGAGGATATGTTATAAAGAGAAATCACCATGTGAATTCCCTCGATTTAAATGGATCGAAGATCCACAGAACTTATTTAGTTTAGTTTAAAAAAAACATAATGACATGATGGCATGATGGCATGATGCAATGCAAAAATAAATAGAGCAAGCACAAATGAAACACACGGTGATCACAGAAATATGGAAGTCTTCTGGAGCGTCGGTATTGGGGCGTCACAACTCTCCCTCACTAATAGAGGATCTCGACCCGAGATCCTGGAGATGGCACCAGACAGAAGAGGATAAAGGAAGAGGTAAAACAAAGTTGCTTCTTCGACAAACGAGTGAAACCATGAACCTTGAGAGGTTGAAAACTTGAAGAAATGACACGACGGCAATGAAAGAAATTGAAATGCTCCGTTGGACAAGAGGAACAAGGAATACGACGAGAATGAAGAGCTTAGGTGACAAGATAGACATTGAAACCACTCCGGTTAAAACAAGATATAGAACGAATAAGAATGAAATAATTCTGACAGCACTCCGACTGAAAATGGAAGGGTTTAACATGAACTTGAAAAGATGGGATGATACTTGATGAAAATAACAACACACTACCTCCGAAATAATTGAAATAATGGCACAAAGGGTAAGAATGATTTCGGACAGTACTTCGGTTGAAAGAGAGGCAAAACTTGATAGGAAGAGAGAACTTGAAAAGAGGACACAATGCTCCGGTTAAATGGACAAGCAAGGAAAGAACATCATCTTGTCAACACGAGATGATGGTCAATGAGAGCAATATCACAATGCCTCTGAAATGAAAGAATAGATGCTAGATCGTTAGGAAGAAAGAAAGTAGAAGAAAATGATAAATTCTACCAGCAATGAATTTGAAAGCATCCTTAGAAAGAAGGATTGAATGGAGTTGTTTAAAAATAAACAACAAAAGAATAAGGTTGCTGTGGGCTTATGGAAAACATCTCAAAATTATGAGGTGACAACCAGCCACTAACGGAAACCAATTGTTGCTAGAGATCAACGAAGAGATGAAAACTTCTTTCACCGAGAGGATAAATGGAGAACCTGGGTCATTAATATGCACCATAAATAGAAACAATCCTTAGGGGAAGCTTTAGGTGAAATACAACCCAAGATAACTCCAACGAATAAATTGAAGGGTTGAAAAGATCTCATGAACAAAGGAAAATGGTGGTTTTAAATATCTCATTCTTGATAACTCGTGAATCATGAATCATGAAGGAATTGTCAAGAATGACATAACACCATCTCAAAACATAAGGAAGCAAATATTTGCACTACGAAGTGCAAAGAGAAGAATAGTTGAGCTCCTCCAATAAGAACCTTGAAGAACACTTCAAGGATGAATTAAATCATGATGAACCACCAAGTTGAACTCCGGTAACAAAAGAAATGGTAGGGAGTGAAAGTTGAAAAGAACAAGAATAAACCTTGCAAAGATTTAGATGGAGCTTCATGACAAGATAACGAGAAAAAACTTGAACTCCCTAAAGAAAGATGAACAGCTTGAATCCGAGAATTTCTTCCTCCTGAACAAACTCCAAAGAAAGGGATTAATCACTTGGAAGAAACTAGAATAAGAATTATGTTAAGCGTATCCTTCAACAAATTAAATTGATGGCAACCAATGGATTTGTCATACTACTTATTCTCGTTGCAAAGAATTAAAGAGAGATCTCGCACAAACTTGGGTAATCTTCAACGAACCACCGGTAGGATTATGAAAAGAACACATGAATTGATATCATAACAACGGAAGAGTAATCTTGAATGAACCACCGTAAGAATATGGAGACGAACGAAGATGCATCAATTAGGAATAGTTGGACGACAAAGTTACAAACTGAGAACATAGAATTCTTATGAAATGATGGCCTTTGGAGGATCACAATGGAAAGAATTCATGAAATGCTTCGGATGGGTATAAAAAGAATTCCTCACAGCCGAAACAATAATGAGGATGGCATGAAGCTAGAACCATGAATCTTTGGAAGAACGGGTAAGGATTCAAGAGGAACTCTTCTTCGGTCTTCAAATCTAAGAAGACGATGAGATACACCACCATGAATTGTTGAGGCACTCCGGAATGAAGAATTAAAAGGTTGAACCAATGGTGAAAATAATTTGAAAGTGATCTTGGAGGATACATTTGACCGATGAGAGATCCATTCTTACGTCAAGCTTGAAAAGAATTTGAGAATAATTCCGGAAAAAATAGAAGAGTCAGGTAAGATCCTGGGAAAAGACCTATGGGCTAGGACCCACTGAAAAGAAACACCGTTGAAAAGAATGTTTCAAGAGAGATTGCACTGGTTGAATTAAATGACTTTAGCGAGATAACAACCTCAAAATAGCTTGAACGAATTAAGAATGAAAATAGGAATCTTCTAGATATGTTCAACACTCCGGAACGAAAATAGAGAGAGGTGAATAAACAAGAGATACTTTGACAAGAATTCCAGCATGGGAAAAATAAGTGAAACAAGAGGAAAAGATATGATTAACATCGAAACTTGAATTTAGTCCACCGGGGAAGAAACGAGAACGAAGAACGATAACTTGAAGCTTCCTTAGCATCTTCCTGAGAATCATCGAATAAGGACATTGAAGGAAAAGAATGAAGAAACATCACATGAATAAAATGGATATTTCATTTGAGAATTTCTGGCTCCGAGAAGAAGAAGGGTGGGAGGGTGGGGAAAACAAAGACAACTTGGGATGAATGAAACAGACACCATTGAGAAAAGACTAAGAGTTGATCTTACCGATGATGAAGAGATCGGATTAACTTGAAGCGAAGCACGCCGATTGAAAAGAATTTACATGACAATCTCGATGATTAAGAAGGACAAGCACTCCCATGGAAATATGAGAACATCGATTAGGAAAAGTATGGAATCAACACTTGACATCAAAGCAACTCGAATACCACAATCAAAACAAAAACAAAGGATAGATATGTTGCAACATTATGTTCACAATATCATTCGAACAGAGAATTGAACGAATGAATCCCATAGCTTAATGGTACATCAACTTGTCGAGAAGCCACTTGGGAGAACAAAATGATAGAATAAAACAACAAGGTAACAGATGGAACAAATACATAATAGAGGTTTCATCCCACATGTTCATGCTGAGGCCTCGTGGCACGACGTTACAAAGGGACTTGCAATCCCCGAGTCAGCATAGCCAAGGAATCTTTAAGATGCAACCCCCAGTGTAACAACGACCATGATAACCTCTCCACTAGATGTTGAACCCCAACCTCATATCATGCACCCGTTGGAAGATTACCTAAGAGCTACTTGAATCCCACCTATTAATTCCCGAAGCTTTCCGGTTATGCAATTTGGTGTTGAGGATACAGGGGAAGAACAATATCTCACCCAACTAGCAATACCTACATCCAGCTGTATCCATCCGTCAACACATAACCATGCACCTTCGGAAACCGTTTACCTCGGACCTTCGAACCGCATCTGCTATACTAGTTGTGGCAATAATCCCGAACTATCCCACCAGTACTGGGTGACGTCGGGGTTATCTCACCACTAGACGCGCATAGAAGAGTTTTTAATGTCGACCGCCTTTGGTATTCTAGAACTGCAACGATACAATTGTGACGAAAACACCTCGGAGCTCAACTCCCCGGAACACTGCCACAACCCCTAATGACAGGAGGCACCAAGAACAATGTTCTCGTCACAAAGATATCGGAACAATCCAAACAATACCCGCGTGATCCTAAAAAATGATGGAAAATTTGAGGATAGTGATGTTAAAACAACGTCAGGAATCCTCACCAGAGCGACGAAGGGGACGAGGATTAAAAGAAATCCTACTCTCCGATATATATAGGACTCAAAACATTTTTGTGTGTATGCCTAGACTCAACATCGGCAGCGGTTCGATCAATCAGGGGGCTCCTAGGTCGGAGAAGGCTCCGAATACTAACTTGTAACACCCCGGACACACCCGCCGGTGGTTGTTACTCCTGGCGGGATCTAGACTGGCCCCACATATCAATACTAGTCTTTTCTACACACTTTGTCCTCACTCATGCGCACCCGGGAGCAACTTCTCGGTCGATCACCCATCCTAAAATTACTCCAAGCTAAGCACGCTTAACTTTGGAGTTCTGTCCGAATGGGCTCCCGGAAAAGAAGGAATTCCTTATTGATATGAGTAGTCTATCATCCCTAATAAGCCAGGCTATCACATACATCCCCACTCAGAGGAACCGACGTCCTCGTCAGGCCACATGAACGTTCCCTCTTGGTACATACGTTTGTGCGTCTAGTCAGGCACATGTGCCATGCCGTGTGCCACGATGGGTCACAAACATCATGCACAACATGACCGCTCACCTGTCCGCAAACATATGTGTAACCGCGAGGGTCGGCTCTGATACCAACTTGTAATGCCTAGGATGAGACTATAGCTCATACGTGTCAAGGCACGAATTAGAGACATAATCGCATACTGGAATGATCGCAAGCATGGTATCATTGCACAACTCATGTAATGAACAGGGGTAAAAGAGATAAATAGTTGCCTTCCACTCGCCATGTCACACAATGAATTCAACATGCATACATTCATCGAAATAACACAGAGTCCGGCGACGGACGAAAACAAACGAGAAAAAATACCACAACCACAAGTCCTGATCGCCCCTAGTAGGAACCACTACTGATCGTCGGGATACGTCACATAAATACGGCCACGCTCTTCATCGAACTCCCAGTGAAGGTCTTGTCCATCTCCTGAGTCCATGAAGAAGACAAACGTTCGTAGTCGAACGGATCCTCACAACTCCGTAATGAAACCGAAGCTAACGAGAGAAGCGAACCGGAAATAAGCAAACAACATGGTAAACACACAATCATAAACATGGCATAATGCACAATCAAGTATGATGCATGTCCGGTTTAAATATGCATGGCATGGCAAAGTGCACAAACAACACTACAATTTGAGTGGAGCTCAATATGCAACGAGTTGCATATTGACGAAACACCACATGCAATTATTTAGTTTGATCCCGAGTACATACACAACAAGATTAAATGTTCTTTAACATGTCAAGAGGTGAAGCATAAGTAAACTACACTGTCTAGGCATTTTAAATGAGGCCAGAAATAACAACAACAATTCCGGAAAATCCCCATGTCATTTAGCAATTTTAAAGCAAACAACAATATAAACATTTTAATGTTGTTATCATGATGCGTATGACAAAAGCAAGTTTTAATGCAATTTTAGGTAAAAGTTGACATGAGCATGTTATGAAGCATTTGTCACTGTGGTGGAAAGAAAGGGTGCCATGGCGGCGATAACCAAAAAAATGATGCCACGGCAACATAGCGGTTCCCGGTAACTCGTCGAGAAACCGGTGCAAAAGAAGGAGCGAGAGCGTGTCATGCGAAGGAAGGTGGGGTGATCACGGAAACCGGGTTCCCACATGCGACATGGCAACAAGGAGGAACTTGCAAGCGACAACTAGGACACGGGCGAACACGGGCATCTCATACAACACAACATGCATTCGGTCCCGGGTGTCGCCTCGGGTTATTGATACGTCTAAAACGTATCTATAATTTCTGCTTGATCCATGCCCTTTTTGTGTGATATTGCTATGATATTTATGCACTTCCATACACTTTTGATCATATTTGGACTAACCTATTAATGGTTGCAAAAGTGCACAATATTCTTGTTTTACACTTTATTGTGTAGGAATTACTTGGAAATTGACAAAAACGCAAAAGGAGTCGTATTGGAGTAGGACTCTGACTTTCCTGAAATCTGTCTGAGAACGTTTTTTAAAGATGGTCACGTTCCGGCCCGAAGACGATGTCAAACGGAAAAAGTCTAGTTGCGAAAGTTGTGGGGAATTTCGAGGCGATGCTTCTGGATATAAAATTCGTCCAAATCGGAGTCCGGACGGCCGAGTAAAGCCCGTTTTACTGAGGCCCAAAATCTGATGACGGGAATCCGAGAGTCTATATAAAGAGAGGAACTCTAGGTCACCAAGGGCCACGAATTTTCCTCCTCCCAAGCCGCCGTCTTGGAGGGGAGGACCAGCACCATTGCAGCACCATCCACAAGGAAGAAGGGGGGCCAAGGAGCCACCGCCCCCTAGGGCCGCCGCCACCGACGCGCCCCCAAGGGCCGCCGCCGCCTCCTCCGTGGCTGCCGCCGGCCGTCTCCTCCTCGCGGGGCTGCACCTCTCCATCAACATCATCATCAACCTCGTCCTCACCATGTCCATGTGTGAGTAGTCTTCTCTGGGGCCGAGGGCTCGTACGTGTAGCTATGTGGTTATCTCTCTCTCCCATGATGTGATCTTCGTTGTGATCATAGGCTATGTTAATCTAGGGTGATCCCATGATATTTCCCCTTCCTCTATGTATTGGATTGATGTACTCACTTGTCTTTATCTAGTATAATCCCCGAGACCAAGGTGACAGCGGTCTATTGGACATGGATTAGAAAAATATTTTCATGAGTGATTTCCTCTCTTGTGTGTTGATTGAAGATTGAGAGTCTCTTGGTGCTTGTCTTTGACTATCCTTTAGATATGTTGTGGTGATTGTGGGACTCTCTTTGGATGGCCGCGGTGACATTGGGAAATCCTTAGATTGAGAACTACGAACTTTGAGGTGTGCTTTTGTAGCCCTACATAATTCTCGTCCTCTCTTGACCACGAAGGAATGACCTCCGGGTGCGTCTCCATTGCATGTTTTATGGGAAATATCATGTGATTCGATTATGTTAATGTTGTTTGGAGTTGCCACTAGTGAAAGTATGAAGCCTAGGCCTTGTTTCCACCATTGCAATACCATTTGTGCTCACGTTTACCACTTGTTTGCTTGCTGCACTTTTTATTACAGATTTATATTACTTTGTTTTGCCATCCATATCACTTGCCATTTAACATCTCTTCGCCGAACTAGTGCACCTATACATCTAACAAGTGTATTAGGTGTGTTGAGGACACAAGAGACTTCTTGTATCTTAGTTGCAGGGTTGTTTGAGAGAGACCATCTTCAACCTCTACTTCCCTGAGTTCGATAAAACTTAGGTCATCCACTTGAGGGAAATTGTTGATGTCCTACAGACCTCTGCGCTTGGAGGCCCAACATAGTCTACAAGAGTAGAAGCGTGTGTAGACATCAAGCTATTTCTGGCGCCGTTTCTGGGGAAGTGAGTGCTTGAAGGTATATCTTTAGATCTTGCAATTAAATATTTTTGTTTCTTGTTTTTATTTCACTAGTTATGCTTATGGACAACCTTGCTATTGGATCGTTGCTTGTGGGAAGACGCCCCACACCTGTGGTGGTTGCTCCTCCCCCTACTGAAATTGTGCCCTATAAAATACCAGCTGGTATTATCGATTATGTTTTGGCTAATCGTTATGCAGGAGACAGACATCCCGGTGAACACTTGCTATATCTGTCACAATTATGTTCATTATTTAAGCTTGCAGGTGTATCAAGGGAGTTTGTCATGAGGAAATTGTTCGCCGTATCACTTATAGATAAAGCTTCAGATTGGTATAAGCTTCTCGATAACGCGCACTTGCTTGATTGGTAAGAGCTTATGTCTCTCTTTTATACTAAGTTTTATCCTCTTTATGAAATTCATCGAGACAGGAACTATATCTATAACTTTAGGTCTCGTGACGGAGAGAGCGTAGCTCAAGCTTGGGGGAGACTGAAAACGTTAATGCTAAAAAGTCCTAACCATGGGCTCCCCAAAGATGCTTATGTGGAGAGTAAGAGTACCTTTTTGCATGTGGATCATGATAACAATGCTTTATGTGATGCTTATATTGTTGAGTTTATTCGTGATCCCACTGAAAATTATTATGAGAAGGGAACATATGCTTATAGATATTTCAATAATATCAAGTTCCCTCTCTTTATGTTGAAGGTTTTGAAGCTGCACTTGTTTTGTCTTCCTATGCTTATTGCTTTGTGCTTCAATGAATTATTCTATTGCAATATTCCTATGCATAGGAAGCATGTTAGGCTTAAATGTGTTTGGTATTTGCTTCTTGATGCTCTCTTTTGTTCTTCAACTCTTATTCCTACGAGAGCATCATTAAAGTCTTATGCCTAGCTTAAAGGCATAAAAGAAAGCGCTTTTGGAGGCAGCCCACAATGAATAAAATTTTATTTTGCTTTTGTTGTGTCTTGATGTTGTTACTACAGTAGCATCATCATTGTATCTTTACTTTTCAGCTTTGTGCCAAGTGTAGCCTCTGATTGCAAGAAAGTTCAAAAGTTGTGACGTGTTGTCCAGGAAACAGATTCTGTCCTTGGACAGAAAAATTCGTATAAGGTCACCAGATCATCTTTTTGGTCTGAATTTTTTCGACAACGTGCTCTATACAATTGGCTTTCGGGCGTCTGTTCTGAGTTTTTTGATTTGAGTTGCAGAAGTGCCCCGAAAAAATTATTTACTACCTGCTGGTCTGTTTTTCACAGATTCTGTCCTGTTTTGCCTTTTCTTCATTTTGCAAACCTTGAGCTTGCTTTTTCTTTGCAAAAACCTTTTCGCAATCTTGAGAAACAGTACACCTTCAAGAATATCCTTATTTCCAGCAAGGAAAATTTATTTTATTAAGGGTACTAACCTCGCTAATCAGATTATGATGAGTTATGTATGAAGGGAGTTTTCAAGTGTGCGAGGGAAAATGATAAAAAGATTCAGGAGTGTCAAACGCTCAAGCTTGGGGATGCCCCCATGCACCCCCAAGAAATATTCAAGAAGACTCAAGCGTCTAAGCTTGGGGATGCCCCCGTGCATCCCCTTCTCCATCAACAATTATCAGTTCGTCTTTCGTTCCACTGTATTTTTATCACTTCATGTGTTATGTGCTATGCTTGGAGCGTCTTGCTTTTTAGTTTCCTTTTTAGTTTTCTTTAGCTTTGCTTGCTGTTCATAACGAGTTGGAACTCAGCTTTCTTTGTGTGGGAGAGAAACACGCTCCACTTCAATCTAGAACATAACATAGAATTTTCATGTCTATCCTTGCTGTGTGTGTTCTTTGTCTTTCAATAGCTACTATCATGTTCAGCTCTTAGTTTTCATGCTTATCTTTCTAAAGAGCTTTTGTTTAGTTGGTCGTTGGAACTCTCTTTAGTTATCATGCTTATCTTATTAAGAGAGTTGGCTTCTGTTGCACTGGTCGATATGTCTATGATAAAATGCTATGTGCATAATGATGCTTAGTAGTTCATGTTTTCTTATGGTTAGTCTCAAATAGCTGGTGGATTCTCAATGTGTTATTGGAGTACCAACATGATTTGTTTGCCTATGATGTGGTATGGTTTAGTAATATCTTCCTTCAAGAATTTATTTTGATTGACTTGGCATATGCTCACGCATATTTAAGACTGTAAAGAAAGTCTGTCAAGCCTTGATGATCTTTAATTTCTGAGTAGCGATATAACTTCCATGCCTGATTCAATGTTGCTTTGTCGCTCTGCATGATTATGACCTGTTGGGGAACGTACTATTTTAAAATTTTCCTACGATCACGCAAGATCTATCTACCAGATGCATAGCAACGAGAGGGAAGAGTGTGTCTACGTACCCTCGTAGACCGGGAGCGGAAGCGTCAAGTGACGCGGTTGATGTTGTCGAACTTCTTTGCGATCCAACCGACCAAGCACCAAACGTACGGCACCTCCGCGTTCAGCACACGTTCAGCTTGATGACGTCCCACGAGCTCTTGATCTAGTTGAGCTTCACGGGAGAGTTTCGTCAGCACGACGGCGTGGTGACGGATATGATGTGTTCACCGGCGCAGGGCTTCGCCTAAGCTCCGCGACGGTATGACCGAGGTGTGATTCTGTGGAGGGGGGCACCGCACACGGCTAAAACAATTCAACTTGTGTGTCTTTGGGTGCCCCCCTGCCCCCGTATATAAAGGAGCAAGGGGGGAGGCCGGCCGGCCCTTCCTGGTGCGGCTAGGGAGTGGACTCCTACTAGGAATAGGATTGCAATCCTATTCCTAGTAGGGAATAGGATTGCAATCCTATTCCTAGTAGGATTCACCAAAAGAAGGAAGAGGGAAAAGAATAGGAGAGGTGGCGCCCCCCCCCCCCAATCCTAGTCCAACTAGGAACCCTAGGTGGGGGCACCGGCCAGCCCTATGGGCTGCCTCTCTCTTTCCCTTTAGGCCCACTATGGACCATCCCCTCTCGTAGGGGGTTCCGGTAACCCCCTCCGGCATTCCCGATAAATCCGAAACTTTTCCGGAACACTTCCGGTGTCCGAATATAGTCGTCCAATATATCAATCTTTATGTCTCGGACATTCCGAGACTCCTTGTCATGTCCGTGATCTCATCCGGGACTCCGAACTACCTTCGGTACATCAATACTCAAAAACTCGTAATACCGATCGTCATCAAACGTTAAGCGTGCGGACCCTACGGGTTCGAGAACTATGTAGACATGACCGAGACTCATCTCCGGTCAATAACCAATAGCGGAACCTGGATGTTCATATTGGCTCCTACATATTCTACGAAGATCTTTTATCGGTCAGAACCGCATAACAACATACGTTGTTCCTTTTGTCAAACGGTATGTTACTTGCCCGAGATTCGATCGTCGGTATCTCTATACCTAGTTCAATCTCGTTACCGGCAAGTCTCTTTACTCATTCCGTAACACATCATCTTGTGACTAACTCATTAGTCTTTTGCTTGCAAGGCTTATTGTGATGTGTGTTACCGAGAGGGCCCAGAGATACCTCTCCAACACTCGGAGTGACAAATCCTAATCTTGATCTATGCCAACACCACAAATACTTTCGGAGACACCTATAGAGCATCTTTATGATCACCCAGTTACGTTGTGACGTTTGATAGCACACAAGGTGTTCCTACGGTATTCGGGAGTTGCATAATCTCATAGTCATAGGAACATGTATAAGTCATGAAGAAAGCAATAGCAGTTAAACTAAACGATCATAGTGCTATGCTAACGGATGGGTCTTGTCCATCACATCATTCTCCTAATGATGTGATCCCATTGATCAAATGACAACTCATGTCTATGGTTAGGAAACATAACCATCTTTGATCAATGAGCTAGTCTAGTAGAGGCATACTAGGGACACTCTGTTTTGTCTATGTATTCACACATGTACTAAGTTTCCGGTTAATACAATTCTAGCATGAATAATAAACATTTATCATGATATAAGGAAATATAAATAACAACTTTATTATTGCCTCTAGGGCATATTTCCTTCAGTCTCCCACTTGCACTAGAGTCAATAATCTAGCTCACATCGCCATGTGATTTAATATCGATAGTTCACATCGTTATGTGAATAACACCCATAGTTCACATCGCCATGTGACCAACACCCAAAGGGTTTACTAGAGTCAATAATCTAGTTCACATCGATATGTGATTAATACCCAAGAGTAATAAGGTGTTATCATGTTTTGCTTGTGAGAGAAGTTTAGTCAACGGGTCTGTCACATTCAGATCCGTATGTATTTCGCAAATTTCTATGTCTACAATGCTCTGCATAGAGCTACTCTAGCTAATTTCTCCCACTTTCAATACGTATCCAGATTGATACTTAGAGTCATCTGGATTTAGTGTCAAAGCTTGCATTGGCGTAACCCTTTACGACGAACTCTTTATCACCTCCATAATCGAGAAACATTTCCTTAGTCATCCAGTTACTAAGGATAATTTTGACCGCTGTAAAGTGATCTACTCCTGGATCACTATTGTACCCCCTTGACAAACTCATGGGAAGGTACACAACATGTTTGGTACACAGCATGGCATACTTTATAGAACCTATGGCTGAGGCATAGGGAATGACTTTCATTCTCTCTATATTTTTTTTGCCATGGTCTGGCTTTGAGTCTTACTCAACTTCACACCTTACAAGTCAGGCAAGAACTCCTTCTTTGACTGATCCATTTTGAACTACTTCAAAATCTTATCAAGGTATGTACTCATTGAAAGTCTTATCAAGCGTCTTGATCTATCTCTATAGATCTTGATGCCCAATATGTAAGCAGCTTCACCAAGGTCTTTCTTTGAAAAACTCCTTTCAAACACTCCTTTATGCTTTCCAGAAAATTCTACATCATTTCCGATCGACAATATGTCATTCACATATACTTATCAGAAAGGTTGTAGTGCTCCCACTCACTTCTTGTAAATACAGGCTTCACCGCAAGTCTGTATAAATCTATATGCTTTGATCAACTTATCAAAGCGTATATTCCAACTCCGAGATGCTTGCACCAGTCCATAGATGGATCGCTGGAGCTTGCACATTTTGTTAGCACCTTTAGGATTGACAAAACCTTCTGGTTGCATCATATACAAGTCTTCTTTAATAAATCCATTAAAGAATGCAGTTTTGTTATCCATTTGCCAGATTTCATAAAATGCGGCAATTGCTAACATGATTCGGACAGACTTAAGCATCGCTACAGGTGAGAAAGTCTCATCGTAGTCAACTCCTTGAACTTGTTGAAAAACTTTTGCAACAAGTCGAGCTTTGTAAACAGTAACATTACCGTCAGCGTCAGTCTTCCTCTTGAAGATCCATTTATTTTCGATGGCTTGCCGATCATCGGGCAAGTCAACCAAAGTCCACACTTTGTTCTCATACATGGATCCCATCTCAGATTTCATGGCCTCAAGCCATTTTGCGGAATCTGGGCTCATCATCGCTTCCTCATAGTTCGTAGGTTCATCATGGTCCAGTAACATGACTTCCAGAACCGGGTTGCCGTACCACTCTGATGCGGAACGAACTCTGGTTGATCTACGAAGTTCAGCAGAAACTTTATCTGAAGTTTCATGATCATCATCATTAGCTTCTTCACTAATTGGTGTAGGAATCACCGGAACTAGTTTCTGTGATGTTCCACTTTCCAATTCGGGAGAAGGTACAATTACCTCATCAAGTTCTACTTTCCTCCCACTCACTTCTTTCGAGAGAAACTCCTTCTCTAGAAAGGACCACTCTTAGCAACAAAGACCTTGCCTTCGGATCTGTGATAGAAGGTGTACCCAACAGTTTCTTTTGGGTATCCTATGAAGATTTACTTCTCCGATTTGGGTTCGAGCTTATCATGTTGAAACTTTTTCATATAAGCATCGCAGTCCCAAACTTAAAGAAATGACAGCTTAGGTTTCTCGTCAAACCACAGTTCATACGGTGTCATCTCCACGGATTTAGATGGTGCCCTATTTAACGTGAATGTAGTTGTCTCTAATGCATAACCCCAAAAACCAATAGTGGTAGATCGGCAAGAGACATCATCGATCGCACCATATCTAATAAAGTACGGTTATGACGTTCGGACACACCATTACACTGTGGTGTTCCAGGTAGCGTGAGTAGTGAAACTATTTCACATTGTTTTTACTGAAGACCAAACTCGCTAACTCAAATATTTTACCTCTACGATCATATCGTAGAAACTCTTATTTTCTTGTTACGATGATTCTCCACTTCACTCTGAAATTCTTTGAACTTTTCAAATGTTTCAGACTTGTGCTTCATTAAGTAGATATACCCATATCTGCTCAAATCATTAGTGAAGGTCAGAAAATAATGATACCCGCCGCGAGCTACAACACTCATTGGTCCACATACATCTGTATGTATGATCTCCAACAAATATGTTGCTCGCTCCATTGTTCCGGAGAACGGAGTTTTAGTCATCTTGCCCATGAGGCATGGTTCGCAAGCACCAAGTGATTCACAATCAAGTGATTCCAAAAGTCCATCACTATGGAGTTTCTTCATGCGCTTTACACCATTATGACCTAAACGGTAGTGCCACAAATAAGTTACACTATCATTATTAACCTTGCATCTTTTGGCTTCAATATTATGAATATGTGTATCACCACGATCGAGATCCAACAAACTATTTTCATTGGGTGTATGACCATCGAAGGTTTTATTCATGTAAACAGAATAACAATTATTCTATGACTTTAAATGAATAACCGTATTGCAAAAAATATGATCAAATCATATTCATGCTCAACGCAAATGCCAAATAACATTTATTTAGGTTTTACACTAATCCCGAAAGTATAGGGACTGTGCGATGATGATCATATCAATCTTGGAACCACTTCCAACACACATCGTCACTTCACCTTTAACTAGTCTCTGTTCATTCCGCAATTCTTGTTTCGAGTTACTAATTTTAGCAACTGAAGCGGTATCAAATACCCAGGGGTTGCTATGAACACTAGTAAAGTACACATCAATAATCTGTATATCAAAATATACCTTTGTTCACTTTGCCATCCTTCTTATCCGCCAAGTATCTAGGGCAGTTCCACTTCCAGTGAGCATTTCCTTTGCAGTAGAAGCACTTAGTTTCAGGCTTGAGTTTTAGCTTTGGGTTTCTTCACGGGAGTGACAACTTGCTTGTCATTCTTCTTGAAGTTCCCCTTCTATCCCTTTGCCCTTTTACTTGAAACAAGTGGTCTTGTTAACCATCAACACTTGATGCTTTTCATGATTTCTACCTTCGCCGACTTCAGCATCGCGAAGAGCTCGGGAATTCCTTTCGTCATCCCTTGCATATTATAGTTCATCACGAAGTTCTACTAACTTGGTGATAGTGACTAGAGAACTTTGTCAATTACTATCTTATCTGGAAGATTAACTCCCACTTGATTCAAGTAATTGTAGTACCCAGACAATCTGAGCACATGCTCACTAGTTGAGCTATTCTCCTCCATCTTGTAGGCAAAGTACTTTCAGAAGTCTTATACCTCTCGACACGGGCATGAGTATGAAATACTAATTTCAACTCTTGGAACATCTTATATGCTCCGTGGCGTTCAAAACGTTTTTGAAGTCCCGGTTCTAAGCCGTAAAGCATGGTGCACTTAAACTATCAAGTAGTCATCATACCGAGCTTTTGTCAAAACGTTCATAACGTCTACATCTGCTCCTGCAATAGGTCTGTCACCTAGCGGTGCATCAAGGACATAATTCTCTGTGCAGCAATGAGGATAATCCTCAGATCACAGAACAATTCCGCATCATTGCTACTAACATCTTTCAACTTAGTTTTCTCTAGGAACATATAAAAAATAAACGGGGAGCAACATCGTGAGCTATTGATCTACAACATAGATATGCTAATACTACGAGGACTAAGTTCATGATAAATTAAAGTTCAATTTAATCATATTACTTAAGAACTCCCACTTAGATAGACATCCCTCTAGTCATCTAAATGATCACGTGATCCAAATCAACTAAACCATGTCCGATCATCACGTGAGATGGAGTAGTTTCAATGGTGAACATCTTATGTTGATCATATCTACTATATGATTCACGCTCGACCTTTCGGTCTCCAGTGTTCCAAGGCCATATCTGCATATGGTAGGCTCGTCAAGTTTAACCCGAGTATTCTACGTGTGCAAAACTGGCTTACACCCGTTGTATTTGAACGTAGAGCTTATCACACCCGATCTTCACGTGGTGTCTCGGCACGACGAACTTTCGCAACGGTGCATACTCAGGGAGAACACTTATACCTTGAAATTTAGTAAGGGATCATCTTATAATTCTACCGTCGAACTAAGCAAAATAAGAAGCATAATAAGATAAACATCACATGCAATCAAAATATGTGACATGATATGGCCATCATCATCTTGTGCTTTTGATCTCCATCTCCAAAGCACCGTCATGATCACCTTCGTCACCGGCGCGACACCTTGATCTCCATCGTAGCATCGTTGTCGTCTCGCCAACTATTGCTTCTACGACTATCGCTACCGCTTAGTGATAAAGTAAAGCAATTACATGGCGATTGCATTTCATACAATAAAGCGACAACCATATGGCTCCTGCCAGTTGCCGATAACTTTACAAAACATGATCATCTCATACAAAACCGTATATCTCATCATGTCTTGACCATATCACATCACAACATGCCCTGCAAAAACAAGTTAGACGTCCTCTACTTTGTTGTTGCAAGTTTTACGTGGCTGCTATGGGCTTAGCAAGAATCGTTCTTACCTACGCATACAAAACCACAACGATGTTTCGTCAAGTATGTGCTGTTTTAACCTTCACAAGGACCGGGCGTAGCCACACTTGATTTAGCTAAAGTGAGAGAGACAGACACCCGCCAGTCACCTTTAAGCAACGAGTGCTCATAACGGTGAAACCAGTCTCGCGTAAGCGTAAGCGTAATGTCGGTCCGGGCCGCTTCATCTCACAATACCGCCGAAGCAAAGTATGACATGATGGTAAGCAGTATGACTAGTATCGCCCACAACTCATTGTGTTCTACTCGTGCATATCATCTACGCATAGACCTGGCTCATGATGCCACTGTTGGGGAACGTAGTATTTTAAAATTTTCCTACGATCACGCAAGATCTATCTACCAGATGCATAGCAACGAGAGGGAAGAGTGTGTTTACGTACCCTCGTAGACCGGGAGCGGAAGCGTCAAGTGACGCGGTTGATGTTGTCGAACTTCTTCGCGATCCAACCGACCAAGCACCGAACGTACGGCACCTCCGCGTTCAGCACACGTTCAGCTTGATGACGTCCCACGAGCTCTTGATCTAGTTGAGCTTCACGGGAGAGTTTCGTCAGCACGACGGCGTGGTGACGGATATGATGTGTTCACCGGCGCAGGGCTTCGCCTAAGCTCCGCGACGGTATGATCGAGGTGTGATTCTGTGGAGGGGGGCAGCGCACACGGCTAAAACAATTCAACTTGTGTGTCTTTGGGTGCCCCCCTGCCCCCGTATATAAAGGAGCAAGGGGGGAGGCCGGCCGGCCCTTCCTGGTGCGGCTAGGGAGTGGACTCCTACTAGGAATAGGATTGCAATCCTATTCCTAGTAGGATTCACCAAAAGAAGGAAGAGGGAAAAGAATAGGAGAGGTGGCGCCCCCCCCCCCCCCAATCCTAGTCCAACTAGGAACCCTAGGTGGGGGCGCCGGACAGCCCTATGGGCTGCCTCTCTCTTTCCCTTTAGGCCCACTATGGACCATCCCCTCTCGTAGGGGGTTCCGGTAACCCCCTCCGGCATTCCCGATAAATCCGAAACTTTTCCGGAACACTTCCGGTGTCCGAATATAGTCGTCCAATATATCAATCTTTATGTCTCGGACATTCTGAGACTTCTCGTCATGTCCGTGATCTCATCCGGGACTCCGAACTACCTTCGGTACATCAATACTCAAAAACTCATAATACCGATCGTCATCAAACGTTAAGCGTGCGGACCCTACGGGTTCGAGAACTATGTAGACATGACCGAGACTCATCTCCGGTCAATAACCAATAGCGGAACCTGGATGTTCATATTGGATCCTACATATTCTACGTAGATCTTTTATCGGTCAGAACCGCATAACAACATACGTTGTTCCTTTTGTCAAACGGTATGTTACTTGCCCGAGATTCGATCGTCGGTATCTCTATACCTAGTTCAATCTCGTTACCGGCAAGTCTCTTTACTCGTTCCGTAACACATCATCTCGTGACTAACTCATTAGTCTTTTGCTTGCAAGGCTTATTGTGATGTGTGTTACCGAGAGGGCCCAGAGATACCTCTCCGACACTCGGAGTGACAAATCCTAATCTTGATCTATGCCAACACCACAAATACTTTCGGAGACACCTGTAGAGCATCTTTATGATCACCCAGTTACGTTGTGACGTTTGATAGCACACAAGGTGTTCCTACGGTATTCGGGAGTTGCATAATCTCATAGTCATAGGAACATGTATAAGTCATGAAGAAAGCAATAGCAGTTAAACTAAACGATCATAGTGCTATGCTAACGGATGGGTCTTGTCCATCACATCATTCTCCTAATGATGTGATCCCATTGATCAAATGACAACTCATGTCTATGGTTAGGAAACATAACCATCTTTGATCAATGAGCTAGTCTAGTAGAGGCATACTAGGGACACTCTGTTTTGTCTATGTATTCACACATGTACTAAGTTTCCGGTTAATACAATTCTAGCATGAATAATAAACATTTATCATGATATAAGGAAATATAAATAACAACTTTATTATTGCCTCGAGGGCATATTTCCTTCATGACCGTCATTGCTCTTTTAGTTGGTCGCTCCCAGTCTTTTGCTAACCTTCGCCTGTACTAAGCGGACTGACTGCTTGTGCATCCAAAATCCTTTAAAAACCAGTTATGCCATATGAGTCCACCATACCTTCCTATACATGGTATTTACCTGCCATTCCTAACGAAGACTTTCATGTACCATCTCAAAATTATTCAAAAAAGCATTTCACTTTTGTGCCTCTGTTTTAGTTCATGAGGAAGTAGTATTTAATTCATGATCTTTTTAAGTTGGACAAGCTTCACCCCGGGATTGCATGTCTAATGGGCAAACCCATAATACGAGAAGGAACTGGCATAGAGTGCGCCCGGCTCATTAAAAAATTATACAACAAACAAACCCTCCTTCACGCTTTGTTCATGAGAAATCAGAAAACTTTGGCAGTGATAAACAAAGGAGATTAAGAGGATGTGATCGTCCTTATTCGGGAGTCGTTCCTCGAAACTTGTCCATCTCAAGAAGTGATTGAGTTGTCTGCTAGCATTCGTTGACGAAACATGCATATTCAAAAAAATAATTATTACCTCTGTTTTTAAAACCAAGAGCTCTGGTACATGTTTTGTCTTTGTTTCCGACCACGGGTTTTCAACCTTGCCAACAAAAGCCACGGTTCGAGAGTCTCCACCTTCTTTAAAGCACCAACTATTTAGAGCATGACTGTCATTCTGAGTGTAATGTGCATTGTCCCAAAGTACCATTGTCTTTTGCATGATTATGATATCGTTTATTCTGAAATCATTGTATCTAGTCGTCACTTAAACCTTGGAGGTGCCCCTGCATTTATGTTTTGCTTCACTAAAGGGGGCAAGCGAGATATCACTTTGTCATATTTGCACACCATGCTCACTACAAATCTATTGAGTGTTTCAGTATCATATTGTAAAACTTTCAGTTCTTTGTGATTTTCTCATGAGGCAACTTAATTACTATAGATTCATTGTCTCAGTAAGCACTTGTCATGTGAGTGTGAAAAGTTCTTATATGGTTAATAGCATGTCACCACAGAAATTATGCTTGTTATCATTTACCTACTCGAGGACGAGCAGGAATTAAGCTTGGGGATGTTGATACGTCTAAAACGTATCTATAATTTCTGCTTGCTCCATGCCCTTTTTGTGTGATATTGCTATGATATTTATGCACTTTCATACACTTTTGATCATATTTGGACTAACCTACTAATGGTTGCAAAAGTGCAAAATGTTCTTGTTTTACACTTTATTGTGTAGGAATTACTTGGAAATTGACAAAAACGCAAAAGGAGTCGTATTGGAGTAGGACTCTGACTTTCCTGAAATCTGTCTGAGAATGTTTTTTAAAGATGGTCACGTTCCGGCCCGAAGACGACGTGAAACGGAAAAAGTCTAGTTGCGAAAGTTGTGGGGAATTTCAAGGCGATGCTTCTGGATATAAAATTCGTCCAAATCGGAGTCCGGACGGCCGAATAAAGCCCGTTTTACTGAGGCCCAAAATCTGATGACGGGAATCCGAGAGTCTATATAAAGAGAGGAAACCTGGGTCACCAAGGGCCACGAATTTTCCTCCTCCCAAGCCGCCGTCTTGGAGGGGAGGACCAGCACCATTGCAGCACCATCCACAAGGAAGAAGGGGGGCCAAGGAGCCGCCGCCGCCGCCGCGCCCCCAAGGGCCGCCGCCGCCTCCTCCGTGGCTGCCGCCGGCCGTCTCCTCCTCGCGGGGCTGCACCTCTCCATCAACACCATCATCAACCTCGTCCTCACCATGTCCATGTGTGAGTAGTCTTCTCCGGGGCCGAGGGCTCGTACGTGTAGCTATGTGGTTATCTCTCTCTCCCATGATGTGATCTTCGTTGTGATCATAGGCTATGTTAATCTAGGGTGATCCCATGATATTTCCCCTTCCTCTATGTATTGGATTGATGTACTCACTTGTCTTTATCTAGTATAATCCCCGAGACCAAGGTGACAGCGGTCTATTGGACATGGATTAGAAAAATATTTTCATGAGTGATTTCCTCTCTTGTGTGTTGATTGAAGATTGAGAGTCTCTTGGTGCTTGTCTTTGACTATCCTTTAGATATGTTGTGGTGATTGTGGGACTCTCTTTGGATGGCCGCGGTGACATTAGGAAATCCTTAGATTGAGAACTACGAACTTTGAGGTGTGCTTTTGTAGCCCTACATAATTCTCGTCCTCTCTTGACCACGAAGGAATGACCTCCGGGTGCGTCTCCATTGCATGTTTTATGGGAAATATCATGTGATTCGATTATGTTAATGTTGTTGGGAGTTGCCACTAGTGAAAGTATGAAGCCTAGGCCTTGTTTCCACCATTGCAATACCATTTGTGCTCACGTTTACCACTTGTTTGCTTGCTGCACTTTTTATTACAGATTTATATTACTTTGTTTTGCCATCATATCACTTGCCATTTAACATCTCTTCACCGAACTAGTGCACCTATACATCTAACAAGTGTATTAGGTGTGTTGGGGACACAAGAGACTTCTTGTATCTTAGTTGCAGGGTTGCTTGAGAGAGACCATCTTCAACCTCTACTTCCCTGAGTTCGTTAAACCTTAGGTCATCCACTTGAGGGAAATTGCTGCTGTCCTACAAACCTCTGCGCTTGGAGGCCCAACATAGTCTACAAGAGTAGAAGCGTGTGTAGACATCAGTTATACCTTTGAAGCGTGCGTTTTCGGAACGGATCAAGTCGTCGAGGGAAGTAGTCATTCACGGACGTCGTGGAAGTAGTCGTACACGGGCGCCATGGGTAGTCGAACTTGACGTTTTTAGTTCATGGATCTTCGGCGACAGTAGTCGTTCCCGTTTCATAGTCGTACACGCCGACGGTAGTGGACGTAGTGGTACACGTTGATGTAGTGGTACTTGCGGTCTCGGCGACGGTCTTGTCGGATCCACGGTGAGGGTAGAGGTACTTGTTGCATCTCCGGGTGTAGTCAACCTTGGTGCATCCGAAGGGGTACTTGTGAACTTGAGGGGCGACGGTAGTCGTTCACGTGACGGTCTTGAAGGATTTGGAGGGGTACTTTCCGATCCAAAATCGCTCTTGTTCGTGATGGTTAAACACGAACGAGGCTGCGGGGCGTCGAGGTCGTCTGACGAACAAGGCATACAGGTCCTGGTGGTGCGGTACGGGTACAGGTGGCCGGGGCTGCATCTTGGGGTCTTGGCGACGGGGTCCAAACGGAAGCCAGGGAGGCCACATGAGGGACGAGGTGGTCGCCGCTGCTGCATGCCGGGCCGGCGGGAGGAGGCGCTCGGGAGCTCGACGCACCGGGATGGCAGCTGTTATAGCCTCGGGCTGCAGGAGCGCTTCAGAACTGCTGCTCGCGGACCCTTCTGGAGCGGGTGAAGGCGGTTGCGTGAGGGACTCCGGGACGGCGCGGACTTGACAGCGGGGACGGCACGGGGACAAGTGGAAGAAGGCAAGGCGCGGTCGTAGATGAGGAGAAGGGGGTGCGAAGGAGCTCGGCTGCCTTGACTCGTCGGCCGAAGCGGCGGCAGGGTCGCCGGGGGGGTGCGGCCCGTGTGATCGGCGAGGTGCAGACGGCGCTCGAGGCGGAGGCGCATGGCTGCGGGGTGGATCGAGCAAGGGGCACATGGTGGGAGACGAGGGAGAGAGATCATAGGGAGAGACTGGAGCGAGAGGAGCCAGCGAGAGAGCCAGGGGGTTGGCGCTGCGAGCGAAGGGAGGGATCGAGCGAGGGGGGGTCGCGTGCGTGTGTTTGTGGCGGCGGTTGTGGGAGGACGAGAGGGAGATGGTTCGGTCGGGCTAGGGTTTGCTTTAGGTGCGGCTGGGCCTAGGTGGTTGATGGGCCAGGGAGGCCGCGGTGCGGATGGGTTAGGGAGGCCGGCCTGGAATGGGCTCTTCTCTCTAACATCCCTCTCTTCTTTTCTCCTTCTTTTCTAAAACAGAAAATAAAAAAAGGAAAGGAGAAAAGAGGAAGTGTTTGGGATAGTGTTTGGGCACGAGGTTAATTTTCCCGGACTCATAAAAATGAGCATGATCCAAGAAAATTATAAGTGGGCATGATAGAAAGTAGAATTCAAACTCATTTGAATAAATACAAATGAGTTACACATAGGATGTGGGTGTTTGGGAGGTACAAAAATGTTGAGGTTTTTGGAGGAGCCTCGATAAATGGAGAAAGATCTATTGCCGAGGTTTGGAGGTGAAACTTGAAGCATAAGAGGCATGGGGTTATTTTACAAGTGTGTCAAAGGTAATTCCACAGTTAATGGAATATTTATCATAGCTCCCTCATATTGGGAGGATATGTTATAAAGAGAAATCACCATGTGAATTCCCTAGATTTAAATGGATCGAAGATCCACACAATTTATTTAGTTGAGTTTTTTTTTAAACATAATGACATGATGGCATGATGCAATGCAAAAATAAATAGAGCAAGCACAAATGAAACACACTGTGATCACGGAAATATGGAAGTCCTCTAGAGCGTCGGTCTTGGGGTCTCACAGTTTTAGTATGATATATTTTCGAGTGCTTGTTTCGTGACCTATCTATCTATGTAATTGAGTATGAGATTTATATAATAAAGAGTAGTTTGAGTTGAGTTATTTTGCTATTCTGTTGAAACATAGAAATAAAGAGAATAAAAAGATCATGTGCTAATCCCATGGGGAGTAATGACTTCACATAAATGAAGTATAATTGATGAAATTTGTTGGAAGTTAGCAAACATAGCATTGTTCATTGTTGCAATTCATGAAAAGGTAATAAAGAAATAGAGGTCTAACATATAAATATACTATCTCGGACATCTTTTATGATTGTGAGCCCCCAATAAATATTCTATGTCAACTAGTTGACGTTGGACAAGGAAGACAATGTAATGAGTTGTGTTTGCCTATATTCACATAGAAGTTATATTGTCATGGATCCCCTAACATGTGGTGCTTGCACAATATCCTTTGCTAGCCAAAATTCCACACTAAGTAGAGATACTACTCGTGCATCCAAAAACCCTTAAACCCAGTTTCATGTCATCAGAGTCCACCATATCTACCTATGGATTGAATAAGATCCTTCAAGTAAGTTCTCATCGGTGCATAAAGCAATAAAAATTGCTCCTAAATATGTATGATCTTTTTATTGTAAGGTAAAATAAGCTTTGTACGATCTTGTGATGGCAAAGAAATAAAAGCGACAGACTGCATAATAAAGGTTGCTATGGTAAGGGGAAATATAAAGTGACATTAGTTTGCATTAAGAGCTTGCGCATCCAAAAATAAAAAGTGCATGACAACCTCTGCTTCCCTTTGAGAAGGGCCTATCTTGTATTTTATGTATTTACTTTTATGCACGAGTCAATAGTATCGTCCTCTATTTCATTTTTAATTTCTCTCTTGGCAAGCATCATAAGGTGGGGAAAGATCCATATATATATATATATATATATATATATATATATATATATATATATATATATATATATATATCCAGTTGGATGTAGGTGATCATGAATTATTTATTGTTGACATTACCCTTGAGGTAAATAAGTTGGGAGGCGGAACAATAAGCCCCTATCTTCCTATGTGCTCCCTACCCCCAGGGCATGCTCAACGAGCTTGTGGGGCCCCTGACAGGCCTATGGTGCCCATCTTTTGCTATATGAAGGATTTTAACCTAGAAAAAAATGAAGAGAAGACTTTAGGGACGAAGTGCCACCATATTGAGGCGGAACCCGGGCAGGAGCACTTTTGCTCTCCGGCAGAGCAATTTTTTAGCAGTGGAAACTTCCCTCGGGAGGGGGAAATCAAGCCATTAGCATCACCAATGATCCTCTCATCGTGGGAGGATCAATCTTCATCAACATATTGACCAGCACCATCTCATCTCAAACCATACTTCATATCTTGTATTCAATCTTTGTCCCAAAACCTCAAATTGGTACTAGTGGGTTGCTAGTAGTGTGGATTACATCTTGTAGTTGATGCAAGTTGGTTTATTTGGTGGAAGATTATATGTTCAGATCCTTAATGATATTCAATACCCCTGCGATCTTGAATATAAATATGTCAGTACTTACGTTTGTTCTTGAGGACATGGGAGAAGTCTGGTTATAAGTAATCATGTGAATTTGGTATTCATTCGATATTTTGATGATATGTATGTTGTTGCTTCCTTTAGTGGTGTCATGTGAACATTGACTATATTACACACCATACTTGGGCCCGTGGTTTCCACTATCAGTGAGATTTCACTGAAATTCACTGAATTTCATTAATTTTAGTAGACACTGAAATATTACATTTTGGCCAAAATATTTCAGCAATTTCAGTAGTACACATGAAATCAAATATTTTGAATTTTTCTAATATTTAATTGAATTCAATTGAATATTTCATCCTTTTGGCCGAAATGCAAACTGAAATCACTGAATTTCACTAAATTTCAATGATTTTGGTTGGTGCTGAATTTTTTTTTAAACTAAAATTGAAAACCATGCTTGGGACAAAGGGGAGGCACTGTGGAGTAATAAGTAGATGATGGGTTGCTAGAGTGACAGAAGCTTAAACCCTAGTTTATGCGTTATTCCGTAAGTGGCTGGTTTGGATCCATATGATTCATGCTATGGTTATATTTATCTTAATTATTATTTCATAGTTGCGGATGCTTGCGAGAGGGGGTAATCATAAGTGGGAGGCTTGTTCAAGTAAGAACAACACCCAAGCACTGGTCCACCCACATATCAAATTATCAAAGTAGCGAACGCGAATCAAATAAATATGATGAAAGTGAGTAGACAACAATTCCCATGTTTTCTCGAGAACCCTTTGCATATTATAAGAGAACGTTTCGGCTTGTCCTTTGCTATAAAAAGGATTGGGACACCTTGTTGCACCTTTGTCACTATTGCTACTTGTTACTTGTTACGAATTATCTTGCTATAAAACTATCTGTTACTGCTACTTTCAGTACTTGCAGAGAATACCTTGCTGAAAACTGCTTGCCATTTCCTTCTGCTCCTCGTTGGGTTCAGCACTCTTACTTATCGAAAGGACTATGATTGATCCCCTATACTTGTGGGTCATCACCACTAATGTGATGGCGACAACAACGCAACCGACGATGGAGGTGCTTGTGGCCTCGAAGGTCATGCCCATGTGGTCATCGTTCGCTGCTTTGGCCTAGTTTAGTCTAAATTTATGTCGATTGTTAAATTTCGTCCGTTTGCTATAACATATTAAACTATCTTACGTTTTGTTTGTATTTCCTGCGGTGATTTGGTGATCATGGCTGATCATGGACTAGTTTGTATTTTGTTTGAACGTGTCCATGAACATTTACAAACAAAAATTTGGTGATGTGCATTGGAGATGCCCTTACAATTAGAGATTAGACCTTTGTGTGATGCGGTCTTTTCTGATGAGAATTCTAAGTTGTACGTTATTTGCTATTTTAGTATACACGGAGTTATTTTGTACTGTATGATATACCTTGGGATCCATATATAAAACATGGGTCCAATAAAAACATGAATGAATTTATTAAAAGGGATCGAAAATGCATAAGTACAAAGGGATTAAACGATCTAAATCAGAAAGGGTTAATAATCCCCTCCTACGGATACATGGCCACCGACAAAAGGACCATGAATGACAAAGCAAAGTTGATTACTTCAACATGGTGAATGACCAACCATGAGTGAGTGCATGTCCAACCCGAACCTTCATATCGACCGGGCGGACGGCTAGGCTAGTGACCGGTCATAAAAATGCCACCCCTCAAACCAGCCCTATACGTTCGGGATATCTGTCACCCCCAAACCCAACCCATATTTGGGGTGGATATGAGGAGGCCCGAACATGTCCACCATGTCAGACTGGCAGGTGGGGCCCAAGCGAAAACACACACCAACCCATTGATCCGACGAGAGATCACCGGTCTGCATTCATGCCGTCGCTCCACCCGAGGGGTCAAACCGGGCTATTTAAGCCGGACGACGAGCCTCACAACCCTAGACACCCCATTTTCTTCCTTTCCCTATAGTCTACATCGCCACCGTGACTGCGACTGCGCCCTATTCCGCTCATACCTCTCCGTCCGTCGGTAGCCATCATCCGTCGTAGGATTACCTACCACAAGATGTTATCCGTGCATTGCCAGGCGAAGATCCTAGCGGAGATGGAAGCACGACGCGCCACTCCCATTGCACCTGGCTTGCCCCTACACTCTTTGGAGGAGGAAGAGGACGAGCATGATGGGGGCACTAAAGCAGGAGGAGGAGCAGTAGCCATTGGAAAAGGAGGCACCCGATACAGCTGGAGGAGCAAGAGGCATTGAACGAGGAGATGGGGGAGGTGGAACCGTGGGAAGAGGAGGAGGAGCAAGGCGAGGCGGATTTAGCGCCAGAGTAGGCTGGATTCGGTTTTGAAGATGTGATGGCGGAGCTTGAGGTCGTCCAAGCTAAGCAGGCGGTGGGGCGGGTGGCCATCCTCAAGTCCATTCAATTTAAGGCGGGTGTGGGCGTGTGGCGACGAACCGCCGCTTACTACACAAGTCGGAACTGGAGCACGAGTAGCTCTTTGCCGACGGGGAGGATGAGGGGACGCATCGGAGTTTCACCCTGCCACGAATGACCAAGAGGTTGGTGGCTGCGTCAATAACGTCATCGACATATCCGATGATCGGTAGATAGTTAGCTATGTACGTAGATGAATTTCAAAGCTGCATGTAGTATTATGGGTATAAGGGCATCTCCAATGGCAACTCGCAAATTTCATCCCGCATCCATTCGCGGATAGGGAGGACCAGACATGGATGCAGAAGGGCGCCATCCTACCATAGCCGTGTACATTTTAACACTGGGTCGAACCAAATGGAGGAAATTCGTTCTAACACGTCTGAATTCCATATAAACATATCCACATTTCATATAAAATGATGGATTTTATATAAACATGACGCAATTCATTACATTTACATTAATGAGGTGCTAGTCCGGCTCTAGACATATAATTAATACCTAATCTAAATGGTCGCCCGCACCTGTTCCCCGTGTCTGGCCATGATCCCCGAGAACTGAAGCTTTGCCTTATCCAGTTCCGCCTCGGCGCTCTCCAGCTCCGCCACCGTAACCTCCGCTTCCGAAGACCCGTTAAGTGAAGGTGTCCGCCTCCCCATAATTGCCAATCGACTAATCGGCCGCTGATGTTGAGCTCATCAAGCTTCGCCTTGATGGGAGGGGAGGAGCGGTGGCCTTCCTGGGACCAGAGCGGCGGTCACCTATTGTGCACTACACTTCCTCACTGTTGACGGGGCCCGCGGGCGTGCCGACGTCATGGTCCTCGCGGCAGGGCAAAGACTCGACGATGTCCTCCTCCTCCTCGCCGGTCTCATCGAACACCGCCTCGCCTGCATCGTCGCTTTCCTCCTAGGCGGTCGCCGCCTCTGCCACCCGCTGGCGGTATGGCCAGCGGGCGAGACCGATCTCACGGGCGGAGCGGTAGGACTCGAGAATCGCCTCCTACTCCGCTAAGTCTGCGTCCAGCGCGAACGCCCTGACGGCGGCGAGCTGCTCCTCCACCTTCACGTGCTCCTAGAGGTGGTGGTTGAAAGGATCTAGATGACGACTAGAGGGGGAGGGTGAATAGGCATTTTAATTTTTTACAGATATGACTATATCCAAATGAGGAATTAAACTAAACAGATATTTTTCAAGCACAAATCCTAAATATGCTAGGCTCAACTAAGTGCACCAATAACCTATGCTAAACAAGATAGGCACTTAAGGAAACTACCAAGCACAAAATATATCACAAGATATGGAAATGAAGGAACAACGAAGAAATTCAACTAGCACAAGATATATCAATATGAGCAAGTATGAATTGCGAAAAGTAAAGGGTGTGGGTATGAGATAACCACAAGTGAGTCGGGGACACGGATTTATCCCGAAGTTTACACTCATGAGAGTGCCAATCTCCATTAGAGCGGTGCCGAAGCCAAAGCTCCGGGGCGTGACCAAGTGACTCACCGTATTCTCCCTTTCGAGTCACCCCCAACGAATGAGCCTCGATTCATTCAGGGTTGGTCTTGAATGTGACTGCCACACCTTTACAAACTTCTTCGGAGCACACCACAAACATGGAAGCTTCCGGAGGAACTTGACCACCTAGTCCACTTCACACCCTTCCCCGGAGCACAACACAAAAGGAGGCTTCCGGAGGAACCTTGGGCACCTAGGCCTCTTCACAAACTTCTCAATATATCACCAAACCATCTAGGAGGCAGAAGCCTCCTAGAGTAATAAACTCACGTGCTCTCACTCAAACAAATCAATGCGGGGAGATCAAACCAATGCAAAAAATGCAAGGCAAGGTCAATCAGCAAATGCTCAACTCACTCTCTCAATCTCACAAGATGCACTCTCAAAAGTAGGAGACTGAAGAGAGGGGATGCAATGGATAGAATCAACTAATGACTCCAAGATTCATCCACAGACCCCCCCCCCTTCACATAGAGGGGAGATAGGGGTTTGGGAGAGGTGGCAAGAGGCCCAAAATGATGTTTAGTAAGTGTATGAACAACCCCCAAACCAGAGGGGGCCATAACCCTTAAATAGCCAAACCCCAAAACTAACTGCTGGGGCTTCAACGGACACTTCTTGGACACCCCGTGCCCACAGGGTCCTGTGCACACGGTACAAGCCCGTGGGCACGGAGGCCCCATGCCCATGAGGTCAAAACCCCGTGCCCACGGGGTACCCAAAACGGCCTACAACAACTCACTAAAACATGCATACCTTTGTCATACGAACTCTGAAGTTGATGATATTGGGCTTGTTTTAAAGCTATGGAAAAGCCCAAGGTCCTAACATAGAGAACTACCCAAGATAATAAAGAAAGAATGATGCAAATCATGAAAATGTTTGAGCTCTCTACATGCGACGTGATCAAGCTACTTGCGTGAAAGTCCCCCTTGATAGTACGGCTATCAAACCTATAATCTGGTCTCCCTCAAAGCACCATGTGACCGGAAAAACTAGGAAAACCTAGCTAAGTTATACCTTTGCCTTTGACATTCCACGTGAACTTGATGATGACTTTAATGCTTGCCTCAAGTTGAAATCCTTTCCTTGTCCATAATCACTTGGTGAAGATACTTGAAATGCTTCCTAATATTGCAATGAGGGAAGCCTTAACTTAAGCTCATCTTCACATGCACATTATCACGATGTGTACCGCAAGCTCCAAAGCATATAACCTCTAGCTTATCATCTTGCACTTGGACACCTCGAACCCGATGACCACACGACTTGATGTCATCCACACATAAGCTACTTGAAATCTTTCATTTTGATGCAAGCCCATGAGAAACACCCAACCCAGATAGACATAACAAACACATAGTATGGGTTAGGTAACAAAGCACAATTCACAATTACTTACCATACCACTAGATCACTTGATCCCACGTGGTACAAAGATTGCACTTTGAGAGTTGACCATCTAGATAATATTCGAGCTTCATCTTGGTCAACCAATATCTTTAATTCATGCCCCAGCTTGGTTTCTTGAAAGCCACAATGAACTCTTCATTTCCCCTCATTGCTTCAAGACTATATCACCAAAGACTCATCCATGAATATCATCTTAGTCACTGCATGCTCTCCTAAAACTCCATCGTAATCTCTTGAGAGGCACAATTAATTCTTCACTCTAGTTGCTTGCTTCAAGACTTGATCAATCTAAACCAAACATATGAGCTCACCATGACCTTGTCTTGAAACCATAACTTCAATTCTTATCTTCAATTATTCTCTCAATCCCTTGATCCTTAAAAGCCCAAATATGTTAATCTTTGATATCTTCCAATGAACTCCGCCTTGAACAAATTTGGTTCGACATGGAAATCAATCTTGATGATTCAATAGAAGTCCCTGAAGTCCAACTTGCAACCTCACTGAACATGGGATCTCGAAAGCCAAAAACCTAGACCCCGTTACACGGGGTATCCAGAGAGTTGATACTCGATCTCGTGCGCACGGTACAAGCCTGTGAGAACGGGGTATCCAGAGAAGGATACCGTGAGCACTTCTTCAGATGCTTTGATGACATTCTTCACAAAACAACCCGATTCAATTCAAGCATCACTATCGAACATATCTTCATATAAAATTCAATACACTTGATGCTCCATAGGAATTGTCATTTAATACCAAGCTTAGAGCAAATTTATCTTCATATATATGGACTTCATCCTTGATTCCATTGAGTATACTTGATGCACCATCTATGGACAATCCCTTTAAACATATCTCAATGAAAACATTAGTCCATAGAGATTGTCATTAATTACCAAAACCATACTTAGGGGCTACATGCCCTTTTAGTGGTTGTTGTAGGCGGCGGCGGCCCGCGCCTCCCGAAACTGCTCCTCCTGCACCATGTCCATGTAATGGGCACAAGCCTCGCCTATGATCATGGTGCAATGAACCGACGAGGGTGACGCGGAGGAGGAGGATGGTGCCGTCTGTTCGTCGTCGATAGCGTCCTCCATTGGGATGTCGTCGTCGTCCGGCTGCCTACTAGCCATCCGGCCGACAACAATGGTGGCCATCTCCTTCTTCTGGTTCAACGTCAGCCCGTCCCATAGAGCTTTGGCGGGGGAGGAGTCCATGGTGGGAGTGGTTCAGAGAGGAATCGGGGGTAGATGACTGCGGCTATGGCCGGGGAATCGGTTTATATAGCAATGTTGAGCGGCAGAGGGATGGACGGGTGGCGCCGGATGAGACGCCTCGGCAACCACATACCATCAATGTGGGCGGCAGACAGACGGACATGTGGTTGTCGTGTCGTTTGAATGCGCAGCAGTCGCCTGCACTGGGAAGCAGCTCGGGCAACACTCTCTAGGCCCGCGTGGCGCTTCAATGTCGGCGCCAATGAGTGGTCGCATCCGCTCTGACCGGGCATGAACGCGCGGGCACTAACGCTCTGGAGCGGCGCTGATCGAAAATGCGCGGGAGGGGGGAAAATATTTGGGTGGTCCAGGGTAATCAGAAGCGAGCGTGGGATCGGTCCGAACTCCCTCAAAGCCCCCACCCCCACATGCTTGTCTCCAGTTTGTAGAAGAAATCGCGTCCAGACTGCGCCGCAGACCAATATAGGAGTGCGTTGGATGTCTTCCACGGTCCGGACGGTTATGCGAGGTTTGTGGGTCGGCGTTGTACATGCCCTAACTATAAGGATCAAGAAATGAGGACTATGGTTGCAATGACAAAGAAATGAGAGGTGGCAGATTACTATTCGTGGATGCACCAGGAAGAGTCCAAAGTGAAAAGCAGATTCATAAGAAGAGCAAGTAACACAGTATTTCCCGTTTTCATGTCGATAGACAGAAGTGTTTTTAGCCCTAAAAGATGTTTGATCCTATCCTATTTCTTGTATTACCTTGAATTTTAGGTATATTTTGAGTAAATAAACTCCACTCTTTGTTGCCGATAAAGCAAAATCCCTATTCGCTCCATTGGGTGTTCTTTTTCCGTCTTGAATTTTAGTATATTGAATATAAAGAACTCTCTTTTGTGCTACTGTAAACTTGAAAATGAACAAGCTAATTCATCTCATAAAATTCCACGCTTGTAGTTGTGTCAAGAAAATTAGATCTACAAGACACTGATTAATTACGCAGCCGTATAATGCGTAGATTCGTGAAGTCTAGTTGTAAGAGCATCTACAACCGGACATCTACAACCGGACTTGACAAATCCGGCCCCTCAGATGCACGGGGACGCGTCTGTGCGCGTCCGCGGGCACCGATCGGTCATCCCTTAAATAATGGCGTCCACATCCGGACACCTCAATTATCATATCTCAAATTTATACAAACTCATGCAACTACGTCGATGTACATACATCGTATGGCCACTCCATCACTACTAACTAAACGTGCCATCGAACTGCCAAAATTTGGCATGTTTGGCTATGGTGGAGTTCATCCACGGCTGCCCTTGCCCTCCCCGGCGTCCTTGCCATCCTTCTCGCGGAAGTACCGGTCGAAGACGCAGTACAGATCAAGCCAGATCTGCTTGTCGCCGGAGCTATCCTCGCCGTAGCTGTCTTCCGTCTCCTACTTCGATGGCAATCCGGCCATGGCACGGGCCGCCCGATTATGCTCTCAGGCGAGGGCGCGCGTGTTCCCCCTTTGTCGTTTCTTCACAATGCGGGCGCAGATGACTTCCTACTCAGCGGCCTCCCGTGCCGCCGCATCAGCCGCCTCCGTTGTTGCCATTTCCGCCTTGGTGGCCCTTATTCTCTCCTTCCCACGACAGGCTGTCTGGACCCAATGTGACTCATACTCTGCCCGACTGGTGATGTAGAAAGAGAGGTGTTCCGGTCAGGACCGCGAGGATCCAACACCAGAGAACCCGAGCGCCCGGTGAGCCAACACTATGGCGTCGCCGCGGACAGATCCGTCTATCGATCGGGCGCTGTCCTCCCGGGAGTGGCGAAGTGCAATGTGGACTGCCATTGCCTCCTACAACCCGCACGGGATGACACCCCATTCGACGAATCAGGAGTGGTCGGAGTCCGATCCGCTGCCTGCCATGCCGGAGACGGCTGGAACTCGCCGGAGACGAGCTTGGGTGACGGAGGAGAGGATGTGGAGTGAAGTGGGTAGGGTTTGCTATGGCAAGCGGATGGGGATGGATATATGTGGGGTCGGGTGGGCCAACATGGGTCGAGTCCGACGTGGCGGGCGTGCCCGGACACCACCATACCCGCCTCATATTTTGGACAGTAATTGGACAGCCCGCTCGAGCGTATTAGGCGGATTTGAAAGGTCCAGCCATAGATTCTCTAAATCCCTTTTACCACTCTTCTGTTTCCTCAGTTTGGAACGGTGGTCTGGATCTACATCGGGAAGGACAATCTGCAACTCGTACGCTAGCAGCCGGTAAAGTGGTGACCGGTGGGTGTGGTATTTTCGTTCCAAAAGAGCATAAAAGGAAATTGGGGGACCGATTACCGCCATGTAATGCTTCATCGTTCCTCAGCCAGATACAACGATAGCTGCTTGTAGTTTGCGGTCGTATTGTTTTCTTGGCCATTCCCCTCCACTAGTCTCCTCAGCTCGAATTTCGTTCGTTTTGGTGGCTTTCTCCGTGCATGATCGAAAGGCTTAAGAAAAACATGACCATTATGCACAGACCATGGTGCACCTGAAATCCTGAGTATACGTATACTCGCAAGATCACCGGCCGTCTTGTTTCCAAAAAATAAAAATAAAAATAGCGATCGTTTTCAAGTGGCCACTGCACCATCAGTTCTTTAGGCATCCAAGGATGGAGAGGGACCAACAACATGCGGTCCATGTGATTAGCATACACCATCGTGCAAGTTGCAGGCTGAAAAATGGCGCGATCTGTGTATAATATTGCCTAAGGAACTGGTAGCACAGGAAAAGATTTTTATCATGTGGTTGCCAACATGCCAGGGCAGGATGTGTGGACACAGACGCATACGCAGCTCCTTGTGCCTAAAAGGTCTAAAATGTATTTTTCATGGAGCAATAAATAAAGAGTCCAGCCAGCGTCGAGTTGGTCAAGCTGGAAATGTGTTGCCCTTCCAAAGAATTTTCAGCCTCCTGCCATATATACGTTACTACAAATAAATTTCAAATCCATAAAAGAATGGCTTGATCCTTGGCAGATTATTTCTTTGAAAAAAAAAACTTTTTGATCGATAACTTTTGCATGACCAAAGATCACTCCAACAAATTCTCAAAAATAAAAAAGGTCACTCAAACAAAAACAAAATTTACACCGGAAGAGTGAGGTCCACGTGTTGCTGCTCCAAAAAAAAGGCACTACCCAAAAGGCAAAAGCTTCTCTCGCCGGCCTCCTATTTTTATTTACTTTGTTTTTCCTCCCTGGAAGGCACACCCTCACTTCGCAGACAGCGGGCCCAACCCGTAACCGGACCCACATAAACAGCCTCACATGCCCTGTCCGCGAGGCGTAAGTACGCAGCAGCAACGGCTTTTCGGGTACGCGCACCCGGCTGTATTGCCCACCGCACACTCAGATTGACAGCGAGGGCGGAGTGACGTGGCGGGACGTGGGGCCCACTGAGCGGTGGGGCCGCGGCAATTCGTGGCCAAGGATTGCTTCCCGGCCGCTGACTGGGGCCCGGACCGGCCGCGCCAGTCGCCGGCCACCGGCCTCTCCCGGTGAGGTAAACCACATGTGCCCCTTTGTTAAACAACCCCCTAACTATCTCCTAACTACAAACAAGTTTACGCTGCGTAACCACATTGCTAAATGGATGCTGATAATACCCACGTCTATAACGGGGAACGGATTTTTGCACCGGGATCCACATTGTAGAACTCAGAAAAAAAAGTACATTTGCAGATTTAAAGAACTACAAAAATACCATTTTCGCCTAGGTCACAGAAACGTTACATTTTACAAATTTTTGGAGAGTAAGTCAAAAGTCAGGACACATGTGTGTGTGGTTTCTTTTCTGGAAATTTTCAAAATGAATGAATAATTTTGTTTTGCCAAGTTTTAGGAAGCTGATACATCTTAACGATATTTTTTTGAAAGAAAGGGTGTCCCCTCGATTTCATTAACAAAACCATGTAGTCTGTTATTACAACGAAAACGCAGAGCAAAATCAGCAAGACCTACCACACATCGTTTTTTTAACCCCTACCATAGCCTTCTTTTCTTTCCACATCTTAACGACATGATCATTCTAGTATTTTGCTCTTCCTCTCATCGTGAATCCCGTGGAATCCATGACATTGTAATCGTGTAGGAATGGGAGCGAGTCGATCATAATCTCCCTCGTATGATATTTTTTTTGGTGTCCTCCGGATCATGCTCCTGATATTCAATATTTTGTTGATTCCACAACTTTCGACATTCCTATCTTAACGAACCAACGGTCATCAACATGCCTATTTGATCAAAAGGAACTAGAATCGATTGATATGAAGTAAAAAATGAAGAAAAACAAAGACATCAATAGTTGGCATTCTCATTCATCTGCTTAATTAGTCTATTTGATCTTGTTCACTCCGCGAACACATGAGAACCTTTTTTTTTGTGAAACCAAGGCAAAAGCTTTGCTTATTCTATGGATTAGGAAGATCTGTTGCTAGATTAATCACGAAAAACCAGACAAAAACGATACATCCACGACCATGACTACTCTCGCCAACGACACATCAAACTCAGCAAAAGCACACCAACCTTCCAAACACAAGCACAAGGGAAACCCACTCCATCAAAAAGCTGACTTACCCGACAAAGAAGCTGTATGGACCTCGTTAACATATACCCCTCGTTTTCATATTAACTCAATGGTTTATTACAACTTTATAATAGGGTGTGTCTAGGTCTCAGTCGACTAAGACTTAACCAAATCTCGTCAAGTGATATACTCCCTCCGTCCCAAAATAAGTGACTAAAAAATGATTCAACTTTGTACTAACTTTAGTACAAAGTTGAATTACTTTTGAGTCACTTATTTTGGGACGGAGGGAGTAGTATATAAGAAGAAAAAAGAAAAACTGAAAATAATTTTTTTATACGAATCTCGATGCAAGATCAAGGGAATATGACATCGACTGAGACATAACGAAGTCTAAATCAACTGAGACTTAGCAAAACTGTTTATAATAAATCAGTGACCCTTAATATGAAACGAAGGGAGTAAACAAAATGAACACGGGTGAAAAAGGGAGGAAAAAAAAACACACATGAGTGCGAAAGCAGGATACCCATTAAATGGATCCGACCCGCTAAACACCAAGGACCACAATGCAATTCCCCAAAAAGTGCAGTAGCGTGGCTGCACGGACGCGAGGCTAAATGGGAGCAAATCTTTTCCCCCTTTGTAGCCGAGTCGCCAACTCCACTTGTCGGATCTTGCCCCATATGGAGCTCGCCGGAGCCGCACACCCTCAGCCGCCGGAGTCCGGCGTGGCGCCGCCCCGTACGCCCCCGCAGGCACCGGCAGAGGTGAAGTCACGCGAGTTCCTACTCCCCTCTTCAAAATCCACTCTGTTCTGCTCTGT
>LR738710.1:50058005-50080262 GCA_902687465.1 Secale cereale | reverse complement strand
CCCCCCCCCCCCCCCTTTTCAGTTCGTCAAAAGCTCTGTCTGTTCTTCATCCTCTTGCGATTTGATTCGAGGAAATGGTGCGTTTTTAATACAGTACAAGTATATGTCTTCTGTTCCTTCTCCCGTGTGGGCAATTGGAAAAGCTATTAAGAGCTGCGTCCCTGTGGTTGCTTCAATCAGTTCATGTCAGTTAGTCACGGATTCTCCGATCAGTACTGCAAGATAAAGGCATAATCGTTTCGGCGTGGCAGCTGATTGGTAATCTAGTCATGTGCTGGATCTTGTCTAGGTAGTTGTCCCAGCGGAATCCCTGCTAATTTTGCATCTTTTGGGACTACTGATTAGGTTAGGTTAGTTAGATAGGGACCATGCCAAGCTTTTCGATTTTGTAGCTGGTTTTGCAGTTCAAACTGTCACTTATGGCTTTCGTTTCATGGCTAGTAATTGCAGGATGGCTGTGTGATGCGTCAGTTGACTGCATCTGCTCATGAATTTTTGGTGGGTACATACATGGATAGGCCAATTCTCCATCTTACCTAGTTGAGCAGATTTTGGTGTGGTTACAAGTTCTTGTACATCAGGCTATTTTAAAGCAGCTCTGGACTAGCTAGTCTTGGACTCTATCTGAATGGAAACTCCTCTAAAGTTTGCCCGTTTTGATGCGAATCTCACTTTAGTTACCGCCTGTACTTTGACAAATACACTTTTAGGGTGCGATGAGTGCTTTGGATTGGGTAGATGGAAATCCATCTCAAATTTCCTACCTTGGTTCTACTGGATTTGTGCACCAACTGTGGCATAGATGCACAGTTACCTTTCTAGTCTGAAATTTTGACCCTATAGAGCTTAACTGTCGTGGAATCTTAGATTGGTGTGCAGTACCAATCATAGATTCATAGGATCATTGACGACGTTTGCACTCACTCGTGCCCACTGTGCTTAGTCTCGAATTTCCTAAAATGTTATGGAAGTTTTAATTTACATCTGAAATTCGAACCACAAACCGGAATTCGACCTTGGCATACATCATGCTATTCCTGGTAACCATAGGTTTTAAGCTCTCTGCACTATTAAAGTACTAAACCATCAGGAGAAAACTCTGTCAGTGATGCCACATAGAAATATATCTTGAGTGCAAGAAAAACAATAGCCATCATCCAGATTCAAGAATGGAACAAGTCATGTTTCTCAGTTAAATCAACCATATTCCCTTGGAAGCAAACTAATTGGTTTTCTGAAACTATATAGACATTGGTATGTCTTTTTAAGCTTGCCGCCTCTAGACTCTTACAAAATGAGATGTTACACAAAGAAGCTTTTCCTAATTGCCGAAAATATATTTGCGTATATAACAAAGCATTGAAGGTAGATATTCATTGCTCAAATGGTATTATAGTTGTGTGTTATTTGAGCAAATACCATTTTTGTGAATGACATAGATATAATTAATTATTAAAGGCTTTTAATGTTTGGATTTGTATATGTTATTGTTTGTTTTGTTTTGTTATCCAATCATAGACATTCTTGTTACTTTGCCATTCATCTTGTTTAACTTATTCTTTATCTAATCATCAGGATTCATGCAAAGATACAGGAGACACAAGGATCACTGAGGAGAAGTCATGCACACCGCATGACTTAAATCTTAGTCAACCAAATAATTCTGGCCTTAATAGTTCGAGTGCTTGTGAGAATCAGACACCCAATGGTGATGAGATGACCGAACCAGAATCCAGACTGGAAGCAGCTAAGACCGAGGGTGACGGATCAAGCAAAGAGAAGGTTTTAAAGAAGCCAGACAAGATTCTGCCATGTCCTCGGTGTAACAGCATGGATACAAAGTTCTGTTACTACAACAATTACAACATCCACCAACCAAGGCATTTTTGTAGGGGTTGTCAAAGGTATTGGACGGCAGGTGGAAGCATGAGAAACCTCCCTGTCGGTGCTGGTAGGCGCAAGAGTAAGAGCTCCAGTACAAACTGTAACGGTATATTGATTCCAGAAAGCAGTCTAGCCGCTCCTGGAGGTGATGCTTCCGTCATTCCATTGCCTATAAAAGGAAATCAACAAGGAGTTACGTTTGGGTCTGATTCCAGTCTCTCTAGCTCCATGGTTTCTGTGTTGAGAGTTGATGAGCAGAACAAGAACAGCAACCCTGCCTCAACAGCACATCCCAGAAATGGTGAGAACCAGACCTGTCCACCTTCAGCAACAACTTCAGATAATCCACGGATTGAGTCAGTTAAAGTAACAGTTGGTGTACATCAAAATGGAATTACTGGGGATTGCAATGGCATCACTCCGATGCCTCCTATACCATGCTTTCCCGGTCCCCCTTTTATGTACCCATGGAATCCAGCATGGAATGGTGTTCCTGCCATGGCAGCACCAGTATGCCCAGTCCCAGCTGAACCAGCAAATTGTTCAGAAAATGGCAATGGAGGTAATATTCAATGGAACTTTCCTCCAATGGTGCCGATGCCAGGATTCTGTGGCCCACCCATTCCTTTCCCACTAATGCCGCCTTCTGTCTGGCCATTGGTTTCTCCCTGGCCTAATGGCGCATGGAGCGCGCCGTGGCTTGGACCTGGTTATAGCATGTCAGCGGCACCTCCCACAAGCAGTAGTACATGTTCAGATAGTGGTTCGCCGGTCCTCGGAAAACACCCAAGAGATTCTAATCCGCAAGGTGGTGAAAAGGGAGAAAAATCCTTGTGGATTCCGAAGACGCTCCGGATCGATGACCCCGATGAAGCCGCAAAGAGTTCGATCTGGACCACCCTCGGGATTGAACCCGGCGAGCGTGGCATGTTTAGACCGTTCCAGCCGAAATCTGGTGGCAGGGAGCAAATGACCAACGCAGCTCGAGTCAAGCAAGCGAACCCCGCGGCTCAATCCCGCTTCGAGTCTTTCCAGGAGACAACGTGATACGGAGGCTTCTGTCGCGTTTTTCTTCTTCTTCTTCAAGCTTATATCAAGAAAATGATGTTGTCTGAGAACTGATCGGCGATGTAGATGTTGTGCAACTGTACTATCGGAATAGTGGTGTTTTTTTTCCTTTTTCCTGTAATTTTCTTGTAGAGCTTGTGACACTCCACCGGGTTCATGATCCGACCGTCAGCATGTGTTTGGTTGTACAATGATAATAATTGTTAATAGCTTTGCTTAATGCATACTTGTACTCTGCTTTCAGAGTTCAATTTATTATTGGTCATGAAAACATGGCATGTTTACTGAGATCCACAAGGTTTTGGAACACGAATCAACACTCTGAAGAAAGTTGGCGACATTTCTGTGTGTTTCTTGGTATTTGCAGATGCCTCTGCTTCTGTACTGGAATGCCATTTCTGTGTATGTGAGTGACTACTGACCAGTGGTGGTTGTAAGCTATGGGTATCTATCTATCGATCTATCTATCTATCTAGAAGCCAAATTAGTAGTGGTTGGTCACCTTTGTGGCCTGCATTCTGATTAGTTGAGACGCCCCTGTCTTTGTCTTTGCTCTGCTACACACTGTGCCGCCTTTATATCAACGTCGATCTGTAAGCTCAGGAAGTCCCCCAAGTCGTAAAGCCCCCCTCTTTATCAATGGTTCGGTAAGCTCTTTGCGGATGTGACAGGCGACTCGGTGCAGCGCCTCTTTCTGTTCATGCTCCACCATGCATCTTTTCTCAGTTCCCAGCACAAGTCTCAGCATTCTAACTCTGCCACTGAAACGGATATTTCTGTTCCTGAAAATGCTTTGTCCTGCATTTTTGCCTCTTCTGAACGAATAACGTTTGGTTGATCCATTGGAGGTGTAGTGCATTTTCCCCTCCTCTGAATGAAAAATGTTTGGTCGATCGATCGGTCGGTCATCCTAACTACAGTAGTAGCTTTGATGCAACCCGGCAGCCAAATGTTAGGCAAAGAGCAGAGGCAGTCAAAGCTCCGGCTAGCTAGACCCGAAAGCGTGCGTGTTATACTTACTGAATTTCCGTAGTGTCTAAGTTTGACTGACACATATAGTAGTGGGGAAAGGTGGAGATTCCTGACTGATAATGCACGCCACGCTCTCTCTTTCTTTCACAGGAGCCACTCGACCGACATACATCGGCTAGGGTAGGCTGCAGACGACCAAAGTCCATGAGCTAGGGAGGGCAGATTACACTACCCATAGTAGTTTATCTGATCCGATCCCAAAGCAAGAGGAAGTGCTCGATTAGTCAATCATGGTCACCAGATCCAAGGCTTAGATATAGTGGAAAATGACATGTGTGCGAGCTTTTCGACACGCGGTGTCCTCCTTTTGGTCGGCACGGGGCGGTGAGCTCGCCACTTGCGACCCACCTGTTCCCGGCGTCGCTCGACACGTCCGCCCGCCGGCCGGGGAATCTCCCTACCTACGAGCTACGGTTCGGCGAGGCACAGCAACATTTTTGTACGTGCGTGCCATGCAGAAATTAAACAGTGTACGCATCTCCTCCGTATTTATCTGGCGTTACATTGATCTCGACGAAGGAAATACAGGGGATTTATGTAAGGTAAAAAGAATGACTCGGACGGCCGGGCAGAGGTGAAATTTAGGACTACGCTACACGCTATCATCATGGGTTGCAATGTTGTTCACAGTGACAGTGGTATGCATGCATGCATATGGGTTGACTGATTACATAGGTGGATATATGTTGGACTGGACAGTGGTATGCATGAAATTATGCAGTATATTGCCGCTATATCTATAAGCTGCTTGCTGTATCGACCAGGCACGTACGTACAGGCATCATGGCATGCATGCACGGTTGATGGACTGCTTGCTTCTCGATCGATCCATCGTGCGATCCACTCCACAGTACAGTACTCCGTACGTCCTAATTAGAAAGCCTCCGTTTGCATCGGGAGATTAACTGAAACCTGCAGCATGCATGCGTCCGTCTCCAACGATCGGAGGAACCAGTTTCAAATTTGACACCAATCAGCAACCGAGCAGCTCGATTAATTTGACCTCGCGACCTGCCAATCGTCAGGAAATCACAAGACAGCACAATGAGAAGACAAAATTTCCATGAATTAATGTTAATCCGATGTGTCTATCGATCATATATGTGCATGCATTTTCAGCATGTGTGCTGCTGAGTAGAGAGTACTGACCAGGTAGTAGCTCTCGCCCATCTGCAAGCTCTGCATGAGCACGCCGTAGTCGTCGACGGGGAGGAGGCCGCCGGTGGAGTGGACGAGCATCACGTCGTGCCCGAACATGGAGCGCAGGTCCATCGGGCCCCGTGGCACCTCCGTCGCCACTCCATTGATGAACACCGTGATGCCCGCTGCATACACGCACGCACCCAACCAAATCAGCATCAACATGTGTGAACAAAGCTGTCAATCAAAAATAATAAACCCCTCCCGTATTCGCGCTAATATGTTCCCTTGTTCTCAACATTCATGATGAGCTGTTTGTCGTGGAAAAATTCAGATCATGCATGTTTAACATAGTAGTACAAATATGCACGCGCGCGTGCGTCAACAGCTATGGCAGAATTTTATAATGCACGCATCATAGAATGTGGTTAGAAACATAGAATGAGTACAGCATGGCTAAATTGGTACGGTTAATTAAGAGCCACACCCATCCAAAATGGAGATTACTTTAGCGTTTTCTCAGTCAAAGTACATTTCAAGGTTTAGGCTGGCCATAGTGGGAGTAACATAGCTAGTAACATCACACATCCCAACACAGTTTTGCTTATGTGGCATGTAATTAATGAGGAGAGAAGTGCTTGTGGTAACTAGCTATGTTACTGTAACATCACACATACCAATGCAAATTGAGTCTATAGACTAATAAATGAACTCTTGCATGACACCACATCTATGTTTCTACCCACTATGGAGGTAGTAACATAGTTAGTAATACGTGTATGTTACTAGTGTAAGTTACTTCCCACTATGGCCAGCCTTAAAGAAATCGATTTTATAATGTGTAACTAGTACTCTTATGTGAGACAACATGCATGGTAGCACATAGATTAATGGTATCATGTTGAAGACTGTGTCATTGTCTTAAAAGATTTTTATTTTAGATCGGAAAAGGAGTACTATCTACTATGGGGTTGTCTATTGCTAATTACCTGAAAATTTATAAATCAAAGTTAATTGTTTCCTGCTAGCCTTTAGATTTTCATCCAATGATTGTTAATTTGGCTTTACCTCCCAGCACATGAGCCACTGGCTGATTAATACTGGCTTACACGCCCTTCTATTTTCAACTAGGACCTAATGTGCTTAGGCATGTTTCTTAAAAGTGTCTGAAACTCTAAACAAGACAAATTTTTGAGAAACAAACAATTAAAATCAAGAGACTAAAATTTGATTTTTTTTAAATAAAATGGAACTGGTGTATTTACCAGATGGAGAACTAAAACTAAAAATGAATAGACATAATATATGACAACTTGAATAGAATTACGACGATGATCCAAAAGTTGCACATAAACAAACTACTTGTAGTATGTCAATACATGTAAGAACAAACCAAAGACAATGCAACTTCCGGTTGATTTTTTTAAAAGATGCAAGTTTCTCTTCATTAGTGTTATGATCCAAACAAGAGGTGAAGGGGTATTGACCCATAAAAGAAAGAGGTTAAAGGGGGATTATGATTTTCTTCCATGGACTCTATAGCAAAGAAGAAGAACGAACTCCGCCGACCGATCAAGGAGAAAGAAGCCAAAATGTTGATTAGAAAATTCGGAAATCAGCTTGCATGCATGTGGGACTGAATTGTTCATCGTTCGAGAATTCAGAGGAACAAAAACATGCATGGCATGGCGGGGCTCACCAGGTTGGCACGAGTAGTAGAGCTGCTGCTGCTGCTGCTGGTGCGCGGCGGCCGCCGAGAACGACGACGACCCGCCGCCGCCGCCGTCCGCGTACCCCATCTGCCGCGAGATGGCGAACAGGTCGTCGCCGCCCCCGCACTGGTCCATGTCCCCCACCATCCCCACCGACGGCGGCGAGGGCGGCCACGATGAGGAGGAGGAGGACGAGCTGTACGCGGCGCCTCCGTGCGCGAACAGCCCCAGCGACGTGGACGAGGCCGCCGAGCCGAGGCCGCCAGGCGCGGGCGGCGACCCAGAGGAGGCGGCGGACGCCTGCGCCTGGGCCTGGGCCTGTGCCTGCGCCTGCGCCTGGAGCTGGCGCTGGCGGCGGCGGGAGCGGGAGCGGCGGTTCTGGAACCAGTAGAAGACGTTGGCGTCGCCGACGGCGCCGAAGCGCTCGAGGAGCTTGCGGATGCGCACGGTCTCGTCCTTGGGCGGGTTCACCATGCCGCTGTTGAAGATGGACTCCAGGATGAGTATCTGCTCCGGCTTGGGCGTCCACCGCGACCGCACCGGCTCCGCCGGCTGCAGGTCCGGGCTGTTGCCGCCGCCGTCCATGGGCACGACCGGTCGAGTTAGCAGGATGGCCGGGAATCGGAGTGCTGGGCTACGAGGCGAGAGCGAGGGAGCGAATGTGTTGCTTGGTGAGACAGAAGCTTCGGGGCCGCTATATATAGTGGCGATCGCGCGCTGGTGCGGTTGCTGCGGGTGAGAGAGAGGGGTAAACATTCCGCCGGTGGTGATTCAGCCGGTGGAGGACAAAAGAATCTTTTTACCACCGGTGCTCTCTTTTCCGTCGGCTGTCTCCGGGGTGTGTCAGCTTGGCGCCTCGCCGTGTCCCGGTGAAGCTGATTTTGTGTCCTGTGGGATGACATGACGGCGATGTTGACTCGCGAGGGGTGGTTTCAGTGGCTGCGGGCTATGGGGCCTTGCCACTTTCTACTGGCCGAAACCAGAGTGAATTCGGTGTGACTGTTGGTTGCGACGGCCGGGTATGCAAAATTGGAGTGTGTTGGGCCGAGTTAACGCGCGTGCAACATTAGTTTGTTCTCGGACGAAGGAGGTACCTATGTCAGAGAACTGTAGCCAACTTAGAGGAACTCCAACAAAGTCGGCATATTAGCATCCTATATACATATCGCATATGTACTGTGCTTCATATAGGTATGGAGACTGTGAGCGCAACACACAAACATAGAATTGCCATCCTACTTCTTACGTGTCACATGCAATTTACTCCCTCCGTTCCTAAATATAAGTCTTTGGGAAAATTTCACTATGAACCACATACGGATGTATATAGATGCATTTTAGAGTATAGATTCACTCATTTTGCTTCGTATGTGGTCCATAGTGAAATCTCTCCAAAGACTTATATTTAGGAACGGAGGGAGTACATGCAACTGTCATATGAAGTGCGCTTCAAGAGGCCATAAAACATGGCAATCCCTGCCAAAGATGGTGACTCTGCTAGAGTGTCTTTTTAGCCAAAATAGCCATAATAGCGGTTATTTTAACAATCTGTTAGAGTTGCTCTTAGTACCACACTACCACATTGCTCCCTCCACACACACAAAATTGGAGTACTACATCGTCATTTTTTATATATTCGGCTACACTTGCAAAAGAAAGTTGTTGGTTCAAGGTAAATGTTTTTGGACAAAGCGGAACAGACAAGTAAGATATATATCCACTAAAAAAGAAGATATGTATCAAGGTGCTATGTATGTATACATTGAGATGCTAACGTGGGGTGAAATTTTAGTGGTTTTAAGCTAAGTTATTACACAAGTGTATAATAGTTAGCTTTAGGCCCCGTATAAATTTATAGGTTGTGATTCCTAGTAAGAAAAATTCCTTTGGCATTTGGAATTAAGGAGTTGATGTCCTTCTTTTTGAAATTCCTATGGAATAGAGCATTCCATAAGAATTTGAAGGTGATGCTTGAGTCTCTTTTCTTTTGCAGATAATAACACTCTCGAGGTGGCCATTTGTGTCATCGCAAAAACAACAAAGATATAACCATTTGTGTACAAAGTGAATGTGGATCTTGATATGGTGAGTCTAGAAACACCACAATAGGGCTTGCGTTGGGGCCAAGGGGCTTGACCAGCTAATCCCCGAGACGTAGGTTTTGTAGTTGGCTACTCTGTAAAGGGTACAATCATCTTCTCCTATCAATACAGTGACACACAAGTCTTTTCCGTATTCGCGAAAGAAAAAAAATGTATAAAACACCATATTCATTCATTCATTTTATATAAACCACTTTGCGACGTACTACGTGTTTTGCTAGCTTAGCTAGATCCAATCACCCAAACATGGTATGATAAAAACTCTGAGCGACATGCACAGATTCTAGTGGCCATATATACATACTCGGCCGCCACCAGATGACTAGACCAAGATAGACTTTTGACGAGTTCACCTTAAAGGCGAGCCCAGAGGGTCCAAATCGCATGTGCTCTCGGAAAGGTAGGCGTGGAGGGGGAACACGAGTGCCCCACAGTTTGGCCTGTGCCTGGATTGACCTTCGGTCCACGCAGGGGGCATCGTCCGCCTGGTGCTGCTTTTGTTAAGGTGATCGATGGATCGATCGTCCGATCGCTGTCCCTGGCCGTGGCGCGCCGGGTTGGGGTCGGGGATCGACGGAGCTTGGACGGACCACACGCGGCCGGTCCGGACCCCGGCGCCCGGCGTCGGCATCGCGACGTGGCTCCCCCGCCCGCTCCACTGTTCCCGCCCTTGGTCGCTTCCGCGTGCCGTAGATAAGGCGCCGATCCTCCGATGATGTCGCCACCACATCCCACCCCGATGGACCAGCTAGGGTTAACACGTACCACCTGAAGCACCACGGCCACAGGCATATCGATCGTGTCCGTGTGAGTGATCTCCGCTGCAGAGGCGGGGTAAATCTGGTAATCTACGCGTATGCATGCATGTACCTACGTACGTACGTACGTGCATGCGTTTCCGATAAACTTGTTTATTGAGGAATCTACTATCTAGTTTATCTATCTATCTATCCGTCCATCATGGCAGCTGACCCTAGTAGCAGGGAATCTGCGGTCCGAAGCAAGGCGACCCGGGCCAGAAAATTGCCCGTCCCCGACGAGGGGGAATCAAAATTTCCCTGCTGCTCCGCGCTCCACGTCGCGGCCGCGCCCGGAGTAGGCTAAAGAATTGCCAACGCCGCGCCGCGCGGGGGCTCGGGCCGCGCATGATTGGCCCGCCGTTCGGTTTCCCCCGGCGGTTTCCTCCCCCCTCCCCGTCGGCACGCAGCAGAGGCCAGAGGCTGAGCAGAGCGGACGACGACGAGGCGTCAGTCACCTGCTCTGCATGCTCTGCTCCGGCCCTGCCGGGCTGCCACCGCCCCCCTTGGCACATTCCTCCGCCGTCTTGTCCCGTTGCTCTGCGTGCGGTGCACCCGCGCCAGGGAATCTGCGACCGAAAAGTTACCTCTCGTCGAGTGCTCTTGCGGACAAATTCATGGTTTTGACCATTTTTCTTAACTTTTAGCATGATCTGACCTATATGTAGTTTTTCTCCGGATCGGACCCTTTTTTAGTAAGGCAGCACAACCTAATGCCCAATCTTTTGACGGTAGAACTTATCTGCACCATCACACCCGTTCGATGTGAAAAACCATATCGCCATAGTCTTTGACGTTAGGATATGCACGGAATTATGATAGAGGCACACATGCAATAATAAAAGATGAAGACCCTACTGTCATAGACCATGACGGTAGGATAACACATCCTACCGCCAAAGACCATGTCAGTAGGGTCTTTTCCGCATCGCACGGACGTGACGGTTCAGGATAAGTCCTATCGTCAAGAACAACGACGATAGAAAAAGTGTCAGATTCATTTTTTTTAGACGTAGGGTCAGATAGTGCTATAATAAAGAAAAATGAACAAAACAGAGAATTATGCACGGAATTATGATAGAGGCACACATGCAATAATAAAAGATGAAGACCCTACCGCCATACACCATGACGGTAGGATAGCACATCCTACCGCCAAGGACCATGGCAGTAGGGTCTTTTCCGCATCGCACGGCCGTGACGGTTCAGGATAAGTCCTATCGTCAAGAACAGTGACGATAGAAAAAGGGTCAGATTCATTTTTTTAAACGTAGGGTTAGATAGTGCTATAATAAAGAAAAATGAACAAAACAGAGAATTTGGCCTGCCCATTGCACGGTGTTTGTGTGTCAATTCTCGCACCGTACGTTGGCACATCGCCTTGCAACGTGTGCGGGCTTGCATGATTAACGAGGCCAGTTGCGGGAACGCACCGGCGACGTGTCGACGGATAAGCCGGCTGGCTGGCATGGCCGCGGTCTAAAGTGGCATGCAGTGCATCCGGCGGCATCGATCACATCGGTTGAGGGGCGGATTACGGCGCTGAGTGGAGGGACGAGGCCGACAGTGGCCGGAAAAGGAAGCTCCAGCTCCATGATTCCGTCTCCGGGTGATAGATTAACCGGCCGGCCGGACCAATCATGCGAACCTGCCTAACACGTCCACCTTTTCCCCTTCAACCCTGTTTGTTACTGCCGCCACTGGACTAGCTATTATTACTCCAAGAGATAAGGGGATAACTAACGTGTTACACGTACGCGTGATGATAATTGGTTCACCAACATGGCCACGGAAAGAGCAGGAGCTAGAGCAAAGTTACAAACGGGCTTCCTTTAGGCATCTCAAATAGTCGTCTGGTCGTACGTAAATCTATCATTGACACCTAGGCCGCTCTTAGAGCATCTACGGTCGGACTTTGCAAATCCGGCCCCTCAGACGCCCATGGACGCATCCATGCACGTCCGCGGACAGACCTGTTAGAAAGAAGAGAGATATGTGGAATAGTTGTTGTATTGCTTGACCTCCGTGGGCATATATATATAGGAGTATAAAGACCAACTTGGAGTACAAGACAAGGCAAGACCAAATCCTAGTCTATCCTATACTTCCTAATAATCCTTATACTCAACATCCCCCCGCAGTCACAACGGTAGCGACGCAGACGGTGAGACTGGAGAAGAATCCGAAGACAAGCCAACGTACAACCCCCACAGTCGTAACGGTCGATGCATCGCGGAGTCGTGGCTGGAGTGAAAATGGACGAGGTTGCTCAAGCAGGCGGTAGCCCTTTGTGCCGTCTGTCGATGTAGCCGAGAGCGTAGGTGGTGTAGCCGTAGTCGAGGTAGCCGTGCGAAGAACACCGTGATCGGTGTCGAGTCGGGGTAGCCGTTATCGAGGGAGTCGCCATGGAGCCGCGGGCGCAAGGGGGCGCCAAGTTAGCATGGGCGCTGTGGTGTCGAAGTAGTGGTGCGTCGGGAAGAAGATGTTGTTGACGACGCGTCGCGGCGGGTTTGCCAAGCCCGGAGACACATCGTAGACGAAGACACGCACCGGTGTTGCCAGCACCGGTCCTGCGTAGACGGACGAAGACGAAGTTGACGAAGCGTCGACCAAGCTTGCCAGGCCCCGGGACACGTCGTGGATGAAGGCACGCATCGGTGTTGCCAGTACCGGGCATGCATAGACGAGGGACCTACACGAGCTGTACGCCATGTCGGAGAAGTCGGAGGGGCCAGCAAAGAAGAACTTGACGACGATTGCGGCATCCATCGGCGCGGGGCCGATGTCACCAACGGTGGTCGGAGTAGACGAAGTAGTCGGGGTAGATGACGGCGACGCTGGCGACGGGCTGGTGCTTGGACGAAGATGAAGGGGGTGGACGGGCGACAGCGGCGGCGGCGGCTAGGTTAGGAGTGCGGCGGTGGTGCTCGAAGTAGGCGAAGAACCCTGACAGCGTGACGAAGACCGGCGTGGACGATGATGTTCCCGCGCCAAGGGACATGGCGCGGCGCATACCACGGGAAGTCGACGCGTGGTGACGGCGGAGTGGGCCGCGGGCCGTGGCGCTACGGCCCGAAGGGACGACGCAGCGTCGATAGGCGGGTCGGGGCGACGGCGGGGACCGCGGGCCGCGACACCGCTTCCCGAAGGGGCGAGGCAACGACGGTTCGCGAGTCGGTGCAACCGCGGGGACGACCTCGGGGCGGCGGCGGGGACCGCGTATCGCGGCACTACGACCCGAAGGGGCGACGCAGCGGGCGAAGCACGAGTCAATGCAGCCGCGAGGAGAACCACGGGGCGGCGGCGCTGCGGCCCAACGGGGCGACGCAGCGGTAGCCCAATGCTCGATCGGCGGAGAGGCGCGCAGTACTCGGGACGATCTTCACGGGACCTGCGAAGGCGTGCGTAATCGACGGGCCAGGTCGGCCGCGCGGCATAGATGAGGCGGATCGCGGCGGCGAGCAGGTGATTAAGCCGATTGCGCGCGAGGTCGAACGCCGCTTGGTGAAGACGGGGTGGCGGCGGAGTCCAAGATGAAGCCGACGAGGCAACCCGCAGGGCCGCCGTGAAGACGCGACGAAGGCGGGTGGCGTGGATCGATTGGCGGGCCGGCGCGCGAGCGGAGGCTATGATTGGCCGCCGCATAGCGCGAGGCCGCCGGGTGAAGGTGATGCAGGTGTCCCGGTCGGAGCAGGGCGGTGACGGCCGGCGTAGGTTGACGGGGTGGCCGGCGCGCTGACGACGACCTTGAGGGGCCGCCTGTCGCACGAGGCCGTCGGGTCGATGAAGTAGCCGTCCAGTCGCGCCGGTGTCGGAGTAGAGGCGCGCGGGTGTCGGCGGCGGCGGTGGGCGACGCAAACCGATCTTAGATCGGAAAACCAAAAAGTAAACATCGATCAAAGCGACCGATGAGAGAGAGAAAAACCCGAGAAAGGGCTCGGGAAAAAGACTCTCTAGGGTAACCGGTCAACATGACCGGCGGACGAACCCTAGGTACGGGCTGTGCGGCCCCCGATGGCGATCATTAAGATTCGCCCCGGCGGCAGCGCGGTGCGGAAGCGACGGCGACGGCTAGGGTTTGGATCGGTTAGGCTGATACCATGTTAGAAAGGAGAGAGATATGTGGAATAGTTGTTGTATTACTTGAGCCCCGTGGGCATATATATAAGAGTACAAAGACCAACTTGGAGTACAAGACAAGGCAGGACCAAATCCTAGTCTATCATATACTTCCTAATAATCCTTATACTCAACAAGACCGATCAAGCCTCAAATTTGTCTTCTCATAAGCGAACACGTCAATTATCATATATCAAATCCATACAAATTCATGCAACCATGTTGATGCATACACATCGGTCGGTTAATGCCATTGGACTATCAAAATTTGGCATGTTTGGCTATGATGGAGATCAACCACGGCTGCCCTTGCCCTTCCCGACATCATTGCCGTCCTTCTCACAGAAGTACTGGTCGAAGACGCAGTAGGGATCGAGCCGGAGCTGTCCTCGCCGTGGCTGTCCTCCTTCTCCTCCTTCGGTGACAGTCTGGCCATGGCACGTACCGCCTGATTCTGCTCTCGGGCAAGGACGTGCGTGTTCCTCCCCTGCCGTTTCTTCAAAATGCGGGCACAAAATGCTTCCTCCTCTGCGGTCGCCCGCACAGCCGCATTAGCCGCCTCAGCCATTTCCGCCGTGATAGGGGCCGCGGCGACCATTATCCTCTCCTTCGACGGCGGGCCGCCCCTTCCTAGTGGGACTCATAGTCTGCCTGACCAATGATGGGGAAGGAGATATTTTCCGGCTGCCGGGGCCGCGACGATCCAGCCCCAGAAGACCCATGCTCCCGTTGAGCTGACGCTATGGAGTCGTGCCGGACAGATCTTCTGTCAGCCGGGCTCAGTCCTTCCGGGAGCGGCATAGTGTTATGCGTACGACCGTTGCCTCCTCCAACGCGCACATGAGGACACCCCAGTCAATGGATCCGGACTGGTCGGAGTCAGATCCGCTACTCGCCATGCCGGAGACAGCCGGAAACCGCTGGAGGTGAGCTTGGGTGGCGGAGGGAGTGGAGTGTGAAGAGGCTAGGGTTTGGTCCGGCGAGCGGATGGGGATAAATATATGTGGGGTCGGGTTGGCCAACATGGGCCGTGTCTGATGTGGCGGGCACTGATGAGGTTACAGACCTAGGGTAGGGTCACAAGCCTGACCGAGGTACCCCACCCAAGGTCACTACCCCAGAAGCTCACAAGACAAACCAATGGTAACAAGGACAGTCGACTGAGACAACCCAAGAGGACATCCCACTCGACTGTACACCACAAACCAGACGACTCAACTTCACTCGACCCATCCAATACACTCGACCTCCGAAAGTCAAAGGTCCCCTAGGACAGCAACGGTCTGGTATTCACTCCGCTGCAGTGAATGCCTTTATTACTCTTTACTGCAGACATTATCAGTAATGTCCGCCTTTATGTACACTGAACCCTTAGTAACGTGGAGCATGGCTCGGGTCCTGGCACACTATATAAGCCACCCCTTCCTCCAGTACAAGGTTTCGCACCCCCTGTAACACACACACACATATACCCATTTCAGTCGACCACCTCCGGGCACTGAGACGTAGGGCTGTTACTTCCACCGAGAAGGTCCTGAACTCGTAAAACACATCGCGTACAACTTCACCATAGCTAGGGCCTTGCCTCCTCCTACGTACCCCCTACTCGTATTGTCAGACTTAGAACCACGACAGTTGGCGCCCACCGTGGGGCAAGGCGTCTTAGCGACTTCTGGTGAGGTTGAAAACTTTTCTCCGACCTCCTTCATCATGGTTTCCGGCGGTGGTCTGGCGTTGGGCCGTGAGATCCGACTCGGCGCGCTCGTCTTCATCGCCGACGACTCCGCTTGGATCCAGGAGGCTCCTCTCGACGTTGAGGTGCTGCCCATCCGCGGGGCTACGCACTTCCGCGCCAGCGCCTGTGGCGTCCTTCTTCGGCAGCCGTCGACTCAGTACCTGACGATTCCTACATCGTTTATCGTCCCCGCCGGACGCCGTCGTAAGCGATCCGGTCGCTCGCGGCTCCAGCGGTGGGTGAAACACGCAGTGGCCTGTCAGGCGGCCACCCCTCAAGTCGCGGCCATCGAGCCCGAAGGTTACCTCTACGGGCCGGTCGATCCTTCGGTCGACCTCGTGGATTCAGCTTCCGAGTGCGGGAGCAGCGATCCCGCGGCGGAAGTACTCATGCTCGACTCGCGCTGCAGCCCGCCAGGTTTTCCTCGCGGTGGCGACGGCGGCAACGGTGGCGGACATTCATTCGACAACGACGGATACATTCCCCAACCCCTCATGGCCGAGCAGAGGGACGAGCTCTGCCGCCGTAATGAACATGCGCTCTTTACCCTCTCGTGGGGGATACTCCGGAGGCTCGGGCCCTGGAGGCCACGCGCTTGGCCACCGTGGCCGAGCGCGCGCGCCTGGAGAATATCTAGCACGCACTCGATGAACGGGCCCGCCGACTGATCCTCGAGTCCAGTCGACGACCGCGGCAATCGCACCCGCGCGAGACTCAGGTGTTCCGTACGCATGTCCAGAGCCTCGAAGCCACGACTCGCATCGCGGAGTCTATTCAACCATCGCAGTCAGAGGCCGGGAGAGGCCTTCAGCAGATCCGAGCATTTCTCCGAATGGCCGAGGAGCGGAACGTGGCTGTTTCTCAGTGGCGCAACAAGATTCACAGCAGATCGGTGGCTGCGGACACTGTTTGGTAAGCCCATAGTCCAAGATGGCCCCCGAGGCGTGAGGATCGTGGCCCACGGCAAGACCGGCATCTGGGTCAGAATGACGAGCAGTATGACCGTCGACCCGGTCATCACGACTGCCGTCGAGTGCCCACGCCTCCTCCGGGAAGCGGATCGTTCTCGCCCAGGCGGCACGAGGGCAGGCGCTTACGCGATGATGAGCGGAGGATTTCCCCAGATCCCCGGAGGCCCGGCTTCGATGCAAGGTCTATCCTTGTGCAAGGGCTGGTCGACCGGAACAGGACGTTCAGAGAAGAGCAAGGCAGAGATCGTCCGAGTGGAAGCCGAGCATCCGTCTCTGGGCCCAAGTGTTTTAGCAGTGCCATCAGGGCCGCTAAGATCGCCCCGAACTTCAGGTTGGCGGCGGGGGTAAATAAGTTCACCGGCGAGTCAAAACCAGACACCTGGCTCGAAGACTACCAAGTGGCTGTGCAGATTGGAGGCGGCAACAACGACGTAGCCATGAAACACCTTCCTCTGATGCTGGGTGGTTCAGCTCGGGCGTGGCTTAATCAGTTGGCACCTGGGAGCATTTACAGTTGGGAAGAACTGACCCGAGTGTTTATTCGGACTTTCGAAGGCACCTGCAAGTGCCCTGCAGGTCTCGTGGAGCTACAACATTGTGTGCAAAAGCTGAATGAAACCTTAAGAGATTGCATACAGCAACGGACCACCCTGCATCACACGGTGGAAAATGTGTCTGAACACCAAGCAGTCTGCGCCTTCAAGGAAGGTGTGCGATAGCGAGAGTTGAATTTGAAGTTTGGTCGGACGGGCGATATGTCCCTGTCCCGGATGATGGAGATTGTCAGTCGGTACGCTAACAGTGAAGAAGCCGATCGACTCCGCAGTGGCAAGAAACCGTCGGACAAGATGATCAGAACTCCAATTAGAAGCCCAAGTGCAAGGCCGAGCCGGCCGTTCAGGGCGAATCTGCAATGGTCAACCAAGGGAAAGGCAAAGGAAAGCCCAAGGGGCCCTGGGTCCCAAAGAAAGTAAAGGATCAAGCTGGGAATGATGTACTCGACCAACCGTGTCCTATTCACACGAAGAAAGATGAAGAGGGAAACTTGGTATACCCCAAGCACACCACTCGACAGTGCCGGCTCCTGATCCAAAACTTCTAGAAAGATTAGTCGACTGAGAAGGAAAAGGAATCAGAGGAGACCAAGGACCAGGAAGGGGATGTAGGTTACCCCCAGATCAACTCCACTTTGGTGATCTTCACAGACGTCAAAAGCAAAAATCGACTAAAACTCATCAACAGAGAAGTCAACATGGTTGCCCCGGCAACAACCACTTTTTTGAAGTGGTCCAAGACCCCCATCACATTCGACCAGTCTGATCACCCTGCGCACATTGCTACCCCTGGGCGGCAAGCACTGGTGGTCGACCCAGTGGTCGAGGGCACGCGTCTGACCAGGGTCCTGATGGATGGAGGCAGTGGCTTGAATATTCTGTATGCAGCAACCCTCCGGGATATGGGAATCCCGATGTCCAAGCTGAGTGAAAGCAACATGAGGTTCCACGGGGTCATCCCCGAGAAGAAGGCCGACTCACTTGACCAGATCACACTCGACGTAGTCTTTGGCGACTCGAAGAATTTTCGCAAAGAGAAGCTGACGTTTGAAGTGGTGGACTTCAACAGCGCTTATCATGCCATTCTGGGTAGGCCCGCCTACGCCAGGTTCATGGCTCGACCGTGTTATGTATACCTCAAGCTGCAGATGCCGGGATCCAACAGCGTTATATCTATCACGGAGAACCGTCAGAAAGCGGAAGAATGCTTCCAGAAAGGCTCAAAGATCGCTGACGAGCAGATGTCAGCAGTAGAGATGGAGGAGTATCAGAAAAACGTGGATCCGAGTGACTTGCTGCGGGCCAAGAAGCCGGCTTCTGAGTCAGCTTTCCAGTCGGCTGGGGAGACGAAGCCCGTACACATCCACCCCACCGACCCCAATGCAGCACCGACCCACATTTCCACTACACTCGACAACAAATAGGAAGAAGCGCTCATCCAGTTCCTCCGTGATAACTGTGACATCTTCGCATGGAAACCATTCGACATGCCAGGTGTACCCAGGGGACTGGATGAGCACCATTTGCGAGTCGACCCAAAAGTGAAGCCTGTAAGGAACATATCCATCGGTCCGCCGCGGAGAAGAGAAAGGTAATTGGCGAGGAAGTGGCTCGGCTTCTGGCAGCTGAGTTCATCCGCGAGATCTACCACTTCGAGTGGCTCGCCAATGTCGTCATGGTCCCAAAAAGGACAAGTCTCTCCGCATGTGCATCGATTTCAAGCATATCAATCGGGCCTGCCCGAAGGATCATTTTCCTCTCCCCCGCACCGATCAGATAGTCGACTCGACTGCGGGATGCAAGCGCTTGTCCTTTCTGGACGCATATTCCGGGTACCATCAGATCCGACTGTTTGGACCCAATGAAATCAAGACAGCTTTCATCACCTCGTTCGGGTGTTTCTGTTATGTCACCATGCCTTTCGGTCTCAAGAATGCTGGCGCTACCTTCATGCGCATGATCCATAAGTGCTTGCTGAAGCAAATCAGTCGGAACGTCGAAGCATACATGGATGCCATTGTGGTCAAGACGCAGAAAGGTTCCGTCCCATTGACTGACCTCGCTGAGACATTTGCAAATCTGAGAAGCTATGATATCAAGCTCAATCCATCGAAGTGTACGTTTGGAGTTCCGGGTGGCAAGTTACTCGGTTTTCTCGTTTCCGAACGAGGAATCGACGCCAACCCAGAAAGGCCGGCACCATCCTCCGAATGAAACGCCCCGAGCGTGTACACGACGTCCAGAAGCTTACTGGTTGCTTGGCCGCATTGAGTCGATTCATTTCTCGTCTCGGTGAGAAGGCATTACCTCTCTACCGACTGATGAAGAAATCAGAAAAATTCGAGTGGAATTCTGAAGACGAAGCAGCGTTTTCAGATCTCAAAGCCCTGCTGTCCACCCAGCCGATGCTTGCTGCCCCAGTCAGCAAAGAGCCTCTCTTACTGTACATTGCAGCCACCGGACAAGTTGTCAGCACTGTACTCACGGTCGAGCGGGAATAAGAAGGCAAGGCCTACAAAGTTCAATGCCCAATCTATTACATATCCGAAGTTTTGACTCCCTCCAAGAAAAGGTACCCGCATTACCAAAAGCTTGTGTACGAGATTTACTTGACCGCAAAGAAGGTTGCCCACTACTTCTTGGATCATACAATCTCAGTCGTCAGTGACGCCCCATTGTCAGAAATCCTGAACAACCGAGACGCAACCGGTCGAGTGGCAAAATGGGCGATTGAACTTCTTCCGTTAGATATCAAGTTTGAGGCGAAGAAAGCCATCAAGTCTTAGGCAATAGCAGATTTTGTGGCCGAGTGGATCGAACAAGAGCTGCCGACTCAGGTTCCGTCGGATCACTGGACTATGTTCTTTGATGGATCCAAGATGTTGAACGGATCCGGCGCAGGCGTGGTCCTGATATCTCCCAGGGGCGACAAGCTCAGTTACGTCCTTCAAATCCACTTTGACTCATCGAACAACGAAGCTGAGTACGAAGCACTTTTGTACGGATTGTGCATGGCCATCTCACTCGGCGTCCGTCGCCTGATGGTCTACGACGATTCAGACTTAGTGGTGAACGAGGTGATGAAGGAATGGGACGTCAGAAGCCCGACAAGGACCAATTATTGCAGTGCAGTACAGAAGCTTGAAAAGAAGTTCGAAGGATTAGAGCTCCATCACGTGCCCAGAGCCAAGAATCAGCTTGCTAATGACCTCGCGAAAATTGGGTCGACTCGGAAGCCTATACCCAAGAATGTATTTCTGGAACATCTGGACACCTCCTCAGTCAAAGAAGACCCCTTCACGGAGGAACCCCCACAGCCAGTCAGTGCGTCAGATCTGACTGAAGTCGAAGTACGTGAAGTGGTCGACCTGATCATGGAGATTTTACTGATTACGCCCGACTGGACTATGCCATACATAGCATATCTGCTCAGGCAAGAACTCCCGGAAGATGAAGAAGAAGCGCGCCAGATCGTCCGTTGATCCAAAGCTTTTACCGTCATTCAGGGTCAGCTCTACAGAGAGAGTGTCACCGGAGTCGCTCAGCGCTGCATCACCCCAGAGGAGGGTCGACTGATTCTGAATGAGATTCACTTAGGGACTTGTGGCCACCACGCTTCCTCTCGGACTATAGTGGCCAAGGCGTACCGAGCTGGGTTTTATTGGCCCCGAGCCAACGAGATGGCTAAAGGTATCGTGGATAAGTGTGAAGGCTGCCAGTTCTACTCCAACATGTCCCACAAGCCAGCGTCTGCTCTGAAGACCATTCCACTAGTTTGGCCCTTTGTCGTCTGGCGCTTAGACATGGTCGGCCCCTTCAAAACTGGAAGGAGCGGATTCACTCACCTGCTCGTGGCAGTCGACAAGTTCACCAAATGGATTGAGGCCAAGCCCATCAAGAACCTCGAGTCAAGCACCGCCATTAGCTTCATCAGGGAATTAATATTCAGATATGGAGTCCCCAACAGCATCATCACGGACAACGGCTCCAACTTTGACTCGGATGAATTCAGAGCTTTATGCTCCTCTCAGGGAACACGAGTCGACTGTGCCTCCGTAGTGCATCCACAGTTGAATGGACATGCAGAAAGAGCGAATGGTTTGATCCTCCAAGGCCTGAAGCCGCGGCTCATGCGAGACCTCAAGCATGCCGCCGAAGCAAGGGTGACCGCACTGCCGTCTGTCTTATGGGGTCTGAGGACAACTCCAAACCGGCCGACTGACCGTACCCCTTTCTTCATGGTCTACGGAGCCAAAGCCGTGCTGCCGAGTGATTTGTTGCATAATGCCCCCCGAGTGGAACTCTTCTCCAAGGCCGAAGCAGAGCAAGCTCGTCAGGATGCAGTCGACCTCCTGGAGGAGGAACGTGAGATGGCCTTGATCCGGCCGACCATCTATCAGCAGGACCTGCGTCGATTCCATGCTCGCAACGTTCGAAGCCGAGCATTTCAGGAAGCAGACCTGGTTCTTCGAGTGCATTAGAAATGACCACACAAGCTCGCCCCAGCTTGGGAAGGCCCCTTCATCATCACCAAGGTGCTGCACAATGGAGCGTATCACCTCTACAACGTCGCTAAGAAGAAAGATGAACCTCGTTCATGGAATGCGGACCTGCTTCGCCGCTTCTACACTTGAAACACTCGAACACTCGAGTTGTAATAAAGATTTTCCAGTTTGTTTCAAAGACAACTCTGCAACGATTCCTTAATGATTGTTGGTTTCTAAGATGCTAGTCTTCAAAATCCCCCAGTGGGTGCTTAGCCGCGAACCCGATTCGCCTAAGTTACAAAAACTACTCCGAGTGAAGAGCAACCCTCTCACTCAGGGTGCTTAGCCGCGAACCCGATTCGCCTAAGTTACAAAAACTACTCCGAGTGAAGAGCAACCCTCTCACTCGGGGGCTTAGCCGTGAACTGATTCACCTAAGTTACAAAAACCACTCCGAGTGAAGAGCAACCCTCTCACTCGGAGGCTTAGCCGCGGTCCTCCGAGCTACGCCATAAGTACAACGTGGATCTGTCCTCTGAGCTCCGCCACAAGTACAATGTAGCTTGGAATCGCCTAAGTTACAAAAACCATTCCGAGTGAAGAGCAACCCTCTCACTCGGGGGCTTAGCTGCGACCCCGTAATCGCCTAAGTTACA
>LR738710.1:50034175-50057773 GCA_902687465.1 Secale cereale | reverse complement strand
CTGTCCTCCGAGCTCCGCCACAAGTACAACGTACCTTGGAATCGCCTAAGTTACAAAAACTACTCTGAGTGAAGAGCAACCCTCTCATTCGGGGGCTTAGCTGCGACCCTGTAATCGCCTAAGTTACAAAAACTACTCCGAGTGAAGAGCAACCCTCTCACTCGGGGGCTTAGCCGCGGTCCTCCGAGCTACGCCATAAGTACAACGTGGCTCTGTCCTCCGAGCTATGCCACAAGTACAACGTAGCTTGGAATCGCCTGAGTTACAAAAAACTACTCCGAGTGAAGAGCAACCCTCTCACTCGGGGGCTTAGCCGCGTGTCATAGCCTGGCTTAATAGGGATGATAGACTACTCATATCAATAAGGAATTCCTTCTTTTCCGGGAGCCTATGCGGATAGAACTCCAAAGTTAAGCGTGCTCAGCTTGGAGTAGTCTCAGGATGGGTGACCGACCGGGAAGTTGCTCCCGGGTGCGCATGAGTGAGGACAAAGTGCACAGAAAAGACTAGTATTGATATGTGAGGCCAGTCTAGATCCCACCAGGAGTAACGACCACCGGCGGGTGTGTCCGGGGCATCACAAGTTGGTATCAGAGCCGACCCTCACGGTTACACGGATGTTTACGGACAGTTTGCAGTCATGTTGTGCATCACGTTTGTGACCCGTCGTGGCACACGGCATGGCACATGTGCTGTCCTGGAAGCACAGACGTTTGTGCCAAGAGGGAACGTTCCTGTGGCCCGACGAGGACGTCGGTTCCTCTAAGTGAGGGTGTATGTGATAGCCTGGCTTAATAAGGATGATAGACTACTCATATCAATAAGGAATTCCTTCTTTTCCGGGAGCCTATGCGGATAGAACTCCAAAGTTAAGCGTGCTCAGCTTGGAGTAGTCTCAGGATGGGTGACCGACCGGGAAGTTGCTCCCGGGTGCGCACGAGTAAGGACAAAGTGCGCAGAAAAAATTAGTATTGATATGTGAGGCCAGTCTAGATCCCGCCAGGAGTAACAACCACCGGCGGGTGTGTCCGGGGCATTACACTGCGGTCCTCCGAGCTACGCCATAAGTATAACGTGGCTCTGTCCTCCGAGCTCCGCCACAAGTACAACGTAGCTTGGAATCGCCTAAGTTACAAAAACCATTCCGAGTGAAGAGCAACCCTCTCACTCAGGGGCTTAGCTGCGAGCTCACAATCGCCTAAGTTACAAAAACTACTCCAAGTGGAGAGCAACCCTTTCACTCGGAGGCTTAGCTGCGGTCCTCCGAGGTACGCCACAAGTACAAAGTAGCTTGGAATCGCCTGAGTCACAAAAAACTACTCCGAGTGAAGAGCAACCCTCTCACTCGGGGGCTTAGCCGCGGTCCTCCGAGCTACGCCATAAGTACAACGTCGCTCTGTCCTCCGAGCTCTGCCACAAGTACAACGTAGCTTGGAATCGCTTAAGTTACAAAAACCATTCCGAGTGAAGAGCAACCCTCTCACTCGGGGGCTTAGCTGCGACCCCGTAATCACCTAAGTTACAAAAACTACTCCGAGTGAAGAGCAACCCTCTCACTCGGAGGCTTAGCTGCGGTCCTCCGAGCTACGCCATAAGTACAACGTGGCTCTGTCCTCCGAGCTCCGCCACAAGTACAACGTAGCTTGGAATCGCCTAAGTTACAAAAACCATTCCGAGTGAAGAGCAACCCTCTCACTCGAGGGCTTAGCTGCGGCCCCGCAGTCGCCTAAGTTACAAAAACTACTCGGAGTGAAGAGAAACCCTATCACCGGGGGCTTAGCCGCGGTCTTCCGAGCTACGCCATAAGTACAACGTGGCTCTGTCCTCCGAGCTCCACCACAAGTACAGCGTAGGTTGGAATCGCCTAAGTTACAAAAACTGCTCCGAGTGAAGAGCAATCCTCTCACTCGGGGGCTTAGCTGCGGTCCTCCGAGCTCCGTCACAAGCACAACGTTGCCTTCAAGGCGTCGACTCAAAATCCAAACGGCCAGAAGGAGTCGGCAGCAAAACAAGCAGATGAAAAAGGAATCAAATCCAGATAAAATCCCACAAGATTCGGGCAAGAGTACCTGGGCCACGGGCCCACAAGAGTTTAACGATTACAGGATCACTCGCATTCCGAGGAAAATTGAATCAAAGTATCAAAGTTCATTCACTCGTCAGGAGGAGGCGGGCTCGCGGGTGCAACAAACTGGTCCAGGTCGATCCCATCGGCGATGCGGGTGGCGTCTTCCAAGAAAGTCTCCATGAACGACTAGAACTGGAGCTCCTTCGTATTGGCAACCTTGAGCGCCACAGGCCTCCTCTGCTTCACCTCCTTGCAGTGCACCCGGACCAAAGACAACACCACGTCAGCTCCACAGCGGGCGGATGACTTCTTCCACTCCTGCACTCGACTAGGGATCTCATTGAGTCGAGTCATCAGGGACTCGAGGTCGTTCTCTTGCACGACTCCCCTCCAGAGTGCGGCGTCGATTCGAGCCATCAGTGCTTTAAGGAGACCCAGGTTGCCCGTGGTAGCAGTAAGGCGGGTCTCCAACCTCAAGATATTCATGGCAGCTTCATCCTTGACATTGGAATTGACTGGGTCTAGACCGGGTTCGATCCGCCCAGTCGCTTATTCAAAGTTGCGGCAGAATTCTACACAACAAGGAACACGTCGAGTCGGCAATAAAATTACGGGTCGACCAAGCCGACTAAGTCTGAGCAGAAGAGGTATACCTTCAAGCACGAGATACCACTTCTTGGTGAGGTCGCCCAGATAAGCCTCCAGCTCGTTCTTCTTCTGGAAGAGGCCCTCGTATTTCTCGTTCAGGGCGTTCTTGGCGCCCTTTAGTCGAGTCACTCCTTGGTTGGCCGTGTCGAGGGAACTCTTCAGCCTGGTGATCTCCGCTTCAAGTGTGCCGACCGAAGCCAGCTTCTGTTCAGCTAGTTCGGTTTTCTCTTGTGCCCTCTGCTGCGCCGCCGCCAAGTCGAGGTCCTTCTGCTCCAAAGACGCCTTCAGTTGATCTACAAGAGACATCACTAGACAGATGAACATGGGGATACATAGGACATACTTATCGAAGGTCAGTCGACGAGTTGCTCGCATTAGTTACTAGCTACTTCGTCTTGAGTCTTCTTCAAGTGGTCCTGAGCCAGCTGCAAGTCGAGATTGAGCTGGACCTGCTTCTTCTCAAGATCCGCAAATTTGGTTCCGAACTCACAAGATCTCTGCATCAACACAACAAATCAAAATTCTAAGACTGCAGTCGAGTCAAAAAGTCAACCGCAGTCTCAGGGAGTACACCCAGTGGGTTCACTGAGCGTGCCCCCACTGGTTCTCACTCGGCCAAGATCAGTCCGGTCCGAGCTAAAAAAACAACAACACAAGGAGGAAAAGTTCTATTATCAGACCATGGCCGACTGCCAGCAGTCGACCACGATATCGGGGGCTACACCCAGTGGGTGCACTGAGCGTGCCCCCACTGGTTCTCACTCGGCCAAGATCAGTTTGGTCCGAGCTCAAGGGAAGTGCGAAACAAACAAGCAATTCTAAAGACCACGGTCGACTGACTTCAGTCGACCATGGCCTCGGGGACTACACCCACTGGGCGCACTGAGCGTGTCCCCAGCGGTACTATCGGTCGGCCTTCAAAAGCTAAAAGCTACAAGATAAGGCACCCAGTGGGTGTGGCATCATCCCATGAACAATGCAGTAGATTTCTCAAACTGAAGAATACACCAATACAACAAATCAGTCAGAAGAGACAAACCTGGACATTGGTCCGAAGGGCCGAGCTAGCATTATAAGCAGCCATGCTAGCCTCGTATGCCGCCTTCGTCCTCTCCATCATCAGCCCCGCCTGACGAACAACCTCTTGAGCTGCGCCCACGGGATCCTTCGGGACGTGATGAGTGGAGAAGAGAACAGACGGCGGAGTAGGTGCTGGGTCGATGGCCAAAGCAGGCGCCAGGTCGATGGCCGGACCAGTCGACGTAGAAGGGCGGACAGTCGACACGGGGACGGCGAAGGAGACCGCGGTCCGGGCCGCGTCTTCCTGTTGCTGGGCCTCAGAGCCAAGGGGCACCTTCCGGCCCTTCCTTCCCGTGCATCGTCGAGCCACTCCCGAGCATTCCTCATCATCGTCATCATCATCATCTGGGAGTTCTATGACATGGCGTGGCACTTCAAAAAAGACAACTATGAAGTTTAGTCGATCGTCAGTTCGAACCGAAAAACAGCGAAGTACGATCTACAACTCGCACCTGCGCGGGACGTAACAACATCCGCGGTCTCCTCATCATCCCGACCCTTGTCAATATCCATCGAGGTCGCAAAAGCAGCAGCACTGAAAATTTCCTTGAAAGTGAGTCGATGAAGACAGAGTCGGCCTCCGAAAGGCAGAGAGAAGTAAAACAGAACAACACTTACGTAGAGGCGATTGGGACGTCCACCTTGATCTTGGGCAGGGCCTTCCGGGGCTTGGCTGCGGTGACCTTGGGCTGTTTGGGTGCCTTTTCGGTCAGATCGGGAGTGGCCGTTCGAGCCCGCTTCTGCACCTGGGAGCTGGAGGGGCCCGCTCGGGAGCGCACGACCTCTGGGTCATGCTTTCCCTTGGAGCGCTTCTCACCGCGGGGAGGTCACTCGACCTCCTCGCTGCTGCTGGAGTCCTCGCTCTCCTCCCCGGTCTCTTCGTCGGACTTCCACTCGGAAACATCGCCTGCGCCCTCTTCGCCCTCCTGGACCAGATCCCCATTGGGCACCGAGTACATTTCGGTGTAGATCTGCAGAAAATAAAGATTAGCCAAATGTCAGTCGGATTCATCAAGACAACTGCAAACAAGAAACAAGAACATCACTCGGAAGTCAAGGCCAGACCTTGTCGGGAAGATGGTCGGCGTCGAAAGGAAGAACCCTTCCGGACCCCCTGGGGTTGTCTTTGTTCCCCGTGATGCACTTCAGGCACTGCGCCACCGTCTTTGCATGCGCCACCTCTGGGTGGACTCGGGATGAGGCGTCGATGCCGGAATACAGCCACATCGGGTGGTCTCGAGCTTGGAGAGGCTGGATCCTCCGCATAAGGTACACCTCAAGCAGATCCAGCCCTGTGACCCCGTCGCGGACCAACTGGATGACCCATTCCACCAGCATGTCCACTTCCGCCCTCTCGGCCCGACTCACAACCAATGACGGAGGCTGGCTGGCTCGACCAAGAGAAAAGGGAGGAAGCCCGGTCGACTAACGAGGAGTCGGACTGTCCTTATAATAGAACCAAGTCGACTGCCAGCCCCGAACCGACTCTGGGAGAATCATAGCAGGAAAAGCGCTCCTATTCCTAAGTTGGATGCCTAGCCCGCCACACACCTGGATGACGTGCGTCTTTTCATCACTCGGATTCGCCTTCTTGACGGTTTGCGAGCGACAAGTGAAGATATGTTTGAACAAGCCCCAGTGCAGCCGACAGCCGAGGAAGTTCTCACACATCAAGATAAACGCAGCCAGAAAAGCAATGGAGTTGGGCGTGAAGTAGTGCAGCTGGGCGTCGTAAAAAATCAGGAAGGCGCGGAAGAAAGGGTGCGGGGGCATGGAGAAACCCCGGTCGACATGAGTCACAAGGAGGATGCACTCGCCCTCCTGCGGCTGGGGCTCGAGTTTGCCTTCCGGCACCAGCCAGGAGCAGCGGGCAACCAGCCCCTCCTCCTCCAGCTCCTCCATGTCCTCCACCGTAATGGTGGACCTGATCCAGTCCCCCTGGATCCAGCCAGGAGGGAGCCCGGACCTCAACGACGCCCCGCCACGGCCGGACCGCTTAGCTTTCCCCGCCGCCGCCTTCTTCGAGCGCTCCAACACCGCGGTCTTATCCTTGCCCACGGCGTGCGAGCTGGTGTCGGCCGAGAAGAAGAAGAAAGAAGCAGAAGCACGGCGGAAGGACGGGGGCGAGGAAGCAGGAAATGGGCCCACAGTGCCTTCGCCTCGGCCGCGGCGCGCATTTATAACGCAGCGGTCGAGTGGCTGACCGGTGGCCATGAACAATCCCATCAAATCCCGCAACAGACGTGCGCGCTGGACGTGGCGAAAAAGGCGGCGCGAGGATCGAGGCGTCCCTAGCATATCCGATCTGATTGCCGCGGCATGACCCGTCCCGCGCGCTTCCCCAAATTTCGAAATCCCGCAAAATTCGGAGACCAGAGAGCAAACGATCCCGCCGAAAAACTACGCTCACCAGCGGCGCTCGACGCCATGCGCAAAGTTCAGTCGACGATCAAAGCAACAAGCACACTCGACGGTTCCGAAATCGATTAAGGCGACCAAGACGAGGTTGAAGAGACGGCCTGGCCCACAAGTTCAGAAAAGACTACCCCAAGGGCATCGGACCCGGACTAAGGCTCACTCCAACACTCTCTCCTGCTCAAACCTCAATCCATTCGGGGGCTACTGATGAGGTTATGGACCTAGGGTAGGGTCACATGCCTGACCGAGGTACCCCACCCAAGGTCACTACCCAGAAGCTCAAAAGACAAACCAATGGTAACAAGGACAGTCGACTGAGACAGCCCAAGAGGACATCCCACTTGACTGTACACCACAAACCAGATGACTCAACTTCACTCGACCCATCCAAGACACTTGACCTCCGAAGGTCAAAGGTCCCCTAGGACAGCAACGGTCTGGTATTCACTCTGCTGCAGTGAATGCCTTTATTACTCTTTACTGCAGACGTTATCAGTAATGTCCGCCTTTATGTACATTGAACCCTTAGTAACGTGGAGCATGGCTGGGGTCCTGGCACACTATATAAGCCACCCCCTCCTCCAGTACAAGGATTCGCACCCCCTGTAACACACACACATATACCCATTTTAGTCGACCGCCTCCGGGCACCGAGACGTAGGGCTGTTACTTCCTCTGAGAAGGGCCTGAACTCGTAAAACACCTCACGTACAACTTCACCATAGCTAGGGCCTTGCCTCCTCCTATGTACCCCCTATTCGTACTATCAGACTTAGAACCACGACAGGCGCGCCCGGACGCCTGATACGTTTCCAACGTATCTATAATTTTTATTTTTCCATGCTATTATAGTATTAATCTTGGATGTTTTATATGCAATCATATGCTACTTTATATCATTTTCTGGGACTAACCAATTAACCAGTGCCTAGTGCCAGTTGCTATTTTTTTTCCTATTTTTGTTTTTGCAGGAAATCAGTACCAAACGGAGTCCAAACGCTACGAGACTTCTTGACGTTTTTTCTGGGCAAGAGAGACCCTACAAGCTACATCAGGAGACCAGAAGGCAAACACGGAGACGTCAAGGCAACATGGCGCGCCCCGGGGGGTGATACGTCTCCAACGTATCTATATTTTTTGTTTGTTCCATGCTATTATATTATCTACTTTGAATGTTTTATATGCATTAATATACTATTTTATACCATTTTTGGGACTAACACACTAACCTAGTGCCTAGTGTCAGTTTCTGTTTTTCCTTGGTTTTGACTTTTACACAAAAGGAATATCAAACAGAGTCCGAACAAAATAAAACGTTACGGGGATTTTTCTTGAATCCGAAGAAACCTATGAGACTTGGAGAGGAGGCCAAAAGACCTACGAAAAGGCCACAAGCCGTAGGGGCGCGCCCCAGGGATTGTGGGCCCCTCGAGGGGTCTCCTAACCCTAATTCCAGCACTATAAATCCTCAAAATTCCCCCTATTCCAGAGGGGACACCAAAAATACTTTTCCACCGCCACAAGCTTCTGTTCTCGTGAGATCCCATCTTGGGCCTTTTTGGGTACACTGCCGGAGGGGGATTCAATCACGGAGGGCATCTACATCAACCTTGCTGCCCTTCCGATGATGTGTGAGTAGTTTATCACAGACCTACGTGTCCATAAATAGTAGCTAGATTGCTTCTACTCTCCTTTTGATCTTCAATACGATGTTCTCCTCGATGTTCTTAGAGATCTATTTGATGTAATCTTCTTTTACGGTGTGTTTGTTGAGATCCGATGAATTGTGGATTTATGATCAGATTATCTATGAATATTATTTGAGTCTTCTTTGAACTCTTTTATGCATGATTAAGATAACTTTGTATTTCTCTCCGATCTATCGATTTGGTTTGGCCAACTAGATTTGTTTTTCTTGCAATGAGAGAGGTGCTTTGTGATGGGTTCAATTTTGCGGTGTCCTCACCCAGTGACATAAACAGTAGCGAGGCACGTATTATATTGTATTGTATTGTTGCCATTAAGGATAACAAGATGAGTTTTATGTCATATTGCTTGAGTTTGTCCCTCTACATAATGTTATCTTGCTTAAAGCGTTGTTGTGTTCTTATGAACTTAATACACTAGATGCATGCAGGAGTCGGTCGATGTGTGGAGTAATAGTAGTAGACGCAGAATCGTTTCGGTCTACTTGTCATGGACGTGATGCCTGTATTCATGATCATTGCCTTAGATGTCGTCATAACTTTGCGCTTTTCTATTAATTGCTCAACAGTAATTTCTTTACCCACCATATGCTATCTTCGAGAGAGAAGCCTCTAGTGAAACCTATGCCCCCGGTTTTATTCCTTATCATATATTTTTAGATCTATAATACCCCAAACCCAAAAACACCTTGTGGCAATTTATTTGTGTTTACTTTATTTTGCCTTTTACTTATATTTTAAATCTATCTCTATCAGATCTCACTCTTGCTAGTGACCGTGAAGGGATTGACAACCCCTTTTTCGCGTTGTGGGCAACTATTTGTTAGTTCGTGCATGTGCATCTATTGGGGATTTGCTTGTGGATCCTATTGGATTGATACCTTGGTTCTTAACTGAGGGAAATACTTATCTCTACTTTGCTGCATCACCCTTTCCTCTTTATGGAAAAAAAATCAACACAAGCTCAAGAAGTAGCAGGAAGAATTCCTCCATGATTGATATACTCTTGTGCTACAAATGGCCCACGTTGTCCTAATTGTTCAGAATTTTTAGAGTATACGAAATTTTTAGAGTATACAAAGTTTTCAGATTGCTACAGATTGTTTTGTTTGTGACAAATTCTGTTTTCATTGTGTAGTTTGCTTATTTTGATGAATCTATGGGTAGTATCGGGTGGTATGAACCATGGAGAAGTTGGAATACAATAGATATAACACCAATATAATATTAGAATGACTTCACAACAGTATCTAAAGTGGTGATTTGCTTTATTATACTAACGGATCTCACAAGTTTTCTGTTGATTTTTTTGTTGTGAAGTTTTTGAGTTTTGGATAAATATTTAATGGTCTACGGAATAAGGAGTGGCAAGAGCCTAAGCTTGGGGATGCCCAAGGCACCCTAAGTTAATATTCAAGGACAACCAAGCATCTAAGCTTGGAGATGCCCCGGATGGCATTCCCTCTTTTGTCTTCAATCCATCGGTAAATTTACTTGAGGCTATATTTTTATTCACCACATGATATGTGTTTTGATTGGAGCGTCTTGTATGCTAAGAGTCTTTGATTTTTAGTTTTCCACAATCATCCTTGCTGTACACACCTTTTGAGAGGGACACACATTAATCGTGAATTCATTAGAATACTCTTGTGCTTCACTTATATCTTTTGAGCTAGGCAGTTGCTCTACTGCTTCACTTATATCTTTTTGAGCATGACGGTGATGTCATTTTGAAGAAATTGATGAACTATCATGCTTCACTTATATTATTTTGAGACTCTAAAAACAGCATGGTAATTTGCTTAGGTTATGAATTTAGTCCTAATAGTATGGGCATGCAAGGGGGGTATAATAAAAACTTTCATAAAGAGCATTGAATATATGAGAAGTTTGATTCCTTGCGATTGTTCTAAGATATGAAGGTGGTAATATTAGAGTCATGCTAGTAGTAAATTTTGAAATAGTAAAAATACTTGTGTTAAGGTTTGTGATTCCCATAGGATGCACGTATGTTCTTCTAGTTATGTGATGAAGTTGGAGCCTAATTTATTCTTGATTGTCTTCCTATGTGTGGAAGTCGGGAGTGCGCGATGGTTAACTTCTACCAACCTCTCCCCTAGGAGCATGCGTAGTACCACTTTTCTTCAAGGGTTAATAAACTTTTTGCAATAAGTATGGGAATTGTTTATGACTAATTATGAGTGCATAGATTATACGCATTCTCACCCTTCCACCTTTGCTAGCCACTCTAGTACTGCACAACTTTCGCCGGTGCATTAAACCCACCTTATACCTTTCCTCCAAACAACCACCATACCTATCTATTATGGCATTTTCACATCCATTCCGAGATATATTGCCATGTAACTCCATCGTTCCGTCATTATGAGTTTTCACCTTGAGTTGTAAGTAAATCAAAGTGTGATGATCATCATTATTAGAGCATTGTCCCATACTTGTGGGATATCATCGGTGGTTTATAGAACTGGAGGGAATATTTGTTCTATCTTTAGCACCTTTCCCGGGTACGACCTCCTCGTGAGTGGGAGGGAGAAGCCTATGCACCGGAGGTATGTCATCGTCATTATGTCCCTTTTAACAAGCCACTCCATCAAGATAAAACTCACATGAGCAAATTTTTTTTGTCCGCCGCAGGTTCGACTCGGCGGCGATTCCTCAAACGGGTTACCGCCCTCCAGTGGGACACACGATCCTGCCACTCTCCCTCCAGCTCAAGAGGGGCTGGGGGAAGAGACGTCTACTCCACCACCCCCGGTTAACACAACGGGGGCCAAAGAGTCGGTCGTCATGGTCGAGGTCGAGACATTTGCCGAGGTTTTATCATGACACATCCATTTTTCATCATGTTTTCTTACTGTTATTTTTAGTGTTTTATCAATTATAATGCTTTGGGGAGTAATTCTAATGCCTTTTCTCTCATAATTTTCAAGGTGTACACAAAGAGGGAGAATACTAACAGCTGGAATTCTTGACCTGAAAAAGCTACGTCAGAGATACCTATTATGCACATTTCCAAATGGGCTGAAATTTTATGGAGAATTATTTTTGAATATATAAAAAATACTAGAGAAAAGAGTTACTGGAGGAGGCATCTTTTGGTATATATTGAAATTTTCCCTAGAAAAAACAGAGAGATGACTTTTGGGATGGAGTGCCACCGTCTCGAGGCGGAACTTGGGCAGGAGCACTTTTGCTCTCCAGTGGAGAGTTTCTGCCAGGGATACTCCCCCCGGGAGAGCGAAAGCAAAGCCATCGTCATCACCAACAACCCTCTCATCGTGGATCAATCTCCATCAACATATTTACCAGCACCATCTCATCGCAAACCCTAGTTCATCTCTTGTATTCAATCTTTGTATCAAAACCTCAGATTGGTACATGTGGGTTGCTAGAGATCTTCGTCACCTCCATGAATGAGAAACATGTCCTTAGCCCTTTTCAGGTACTTCAGGATATTCTTGACCGTTGTGGTACCTCCCTGCCAGACTTATGGCAAGGCACACATCAAGTCTGGTACACAGCATGGCATACATTATAGAGCATATGACTGAGGCATAGGGAATGACTTTCATCCTTTCTCTTTCTTTTGCAGTGGCTGGGCTTTGAGTATTACTCAACTTCACACCTTCCAATATGGGCAAGAACCCTTTCTTTGACTGATCCATTTTGAAATTCTTCAAAACTTTGTCAAGGTATGTGCTTTGTGAGAGTCCTATTAAGCGTCTTGATCTATCTCTATAGATTTTGATGCCTAATATGTAAGAAGCTTCACCGAGGTCTTTCATTGAAAAACTCTTGTTCAAATATTCTTTTGTGCTTTCTAGAAATTCTATATCATTTAGAATCAACAATATGTCATCCACATATAATATTAGAAATGCTACAGAGCTCCCACTCACTTTCTTGTAAATTCAAGCTTCTCCATAAGTTTGAATATAACCAAAAGCTTTGATCACCTCATGAAAGCACATATTCCAACTCCGAGATGCTTGCACCAGTCCATAGATGGATCTCTGGAGCTTGCATACTTTGTTAGCATCCATAGGATCGACAATACCTTCTAGTTGCATAATATACAACTCTTCATTGAGAAACCCGTTAAGGAATGTTGTTTTGATGTCCATTTGCCAGATCTCATAATCATAAAATGCGGCAATTACCAACATGATTCTAGCATACTTAAGCATCGCTACGGGCAAGAAAGTCTCATCGTAGTCAAGCCCTTGAACTTGTCTGAAACCCTTTGCGACAAGTCAAGTTTTATAGACTGTGACATTACCATCAACGTCTGTCTTCTTAAAGATCCATTTATTCTCAATGACTTGCCGATCGTCGGGCAAGTCCACCAAAGTCCATACTTTGTTCTCATACATGGATCCTATCTCGGATTACATGGACTAAAGCCATTTTTTGGAATCCAGGCTCATAATAGCTTCTTCATAGTTCGTAGGTTCGCCGTTGTCTAACAACATGACTTCTAGGAAAGGATTACCGTACCACTCTGATGCGGAATGTACTCTGGTCGACCTACGAAGTTCAGCAGCAACTTGATCCGAAATTTCATGATCATCATCATTAGTTTCATCTCCAGTTTGTGTAGGCACCATGGGAACTGCTTTTTGTGATGTGCTACTCTCCATTTCGAGAGAAGGTACGATTACCTCATCAAGGTCTACTTTCCACCCACTCACTTCTTTCGAAAGAAACTTCTTCTCTAGAAACGACCCATTCTTGGCAACAAATATCTTGCCCTCGGATCTATGGTAGAAGGTATACCCAATGGTCTCTTTAGGGTATCCTATGAAGACGCACTTCTCCCCTTTGGGTTCGAGCTTATCAGGCTGAAGCCTTTTGACATAAGCGTCACTTCCCCAAACTTTAAGAAATGACAACTTAGGCTTCTTGCCAAACCACAACTCATACGTTGTCGTCTCAACAGATTTATACGATGCCCTGTTTGAAGTGAGTGCGGTTGTCTCTAATGCATAACCCCAAAAAGATAGTGGAAAATCGGTAATAGACATCATAGAACGCACCATATCCAATATAGTATGATTATGACGTTCAGACACACCATTACGCTGTGGTGTTCCAGGTGGCTTGACCTGTGAAACAATTCTTAAATGCATACCAACCTCATAACTCAAATGCTCACCTCTACGATTGTATAAACTTTATTTTCTTGTTACGATGATTCTCCACTTCACTCTAAAATTCCTTGAACTTTTCAAATGTTTCAGACTTGTGTTCATTAAGTAAATATACCCATATCTACTCAATTCATCTGTGAATGAAAAAAAATAACGATAACCACCGTGTGCTTTAACACTCATCGCACCACATAAATTGGTATGTATTATTTCCAATAAGTCACTTGCTCCCTCCATTGTCCCAGATACCAGAGTTTTAGTCATCTTGCCCATGAGGCATGGTTCACATGTCTGAAATGATTCATAATCAAGAGATTCCAAAAGTCCATCATCATGGAGTTTCTTCATGCGCTTTACACCAATATGACCTAAGCGGTAGTGCCACAAATATGTGGTACTATCATTATTAACTTTGTATCTTTTGGCATCAATATTATGAATATGTGTATCACTACGATCGAGATTCAATAAGAATAAACCATTCACAAGAGGTGCATGACCATAAAAGATGTTACTCATATAAATAGAACAACCATTATTCTCTGACTTGAATGAATGAACATCTCGCAATAAACAAGATCTAGGTATAATGTTCATGCTCAACACTGAAACCAAATAACATTTATTTTGGTTTAAAACTAATCCTGAAGGTAGATGCAGAGGTAGCGTGCCGACGGCGATCACGTCAACCTTAGAACGATCTCCGACGCGCATCGTCACCTCATCCTTAGCCAGTCTTCATTTATTCCGCAGCTCATGTTTCGTGTTACAAATATTAGCAACTGAACCAGTATCAAATATCCAGGCGCTACTACGAGCACTAGTAAGGTACACATCAATAACATGTATATCACATATACCTTTGTTGACGTTGACAACCTTCTTATTTGCCAAGTACTTGGGATAGTTCCGCTTCTAGTGACCATTCCCCTTGCAATAGAAGCACTCAGTCTCAGGTTTGGGTCTAGCCTTGGGTTTCTTCACGGGAGCGGCAATTATCTTTCCGTTCTTCCCGAAGTTCCCTTTCTTTCCCTTGCCTTCTTGAAACTAGTGGTCTTTTTAACTATCAACACTTGATGCTCCTTCTTGATTTATACCTCCACAGCCTTTAGCGTTGCAAATAGCTCAGGGATCATTTTCTCCATCCCTTGCATATTATGGTTCATCACAAAGCCTTTATATCTTGGTGGCAGTGACTGGAGAACTCTGCCAATGACCATGTCATCTAGAATATTAACTCCCAACTGAATCAAGCGGTTGTGAAACCTGCTACTTGTTGAGCTTGCGTTGGTTTTTCTCTTGGAGCAGAAAAGGTGATGCAGCAAAGTAGAGATAAGTATTTCCCTCAGTTAAGAACCAAAGTATCAATCCAATAGGAGGTACAAGCAAATATCCATTGATAGCACCTACACAAACAAACAAATAATTGCACCCAACGCGATAAAGGGGTTGTCAATCCCTTCACTGTCACTTGCAAGGATGAGATCTGATAGTGATAGATGTAAAACAAATAAAATGAAATAAATTGTAGCAAGGTATTTTTTTATAGATCTTAAAATAATATGTAAGAAGATTACATCGAATAGATCCCCAAGAACATTGAGGAGAACATTGTATTGAAGATCAAAGAGAGAGAGAGGAAGCCATCTTGCTACTAGCTATGGACCCGTAGGTCTATGTCAAACTACTCACACATCATTGGTAGGGCAACAAGGTTGATGTAGAAGCCCTCCGCAATCCCCCTCCGACAAAGTACCGGAAAAGGTCCCCAGATGGGATCTCACAAAGACAGAAACTTGTGGCAGCAGAAAAGTATTTTTGCTATGCCCTATGGTATAGGGGGAATATTTGGGTAATTATAGAGCTGAGATTAGGGTTCAAGGTGCCACGGGAGGGGCCACAAGCTCATAGAGCGCCCCTAGGGCGCGCCCTGTGAGCTTGTGTCTCACCCATGGGCCTTCTGGCCTCCTCCCAAAGCTTCCTTGGTGTCTTCCTGTCCAAGAAAAATTGTCAAAAAGTTGCGTTCCATTTGGACTCTGTTTGGTATTGATTTTTTTGTAAAAGACAAAAACAAGGAAAAAAACAGCAAATGGCAGTGGGCACTAGGTTAATAGTTTAGTACAAAAATGATATAAAATAGCATATTGATCCATATAAAACATCCAAAATGGATACTATAATAGCATGGAACAATAAAAAATTATAGATACGTTGGAGACATATCAAGCATCCCCAAGCTTAATTCCCGGTCTTCCTAGAGTAGGTAAATGATAACAACAATTTTTTTGATGTGGAATACTACCTATCATACTCATCAATGTAATCTTTCTTAATTGGCATGAATATTTAGATCCACATGATTCAAAACAAAAGTTTAATATTAACATAAAAAATACTTCAAGCATACTAAAAAGTAAACATGCAATTTCGAAATAACATGGCTAAAGAAAGTTATCCCTACAAAATCATATAGTCTTGTTATGCCCCCTCTTCTCAAAACAAAGTATAAATTATGTACTACCCCAATGTCAGCCAAGCAATTGGTTCATACTTTTTAACGTGCTTTAGCTTTTTCAACTCTTCACGCAATACATGAGTGTGGGCCATGAATATAGCACTATAGGTGGAATAGAAGGTGGTGGTAGACAAAAGAAAGGAGAAAGTCTCACATCAACTAAGCAAATGAATGGACTATGGAGATGTCAATCAATTGATATCAATGTGAGTGAGTAGGGATTGCCATGTAATGGATGTACTAGAGGTATAAGTATATGAAAGCTCAAAAAGAAAACTAAGTGGGTGTGCATCCAACTTGCTTGCTCATGAGGACCTCAAGCATTTGAGGAAGCCCATCATTGGAATATACAAGCCAAGTTCTATAATGAAAAAATCCGACTAGTAATATATGAAAGTGACAACATAGGAGACTCTTTATCAGGAAGAACATGGTGCGACTTTGAAGCACAAGTGTGGAAAAGGATAGTAACATTGTCTTTGGGCACTTTGGCCTCTTTTTTTTTCTGTGACTCATTTGACCCTTTTCTTTTTTATACCTCACACGGGACAATGCTCTAATAATGATGATCATCACACTTTTATTTACTTACAACTCAAAAATTACAATTCAAGGTGAAAACTCATAATGACGGAACGGTGGAGTAACATGGCAATATATCTCGGAATGGCTATGAAAATACCATAATAGGTAGGTATGGTGGCTGTTTTGAGAAAAGGTATAAGGTGGGTTTAATGCACTGACGAAACTTGCGGGGTACTAGAGGGGCTAGCAGAGGTGGAAGGGTGAGAGTGCATATAATCCATCGACTCAACATTAATCATAAAGAACTCACATACTTATTGCAAAAAGTTTATTAGCCCTCGAAGTAAAGTACTACTACGCACACTCCTAGGGGAGAGGTTGGTAGGAGTTAACCACTGCGCGCTCCCGACTTTCACACAAAAACAAGACAATCAAGAATAAATTGCGCTCCAACTTCATCACATAACACTACAAAAAATGACACATCCGTGACATTTTGGGCCGAACAAAACTTTTTTCTGTCATACTTATGACACTTCTATGACAATAAGTGTGACAAAACACGGTATCATCATAGATGTGGTGGGGTCCTACTTCTATGAAAAAAAATCATGATAGAAAATGGACTCTTCATCCTGGGCGGGCCGGAGACACGGCTGCATGACATTCTTTGGGCCGTCCATGACGGAAAAAACCGAGGTAGAAGCGAGGGCGAGGAAAATATCGGGGTGTTCCCGGTTACGGTGGGTGGTCGGGGCCGAACTATGCGCATTTCTCTCGTACACGCACGCGCGTGGGTGCGAGGCGTTGGGCTCTAACTGAACCCGAGTGAGGCGTTGGGCTCTAACTGAACCCGAGTGATTGCACTGCAGGGTACGCGTTACTGAACCCGAGTGATCGATCGAAGGCTGTTAACTGAACCCGATCGAGCGATTCCTTCGCTACTGCTGCTAACTGAAGTCGATCGATGCTGCCTTTGCATGAACAATGAGCGTTACTGGGGCTATGGATGAACAGTTCCCCATGGGGGTGGATGAACAGGACCCCGTGGTGTTGAATAGGACCCCGATCGATCGAGCCGGTTGGGGCTGCATGAACAGGACCCCGTGGAGGGCTGGATGAACAGGACCACCCCGTGGAGGGCTGGATGAACAGTAGATGGTGGAGGGCTGGATGAACAGTAGCCCGTGGAGGGCTGGATGAACAGGAGCCCGTGGAGAGGGCTGGTTGAACAGTAGCCGGTGGAGTAGTGCGCGGTGGAGGCTGAATAGTCGTAGGTAGAGGCAGGAGGAGGTCGACGGCGGATCAACAGTAGCCCGTGGAGGCTGGAGGGGGTCGACGGTGGAGATGAACAATATCCCGTGGAGTCCCGTTTTGCGGTACGCCACACCCCTCCCAATCAACATGACCCCCGTTTCGAACGTAGCGCTCCGACACAAGTCCGTTTCCTCCGTTTTGCGGTACACCACACCCCTCCCGATCAACAGGACCCCCGTTTCGACCGTAGGAGGTCCGTTTCCTCCATTTTGCGGTACGCCAGACCCCTCCCGATGAACATGATCCCATTTCGACCGTGGCCGGTTGAACACAAGGTCGTTTCCTCCATTCTGCGGTACGCCATGCCTCGTTTCCATCGGCTGTTCCGTCCAAGCCCTCCTGATGAACACGACGACGCATTCCGTTCCGACCTAGCCGGTTGGCTCCCCATGAACACGACGACGACGCCGTTTCTCCGTTCCGACCCAGTCATGTACACGAGCCCTGGCCATACGTACGCACGAGTAGGCGTTCGAGACCCCGCCCGTATGTACGTACGTGGCCATATTTACTTTCTTGCACCCTGGTCGTTGTACGTACGTGTACATGCTATGTGTGCGCCTCTGCTACGACACGTGCGCGCCTCTACATCGACCGGTATGTACGTACACGTTCGCGACCAGAATGACAACCCTACGTACGCTTCGACCAGCTGGGTCCCGACTGTCAGGCACTTCCTTGCGTGCGAAGATGTAGCTAGTGGATCCCAGCAGTTAGGGGGGCGAATCCTTTTTTTGCCCGGACACACTTCCTTGCGTGCGAAGATGTAGCTGGTGGGTCGCAGCAGTCATGGGGAAACATTTTTTTCGCGAAATACGGTGGCTCGTACAGTGGGTCCCCGCTGTGAAGTGGAGGAATAATTATTTTGCACGTAATAAGGAGGCACTTCCTTGCTGCGGTCGTGGACCCAACTGTCAGCCTCTCCACGTACAGTCCACGTCCGATGGAACCCGTTCCTTGACCACGTTGACCACGCCGCACCGAGAGCACCAGGGCGGTGGACGACGGCGAGGCCTAGGAAGGGGACGACGTGGAGCCGGGGAAGACGCGATAGTGGATGCCCACACGTAGAGGAGTACGAGGGTTCACTGGTTCGCTGCGGTGTGAGGCTGCCGTCGCCGCAGAATAACAGGAGGTGCGGGTGAGTAGAGGGATGGCCTGGCCAGCGATGGGAATAGTAGGGGGCGGTGAGGCTTCCGCGGCAGCACAGCCGGCCACGGGAGGCAGGATCATGCGGCACGACCGGTGCTGCTTTGGGCGGCTGAAACAACAAGACCAGAGGTTGAAGAAGCACTACGGCCGTTGGATGTACATCGTACGGTCACTGGATCTAGAATCGTTCTTATTGACTAAGTTGAGAAAGTACACCGTCCCCGTCAACTTAGTAGGCCCACAAGTCAGCCTCCCACCAAGGTGGGTCCCAACCAGCAGGGGGAGTATCCATTTTTTTGTCCGTAATAAGGAGGCACTTCCGTTGGGTTTGACCTGACAGCGGGGGGAACCTTTTTTTCGCGCAATACGGTGGCCCGTCCGGTAGGTCCCAGCAGTCAGGGGTGAAACGTTTTTTTTCGCGAAATACGGTGGCCCGTCTGAAGGGTCCCTGCTGTGAGGTGGAGGAATCATTATTTTCCGCGTAATAAGGAGGCACTTCCTTGCTGCCGTTGTGAACCCAGTTGTCAGCCTCTCCACGTAGAGTCCACGTCCGATGAAAGCCGTTCCTTGACCACGTTCACCACGCCGCGCCGAGAGCACCAGGGCGGTGGACGACGGTGAGGTCTAGGAAGGGGACGATGCGGAGCCGGGGAAGACGCGGCAGTGCAAGCCCGCGCGGAGAGGAGTACGAGGGTTCACTGGTTCGGCTGCGGTGTGAGGCTGCCGTCACTGCGGAATAACATGGGGTGTGGGTGAGTAGAGGGATGGCCTGGCCAGTGGTGGGAGTAGTAGGGGGCGGTGAGGCCTGTGCGACAGCTTAGCTGGCCACATGAGGCAGGAGCAGGCAGCACGACCGACGCTGCTTTGGGCGGCTGGAGCAGGAAGACCAGAGGTTGAAGAAGCACGACGGCCGTTGGATGGACATCGTACGGTCACTGCAGCTAGAATCGTTTATATTGACTAAGTTGACAAAGCCCTTGGTACGCGTCAACTTAGTAGGCCCATAGGTCAGCTTCCGAAATGGTTCTCCCCATATGTCAGGGGGAGGAATCATTTTTGGGCGGGTGAAGCTAGAATATCCGAGATTGAAGAAGAAGCACGGCATCCGCTGGATGGACATCCAACGGCCACTGCTGCTAGAACCGTGTGTTGACTATAAGTTGACAAAGCCTTGCATACGCGTCAACTGTTTTTTAGGGGACGCGTCAACTTAGTAAGGCCACAAGTGTGTAGCAGAGAACTTATAGCCCATTTGAGTTTTGTAAGAATGTGCAGCAAATTTTCGAATTCTAATGGAATTTACTGCAACCCATTTACAGTTTCTTAAAAATACAACCAATTTCAACCAACCGTTCAAAACAGAATTCAATAAAATTTCCCACATTTTGATAGGATCCGAAATATTTTTATCTGGAAATTTCTAGTCAGATTAAGTACAATTTCAATATAAATTTATATTACATAAAAATCGAATGAAACATTGCGCTCGCAACAATTAAGGAATTAAAATTTTCAATACCAAAAATAATATTTTATAAAGTAATTACGTGTTTGGTGCATTTTTTATAGTTACTGCCCAGTTTTTATAATTACATCCCATTTATTATTTCTTAAAGCCCATTTTCTTGTTAAGCCTAATGCATCCCTCCTAGGAAAGATTTGTAGCCCAGCGGGGCGGAGAATAACAACTTGACCTTGCCTGGATATTCCTAAAAAAGTATAGCTAGGCTAGCCATTTTCAGCTTGAAAAATAATAATATCTGGGCTGGATATCTAGCCTGGGCTAGACGGGCCACAGCCCGCCCAGTTAATAGCTGCAGCGATGTTTTCGTTGTTGTTTAGAGGAGAAAAATTAATATCTGGGCTAAACATCGCTCAAGAAAAACTCTGCAGTGCTCACACCTCAAAAACACAAATACTGTTGGAGCTGCTTGGTCCCAGCTGTCGGCCGCTTCTTGTGCAATTCTCTCATTTATTGACTGCATAGGTTGACAGTGGTGTGGGACCGTGATGTCAGGAAACCAAGAGGAAGCAAAAAAATTATAGTTTTATATACTAATAAGGAGGCACTTGTGTATGTGCGGCTATGGCCCTGGTGGGTCCCCACTGTCATTCTCTCAAAGTAAAGTCATCTCCTCATCCTCATGTCTGTTGACCATGTTGACAACGCGAGACGGCAGCACCACGGCGAGCGCAACAACTCGAAGGACGATGGAGAGGGCCTCGCGGGCCATACGGATGGTCTGATACAGCGCCGCTGCTCATTCGGGAAGCCAGGATCATAGGGCCACATGTCCGCGACGGCATTTTCGTTCGCTTGTTCACCGATGCTCGTTGAGGAGACGGAGGTTGCAGCACAGGTCCTCCTGCGCTGGTAGCTCTTCCGCCATTAGGGCGTCGAAGTGTGGCCGCACCTGCTCTATGGTGAACACGTCATCAACCGGCTTGGAAAGTGGCACCGGCTCCTCAACGGAAGCTATGTCCATCATCTGATTGCCGTCGCTCAGCTTGGCGAGGTAGCTGGCAAGCCAGCATGTCCGGCTACTAGACCGACCCGCTGCCAAGCACGAGTCTGACTGCCCTGGCACACCCAGACCGCCTCCCTCGCCCGCGCGCGCTTTTCGCCCGAAACGGTCAGCGCCGTCCGCCCCGCTTCCCGGTGCATGCGATTGCTCTGCTTTCAAACGACTCAAGTGCCATCCGTCCGTCCTTCTACCGCACACATTAATGATACGCGGTTGCCAAGGCAGCTACTCCGGTGCCACACGTCCGTCCGTCCGCCGCCCACCATTGCTATATAAACTCCTGCGTCGGCCATAGCCGTAGTCATCCGCATCCGTTCCTATTCTCCTGTCCACACCACTACTGCCCCCACCATGGGTTCCTCGTACTCCAGCGCTGTCCGGGACGGGCAGACGACAGACCACAAGGAGATGGCAGCCATTGCTGCCGACTGGCTGGCCGGTAGGCAGCCGGAGGACGACGACGTCCCAATGGAGAACATGGTAGTCGACGATCTGGCGCCAGCCCCCTCCTTCACGCCATTCTCGCCGGTGCATTGCACCAAGACCATCAGCGAGGCCCGTGCCCAATATATGGACACTGTGAAGCAGAAGCGTGAGGAGCAGTTACGGGAGGCGCATGCCAACGCCGCCTACAACCACCATCTCCTCCAGGAGCACCTGCAGGCGGAGGAGCAGATCGCCGCGGGGCGGGCGGAGTAGGAGGCACTGCTCGACTCGTACCGCTCCGCCCGCGAGGGCCGCCTCGAGTGCTGGCGGTACCGCATGAGGGTGGCGGAGGCTGCGGCCGCCTACAAAGAGGGCGATGAAGCGGGCGAGGCGCTGTTTGGCGAGACCGAGGACGAGGCAGAGGACAATGCCGGCTCCAACGAGTCCCTGCTCCGCTGGCGTTGACGAGGCCCCGCGGCGCCAACAACGAGGCAGAGGACACCAGCGGCTCCGCCGAGGCCCCACCCTGCCAGCAATGAGGGGGAAGATTTCCCCCACTCCGACGAGGCGCCGCCCGCCGACAATGAGACAGAGGACATCGCCGGCTCCGCCGAGGCCCCGCCCCGCTGCTAATGAGGCCGCGCCACACAGAAAACGAGGAAGAGTAGGACACGGTAGGTCACTGCCGCTCGGGTCCAAGTAAGGCTACCGCTGCCCTAATCGCTATGACAAGCTAGGCGGGTTGACCACTGACGGCCGGTTAGCTTCTTGGCGGCGACGTGGAGTCGAAGAGCTATGTTGGAGAAGGAAGCTGCTTCTACTTAATTGCTGGTGCAGTTGGTTGACTGACACGTGGGCCCAACAGGCATCTGGGCCACATGTCAGTTACACAACTGCACCTGTAGTTAAGTCACTAAAGCTTCTGTTCGGCTCAGCCGGACACATGTGGGTAGCTTCGGTTAATTAATTATACCTCCAGCGCACCCCTTTTTAGTTGAAGAATGTATGAAATGTAATGAAATCCGGCATGTTTATATGAAATCCGACCGTGTATGAATGAATTTATTTCGATTAGTTCGAATTCTTGTATCATTGGCATTCGATGAACATGGAAAACAATACGTACTAGCATTATTCCTAGGGTGATCACCTCGTTCGCAGCAGTTTCACATGTACTCCCTCCGGTCCTTTCTAGTCTGCAGACAAGTTATGTCTGCAGTCAAAGTATCTCTACTTTGACCAATCTTATAGAAAAAAGTATGCACTTTCACAATGTGAGAAGTAAAAAGGAACAGAAGGAGTACAAAGAGTTTGAGAAGCTTTTTAGCGTTCATGTACATTGTAATCAAACACACACGCCTGCCAATTCATAGAGAACATTCAAAACAATCGATGACTACGCATCTCAGCGATTCACATGTCAGAGCCAATATTTACTTCATAACTAAAGAATAAAGAAAAATGGATCAACGCTGCTGACAGCAAAGGGCGTCCCATTCTAAAATATCAAACGCATGTCTTGCTAAAATCAATGAGCAAAATTTGACAAGGTTTTCCCATTCCAAAATATCAAATGCCTACGATTGTGGAATGGGCAGGGTTTGCCATCAGTTCGGACATTGACATGGCACCTCGTGCTAAATAAACCAGCTGCTCTTTTTGTGCAGTTCCACCAAAATCAACCAAATTCACGCGTAGCTTGTATGATTTCTCCCTTATATGTTGCAACGCCTTGAACTTATCGGCACCTCCTTTCTTGTGGTGGAAATGGATGATTCGATGTATTCACGAACATTATGTGCAGTTCCCATTGAAATCAAGATGAGCACCCTTGTTTGCACAAATACAAAAAAAGCGATTAGTATAAAGAAAAATGTACTATGAATTGACAGTTTAAACATGCACCTACATGGTCCATGTAGAGCACACTTTTAGAAAAATGGAACTCACTGGAAAGATCCTAGAACAACATTGTACTCGCGCATCACAACAAGAAAATGGAGATTTGCCAGTCCTTCTGAGCTGAAGTTAGTTTGGTCTTGTGGGG
>LR738710.1:49890737-50034104 GCA_902687465.1 Secale cereale | reverse complement strand
GGGTAATGTAACCATCCTTCAACTGCTCCTTCTGATGAAAAGATAGACATGGCTTCTTCATCCTGGTATAATCGGAACAAGTCACTTCACGTACTCCATATTCTTCTTCAGAGGAGGATGATCCTGTTGTGCAAAGGCAAGATGATAATTAAATGCTAGTATCCCTGTTTGCTCCAAAAAAGGAAAGGAAATATTTAAACCAGCACAAATGAAGCACTTCTCAAGGACAATACCACTTTTTGATGACAGTATCTAAACAGTAGCACAACACCAATAGAGATGACAAAGCTCAATCATATGGATGAAATCAGTGGGAGAGTACCAACCTTTGTCAGGAGGCTTATTGTGTAGAGAATATAGATGAAGCACTTCTCCGGAACCATCTGTTGCTATCTACTGTGGTGGCCATGCTTACTATATACTCCTCGATTAGATTAATGTTTCCAACATCTTCTTGTGTAGTTCCACTAAAATATATGGTATCTTCAAAGAAGATCCCTGTTTGCACAAGTAGAGATAATTACGTATTAGATTAAGAGTGGCATCAAATCAGTGGAAAAACAATTGCTTGTTCTAGCCATAGCAGTAAATTAAGATGCAAAACTATATCATTACTTGTCTCATCACAGTTCCAGTGCTTCTTTACAGCACCAGGAGTTGATTTTTGTTTTTCTTCCGCTTGTTCTTCCCCTTCATCACTTGGTTCAATAACAGACAAGCTTCGCCTTCAAGGTGAAAGAAGGCTAGTACTGACCTCTCATGATGCGGAATTCAAACAACTCACAAGAAGAAGTTCTGAACCAAATTTGCCAACACGGATAGGAAGTAAGATCTCCTCTTGTGTAGTTCCACTAAGATCAAGCAATCAAGCAACATTGTCGGTGTGACATTTTGGTTGAACTGCACAAAACACTCTTAAAACAAAAGTGTTTTGTGCAGTGCAACAAAAGGTCACAATGGCAACGAGGTGAAGTAGATAACCCTGTTTACACAGAGGTGCAAAAGAAACAACTAGTGGTCAATAACAGTGGATGACACAGAAGCCAACAAAAAGAAGCATCTACCTTATCTAAATGGGAAAGAAAGCAAGACAGTAGCATTGATTAATATTAACAGAGAGATTGTATTAACAATAAAATTCGTTAAACATGTAATTTTCTTTTAACTGTGGCATTGCATCAATTTTCCAGCGGCATTATTAGAGGGTGCTTGTTTACAGGGACATCTTGGTGGAGGGACTAAAAAAACTCCGTGTCAGTCCCATCTAAACCAAACATGAGGGACTTTTAGGGACTAAAAGTGCGCATTTGGGACTAAAGAAAGAAGACCCCGAGGGAGAGTCTTTTTGGGACTTTTTCCAACGGTTGCCCCTACCACGCATGGCACCTTGTCTCTATTAGTTCATTACTAGGGTAACATGGTCTTTTAGCATGTCATTTAATAACCTCTAGTCTATGTTTAGTCCCTGGAACCAAGCATGTAGGGACTAGGGAGTTTTTAACCAAACAGGGCCTTAGATTAACAACAGCTAAAGAGTTGCATGGGACAGTGGACGCACCAGCACCATGTGCATCTACTTAAGTACTGGGGTGATGCTCAGTCTGTTGCAACAAAGAACAAACAACCAAGGAGCATATTTGTGTTGGTCCCAGTTTTGTTATCTTTAGACACCTTTCCCTATGTGAGCGCAACAAATCTAGTCCTACTCAAACTCTACAGCCTTGTCCCCCAAAACAAAAGATCAATTTGTTACAGATATGCGTACCACGTTTGTCATTGTTTTCCCTTTTTGACCAACGTAGGTGTTGGATAGCCAGTCTATACTAGTACTTTCTCCACTTCCTTTCCTCTGTGAACCAAGTCCTAGATTTCCCTTTTCGACCAACGTAGGTGTTGGATAGCCAGTCTGTACTAGTACTTTCCCCACTTTGTTTCCTCTATGAACCACGTCCTAGATTTATGCTATACAACTTTCCCCACTACTTTCCTCCATTCCTGTCATCTTTGAACCACGTCTTAGATTCATGCGATACAACTTTCCCCACAACTTTCCCCCTTCCTTTCCTTTTTGAACCACATCCTAGATTCATGCTATAAAACTTTTCCCACTACTTTCCACCATTCCTTTTCTCTTTGAACCACGTCCTAGATTCATGGTATACAACTTTCCCCACTACCTTCATGTTTGATCCAACATCTAGATTTGAGTGCAGAAGCGGAAAAAGCCCACATGCAGCTAGAGCAATGCATGTGGAATAAGTAAGTTATACCTTAAGGTTCTTGGGGTGTGGTTCGATGGGTGACCGGAGTCCGTTCGACACACACTATGTACGACAGCGAAGAAGAAGGGGTCGGAGGCCCTCCCACGCCGCCGCTGGGTGAAAGTGAACAACTGCGCCGGTAGTGGATTCCCTCCCTCGCCGACGGTGGCAGCGTTAAGCCTCCTTCCCTTCTCGGCGGACGGATCCGGCCGGCTCTTTGACCAGCAGTGAGGGGAGACAGAGAGGCCAACGAAGTCTTGTTTAGATCTGGAGAGGGTGAGAGAGTGTGAAGAGAGCAACTACAAGCAGACCAGCAGTGAGGGAAGAGAGAGAGAGGCCAACGAAGTCTTGTTTAGATCTGGAGAGGGTGAGAGAGTGTGAAGAGAACAACTACAAGCGCTGAGGCTCTAGCGCGTATATATATACTGGAGAGAGTGTGAAGAGTGCAAACCCTAGAAAACAAGCGCTGAGGCTACAGCTTATACGTGATGAGGTGATTATACAGTCACTACGAGATCGTATAGCTCCATATCCATCCATTTTGACCAGTCAAAGAATCCTCCTGGCATGAATTATGCTCAAGTGTAGTTATCGAACCCGAGACCTCAAGTTTGATGAGCGAACAGGCTAACCAGCTACACAACCCTCCCGTTATGTTCAACGAGAGGAAAATAACCTTTTATTCATTCCTGCATTCATGTGACAAGCATGTAGTATTTTTTTTGTGTGTGGGAGTCATTGGAATTTAAATCATAATCGTGTCATCTGGCTTTGGTGGTAAAACTATCCACAGTGGTGCAAAAATAATGCAGCCTTAGTCACCTTACCTCTCTCCACGTAGTACGTTGGGTCCCACCAGTTAGAGGGTGAAACAAACAAATTAATAAGAAAAATTAAAAGCGTCAGCGGTGTATCTTACCTCACACATCTCGCTACTGCTCGGGAACACTATCCAATTGATCCCTCTGTTCTCTCACGTACTATTTTAGATGAATCCTTATTATAACATGCACACAATTTTGGGCACTTGTATTCGACCTAAGTCAGTGTGCCACCGTATCTTGTACGACTCCCTCCGTCTAGGTGTAATAAGTCACGTTAGAAGGTGCAGCGGGACCAAGGTGCTAGAATATTGGAGGAGAAGGAGAAACTTGACCGGTTATTCCTCCAATCAAAGCCCGGATTTCTGTCTCTAAACGCAACAATTGATCCAAACAACTAAGGGCCTCTTTGATTCGTAGGGTTTCCAAAACGCAGGAATAGGAAAAACGTGGGATTGGGGTGGCATGTCATCTTGAATTCTACATGATTCTATGAGTGTTTGATCGTGCACAGAAAAAACGTAGGATTCTTTCAAAGAGGTTAGTGTGGATTGAAAATTTCCTATGAAATCTAGTGCAAATGAATCCTATCGAAAAGTTCCTATGGTTTAGAATCCTATGAATCAAACAACCCACATAAGAAAAAATCCTAAGGAATTGAATCCTTCAAAATTCCTTTGAGAATCCTTGGAATCAAAGAAGCCCTAAGAGATGCCGTTTTAGCTACCATGCAGGACCACGTATTAACTCGCATGCAAGCCGACTTTGATTTCTTGACTGATCAACGCGTAGTTGCGCTCCATGCATTGGGTTTCCGGGGGAGATAACAAGGAAGAGTAAGGAGCGTTTGGTTACATTGCTTAGGATGGTCATAGTTTGTACGTACTCCATTTGTATATCACTTTATGTGGCTTCGCACTCGCACGATTTTCCTATTCTATGAACCTGTGTGTGTGTGCGTGTGCGTGTGTGTGTTTAACAACATGTGTGTGTTAGAGAGAGCGACAGATCGACCTACTCCTACAGAGAGATGGTGTGTAGTGTACGATTTTAGCCGCGAGAGTCGGTGCATCCTCTCGTTTCCGGGCGTCCGGTAGGGACAGGCGGACAGCTGCCACGCCCGCTCCTGACCAGCCCGGCCCACCCAAAGCCCCTCCATCGCCCGCGCGCGCTTCCCGCCCGAAACGGTCAGCGCCACTCCAAAGAATCGATGCCGCATTCATGCCTGGGCAGAGCGGACGCGACCTCTCACTGGCGCCTGCATTGAAGGGAGAAGCAGATTCAAGAGTGATGGTTGCTTCGTCCGTCCAACTTACTGCTGGGTCTATGTGATTTGACGGCTCATTGGTCATTATTACTGAGGTGGTAGGACTACTGGATGTCCCGCGCTTTCGGCGAAAGGAGGTAGTACTAAATTACAATTTTCTCCATTCTTACGGTGGAGGAGTGCAAGAGCAGTGAAAACACGCAGGCTCAGTGATTACATGGCCCACCTCACACTATCACCATATTTTCTGGACACCGTGCGACACCTAACTCTTTACATAGTACTCCCTCCGTTCCTAAATATAAGTCTTCGTAGAGATTCCACTAGTGGACTACATGCGGAACAAAATGAATGAATCTACACTTAAAATGCATCTATATACATCCATATGTGGTTCATGGTGAAATCTCTACAAATACTTATATTTAGGAACGGAGGAAGTACTTGTATAGTACGTACTGTAATTTGTCAGCGAGACAATACAATGCTATGAAGCTTCCAGCTTCTGTTACATGTATCTTGCGTCCAAGGTTGGTCGTTGCAACATTTCATCAAATACAAAGGAGACTAACATGCATGCTATTGCATCTCAATGATTGACAGATCATAGCAAATATGTACTCCCTCCGTTCCAAAATAAGTGTCTCAACTTTATGCTACATACGGAGCAAAATGAGTGAATCTACACTCTAAAATACGTCTATATACATCGTGTTTGTAGTATGTACTAGTAGTTCATATTGAAATCTACTAAAGGACATATATATTCCAAACAATATGATAATCTCTCTAACCAAGGTAGTAGGGACGAGGAGTAAACAGAGGGAGCAGTAAAATTTTCTCCTCGTCCTGCGAGCCACCGCGCGCGTGGGCGAGGGAACGGGCGTAAGGCGTAGTAAGCAAGCTTCACCTTGTCCTGCGGGCCACCGCGCCCGTTGGCGGGGGAGACGGCATACTAAGCAAGCTTCTCCTTGTTCTGCGAGTTGACGGGACACATCAAAAGTACTCCAGTGTATAGAGCCTTGTCTCTAAGGTAGGCCCCACATGGTTTGCATCTTTTTTAACATAACGCGTCAAATCGCAATTTGTTTGTTCACCCATGGTAGACAATCCTCCCTCCATCTAGTGGACAACCAGTACACATGTCAAGTTACCACGTGGGCTGCCTTTTCGTACAGAAATGAGCTCCACCATGTACCCGCGCGGGTGTGGTTGGGAAAGAGACGGGAGTACGTGCGCCGTGTGTGCACCTCTTCTCTTCGTGCATGTCCCCCACCTACGTGGGTGTGTGTGAGAGATACAAACCTAGACCAAATGGCTTGTGTGCATTCGTGAGTGTATTTTTTTTGGGGGGGGGAGGTCGATTTCATGAATGTATTTGCGGGAATATGTGTCGATGACATCTCAAACAAAATTTTGCATGCAATGTGTGTGAAATGGAGGCCTATCCATATCATATATAGAGGGTCGGGCGATCCACGAGAAGAGAGGGAGGGTTCATAGATATCGATAGAGTCGAAGAGATGATCAAGCGGGTGGGTGCGAGATCGATGAAGAGAGCCATCGAAATTGTGTGTGTGTGCAAGTCAAAGATATAGGGCGACTAACCTAGCTACTGGAACGTCTGATGGCACATGTCAAGTTTGTGTGTGGCAGGAAGACATGACTAGAGCGCTCGATGTATCGTTGTGTGTGTGTGGGAGGGGGTTTGGGGAGGGGTAGGCAGAGGCCTAACTAGAGGTAGAACGACTCGTATATGTGTTGAGAAGGAGAGACCCAGCTATGTCTTGAGGGAGATCGATCGACATCCATACATAACTGAAGGACGGGAAATAGGATGGGACAGAGAGAGAGAGAGAGAGAGAGAGAGAGAGAGAGAGAGAGAGAGAGAGAGAGAGGAGAGAGAGAGGGAGGGAGAGGGGTAGAGTGCTGGATGGGTGATGGAGTTGCTTCTCGAAGATGGTGGGAGAGGCCTACTAGACAAACTAAGGGTGGAACTGCAATATTATCAATAAGAGTGGGGATGTGTTTCTGTGTGTGCCTGTGCGTGATAGATCTGTCGGGACACATCCATGGATGATGAAGGGGAACCATGTGTTTGGTAAGCAAACCTAACTAGATCGGTAGATCAATTATTGTTTGTCGGAGGAAGGGGGAGACATAACTAATGAGTAGATCGATCGACGCGTGGGGAAAAACGAGTTATAAGGACCTAGCTAGCTATATGTAGCGGGAGATCGGTCGGTGTACGTCCATTTGTTAGAGGCAAATAAGGCCCGACGAGACGGATAGTAAGAGAGAATGGAGCTAGGAGGTGGTGCGAGAGGCCCAGCTACTAGCTAGATAGGCGGAGGAGTGTGCGGTTGTGAGATCGATGAAAAGAGGGGCGAGAGTTTACACGTGTGTGGGACCGTATGAGAGACACGAGGCAAGGACAAATAAAGGAGGAGATTGAAGGTGCGTGTGTATGTTGTAGGCAGACATCACTGGAGAGGTTTATCGATCGGTGTGTGTCGGAAAGGAGTTGTGGAGACTGTGGGAGAATGACCTAAAGAAGACAAAATGAATGTGCGCGATGGATAGAATGCCGAGGGAGGGGAAGGGCGAGGAGGGCGTGTGCATGCACGAGAGAAAGTTAGTGGTAGCTACAAAGGTTAGAGGATTGTGTGGGTGTAAGAGACTAACAAAGATAATAATTTGATATGAAAGTGGATTCATATATTTGAATAGGATATCATATTATTTTAAACATATGCATGCATGAATATAGCGGTGATACGCGTGTTGTGGTTTTGCACATGTTATACCATAATGTGACAATGCATGGCGTTTACAACTCACAGCTAAATGTCGAACAATCTAAACCATACTATACATCGAACAATCTCACATTTTATTTGAATTTGTGATAATGTGTGGCGTTTGCAGCTTACAACTAAATATCGAACAATCTAAACAATACTATATATCGAACATTCTCACATTTTATTTGAATTTGTTGAAATGTGTGGTGTTTGCAACTCACATCTAAATACTTGTAGGCGTAGGGGGCGGGGCACCATACATAATGTGATAAACACATTATACATATGAGACATGGTTTAGTTTGTGAAGATCTAGCTAGAGCTTGAAATGTACTATGATATGAAAGTGAGTTCATATAGTACACATAGTTCATATGTAACTCGAGACTAATCATGTAGTGTGCTGTGAAGATAATACACAAACAATGGTTTAACTTGACAATAATGACGATTGTAGATCTTATTAAAACAGAGAAACGAATTCAAATGCTTTGACTTCACAACAATCATTATTGTAGATCTTATTCAAATAGAGAAACGAATTCAAATTTAGTTCATATTGAAGTGGTAGTATATACGTTTGGAATGCACTAAAACGTTCATATGAGTACTAGGTTGCATGCATTATACACGTAGCAAAATATTTTAACTGAACATAACATGAATTAAAAGTTTTGAATGACATATGTAGTGCGAATTGATTTGGTATAGTACATGTTAGGCTTGTCCGGAAATTTCAACCCGCGCCTTGTCAGCCCGAAATATTTAAGATATATCTTTGTCTCGTTGTACTTCGACAACTCCCTCCATCTCAACCCGCGCCTTGCTATTCCAAAATTTCAACGCGTGCAAAAACTCCCACCTCCTATGAAATCCCGACACGCGAAATGCCCGTGATACCCCTAAACCAAAAGAACCGCTTCAAATCGGTGGGGGTACTTTCGTAACTTACCCCACATTTTGGACAAGCGCGTCCCTAAGCCATGGTTCCCCACTCCCATCCCATCCGCCCACCCATTCATACACCGAGGCCGACAAAACCCGTGAAGCCCCACACCCTCCTCCATCCGCCACCCAGCCGGAGCCTCTTACCCGACGACGTCGTCCACAGCAACACCTCGACGTCCCTCATCCGCCGTACCGGATGAGGATCTATCGTCGATCTGGTCATCCCGCCGGTTCAGCCAACCCGTCCTCCACCTCCAAGGAGCTTCCCCGATGTTCCCCTCGTCTTTCGCACCACCTCCATTCCCACACCTCCATCTTCACCTGCACCACCGGAAGAGCATCATCATCACAGTTTCCTCGAATGAAGCTACGGCCTAATCGGTGCCACCAAAGAGGTTGTACATTAATCGCTGCATTTCCTTCATGATTCGATCTCATGGTGCAGCCAGCGCTCGGTCTCAAGCCGACACGGCGCGACTCCATCCACGGCGGCGTCGCCGGCCACTTCCTCCACGGCGTCGCTCCCTCTGCAGCGACATCCACATCAGTAGGAGCTGCTGCTGCTTTAGCTTTCGCTCGCGCTGCTGCTCTGCTCTTGCTCTCGGTCCCCTGCCTGGTCTGCTCTTGCTTGCGCTGCTGCTCTTGCTCTTGCTTGCGATGCTGCTCCAATTTAGCTACACTTCAGTCGACTGAATCGACTTTTGGGTCAGTCAACTTTCAGGGGATGGGAAGGCCTCGTCGGAGTTAAGGAAGAACCAGACGCAGCGGGGAGGGGGGCTCACCGGAGAGGTACCCCACTATCAATCTTAGGGTTCAGGGTGGGGGCGGTGGTCGCCCGCGGTGGTGGGGCGGTGGCGTGGGGATCGCCGGAGAAAAAGCTCGGCACGGGGGGCCTACAGGGATGGCCGAGGCGGCGGCGGACCGGCTGTGGGGAGTGTTTTCGGGGCGGGCAGGGCGGCGCACCACCAGCCGCGGGCGGCGGGGGGCAGCTATTTAGCCGGTGGTGGCTGGCGGCTCAGGGGGGTGGAGGTTGAAGATGAAGTGGAGGCCCTTTATTTCGTATCCAATGGCTGCAAAATCGACTGACCAGAGATGAAAAAGTTAGTCGACTGACGTGTAGCCTCACCTCTAGTGCATTCAATTTCGATAGTAAAATTCAATTTTGACAGCAAAATTCAGTTTCGACAGTTAAATTCAGTTTGGGCAGCAAAATTCAGTTTTGACAGTTAAGTTCAGTTTCGACAGTTAAATTCAGTTTCGACAGTTAAGTTCAGAGATGAACGACTGATGTATACATCTAGCACTTTGTGGTTATGTATTTTACGTCATCTATTGAAGATGCTATTAGAATTCCACTCAGCTTAACGTTGTCTCTCTTGTCCTGCTTCAGCCTCGGCGTCGTACAACTCACCGGAGCTGCTCCAACGACGAAACCCTCCATCACAGCGGAGCAGTACCTCGGAGATTGGTGGCGGTATTACATAATCCGTCGGTAAAGTTACCTTCAGAAGAGGACTTGGCCGTTCCTGATCCGGAGGCTCAATTGGTGGCGGCGCTTCATGTTTTTCCGGATTGGACGCTCCCCTACCTGGCGTACATGAACCGAGATGAATTATTAGAGGACGAAGTCTTGGCTAGACAGATAGTATGGCGATCCAAGTCAATGATTATTGTCAATGGAGAACTACATCATTGCAGTGTCTCTGGGGCGTTTCAACATTGTGTGTCGCCAGATGAAGGCCGTGATATTCTTAGAGAGATCCATGAAGGAGATTGTGGTCATCAAGCCGGTTCAAAATCTTTGGTGGCTAAAGCTTTTCGTCATGGGTCCTACTGGTTGATGGCTCATGCCGACGTAGAGGACTTGGTCAGAAAATGTGATGCTTGCCAGAAATTCTCACGGCGCGCTCATATACCAGCTCAGGAGTTGAGGATGATTCCAATTACTTGGCCGTTTGCGACTTGGGGGCTTGACATGGTCGGACCCTTCAAGAGATCCCCAGATAAGAAGACCCACCTTTTGGTGGCGGTGGATAAGTTTACCAAATGGATTGAAGCGGAACCAGTCAGCAAGTGTGATGCAGCAACGGCGGTTCAATTCATCAAAAAGGTGATTTTCCGGTTTGGCTTTTCACACAGCATTATAACTGATAATGGTACCAATCTATCCAAGGGGGCTATGGAGGAGTTCTGTCAACGAGAGCACATCCGCCTTGATGTATCATCAGTAGCTCACCCTCAATCTAATGGCCAAGCTGAAAGAGCCAATCAAGAGATCTTGAGAGGCATTAAACCCCGGCTTATGGTCCCTTTGCAGAGGACACCGGGTTGTTGGGTGGAGGAATTACCCTCTGTGCTATGGAGCACGAACACTACACCTAACAGATCTACAGGGTACACGCCTTTTTTCATGGTATATGGAGCTGAAGCGGTCCTCCCTAGTGATATCCGTCATGATTCGCCGCGAGTGGCGGCTTACGTACTGGATGAGGAATGGGACACGGCAGCAGCTCGATCTGTAATTCATCAGCAAGATCTGCGCAGGTACCACAGTCGCCGGGTTAAAACCAGAACATTTGAAGAAGGAGATCTGGTGCCCTGGCTCATCCTAGACTAGACAGACATACACAAGTTATCCCCGCCTTGGGAAGGACCCTTTGTGGTCAGCAAGAACCTACACAACGGATCATACTACCTCGTGGACGTTCGAGAGCATAAGGACTCACGTACTGCGGCGGCCGTGGAACATCGCTCTTCTTCGACCTTACTACACCTGAGATATAGGCTTCGCTTTATGTACATATATTTGCAATGTATATATTATGATCAATATAATAAACCGGCGTCCCTGATAAAGCGGGGTATCAGCCGTCTTTTTTTTATAAGAGTTTGTCACATGGGGGCTTCTGTGTGCAAAGGAGTCCCTATGGCCTCTTAAACTGGCGGTCATATCAAGGCCATCATAAGAGCATAGCACTGGTTGCTTCGGCAATCCCACATGATGATGAGGGGCAAAAGAGAGTTTGATGCCTAGCACAATTCAAACATAGGCCCCGACGAGCATAGCTCAAATGCTACCTGGGGGCTCCTGATGCATAGCATCAACGAGTTGACAACCCTTGTAGTAGGCTATCAAGCCATGGCTTGGAAGCCTGGTGTATACACCTAAAACCCCGGATTAGCCTACCTGCATTAAGTAAGTCACTCCGCCAAGGCAAACATTGTACGACCCGTCGGACGTATACACAAGTCAATCTTTACAGACCGTGAACTTGGTAACGTTAAATTGACGATCATCGAGTATTTACACAAGTCAATCTTTATAGACCCTGAACTTGTTAACATTAACGTTGATGATTTGGTTAAGGATTGAGGACCATCTTAACAGGCTTTGTGAAATGGTTAATGACAGTAGCCTGGCAGCTCATAAAAAGCCTCGAATTTGGAGCCTGGCAGCTCGTAAAAAGCCTCGACTACACGGTCTTATTTGACCAAAAATTTCTGTTTGATTTTTTATAAATTTTTTATCTTCAAGGTCATTGGTGTTCATCCAAGTCCATTGGTTCAGGGAGTGGATAACTATAAGTTGCCACTACACCTGCGTTTACAGAACCTTAGTCTGGCCTGATTATACAAACGCCAGTACTGACTACATTTAAACCGGAGTTTATCATAACCCGGTTCGGTCCCATTATGAACCGGCAAATGATCAAGGGAGTCATCAATACTTGCATCTTGGATCATTATCTTTGCTATCCACTATTGATTAAGGTTAATCATGACACACTTAATCACAGGTATGATACATTTTTTATATTTTATAGACAGTTCAGGTTATAAACCTAGATCATGTGTTTGGGCATCATGACCCGTCCGGCGATAAACCGCCAGAACACTTTAAAATTTGTTTTATGTAGAAGTAGGTGGAATAAACCGTCAAAGGCATTATAAGCAAGGAATAATTATGCAGTTGTCAATTGAAGCAATCTCATACAAGGGACATTGCGTGACAACATAAAGTGTTTCAGCTACCCTATTACAAGGCGCTAGAGAGCCTAGAAGAATATCCGTTTTTTCCTAAAGTACTGGGCCATAAAATTTAAACCAGCACCGTCTTAGGACTCTGCGTCAGCTTGGTGTGAAGGTTGTGGATCAGCTCGCTCCGGTTCTTCGATGATTTCTTCCAGCTGCTGGAAGTCAGTGGTTGTCCAATCAATCTTGGTCAGCGCTCGGAAAACAACTTCATCGTTCACGAGTTCAGACGGACCAATTTCAGGAGCGAAAGTGTGCTTATGGACGGGCGGAATAAGATTTTCAATCTCATAAGCCGGAGGGTCAGCCCGCACGTTCTCAGTGCTGTATCCAGGATGATAACGAGATAGATCAGCCTCATCAGACAGTTTGCTTGCCAGAGGCCGCATTTCCTTCGTCAGAGCGTGCAAATCATTGTCTCCGAAAGCTGATCCGTCCTCCTTCATGATGGGATAGCCATTCATTGTTTCCGCCGGATTAAAGTCAGGCACCCAAGCTTTCGCTCGAGTTAGGGCCATCAGAGCACCGGCCCGTGCAGAAGATTTCTTCAGGTCCACGAGGCGGGCAGGTAGAATGGACAGTTTTTCCAAAGTACCCTTGATCGTTGTGGGAGCCGGTTTATTGTGCGAGGCAGCACATACAATCCTCGGGGCACCGGAATACAACTGCTCCACCAGAGTGTATGCGGCATTCAACTTTCTCCGCATATCATTGCCAAGATGAGCAATGCGTTTTCCTGCATCAAAAAGTATGAGTTAAACCGGAAAGGTGCAGGACTGCGATATTCAGGGCTATGTTAACAACACTTACCAAAGATAGCAGTGGTCATGGCATTAATCTGTTGCTTTAATCCAGACAATTCTTCTGTCACCGGATTAAGGGCAGCCTCTGCATCAGTTGCCCTCTTCTCTAAGATAGCTTTCTCAGCATCCCAATCCGACCGTTCCTTTTCAAAGTCTTGCTTCAGCTTTTCTATGTTTGCTAAAGTAAGTGTCAGCTCGTCTTTGACTTTGATAGTAGCAGTTTCTTGGAACTTCAAAGTATCCCGGAGCTTGGTCACTTTAGAGGTTTTCCGGTTCAAGTCAGTCTGCCAAGAGGAAAGCAAATTATATATTCATGAGACATCTTCTCAGTCAAGTCTCAAGCACATAACAAGATATACGCTTGACACTTGGGGGCTAATGTGTATTTGCAGTTAAACAAACCTTTTTCAGTCAAGTCCCAAGCACATAACAAGTTATATACTTGGCACTTGGGGGCTAATGTGACATTGTTCAGAACAGAATGCAAGTTGAAGTCCCAGTTCATCCTAAAGGAGTAAACCGGCCCTTGGGGACTACACTTGTGCAAAACAAACTATCTACTGGATCTACTCAAGTTCCGGTTCACCCTAAAGGGCTAAACCGGCACTTGGGGGCTACGATGGAGTAAAGACATGCTACGAGAAATAAGCAGGAATAGAGTGCAAGTCAAAAAGCAGAAAGGTTACCTCATAGCACTCCTTTATCATATTTACCAAGCCGGCTTCATGATCACGGCTGGTGTACAGCCGGTTTAGATAGCCGGAATGGAGTTCTTGGGCGCTGAGCTGAGCATAGCTAGACAAATCAGTACTCCATTTTCCTTTGTCCTTACTGGGAACTTCATCCTTGGCAGTATGCTTGGACAAAGCGACAGGCTCACCAGGAGTAGTATAGCCAATCCCAGTAATTTCAACATCTTCAGTTGAAGCGGCCGTTTGCTTAGCCGGACTAGAAGGAGTAGTGCTGGCTTGGGCAGGATTGGCCGGTTCAAGGTCACGATCCATGGGATCACTCCCCTAATCAACAAAGACTTCGTGATCTATGGGGGGAGGATCATCATGCAGAATATCAACATTGTCTTCAGAGGGTTCAGCAAATTCAGGATTTTCTGCCGGTTCAGGAATTGTGTTATCGACTACCGGTTTATTTTGCTTAGCCTTTTTGCTAGGCCTGGGTTTACTATGAAAGTTAAAAGATGGCGAAAATCAGAAGAGCCAAAACAGAAGTTAAACCGGCCAAATGAAAAACAACTTACCCAGGAACAGTCTTGAGGGGAGGAACCTGCATGGCTGTTGATTCGCTAGAAGATGAATGAGGAGTTTCCTGATAATTTGAGTCAGACGGATTAAGAGGTTGCCGAATAAGACTTACTTTGGGATAAAGAGCGTCTGAGGTATGTAAAACCTTGGAACGACGCCTTCGAGCGGGAGTGTGTGGCAATCCGGTAGATTCAATAGCGTGGCCGCTATGACGTGTGGTGCGGCGAGCTTCATGTTGCTGTTTCTTCAAAATAAAGTTCGGATCCAAATAAGCGAAAGGATGAGAAAACTGTACTTTCCGGCTTGTTCGACGAATTTTTGGTAGTGGCAGCAGTTATGAACCGGAAGAAAGAGTAATTACCTCAACATCATCCTCTTGACTGCCTTCAGCATGTCCCTGGGTACAGTCATTGTTAATAAAATGCAGATAAAGAAAGGTCAAAGAAATCAAGAGAATCAGGTAGTACCTCGGAGGCCGGTTCATCATCCTCCGGATTGGATCCAGACGCACCAGTGGTTTTCTTTTTCACGGCCTTCTTAATAGCCTTGGTTTTTTGGCGAGGCACCTTCGCCGGTTTATCCTGGGCCTTCCTCTTCCAGAATGGATCATTGCCCTGTTGAAGAAATGAAGACATTCAAAAGACGAGTACTAAAGACGGATTAAAACAAAGCAAAGCAATATGAAAGAAATTTTTACCGATGGCGGTTTGTTGAGTGCATAGAAGGGAGCCAATCCGGTTTGACTGCAAGCTTCTATAGGTTCATTCAACAGTTTCTTGACGGATTCGTTGATCTCATCTTCTGATAGCACCGCCTCTGTATGGCGCAAAGGATCTTTGGGGTTCCCAGTATACTTACACATTAAACCGGAATGCCGGCTTAGCGGGAGAATACTCCAAGAAATCCAGCAATGGACAAAGTCCACCCTTGTCAAACCATTGGCCGTAAAAGCCCTGAGCTTTGAGAGCTGAGGAGCGTAACGAACTCGTTCCTGGGCACTTAGCCGCTGTGAAAAAGGGTGGTTCTCCAAAAGACGGTGGGAGCGATAACCCGGCAACGGATTCTCATCTTCCGGGGAAGTATCTAGGCAGTAGAACCAAGTCTGATTCCACTCTTTTGGATGGCTGTGGAGACTGGCATGAGGAAAACTAATGTCCTTTCTTTTCTGAATAGACATCCCGCCGATTTCAGTGTTTGGACCGTCATGAAATTCTGTGCGACATTTTAGATGAAAGAAATCCCGGAACAACTCAACTGACGGCTCCTCTTGCAGATAAGCTTCACAAAAGACTTGGAAGTTGCAAATGTTTGACACAGAGTTTGGACCAATATCTTGCGGATGAAGTTGGAAATTGGCTAGCACATCACGGAAGAACTTCGACCCGGGAGGATTGAATCCTCGGGCTAAGTGATCAAGAAAGATGTCAACTTCTCCCTCTTTGGGCTCTGGAGGACATTCTGATCCGGGGACCCTCCAGTGAAGAACATTTTTTGGGCCTAAAGCGCCAATTTCGGCCAGTTTCTCTAAGTCCTCCTCAGTAACCCGGGATTGGACCCAGTTACAGGAGGTAAACTGCTTGGCTTGAGTGGTCATTTTTGAAGGGAAAGTCTGAAAATATAATGAAGAGCCGGTTTATGATCTAAGCAAGCTTAAATTGGCAGCATCTAGAAAGGTACTTGTCTAAATGGCGGTTTAAGAAGGGGCCTAATGGTATCTACTGGTTTATAATATCTGAATAGCTAAATGCTAACAAGAGTATACAAGATACAGATATGAAGTTATGAAGAAACAGTTTTCGCACGAGCAGCAATGAAAATATGGATCTACATCACGCTGGAAATTCAGAGATATTCAGTTTATATTCAACAGACACGACGAAAGCTCTAGCAGATGCAATCTAAACTAAGTACTATTGGGAGAAATAAGAGTATACTAATGAAGCGGGATTACTGCTACGACAGGGAGACAAGAAGACTAGATCTACATTGATTCATGGGGCCGTGAGGAAGAACTATGAAGAACAACTCCTACCCGCAAGCTCGTATGAAGAAACCCTAAACAAGATATATGTGCGGGATAAGGAGAAGACGTACCCGAGTCGACGGGTGCGGAGAAGCGCCGGTGAGTCTCTGAACCAATCAGGTTGATGCAGTGGCCAAAACTCGACGAGGATGAGGAGCTGGACGGCGGCGACGGAGCTTGAGCACGAACAGGCGCGAGGAAGAAGATGAGGCAAAGGAGCAAGGGGGGAAAAGGAGGTACCCCTTTGCCCTATTTATAAGCCACAAAATGAAACGGCAGGCGCGGGAATCAAGGAGCCAAAATGGCGGATATGGCAAGATATGGTTGCCTCGATCTTTGGAGCCTTTAATGAATAAAAGATAAAAAACAGGTACAAGTATTAAGTGGGCACATGACATCACGACGGTTTAATGCGATCTGGGAAGATGACGTCACGCCGGTTTATGAAGCACTTGAAGCTGCGGAAAGGGAAATCTTTACAGGACGTTGAAGATTGACATGAACAGGTTGAAATCAATCTGGGGCCTAATGTCAGGGATATTACTACTAGGTATAAACCGCCCAGGAGGGGCCGGTTTATGCCTATGGAGATTACTTCTACTGAAGCACAGCAGAGCCTATGGAGCAAGGAGCTTTAGTCTAAGAAGCTTAAAGCCCAGGAGGCGTTAGGGTCCATGATTTGTAAACCGCCATACGATGTGTAGCTTGTGATGTAAGACAAGAAAGATAGAGACCGAGCCGGACACGTTATGAACCGGCCTCGAGACTCTATAAACAAGACCGTGCGTCATCTCATGTGTATAAAGGGACAACCCGGCGACGGTTCAAGGCAGAGAACAACAACTCGAGACACAGGCAAAGCGGATTCGCTCCCTGGTCATCAAAACCCTAGCAATAATACACCAAACTAGATGTAGTCTTTTACCTTCATCGAAGGGGCCGAACTAGTATAAAAACCTTGTGTCCTTGTCTGCTTGAACCCCTTTAAGCTAATCCGTAGCGATGGCCTCACGACTAAGTCCTTTTGCTAGGACATCTGCCATGACAAAACCACGACAGGCTCCATCTCTAGACGCCTAAGATCTTCTTCCCCTGCTCCGACAGCCAAGTCTGCCGGAGCATCCTCACTGGCCAACCCAATCACGCTGAGATCGACAGGGCTTCGCCAAAGAGGTTGTACACTTCTTGTGGTTTGACTTAATCTCACCATGCTTCTTTGCATCCTGTGATCTTCCAATTCTTGTGAACCAAACACCCAGATTGGCAGAAATCATGTTTTTTTAAATTCTCTGTTTTGCACATGCATTCCTATCCTATTCCTGTCAATTTCCTACCCATGCATTGTTAGAATCCTCAAATTCAAACAAGCCCTTACACAATTACTTCTGTTACAAATATGTGTCAAAGAAAACCTTGTGTGGTTTGTCCTGCTCCTCCGGTGCTGTGTTCCACCCCAGCTCAGCTGCTCCAACGACGGAAGGGTTCACCACAGCAGTGATCCGCTCTCCAGACTATCTTTCGCCGCCTCAGATCTTCTTCCCCACCGCCGACAGCCACGACAACTGCATTACCATCATCAACTGAGCAGATGACCTTGAGGACTACACGGGTCCGCAAGAGAGGTCGCACTCTTCCGTGTCTGCTTACGTTATGCAATGCCATGCTGTTTAGCCAAGCGTCATATATGTGAATTATATCATGTCATCCTTTTTTTGTATTTCCCATTGCTTTTGTTGAGAATGTTTGTATATTCAACTGCTCTTCCTGTGCATCAGCCATTTGAATTGGTGATGGAGAAATCTGGAGTGAAAACAAGGTCTTCAAAGCAGACAATGCTACCTGGTGAAGCAGATATCTTGCTGGTTACAGATAGCTCTTCAGAGGAGGACTCAGATGCAGATGACCAGTCCTATTATCCCCCTGAGGTGTATGCTCAAACTTGGCAGGGTTATATTACTCGTATCATGCATATGTTGTATTGCAATGCTTAGTTTTTACATCATATACACGATATTGAATGCCATCTCCTTAGTTGACACATCATATATATGATTGCCATCTGCTCACTTCCTTAGTATATAAATCATATATTTGAATTATATCATGCCATGATGTTTACATAGACAGCGTGTATCTGAATTATGGCATGCCAACCCATTTTCTAAAGACATAATATAGTTATATCATCTCATCCTGTTCACATACTCATCATATTTTGAATTATGTCATTCTATCCGTGAATTATATCATGCCATCATGTTTCCATCGACGGCATGTTTGTGATTTATGGCATGCCAACCACTTTAATAGACACATCGTATAGTTATATCATGTCATCCTATTTACATAGTCATCATATTTTGAAGTATGTCATTCTATCATGTTTAGTTAGCCATCATACATGTGAAATTGTGTCATGCTATCCTGTTTAATTAGCCATCATATATGTGAAATTATGTCTTGCTATTCTGTATGGTTAGACAACATAAATGTGAATTATTTCATGCCCTGTTTTCTTCCCTACTATCCATTGCACCTGTCTATCTTACAATATCTGTACATTCAATTACTTTTCTTGTTTATCAGCCATTTCAATTGGAGGGGGTGATGGCAGTATCTGTGGGAGTAAAAACACGGTCTTCAGAAAAGATCGTGCTACCTGTCGATGGAGATAGAACCACGGTTGTACTTGCCCAAGAACCAGCCCCACCACACATAACCCAGACTCACGCAGATTGTACCCCTACCCAGTTGGACAGAGAACCAGCTACACCCCTTCTAACCCCAACCCCAGCAGATAGTAACCCAGTTCCCGTTGACACAACACCATCTCCACCACAGAGCACCCAAACATGAGCAGTTAGTAAGGCAACTGTAGTGCCCAAAGCACGATGACCACCACTCCGAACCCCAAGTCAACGCTTAAAGTAGAAGAAGAATTGTTCTCAGGTCAGGTCCCGTAGCTATGGTTCATACTACTTTGCTCTTGCATCACTGTATTTACTCATACCAACTAATTTCAAATTTTAAGGATGCAATTGAAACTCCAATGGTGCAACAGGTATGTTTTAAACCCGTTTCTTTAACGTGTTTGATGTTGTAACTTGCTCTATGTTGATTTTAGTTTCAATTAAATAAACAGTTATATTCTGATGCCATGCACCTTACAAGTGTTGTTATTGTTGTGTAGTTTCCCACACTTATATTCTGTCTAAGCTCCTTTGTCTTAAATAGATATGATTCGAACTATATCTATCTTGATTTGGCAACATAAACTAGAATGATATAGACCATACAGTGACCATACTACATAGATATATGTTTGTTTCATGTTGTTATCCTGTCCACCTTACTACTGAACTGGTTTACCAAAATGAGTTTCATATACTACATTGTAAACCTGTGATGTGTTTGTTTGTTTCTCTTTTAGAATGCGGATAAAATATTGGAGAAGAGTGCCCCGTTATGCAATGGTACAAGAAGTAATAAAGATAAGGTTCAAGATAGTGAGACATCCCTGTTGGTCTCCAAGAAAGCTGATAAAAACTATATTGAAGACACTGAGACAACCCCAAAGTCCTGTCTTGATGTAGTGTTCGAGTTACTAGCTACTACTGCTGGCACCAGCTCTTTGAACTCGCTGCCTGAATCAGTTCAGCTTCTTGAGTCTCAACTTCAAGTTGAAAGACATCGATCAGATGTTATGCGACAGGAAGACAAAGGACTGAGGAAGTCGCTGCAGAATTCACATGCATAGTTTCTGGTGCAACAGTAAGTGCTAGAGGATTTAAGCTGTAGCGACCACGATCCGAATGGACCGAAGTCTCTGTGTTTCAGTGTCATCCCTGGATCGGTAATGCTGGCACACACATTACTGAAGGATTTATAACCGAGTGGCAAACACACACTTATTACATCGAATGTCTCCAATGAGAACTTATTAGAAAAATCTATGGCTTAAGGCCATCTAACAAAATAACAGCGGAAGGCTTGGAAGATAAGTGAGTCCATCAACTCCAACGGCATAGCTGAGTGCATGAAAAACGACCTAGAACGTCTTATTCCTCGTCTGAAAAGTCTGCAACGTAATAGGTTGCAGCCCAAAAACGGGTCAACACATGGAATATGCTCGCAAGATAACACAGAAGGTGCAAGTAACAGAAATAAAGGCTACACTATATGCATATTTGGCTGGTGGAGGCTCTAAGTTTAAAGTTTTTGCGTAAAGCCAATTTTTCCCTACAAAAAAGGAATAAATTTTATTTTAACTATCATGGTAGTTGAAACATCATTGAGAAGGTACCTCCAACTCAATCCCAATTAAAGTAATCATTAACCCAACAAATTAAATTATAGAGTGATGAGATCAACCAATAATTCAAGTACCAGATACTCAAGATGTCCATAATTGGGGACACGGCTAATCAAGATCAGTTTGTACACTCTGCAGAGGTTTGTGCACTTTTCCCACAAGATTCGATCGCCTCCGTTTGGTTTCTCGCACTACATGGTGTTTGAGAAACGGATGACCGAGACACAGTCTTTCCGAAGAGGTCCCCTTAACTAGATAGATAGGCCGGTACACCTACAATCCCTCTACATCTGCTAGCCCATCATGGAAAGGTTTCCCACAACTTACTCAACTAAGCCAGAGCCCCTAATGGCATTGTGGCTGCACACGGAAGTTTCTAGCATGAATAGTTTTATGATCCCTTTGAGCCTGGGTGGCATTCCATAGGAAAAATCACACGGAACCCCGGGATTTCCTGGGACAACACTGGATTCTCCAGGTGCCCTACAACCAATCCACCAGATGTGTATTCAAGTAGCCACCTTAAGTTGAATCCTTAATTAACAACTCACATCTGTCATGGATTTCACGCAAACCCAAACCACGAGCATAGCATAGCAACCTAAGCAAACGTAGAAGTAACTCCCAAGGGTTTGAAAATAATGCACGTAATAGGTTCTTGCACAAACTACTTCCCAGTCCCACAAGTTAAGAGATCCTACTCATGCAATGTGTGAGGGTTTGATCTAATGCATAAAACTGGGTAATAAAAGGGTATGATCAAAGTGTTACTTGCCTTGCTGACGATTCGCAAAACCTAGAGACTCGTAGTAGCACGCTTCACAGTCCGGGTATTCTATCGCAAGAAAACAATAGCATACATAAGCAAACAAGAAATGAATCACAAATAAAACTCTAAAAGATAAGATCTAACCAGAAAGTTCAACTTAAGAACTCCGGTTTGCAAAAAGAATCAAATCGAAAGAAACAATGAAACTCAAACTGCGAAAGAAACGAGCTCCGGTTACTAATTGATTTAAAGTCAAATTTTACAGTAGCCAAAACTTTGTTCAAGTTGGTTAAAAGGAAAGAGGGCGTCGAGACGAAGATCTGGGATTTTGAATCACCTGATTCCGACTCTCTAGCGAAAAGAAAAATGAAAAACAAGATCAGGGCAAAAATCGTGATCGAAATAATCGCGGATAAATACCCCGAAAAAGGAAACTGACGAACAGGCTAATGAACGAATGTTCGCTGTCTGCGGCTAACGGACGAACAACGTTCGTTAAAACGAACGTATGGACGAACGTCCGCTAAATAACTAAACCGAAAAAACCGATCTAACCTAAAAAACGGATCTAGGGTTTCCTAAAAAAACCCGATCGGTTTCTAAAGAAAAACCGACGGCAGCGGATGACTACTTCAACCGCGGCGGCGGCTCTGGCGACTCCGGTGGCGGCGGCGGCGGCGGGTGCGGCGGGCGGCGCGGCGGCGGGTGGCTGCGGCGGCGAGCGGTGCGGTGGCGAGCGGCGCGGTGGCGGCAAGTGGCGGCGGCGGCGAGCGGCGGCGGTGGCGCTAGGTCAGGGGTGGCGCAGGCGGGCTGGGGCGGCTTCACGGGCCGGGGCGGCGGCTTATAAAGGCCCCAGGCCAGAGGAGTCCTGGCTGAATACGGCCCAACGGCAGTTTCGTTTTTTTAAACCGAGTCCTGACGTAGAAAAACTAACAAAAGAAATACTAAACGGTCTCCAAAAATCCCGAAATAAATTTTTACCGTCCTCTAATAATATTTAGGACAAAGTGAACATTTTTTCCCGGACCTAAATGCAATTTTGAAAAACGCGCATTTTTCCTATGCAAATAAAATCACAAATAAATCCAGAAAATTACCAAAAGTGATTTAAACATTTTTCCTCCAATATTTCTGTTATTTTGGAGAAGTCATATTATCCTCGCTCATATACTTTATTTAAAAATATTTTTAGGAGAGAAAAATAATTAAAACCAACAGTGTCCTCGTACCGGTATTCGAGTGAACTTGAATACGAAAACGGTAGAATTCCCAACTCTCTCCGTAGGTCCTTGAGTTGCTTAGAATTTCGAGGATCGCCACAAACAAAAATGCAAATAATCATGCAATGCAATATGATCTATGTATAACATTCCATATTGAAAATTTGGGATGTTACAAACCTACCCCCCTTAGAATGAATCTTGCCCTCGAGATTCGACTTGGCTAGAGAACAGGTGTGGGTGGTCCTCGCTTAGATCATCTTCTTGTTCCCAGGTGGCTTCTTCCTTGGTGTGGTGACTCCACTGAACTTTGAAAACTTGATAACCTTACTACGGGGGACTCTGCTCGAAAATTCAAGAATCTTAACAGGCTTCTCCTCGTAAGTCAGATCACTATCTAACTGAATTGCTTCCAGGGGTACTATGTCTCTAAGCGGTATATCGGCCATCTCCGCATGGCACTTCTTAAGCTGCGAAACGTGAAACACGTTGTGCACTCCTGACAATCCTTCGGGCAGCTCCAACTTATAGGCAACCTCTCCCATGCGTTCCAAAACACGGTAAGGTCCCACAAATCTTGGGGCTAGCTTTCCCTTAACTCCGAAACGTTTAACTCCTCGTAGAGGTGATACTCTCAAGTACGCTCTGTCTCCGATCTCATAGGCCATCTCCTTGCATTTCGAGTCTGCATAACTCTTCTGCCTGGACTGAGCTACCTTCAATCTGTCTCGAATCAACTTAACCTTCTCCTCGGACTCTTTGATCAAGTCTGGTCCAAACAACTATCGGTCTCCAACTTCATCCCACATTAACGGTGTTCGGCATCTCCTTCCATACAATGCCTCGAACGGTGCCATCTTCAAACTGGCCTGGTAACTGTTGTTGTACAAGAACTCCGCGTAGGGCAAATTATCATCCCAACTAGATCCATAATCTAACGCACATGCTCTGAACATGTCCTCCAGGATCTGGTTGACTCTCTCGGTCTGTCCATCGGTCTGCGAATGAAAAGCGGTGCTGAATTCCAGCCTCGTTCCCAAAGTTTGGTGTAGCTGATACCAAAACTTCGAGGTGAACTGTGTTCCTCTATCTGATACAATGGTCCTCGGAACTCCGTGCAGACATACGATCCTGGTCATGTATATATTGGCCAACTTTGCACTGGTGTATGTGGTTTTCACGGGGATAAAGTGGGCTACCTTCGTCAATCGATCCACTACTACCCAGATTGAGTCATATCCTGATTTGGTTCTGGGCAATCCGGTGATAAAATCCATGCCAAGCTTCTCCCACTTCCATTCAGGTATCGGCATGGGCTGTAGCAATCCTGCTGGTTTCTGATGTTCCGCATTTACTCTGTGGCATACATCACATACGGCTACATACTCGGCAATATCCTTCTTCATTCCCGTCCACCAGAAACATTCCTTCAAATCCAAATACATCTTGGTGTTTCTGGGGTGTATCGAGTATGGCGAATCATGTGATTCCTGCAGTATCAACTTCCTGATCTCCGGGTCGTTGGGCACATAGATTCGATCCTCAGACCATAAGGTGTTGCGCTCATCTTCACGAAATCCCTTGGCTTTTCCTTCACTCATCCTTTTCCTTATCTCGGCAATTTCCTTGTCATCCTTCTGGGCGTCGCATATCTTTCCCAGTAATGTTGACTGAACCTCAAGCGTTGCGAAGAAACCTCTAGGGACTATCTCCAAATGAAGCTCCCTGAGATCTTCTGCTATCACTTGGGGCATTCCCACTTTTACTAGGGTATTTGCATAGCTCTTCCGGCTCAGAGCATCTGCAACAACATTGGCCTTTCCTGGGTGATAGTGCAGCTTCATATCATAATCCTTTATAAGCTCCAACCATCTCCTTTGTCTGAGGTTCAACTCCTTCTGAGTGAAAATGTACTTCAAACTCTTGTGATCCGTGTACAAATCACAACGATTTCCAATAACGAAATGTCTCCAGGTTTTCAGTGCGTGCACGACAGCCGCTAACTCAGGTCGTGCATCGTGTAATTCAACTCGTGCGGTCGCAGTTGACGGGATGCATAGGAAACAACTCTTCCATCCTGCATAAGTACCCCCCCCCCCCAAGTCCTAGGCGTGAAGCGTCGCAGTACACTTGGAAATCCTTACGTATATCTGGCAATATCAGTACTGGGGCTGTCGTCAACCGTTTCTTCAACTCCTGGAAACTTTCTTCGCACTCTTCAGTCCAATCGAACTTTGTCTCCTTTTTCAACAATGTCGTCATTGGCTTTGCAATCTTGGAGAAATTTTCTATGTATCTCCGGTAGTATCCCGCGAGTCAAAGAAAACTGCGGATCTCTCCTACTGAAGTGGGTGCCAACCATTCAGTGACTGCCTGCACTTTGACGGGGTCCACTGCTATACCTTCTCCCGATATAACATGCCCTAGGAATCCAACTTCCTTTAACCAAAACTCGCATTTGCTAAACTTGGCACACAACTGATGTTCTCTGAGCTTCTCCAATACCAAACGCAAATGCTCTGCATGTTCCTCTTCATCCTTCGAGTACACCAGAATATCATCAATGAATACCACGACGAACTTATCCAAGAACTCCATGAACACCTTGTTCATCATACTCATGAAGTAGGCAGGCGCGTTAGTCAATCCAAATGACATAACCGTATACTCATATAGCCCGTACCTTGTGGTGAAGGCTGTCTTGGGTATATCCTTCTCTCAGATCTTCAATTGGTGGTGTCCAGATCATAGATATATCTTGGAGAATACTTTCGCACCCTGGAGTTGGTCGAACAAATCATTGATCATTGGCAGCGGGTACTTATTCTTAATAGTCACTTCATTCAATGCCCGATAATCAACGACCATTCTTAAAGATACATCCTTCTTCTCGACCAAAAGCACTGGGGCTCCCCAAGGTGATGAACTTCGGCGAATAAATCCTTTCTCCAACAACTCCTTAATCTGCTTCTTGATCTCCTCCAGATCATTCGCTGGCATCCGATATGGTCTCTTAGATATTGGTCCGGTGCCAGGCAACAACTCTATCAAGAACTCAATATCTCTATCCGGTGGCATGCCAGGTAGCTCCTCTGGAAACACATCCGGATAATCCTTTACTACAGGCACTTCCTCCTGAATAACTCCCGTGAGAGAATGTACTTGCGTCCTTATAGGCGAATGCCTAGATACATACTTAATCCTTTTTCCCTCCGGGGTGGTAAGCAAAATAGACTTGCTGGCACAATCGATGTTACCTCCATACTTCGATAGCCAATCCATACCTAATATCACATCCAATCCTCGTGACTCCAGAACGATTAGGTCAGAGGGGAAAGTATGGCGTCCTATGATCAATGGCGTCTGAAAACATTCTTGGTGTGCCATATACTCTACTTCCTGGTGAACTTACTAACATGGGGGTCTTAAGGACTCGGGTGGACATCCTATGTCTATTCACGAATCCCCTAGAAATGTATGAATGCGATGCACCAGTATCGAAAAGAACTATTGTTGTAAATGTCTTACCCAAAAACTTACCGACAACAGCATCTGGTTGCTCTTCTATCTCCTCCACAGTCACGTGGTTCACTTGTCCTTTGTTGAAGGGGTTGGGCTTCTTCCCGACGCTTCCATTGCCGTTCCCATTCTTAGCTCCAGGGCAGTCCGTGGCATAATGTCAATTCTTCCTGCACTTGAAACAGGTGATATGGCTGAAATCCTTCTTAGCGGGTTTGGACGGGGTAGAGCGGCTCTGGTTATTACTTGCTCCATTCCCATTTCCATTTCCATTCTTAGGGCCATTGTGGTTGTGGGAACTTCAATGGTTATGGGTATATCCTCCCGAATTCGGAGTGAATCGGGGCTTCTGCTGGGCTCCAGAATTATTCCTTCCTCGTCCATACTTCCTCTTGCGGCTTTCAATCTGCTGCTGCTTCCCTTCAATCATAAGAGCTTTATCTACCAACTCCTGGTAGTCGTTGAAAGTTGCCACCATCAACTGTACGCTCATCTCATCATTCGGCCCTTCCATAAATCTCTCCTACTTAGCGGCATATGTGGCCACATCATCTAGGGCATAACGAGATAGGGTACTATACTCATCCACGTACTGAGCCACAGTACGATTTCCTTGGCGCAAGTTGTGTCGGGGATATACCCCGCGGTATAAACCGGCCGGAAATATAACCCGGCCGGACTTGGCATTTTACTTAAGACGGTTTACACTTGGCAATTTACTGGTAACCCGGCGGGAGGATCACAGATGACAAGGCTCAAGGCCCAGAGGGCCGGTTCATGTATGGTGGGCCGGTTTATGAAGAAGGCATAAGGAATATTCTCTTACAAAGGAAGCAAGACTAGGACTCCTTGTAATAAAGCAATCCCAATCCTACTAGGACTCTACATGTAACCCGCCCCTTCAACATATATAAGGAGGGGCAGGGCTCCCCAAAGGGGGACAAGTTAGACAAGTTTAGAGAAGCCACAAGCAGACAAGTTTCTAGGGCTAGACACAAAGAGCCGGTTTACCGGCGACATCATGAGGATCATAATGAGATCTAGCCTCAAACAACACGTAGGGTTATTACCGGATGATGTTTCCTGGGGCCCGAAGCTGTCTAAATCCGTGTCTACATCGCGTCTCTCGATTCCGCTCAACCCCTCTCAAGCTACTACATAGATGCACGGCCTCACCACTAAGTCCGCTAAACCGAACATCTGACGTGTTAATTCCACGACAGTTGGCGCCCACCGTGGGGCCTGCGCACGGTGGTGTTGAGTTCTTGGAGGGATCTCTTCAGGGATCGAGGAGCTCGCGAATAGACAGATGAAAATTTGAGTTGAAGAAATTAAGATGACATCAGGTGCGTCGCGACCGCTGCAGGTTGAAGACAAATCAACGCAAGAATCACGTCGCAAGAACCTATGGGAAATTTTTTCCAACTCGAATCAGTTGATACGAGGTACAACTCGCCGAGATCAAAAGAATTCAGCGATTCCGCAGTACGTGTCCAAAGCCAAATTCGGAGCATGAGTTTCCGTCGCTATTACATGGCGTGGCTCCTAGGCCTGCGGCCAACCTTTCAACGGATCAAGGTTATTGGTCCCTGCTGGCTATGTACGTGGGAAGAAACTATCAAGTGATACGAGTACAGATCGGATCTGAAAAAAAAGAGGAGTCAACGATGGGCCTTGAGCCACCACTGCGACATCTACAGTAGCCGCCGCTGTGAGCTACCCGACCGTCTCCTTGCCCTCGCCCTGAGCCGTCACTGGCCGGAGCCGCCGCCGCTCATCCCCGCGGAATCACCGCCTTTGCCCAGTACTGAATCGCCAGCCGCGGCCACGAACTCCTACTCCGACACGAACTCTGCTCAAGCCCGCTCCCATGGTTCCCCTCCTTCCTCTCGCTGCCTGCCGGCTTGGACGGTGTGGGCCGGGGCGCCGCCCTTCCGCGGATCAGAAATCGAGTCGTTATTCCGATCTGCCGCCTCCCCTCAACGTCCACGGCTCTGTGCTCTTCCGTGTTCTCTCCCTAGCGCAGGCTGTGGGGCGCTACACGGCTGTCTGCTGGCTCCTCAGACTGCCACGGCCGTTTACTCCGTCTCCGTTTTTGAGTCGGCCGAGGCTCTGTCAAGCTGCCGTGGCCTGCCTCTATTGTGACCGGCCTTGTCGAACCGCCTGGATCAACTCTAAATCGCCGCGGGCGACGAACCGCCCTGTTTAAGCCATCACTGGTTTGCTGCTGCTGCTCATGCTGGTCGCCGCAGCCGTCCTCTGATACTCTCAGCTACTGGCTCCGCCCACGCTTGGCTGCCAGGTCGCCATACTCGTGCACTCCTCCGCCTCCAACCGGAACTCTGTCGAGCTACTGCCCTCGCTGCCGAGTGCCACGACCCGCCGCTCCAAGCCGGCCGCCGAGTTTCGCGAGAGGCCATGGCCTCGCCTGGCCGAGTTGTTTCTGTCTGCCACTTCAAGTCGCAGTCGACGTGGCCTCACCGTCGCTGTTGAGCCGCCGCTGCAATATGCCTGCTTCAAATCACTGAACTTGTTTTTTCCTCTGATCGGAAATTGCCACTGTTGGGTACAAGTTTCAGACTTGAGGCGTTTTGAAGCCTTTTACTGTTACATCATGCTGCATACTCGAAATCACCTGATGAAGTTGATTCAATCTGAACATACAGTCAGATGTTTAATGACAAGGCACCTCGGAGGAGAGCCCAAGAGCAGTCCAAAATAAAAATGACCAAGCACCAACGTCTACGTGAGAATCATAAACAAGAGCCGCCCCGGTTCAAGATCTCCTTGAGAGAGTGATTAAAACGCCACTGGATTCACCGTGCATTATTCATGGACGCTATGTGTAGACAAATCAGGTGATATTTCTCTAAGTCTATTTATTAGCGTATATTGTTTTTGTCAAGGACAATTACTTTTGTCCGCAATATATTTTGTGCAGGACAATGATTCATTACAAAGTGGCATTATACCGCGGAGATGGAGGCACGCCAATGACATTCAGCACAGGTGGATGTCCTTACTCAACGGACTCCCGTGCCGGCTTACGATGCCTTGGCTGATTCGCCCGTCCGCGCTGCCTTACAACGCCACGGACGACTCGCTCATCTGCCCTCGTGGTGGTGCACGTGTCTACACCGGTTTACAACGCCGTGGCTGATCTTTCACGACCGCGCCGATTTACAACACCGTGGCCATCTCTCGCGACAGCGCCTGTTTACCACCCGGAGGACAACTAGCCCGTCGGCGCCGGCCGACCCATCTGTTGTTCGAGCAAATCAGGTGTTATCCCTCCTATATATTTTATTAAGACATTTTATTTCCTCTAAGCGACATTACACTGCCCTATTGGTGTTTTTATATACATGTGAAATTATTATTTTACTATGGGAATAAAGCACACGCTGGCAATATTCTACAAAACGGCGTTTTCGTCTGTGTCACATTACCCGTTGAAAGGACGGCCGGTTTACGCGTCCGCATCGGTTTACAACACGGAGGACAACTTACTCATCTCCGCCGGTTTACAACTGCGGCCGATTCATGTGCCTGTGCTACCTCTAATGCAGCGGTCGTTTACTATCCGCCCTGTGATCCGGTCTATTCAACATACCGGTTCAAATTCACTCAGGTGATATCCATCCAAAGTTTATTTCTCTTGATATATATCATTTTCATTAAGAAAATAAGATGCTTTGATCAGTCTATCTGGCTATGCAGGACAATTTTATAAGGGACCAAAGAAGGTTTGCCGCACAGTGCAATTCCCATATAGGTACCCTGCTTCCAAACTCACTGAAGGGCTTCCTGTTCAAACATAGGTCGTATTCGAACCAAAGAGAAGATAGCCAAACCCACTGAAGGGCTTCCTGTTCAAACATAGGTCGTATTCGAACCAAAGAGAACATAGCCAAACCCACTGAAGGGCTTCCTGTTCAAACATAGGTCGTATTCGAACCAAAGAGAACATAGCCAAACCCACTGAAGGGCTTCCTGTTCAAACATAGGTCGTATTCGAACCAAAGAGAACATAGCCAAAGCTCACTGAAGGGATTCCTGTTCAAACATAGGTCGTATTCGAACCAAAGAGAACATACCCAAACTTACTGAAGGGATTCCTGTTCAAACATAGGTCGTATTCGAACCAAAGAGAACATACCCAAACTTATTGACGGGCTTCCTATTCAAACATAGGTCGTATTCGAACCAAAGAGAACATACCCAAACTTAATGAAGTCATTCTGTTCAAACATAGGTCGTATCCGAACCAAAGAGAACATGGCAAAGGCCAGTAGGGGGGAGGATCGTATCCGAATCCTAGCTTAGCCCCTATGGTCCGGTTTGTATGGTCGTATCCGAACCATAAGCTCAATGGATCGTATCTAAATCCATTGCTTGGCTAAATTTTTAAGGCCAGTAGGGGGCAGGATCGTATCCGAATCCTAGCTTAGCCCCTATGGTCCGGTTTATATGGTCGTATCCGAACCATAAGCTCAATGGATCGTATCCGAATCCATTGCTTGGCTAAACCTTGCTTTGGAGCCTGGCAGCTCGCAAAAAGCCTCGACTACACGGTTTTATTTGCAAACTTGTATTTCTGGTATTTGTGTTTTATGGTTCTTTGATCCGGAGTGGGACAATTCCAGAGTTGACCGCATATCTTTAAAAGTCTGGACAAAGCTCCAGCATGATCTAAACCGGTAGCTTCTATAAAGACCGGAATTATTATTGGGTCTATCGAGGCTCCCTCAGAAAACTGCAAATTTCGCCAGATTAAGAATATCAAGCATACTTGATCGCAGGTATGAAGTATTTTGTTTTTAAATACATATTGGCAGTACATGATCAGTTATAATGACCAGTGTTTATTAAACCGGCCTGGCTTTGACTATAAGTCGCCAGTATGAGACGAAATAAAGACCGGTGTTTATTAACATGGCCTGGTTGTGATCAAATATCACTGGAACCGGTTTTCAAGACCGGATTATATTATTCAAATCTTTAATAGCCAACATGGCTGGGTTTTTGTTATGATTATCAATATTATGATTAAGGTTTTCAAAGTTGCTTTAAGCGCAATGGATATTATTTCATCGATGGAAGTGATTTATTCTGCAAAGGAATAGTCCCTAGTTGCTGCAGGCTTACAACCCGGCACTTGGGGGCTACATTATTCAAATTAAGATTACATCAAATACACAAGTCTCATGTCGCTGCAAGCATGCACCATGACACTTGGGGGCTAATGCAAAGTCATTTTTTTGCTCACTTTATTGAAGACCTGACTCATCACATTATAATGAGCCGGCCCTTGGGGGCTACCAATCGCTCCTGTCAATAATTCAAGGTACACAAGTATTAATCCATTGTATTGAAGGGTCCACTGCTCAGTTGGTAAAGCACAAAACTCTTAACCTTGTGGACGTGGGTTCAAGCCCCATGATGGAAGTTACATTATATAATGTTATTTTCAATGATTATATATACAAAGTCCCTGCTCATTATTGCATAATAACCCGGCACTTGGGGGCTACATAATATGGAATATTCAGTTTCATGGTGATTGGGATGAATGATCCGGATTTCTTCAAGATTATACAATGCTATTTTCAATGAAGTATATACAAAGTCCCTGCTCATTATTACATAATGACCCGGCACTTGGGGGCTACAGGTAATATGCATATAAAGGAGGAACATCTTCAAATTATCAGTTTTGGGTAAATCTGGAAAATCAGTCATAACCCGGCGTTGGCAACAATCATAACCCGACATTTATAAACAGTCATGACCCGGAATTACCAATTTTTATGAACCGGCAATGGTGGTAATCATAAACCGGCATCTTCAAGCCGGCTAGATATCAATTGAATATTTGAAGACCAATATTTTTATTAAGTCAGAGCATTGAAGGCCGATTCAAATGGATTTTTTTTGATTTACAATATTTCTTATGCAAGCAAGTTGATTATGAAGCTGGTCTGTTGACCCGGATTTTCTAGAAGAAGGAAAGACAAGGATTTAAGGATGGTCAGGTGCGGGTTTACAAGAATTCATAACCCGTAGCACAACCTATCAATTTGTTCTTGTGTTTATTTTGGAGCATAAGTTTACCATGGACACATCCAAGCTAAACTTGGGGGCTAATGTCGGGGATATACCCCGCGGTATAAACCGGCCGGAATTATAACCCGGCCGGACTTGGAATTTTACTTAAGACGGTTTACACTTGGCAATGTACTGGTAACCCGACGGGCGGATCACAGATGACAAGGCTCAAGGCCCAGAAGGCCGGTTCATGTATGGTGGGCCGGTTTATGAAGAAGGCATAAGGAATATTCTCTTACAAAGGAAGCAAGACTAGGACTCCTTGTAATAAAGCAATCCCAATCCCACTAGGACTCTACATGTAACCTGCCCCTTCAACATATATAAGGAGGGGCAGGGCTCCCCAAAGGGGGACAAGTTAGACAAGTTTAGAGAAGCCACAAGCAGACAAGTTTCTAGGGCTAGACAAAAAGAGCCAGTTTACCGGCGACATCATGAGGATCATAATGAGATCTAGCCTCAAACAGCACGTAGGGTTATTACCGGATGATGTTTCCCGGGGCCTGAAGCTGTCTAAATCCGTGTCTACATCGCGTCTCTCGATTCCGCTCAACCCCTCTCAAGCTACTACATAGATGCGCGGCCTCACCACTAAGTCTGCTAAACCGGACATCTGACGTGTTAATTCCACGACAAGTTGTGAAACTCCCGCTTCTTCATGCTCATAGCTCCAGTCGAGACATGGGCAGTACGGAAGGCTTGCTGAAACTACTCCCAGGTGACATTGGCTGTGGGGAAGGTGGCTGTGTAATTCTCCCACCATGATGCAGCTGGTCCAGACAACTGGTGTGCGGCAAATCGCACCTTCTCAGCGTCCGAGCAATTGGCGGTGGTCAAATCCCTTCCAATCTTGCGCAGCCAGTCATCAACCACTATTGGTTCGATGCTACTAGCAAACACTGGTGGTTGCAACCTTAAGAAACGTGTCAGGTTGTCCATGGGTGGTGGTGGTGGAGGGTTGTTGTTGTTGTTCTGGTTGTTCTGAGTGTTCTGGACAAGTAGTTGCATCAGGGTGTTCTGCTGCTGGATCAACTTAGTGAGCTCAGGGGGAAACTCAAATCCGGGCTCACGTCTTGGAGGCATCTGATGGGTGTAGAGGGAAGAGATTAGAATAGAATTGAGGTCTAAGGGGAAATCACTACCCATATGCACATGAGACAAACACAATCACATCACACCAATCAATTTCAAACAAGGTATTACAAATCTAACTACCGTTACAAAAGTGCTCCGAATACTACTATGTGGGGGTAAACTACTAGTCATAGGGTGGTCATCTAAAAATATAGATCGGCGGAAGATTCCATGATGTCTGCTCCAGCTTCATCTTCATAGTCTTCGTCTTCACTGTCATCGGGGTCTGAATCTGTGTCATCGATGATAATGTAATCTACAGGACAAATCTCCTTGGGTTCTTCTTCCTCTTCCTCACCTCCGGGTGCTGGATCTCCCATGAATACTCCTAGCTTCCTTGTCAAATCATCATTCTTCTCCACTAGTATCAACATCTCCTCCTCGTATCCGTCATGAGTAGACTTAAGTTCTTCTTCTAGCTCCAAATTCATGTCTAGTGCCTTCTTCATTTCTATCATCCCAGCGCACATCTGGTGCTCCTTGCGTCGAATGTGCTGGTTCAACTCCTGGATGAACGCTGCAATGGACCTATCCTTCCGGGCGCTGATCATGTCCCAACTCACATCTCGGCGTCCACAAATCTGGTAGATGGTGTCCTTCATCTCCTGCTTGTAGACTTCTCAGATCCTTCCCATGGTGATGTGGGCTGCCATACTCTCGCCTAGGCTCCAGGTTGGTGCATCAAAAGAAAACTCTATTGGCTCAGTGGATGGTGCGAAGGTTCTTCCGGGAATTTGAACTTGAATGCTCCATCGCTCCTCTTCTGGTAAAGTGGCGGTGTAGGTCCCGGTAAAGCTTGGTATTCCTATGTTCAGGTACCTAGTGACTTCCTTCAAGTGCCGTCCAAAAGGTGTGTCTTCATCCGGTTGAGTGAACTTGTTCTTTGGGTCCACCATCCTAAGGAAGTAGAAAATGGAGAGAAGTCAGAAATGAGTAGAGAAGAGTGACCTAGGGTTTGTCTTAGTGGTCGTGTCCTAGAATTAGCATGTACTCGGATACCATCTTGTAGCGACCACGATCCGAATGGACCGAAGTCTCTGTGTTTCAGTGTCATCCCTGGATCGGTAATGCTGACACACACAGTACTTGAAGAATTTATAACAGAGCGGCAAACACACACTTATTACATCGAATGTCTCCAATGAGAACTTATTACAAAAATCTATGGCTTAAGGCCGTCTAACAAAATAACAGCGGAAGGCTTGGAAGATAAGTGAGTCCATCAACTCCAACGGTATAGCTGAGTGCATGACAAATGACCTAGAACATCTTATTCCTCGTCTGAAAAGTCTGCAACGTAATATGTTGCAGCTCGAAAACGGGCCAGCACATGGAATATGCTGGTAAGATAACACAGAAGGTGCAAGTAACAGAAATAAAGGCTACACTATATGCATATTAGGCTGGTGGAGGCTCTAAGTTTAAAGTTTTTGCGTAAAGCCAATTTTTCCCTACAACAAAGGAATAAATTTTATTTTAACTATCATGGTAGTTGAAACGTCATTGAGAAGATACCTCCAACTCAATCCCAATTAAAGTAATCATTAACCCAACAAATTAAATTATAGAGTGATGAGATCAACCAATAATTCAAGTACCAGATACTCAAGATGTCCATAACCGGGGACACAGCTAATCAAGATCAGTTTGTACACTCTACAGAGGTTTGTGCACTTTTCCCACAAGACTCGATCGCCTCCGTTTGGTTTCTCGCACTGCATGGTGTTTGAGAAACGGATGAGGTCCCCTTAACCAGATAGATAGGCCGGCACACCTACAAGCCCTCTACATCTGCTAGCCCATCATGGAAAGGTTTCCCACAACTTACTCAACTATGCCAGAGCCCATAATGACATTGTGGCTGCACATGGAAGTTTCTAGCATGAATAGTTTTATGATCCGTTTGAGCCTGGATGGCATTCCATCGGAAAAATCACACGGAACCCCGGGATTTCCTAGGACAAAACTAGATTCTCCAGGTGCCCTGCAACCAATCCACCCAGATGTGTATTCAAGTAGCCACCTTAATTTGAATCCTTAATTAACAACTCACATCTGTCATGGATTTCACTCAAACCCAAACCACGTCTATGAGCATAGCATAACAACCTAAGCAAACATAGAAGTAACTCCCAAGGGTTTGAAAATAATGCATGCAATAGGTTCTACCACAAACTACTTCCCAGTCCCACAAGTTAAGAGATCCTACTCATGCAATGTGTGAGGGTTTGATCTAATGCATAAAACTGGGTAATAAAAGGGTATGATCAAAGTGTTACTTGCCTTGCTGACGATTCGCAAAACCTAGAGACTCGTAGTAGCACGCTTCACAGTCCGGGTATTCTATCACAAGCAAACAATAGCATACATAAGCAAACAAGCAATGAAGCACAAACAAAACTCCAAAAGATAAGATCTAACAGAAAGTTCAACTTAAGAACTCCAGTGTGCAAAAAGAATCAAATCAAAAGAAACAACGAAACTCAAACTGCGAAAGAAACGAGCTGCGGTTACTAATTGATCTAAAGTCAAATTTTACAGTAGCCAAAACTTTGCTCAAGTTTGTTAAACGGAAAGAGGGCGTCGAGACGAAGATCTGGGATTTTGAATCACCTAATTCCGACTGTCAAGCGAAAAGGAAAACGGAAAACAAGATGAGGGCAAAAATCGCGATCGAAATAATCGCGGATAAATACCCTGAAAAAGAAAACTAATGAACATGCTAACGAACAAACGTTCGCTGTCTGCGGCTAGCGGACGAACATCGTTCGTTAAAACGAATGTAGGGACGAACGTTCCCTAAATAACTAAACCGAAAAAACCGATCTTACCTAAAAAAACGGATCTAGGGTTTCCTAAAAAAACCGATCGGTTTCTAAAGAAAAACCGACGGCGGCGGATGACTACCTCGATGGCGGCGGCGGCTCCGGCGACTCCGGCGGGCGGCGCGGCGGCGGGCGGCGCGGCGGCCACGCTAGGTCAGGGGCGGCGCAGGCGGGTAGGGGCGGCTTCACGGGCCGGGGCGGCGGCTTATAAAGGCCCCAGGCCAGAGGAGTCCTGGCCGAATACGGCCCAAAGGCGGTTTCATTTTTCTTAAACCGAGTCCTAACATAGAAAAACTAACAAAATAAATACTAAACGGTCTCCAAAAATCCCGAAATAATTTTTCACCGTCCTCTAATAATATTTAGGACAAAGTGAACATTTTTTTCCCGGACCTAAATGTAATTTTCAAAAATGCGCATTTTTCCTATGCAAATAAAATCGCAAATAAATCCAGAAAATTACCAAAAGTGATTTTAACATTTTTCCTCCAATATTTCTGTTATTTTGGAGAAGTCATATTATCCCCGCTCATATACTTTATTTAGAAATATTTTTAGGAGAGAAAAATAATTAAAACCAACAATGTCCTCGTGCCGGTATTCGAGTGAACTCAAATATGAAAACGGTAGAATTCCCAACACTCTCTGTAGGTCCTTGAGTTGCTTAGAATTTCGATGATCGCCACAAACAAAAATGCAAATAATCTTGCAATGCAATATGTTCTATGTATAACATTCCAAATTGAAAATTTGGGATGTTACATAAGCGCCAAACAAGAGAAAGTTAATAAGCTTGCTAAGCTTCTTGCCAGCATTATGGGTACCCAGGATATTATTTCTTGAGCTCTTCTGAAGTGGTTTCAGTTCTGGACTTGTTTTGCTGCGGCGTTTATATGCTGCTTTGTTCCCTATATTTGCACTGGTGGCGAACTTTGATCCCTAGTGGATGTAATATGTGTAATAGCCGTGATAGCCTAGCGTAAGTTGCTTGCCTATTTATTTTCTTATTGTCTTGTTTATTTGTTTTCTTGTAGTCAGTGCAGTTCTTTTTCTGCGGTTTGCTAGTGGCCGCAATAGCCTACTTTTTAAAACTAGGCCACATTAACCATGGGCTACATATTTACTGTAGTTAACACGGGTCTCTTATGGGCCAAAGAAAAAATGGGCCGTCTAAGGGCCGTAGAAACAATGGGCCTTCTACAGGGCGTAGAAACAATGGGCCTTATACGAGCTGTAGACACAATGGGCCTTCTACGGACCGTATCATCAATGGGCCTTCTACGGGCTGTATGATCGATTGGCCAAACATGGGCCAATAACAGACCACATTATGGCCGTAAATGGGTTAGAGTTGACATCGTCCGTTCATGGGCCGACCATAACGGGCTGACCATAATGGGTCGTCGTTAATCGACCGTATTTGATGATGCTATGAAAACGGCCCAACGTATTAACGGGCCACAAACGGACTGACTGTAACCACGGGCTGAATTTGGCCCACAAGTAGAAAATGACAGTAACGGGTCGAAAGTAAATGAATGCTGGAAATGAGCCCAAGAATAAATGGGCCCTGAGAAGGACGAAAGATAACATGGGCTGGAAACGGCCCAACGGAATAATGGGTCGTTAATTGGTATAAAGTGATACACTGTTCATTACGGGCTAGTTTTACCACGGGCCGTTAATGGGCTGAGGGTTACTAAGGGCCTCATATGGGATGAAAGACATCATGGGCCATACATGGGCCGGAAGTTAAAACAGGCTCGAATTATATTGGACGGGCCAGATTACGCTACTAGGCCTAATTCGGATAGGCCGTAAACGAGCCCTGGGTTAGCGGGCTATAAATGGGCTATATGCGAACATGCCGTTAACAGGCTTTCCATGGGCCGGCCCACCACCTTTTGACCAAGTCAAACGGGCCGGCCTTTTCACAGGAATGGGCCTGTTTTGGGCACTGTTCATTACGGGCCAGTTTTACCACGGGCCGTTAATGGGCCGAGGGTTACCAAGGGCCTCATATGGGCCAAAAGCCGTCATGGGCCATACATGGGCCGGAAGTTAAAACGGGCTGGAATTATATTGGACAGCCCATATGACTCTACTGGGCCTAATTCGGATAGGCCGTAAACGGGCCCTGGGTTAGCGGGCTATAAATGGGTTATATGCGAACATGCCATTAACAGGCTTGCCGTGGGCCGGCCCACCACCTTTTGACCAAGTCAAACGGGCCGGCCTCTTCACAGGAATGAGCCTCTGTTGGGCCATGCCATGTGTCGATGTATCATAGGCGCTTTGGGTCCAATGAGTGGATGACATATGTCCCAACGGCGAGCCGACACGTGTTCCCTCCAGCCAATGATGATTTTACACGTGGAAAATCCCCATTGGTCGGGGCTATTAACGGGTTATCGGATCCAAAACCGGACCCGATAGCTTAACGACTTTCTGTTACGGTGGATGCCACGTGTTGTTCACCCTTGATGAAAGCACTTCTGTGACGAGCGATTTATCGGAAGTGGACACTTCCGTGATGATAATTTTGGTAATGTCATGGAACACATCTACGACATCACATGTATGTCTATCTTGATTATGTCATAAATTTGTCATGGATGTATATGCATGATAGAAAACGTGACCTACTGTGACAAACACGTATCATCACGAAAGTGTATTTTTTTGTAGTGTAACTAGAAGACCATACATGCATGCTACGGGAATCACAAACCTTAACACAAGTATTTTTAATATCCCACAATTTACTACTAGCATGACTCTAAAATTACCATCTCCATATCTCAAAACAAATGCCAGGAATCAAACTTCTCATATATTCAATGATCTTGATGAAAGTTTTTATTATATCCCTCTTGAATACCCATCATATTAGGACTAAATTCATAACGCAAGCAAATTACTTTGCTGTTTGTAAGACTCTCAAAATAATATAACTGAAGCATGAGGGTTCATCAAAATAACATCACCGCCGTGCTCAAAAAGATATAAGTGAAGCACTAGAAGAACTACCTGGCTCAAAAGATATAAGTGAAGCACATAGAGTATTCTAATACATTCACGACTGATGTGTGTCCCTCTCAAAGTTGTGTACAACAAGGATGATTGTGACAAACTCAAAAACAAATACTCAAATAATACAAGACGCTGCAATCAAAACACGTATCATGTAGTGAATAAAAATATAGCTTCAAGTAAAATACCGATAGATTGAAGACAAAAGAGGGGATGCCTTTTGGGGCATCCCCAAGCTTAGATGGTTGTTGTCCTTGAATATTACCTTGGGGTGCCTTGGGAATCACAAAGCTTAGGCTCTTTCCACACCTTATTCCTGAAGGAAATATGCCCTAGAGGCAATAATAAAGATGTTATTTGTATTTCCTTATATCATGATAAATGTCTTTTATTCATGCTAGAATTGTATTAACCGGAACCTTAGTACATGTGTGAATACATTGACAAAACAGTATGTCCCTAGTATGCCTCTACTAGACTAGCTCATTGATCAAAGATGGCTATGTTTCCTAGCCATAGACATGAGTTGTCATTTGATCAATGGGATCACATCATTAGGAGAATGATGTGATGGACTAGACCCATCCGTTAGCTTAGCACTATGATCGTTTAGTTTTACTGCTATTGCTTTCACCATGACTTATACATGTTCCTATGACTATGAGATTATGCAACTCCCGAATACCGTAGGAACACCTTGTGTGCTATCAAACATCACAACGTAACTGGGTGATCATAAAGATGATCTACAGGTGTCTCCGAAAGTGCTCATGGTGTTGGCATAGATCAAGAATAGGATTTGTCACTCCGAGTGTCGAAGAGGTATCTCTGGGCCCTCTCGGTAATGCACATCATAATAAGCCTTGCAAGCAAATGACTAATGAGTTAGTCATGAGATGATGTATTACGGAACGAGTAAAGAGACTTGCCGGTAACGATATTGAACTAGGTATAGAGATACCGACGATCGAATCTCGGGCAAGTAACATACCGGTGACAAAAGGAACAACATATGTTATTATGCGGTTTGACCGATAAAGATCTTCATAGAATATGTAGGAACCAATATGAGCATCCAGGTTCCTCTATTGGTTATTGACCGGATATGAGTCTCGGTCATGTCTACATAGTTCTCGAACCCGTAGGGTCCGCACGCTTAACATTTGATGATGATCGGTATTATGAGTTTAGGAGTTTTGATGTACCGAAGGTAGTTCGGAGTCCCAGATGAGATCACGAACATGATGAGTAGTCTCGGAATGTCTGAGACGTAAAGATTGATATATTGGACAACTACATTCGGACACCGGAAGTGTTCCGTAAAGTTTCGGAATTAACCGGAGTACCGGGGGGGGGGGGGGTACCGGAATCCCCTAGGGAAGCTATGGGCCTTAGTGGGCCATAGGATAAAGGGAGAAGGACGGCCAGGGCTGGGCCGCACGCCCCCCATCCCTTGGTCCGAATTGGACAAGGATGGAGGGGTGGCCGGCGCCCCTTTCCTTCTCCTTCTCCCTCTCCTTCCTTCCCCCCTTCTCCTTCTTTGTGGACTCCTACTAGGAATAGGATTGCAATCCTATTCCTAGTAGGATTGCCTCTCCTTGGCGCGCCATAGAGGGCCGGCCGGCCTCCCCCCTTTCTCTTTTATATACGGGGGCAGGGGGCACCCTAGAACACACAAGTTGATCAGTTGATCTCTCCCAACCGTGTGCGGTGCCCCCCTCCACAGAAACACACCTCGGTCATATCGTTGCAGCGCTTAGGCGAAGCTCTGCGATAGTAACTTCATCATATCCGTCACCACGCCGTCGTGCTGACGAAACTCTCCCGTGAAGCTCAACTGGATCAAGAGCTCGTGGGACGTCATCAAGCTGAACGTGTGCTGAACGTGAAGGTGTCGTACGTTCGGTACTTGATCGGTCGGATCGCGAAGAAGTTCGACTACATCAACCGCGTCACTAGACGCTTCCGCTCCCAGTCTACGAGGGTACATAGACACACTCTCCCCCTCGTTGCTATGCATCTAGTAGATAGATCTTGCGTGATCATAGGAAAATTTTGAAAATACTACGTTCCCCAACAATTCCATAGTCCATCGAAACCTTACGCAACACTTGAAAACTTCACAACACAAAAATCAACAGAAAACTCGTGATATCTATTAGTATAATAAAGGAAATCACTACCTTTAGGTACTGTTGTGAACTCATTCCAATTTTATATTTATGTTATATCTACTGTATTCTAAATTCTCCATGATTCATACCCCCCCGATACTACTCATAGATTCATCAAAATAAGCAAACAACACATTGAAAACAGAATCTATCAAAAACAGAATAGTCTGTAGTAATCTAGACATTTGCCATACTTCTGCAACTCTAAAAAGATATAATTGAGTTTTTCCTTGGAAGTTATCTTATCAGATTGAGTCTTTAAGGATTTGCGAACACTTGATGTATGTCTTGCATGTGCTTATTTGTGGTGACAATGGGATATTCACGTGATCCACTTGATGTATGTTTTGCTGATCAACTTGCGGGTTCAGTGACCTTGTGAACTTATGCATAGGGGTTGGCAAACGTTTTCGTTTTGACTCTCCGGTGGAAACTTTGGGGCACTCTTTGAAGTTCTTTGTGTTGGTTTGAATAGATGAATTTGAGATTGTGTGATGCATATCGTATAATCAAACCCGCGGATACTTGTGGTGACATTGGAGTATCTAGGTGACATTAGGGTTTTGGTTGATGTGTGTCTTAAGGTGTTATTTTAGTACGAACTCTAGGGTTGTTTGTGACACTTATAGGAATATCCCAATAGATTGATCTGAAAGAATAACTTTGAGGTGGTTTCGTACCCTACAATAATCTCTTCATTTGTTCTCCGCTATAGTGACTTTGGAGTGACTCTTTGTTGCATGCTGAGGGGTTGTTATATGATCCAATTATGTTATCGTTGTTGAGAGAACTTGCACTAGTGAAAGTATGAACCCTAGGCCTTGTTTCCAAGCATTGCAATATCGTTTGTGCTCACTTTTACCATTAGTTACATTGCTGTTTTTATATTTCCAGATTATAGAAACATATATCTACCATCCATATTACACTTGTATCACTATCTCTTCGCCGAACTAGTGCACGTATACAATTTACCATTGTATTGGGTGTGTTGGGGACACAAGAGACTCTTTGTTATTTGGTTGCACGGTTGTTTGAGAGATACCATTTTCATCCTATGCCTCCTAGAGATAGATAAACCTTAGGTCATCCACTTGAGGGAAAATTGCTACTGTCCTACAAAACTCTACGCTTGGAGGCCCAACACGAGTCTACAAGAAGGAGGTTGTGTAGTAGACATCACGCTCTTTTCTGGCGCCGTTGCCGGGGAGGCAAGTACTTGAAGGTATATCTTTAGATCTTGCAATCGAATGTTATAGTTTCTTGTTTTATCACTAGTTTAGTCTATAAAAGAAAATTAGAAAAAATGTAATTTAGGTTGCCTAATGTGCTTCATCTTTTTAATGCCTTTCGTGAAAATGATGGAATGGAAAATTGTGCCAAAGTGTTAGAAGAAGAAGTTAATAAGATGTTTGGCACTAAATTTTTGAATGATGAGCATGATTGCAATGTTGTTAGTATGAATGCTTTGAATATCCATGACTCTAATGATATGCAAAGCCACAAGCTTGGGGATTCTATGTTTGATGAAGATGCTATTTTTAGTCCCCCAAAGTTTGATGAGCAAATTTATTATGATGAAAGCATACCTCCTATTTATGATGATTATTGTGATGACACCTATCTTGAAAAGAATAGTAATAACCATGAAACTTGTCATCATGATTTTAATCAGGTATCACATGGTAGTTATTTTGTTGAGTTTGCTCCCACCATTATGAATGAGAATAATTTTGCTTATGTGGAGAGTAATAAAATTTCTATGCTTATGGATCATGAAAAGAATACTTTATGTGATGGTTATATTGTTGAATTCATTCATGATGCTACTGAAAATTATTATGAGAGAGGAACATATGCTTTTAAGTATTGCAATAATATTAAGTTTCCTCTCTATGTGTTGAAAGTTTTGAAGGTATGCTTGTTTTGCCTTCCTATGCTAGTTGATTCTTGTTCCCATAAATTGCTTGCTCAAAAAATCCCTATGCATAGGAAGTGGGTTAGACTTAAATGTGCTTGCAATATGATTCATGGTGCTCCCTTTTATGTTTCAATTCTTATCTTCTATGTGAGCATCATTGAAATCATCATGCCTAGGTAAAAAGGCGTTAAAGAAAAGCGCTTCTTGGGAGACAACCCAATACTTTTACCTACTGTTTTTGTGTGTTCACATGATTAAGATACTTTAGTAATCATGTTTTATAGATTTTGTTTCAATAAAGTGCTAAGTAAAGCCTTTGGGATAGTTTGGTTAATAGTTGACTTGATTCTGTGCAAAAACAGAAAGTTTTGCGTCCAGTGCAGAAAATGCAATAAAGTACTGGAACGTGATAATTAGCTGAAATTTTTACACATGATTTATATACAAATTTCCTACGTTGTCCTAATTTTAAGAATTTTTAGAGTTCCAGAAGTATGCGAAGTTTTCAAATTACTACAGACTATTCTGTTTTTAACAGATTCTGTTTTTCATGTGTTGTTTGCCTATTTTGATGAATCCTTGAGTAGTATTGGAGGGTATGAACCATGGATAAGTTGGAATACAGTAGATACAACACCAACATTAATTTAGAATGAGTTCACAACAGTACCTAAGTGGTGATTTGCTTTCTTATACTAACAGAGCTCATATGATTTTCTGTTGAGTTTTGTGTGGTGAAGTTTTCAAGTTTTGGGTAAAGATTTCATGGACTATGGAATAAGGAGTGGCAAGAGCCTAAGCTTGGGGATGCCCAAGGCACCCTGAAAGATCGTGGATGTCGCCTAGGGGGGTGAATAGGCGCTTTAAAATAATTACGGTTTAGGCTTGAACAAATGCGGAATAAACATAGCGGTTAATTTCTCAAGCACAAAACCTACAACAACTAGGCTCACCTATGTGCACCAACAACTTATGCTAAGAATGATAAATAACTAGCTGATAGCAAGATATATAGTAAGAAACAGTATGGCTATCACAAAGTAAAGTGCATAAGTAAAGGGCTCGGGTAAGAGATAACTGAGGCACGCGGAGACGATGATGTATCCCGAAGTTCACACCCTTGCGGATGCTAATCTCCGTTTGGAGTGGTGTGGAGGCACAATGCTCCCCAAGAAGCCACTAGGGCCACCATAATATCCTCACGCCCTTGCACAATGCAAGATGTCGTGATTCCACTAAGGGACCCTTGAGGGCGGTCACCGAACCCGTACAAATGGCAACCCTTGGGGGCGGTCACCGAACCCGTACACTTTGGAAACCCTTGAGGGTGGTCACCGGAACCCGTCAAATTGGTCGGGGCAATCTCCACAACGTAATTGGAGACCCTGATGCTTGCCCGGAGCTTTTCACCACAATGATTGAGCTCCGAACACCACAAAGGTTGGGGCTATCTCCACAACTTAATTGGAGGCCCCCAACGACACCACGAAGCTTCTCCACAATGGAATATGGCTTCGAGGTGACCTCAACTGTCTGGAGCGCCCAAGCACCAAAGAGGAACAAGCTCAAGGGTACCAAGCACCCAAGAGTAATAAGCTTCTCAACTTCACTTCCACGTATCAATGTGGAGAACTCAAACCTATGCACCAAATGCAATGGCAAGGGCACACGGGGTGCCTAAGTCCTTCTGTCCCAAATCCCACCAAAGCAACTAGTGCTAGGGAGGGAAATGAGAGGAAGAACGAAGAAGAGAACATGAAGAACTCCAAGATCTAGATCCCAATGGGTTCCCCTCGCATAGAGGATAAAGTAATTGGTGGAAACGTAGATCTAGATCTCCACTCTCTTTTCCCCCCAAAACTAGCAAGAATCCATGGAGGGATTGAGAGAAAGCAAGCTCGAAGAAGGTCAACAATGGGGGAAGAACACGAGCTCAAAGGATTAGGCTCAATGGGGAAGAAGACCCCCTTTTATAGGGGGATAAAATCCAACCGTTATCACCACCAACCAGCCCACAGGGAGCGGTACTACCGCTCTAGGGAGTGGTACTACCGCTTGCTACAGTGGTACTTCCGCTCGGCCCAGCGGTACTAGCGCTGGGACCTCACACGGTGCCAAAGAGAGAAGAACAGAGAGAGAGGCCTAGGGCGGCACTAGTAGTGGTGGTGGGGCGGTACTGCCGCTTATAAGCGGTACTACCGCTCCTACTACCGCCCAACCCGACACGAGAAGCAACGGCTCGAATCAAGGCGGCACTAGCACGGAACCGGAGCCGTACTACCGCATGTAGCCATAAGCAGTACTACCGCTGTGAACCAGCGGTACTACCGGTTGTGGCTATAAGCGGTACTACCGCTCCGGCCCATCGGTACTACCACAGGAGCAACAAGAAAGCCCAAAACTGCCATAACTTCTTCAAATGAGCTCCGAATTGAGAAAACTCAAGCTTGTTGGTTATAGTAAGAAGAGGCAGGGGAGGTATGACTAGTATATAGAGGAGTGAACCCTCCATCAGAGAAGAACCGGCATAACCTCCAACATCGAAAACATCATAGACGATGCATGAGTGAACTTTGTTTTTGATGAACTCGAGCTTGTCATCAAGATGACCATAAGCTCCAAATCTCACAAGGAGAAGAACCAATAAAGATGATGCAAGGATGCAATGGTTTGAGCTTCTACGAATGATATGATCAAACTACTCATCGAGAGCCCCCCTTGATAGTACGGCAATCGATCCTATTACCCGGTCTCCCAACTACCACCATGAGACCGGTAAAATAGAAAACCAATCAAGGGCGAACCTTTGCCTTGCACAATGTCCCCTTGAGCTGCATGATGACGATCTTGACTCCCTCAAGCTAGACCACCTTTCGTGATTGCATTTGCTCGGTGAAGACTAGTAGATTGCTCCTCTATACTCCACTATGGGTGATCCACTCTTCGGTACATCTTCACAAGTCCATTGTCACCACAATGGACGGCAATCTTCAAGCACTTGATCTCTTCACGATGCTCCACTTGAACTTGCACACGCAAACTTGATGACGATCACCACTTAATGTCATCCTCCATGGGTTGTATAATATCTTCCTCTTGACGCAAGCCCATGGAAACATACCTAACCCCACACAGAACTCTCACGTAGACCATGGGTTAGTACACAAAGCGTAAAGGACAATGCGTACCTTACCATGGGATCACTTGACCCCTCTCGGTACATCTTCTATGCTTTGTGTGTTGATCAACTTGATTCACTCTTTGACTTAGTCTTGATCAACCTTGAATCTTTCCAACTCTCTTCATTTGGATGATGTCTTGAAGGTAAACATGAATGATCACACACTCCTATTCTTCAAGACATGCTTGCAATAAGCTCAACACTCACAAGACCAATCTTTGGATAATTCCTTAATAACGCATTGGTCATCACAAACTCTCCTTGAAACCAACAAATGGACTCCAAGAAAAGCCTATGGACAAACCCTTCAAATATAACCCAAGGCAACCATTAGTCCATAGATATTGCCATCAATTACCAAAACCAAACATGGGGGCACCACATGTTCTTTCACACCCCAAGGTAATATTCAAGGACAACCAAGAGCCTAAGCTTGGTGATGCCCCGGGAAGGAATCCCCTCTTTCGTCTTCGTCTATCGGTAACTTTACTTGAGGCTATATTTTTATTCACCACATGATATGTGTTTTTCTTGGGGCATCATTTTCTTTTGTTTATATTTTATTGTTGTTATTTAGAGTAAGTTTTATTATCTTTTGTTTCAATAAAAAAGACAAGTATAGCCTTTACCATGTTTATTTTGCAAGTATATATGTTGTTGTTTGAAAACAGAAAGTTTTCTATCATTGTCCGAATTATTTTGCATAGTCAGAACGTGATAAATTCTTGAAATTCTTAAAAAGTTAGCATGAATAAGTTCTCTGTAGCGTGGTAACTTTTCAGAATTTTTAGAGTTATGGAAGTACGAGAACAGGTCCACTCTTTACAGACTGTCCTATTTAGACAGGTTGTTGTTATGTTTGCATATGTTTGCATGTTTAATAATTCTATTTGAGGATAAGAGTATTAAATATGCAGAAGAAATTAGTATGCAATGTCAAATTATAACTTTAGTGATTTGCTATAGTAAAGAAAGTAAAGGTTTTGAGTTGATTTATACTCACTTATCTTACGAGTTCTTATTGAGTTTTGTGTGGATGAAGTTTTTAAGATTTAGGGAAACTGCGACATGAGAGGAATTAAGGAGACACAAAAGCTCAAGCTTGGGGATGCCCGAGGCATCCCAAGATAATATTTCAAGAAGTCTCAAGCATCTAAGCTTGGGGAAGCCCCGGTAGGCGTCCACCTTTCTTCATCGACAACTATCGGTTAGTATCGGTTTAGCCTAAGTTTTTGCTTCTTCACATGATATGTGCTATCCTTGCAATGTCATTTTATTTTGTTTTGCTTGTTATTTGAATAAAGTACCTAAGATCTGAAAATTTTGAATGATAGAAGGTCTTCTCATAGCTAGTTAATTATTTGACTACTCATTGATCTTCACTTATATCTTTTTGGAGTAGTTTGTTAGTTGCTCTAGTGCTTCACTTATATCATTTTAGAGCACGGTGGTGGTTTTATTTTGAAGAAATTGATGAACTCTCATGCTTCACTTATATTATTTTGAGAGTCTTAAAGAACATCATGGTAATTTGCTTTGGTTATGAATTTAGTCCTAATATGATAGACATCCAAAGGATATATAATAAAAACTTTCGTATATAGAGCATTGAATATTATGTGAAGTTTGACTCCTTGTAATTGTTTTGCGATGTTAAGATGGTAATATTAGAGTCATGCTAGTGGTAGTTTGTGAGGTTAAAGAAATAATTGTGTTAAGGTTTCTGATTCCCGAAGCATGCATACCTATGTAACCAAATTGGCGTGCACTGTATCTTGATTGTTTCCTCTTTGCAGGAAGGTCGGGGGCGCGCGATGGTTAACTCCTACCAACCTCCCCCCTAGGGACATGTATCGTAGTGCTTTGCTTTGAGGGCTAAGTATATTTTTCGCAATAAGTATGTGAGTTCTTTATGACTAATGTGAGTTCGTGGATTATACGCACTCTCGCCCTTCCACCTTGCTAGCCACTCTAGTGTTGTGCAACTTTCGCCGGTGCATAAAACCCTCCTTATACTTTCCTCAAAACAGCCACCATACCTACCTATTATGGCATTACCATAGCCATTCCGAGATATATCGCCATGTAACTCCACCGTTCCGTTTATTATGACATGCTTCATCATTGTCATATTTCTTTGCATGATCATGTAGTTGACATAGTATTTGTGGAAAAGCCACCGTTCATATTTTAATACATGTCACTCTTGAACATTGCACATCCCGGTACACCACCAGAGGCATCCATATAGAGTCATATCTTTGTTCTAGAGTTGTAATATCGAGTTGTAAGTAAATAAAAGTGTGATGATCATCATTATTAGAACACTGTCCCATGTGAGGTTATCAAAAATAAAAGAGGCAAAAGAAGCCCGCCAAAAAATAAAGAGTCCAAATGAGTCTCCAAAAAAGAGAGGAGACTAAAAAATGAGAGTAAAAGAGAGAAGGGACAATGTTACTATCCTTTTCCAAACTTGTGCTTCATATTAGCACCATGTTCTTCATAATAGAGTCTCCTATGTTGTAACTTTCATATATTACTAGTGGGAATTTTTCATTATAGAACTTGGCTAGTATATTCCAACGATGGGCTTCCTCAAATGCTCTAGGTCTTCATGAGCAAGCAAGTTGATGCACACCCACTAGTTGTCTTTTTGAGCTTTCATACACTTATAGCTCTAGTGCATCCGTTACATGGCAATCCCTACTCACTCACATTGATATCGATTGATTGACATCTCCATAGTCCATTGATTTGCATAGTTGATGTGAGACTTTCTCCCACCTTTTTGTCTATTACCACCTCCATTCCACCCATAGTGCTATGTCGATGGCTCGCGCTCATATATTACGTGAAGAGTTGAAAAAAGGCTTGAAAAAGTAGAGTATGAAAGCAATTGCTTGGCTGACTCTGGGATGGGCTTGAGGGGTATTTTGTGTTAAGAAAAGGGATCATAAGGACTATATGATTTGTAGGGATAACGTTCTTTAGCCATGTTATTTTTGAAGCTTCGTAGATTGCTTTTGGTATGCTTGAAATATTACTGTTTTGATATTCATAAACTTTTATTTTGAATCTTATGGATCTGAATATTCATGCCATAATAAAGAAGAATTACATTGATAAATATGTTAGGTAGCATTCCACATCAAAAATTCGGTTTTTATCATTTACCTATTCGAGGACGAGCATGAATTAAGCTTGGGGATGCTTGATACGTCTCCAACGTATCTATAATTTTTTATTGTCCCATGCTATTATATTATATATCTTGGATGTTTTATATGCATCTATATGCTATTTTATATGATTTTTGGGACTAACCTATTAACCCAGAGCCTAGTGCTTGTTTCTGTTTTTTCCTTGTTTTTGAGTTTCCCAGAAAAGGAATATCAAACGGAGTCCAATTGACCTGAAAATTTACGGTGATTTTATATGGAACAGAAGAAGCCCTCGAAGCAAAATAGTTGGGCCAGAAGAGCCACGAGTCATCCACAAGGGTGAGGGTGCGCCCACCCCCCCAGGGCGCGCCCCCTACCTTGTGGTTGACTCGTGGACCCCCCTGACTTGTTCTCGATGCCAAAATTCCTATAAATACATAAACCCCCGAAAAGAAACCTAGACCGGGAGTTTCACCGCCGCAAGCCTCTGTAGCCACGAAAAACCAATCGAGAGCCCGTTTTGACACCCTGTCGGAGGGGGAAATCATCACAGGTGGCCATCTTCATCATCCCGGCGGTCTCCATAACGAGGAGGGAGTAGTTCACCCTCGGGGCTGAGGGTATGTACCAGTAGCTATGTGTTTGATCTCTCTCTCTCTCTCTCTCTCTCTCTCTCTCTCTTTCTCTCTCTCTCTCTCTCTCTCTCTCTCTCTCTCTCTCTCTCTCTCTCTCGTGTTCTTGATTTGGCACGATCTTGATGTACCGCGAGCTTTGCTATTATAGTTGGATCTTATGATGTTTCTCTCCCTCTACCTTCTGGTAATGGATTGAGTTTTCCCTTTGAAGTTATCTTATCAGATTGAGTCTTTAAATATTTTAGAACACTTGATTTATGTCTTGCATGTGCTTATCTACGGTGACAATGGCATATTCACGTGATCCACTTGATGTATGTTTTGGTGATCAACTTGCGGGTTCAGTGACCTTGTGAACTTATGCAAGGGGTTGGCACATGTTTTCGTCTTGACTCTCCGTTAGAAACTTTGGGGCACTCTTTGAATTTCTTTGTGTTGGTCTGAATAGATGAATCTAAGATTGTGTGATGCATATCATATAATCTAACCCGCGGATACTTGTGGTGACATTGGAGTATCTAGGTGACGTTAGGGTTTTGGTTGATGTGTGTCTTAAGATGTTATTTTAGTATGAACTCTAGGGCTCTTTGTGACACTTATAAGAATAGCCCAGTAGATCGATTAGAAAGAATAACTTTGAGGTGGTTTCGTACCCTACAATAATCTCTTCATTTGTTCTCCGCTATAGTGACTTTGGAGTGACTCTTTTTTGCATGTTGAGTGATTGTTATATGATCCAATTATGTTATCATTGTTGAGAGAACTTGCACTAGTGAAAGTATGAACCCTAGGCCTTGTTTCCAAGCATTGCAATACCGTTTGTGCTCACTTTAATCATTAGTTACCTTGCTGTTTTTATATTTTCAGATTACAAAAACCTATATCTACCATCCATATTACACTTATATCAATATCTCTTCGTCGAACTAGTTCACCTATACAATTTACCATTGTATTGGGTGTGTTGGGGACACAACAGATTCTTTGTTATTTGGTTGCAGGGTTGTTTGAGAGAGACCATCTTCATCCTACGCATCCCACAGATTGATAAACCTAAGGTCATCCAATTGAGGGAAAATTGCTACTGTCCTGAAAAACTCTGCGCTTGGAGGCCCAACACGAGTCTATAAGAAGAAGGTTGTATAGTAGACATCACCTCTCCAAGCCCACTTTTATCAAAAAAATTCATAAGATTGATCATTCTCCAAGAATGTGGGATTAGTTTTATCTAGAGTTGACACTCTTCCAAACCCACTTGCAATATTATTTCAAACACTCTTATCAATATCATATTCATCATGAGGCTTAAATAAATTTTCAAGATCATAAGAAGAATCACCCCAATCATGATCATGGAAATAAGTAGTGGACATATCAAACTTAGCATCCCCAAGCTTGGGGTTTTGCATATTATTAGCACAATTGACATTAATTGAGTTTATAATAACATCATTGCAATCATGCTTTTCATTCAAGGAGCTATCATGAATCACTTTATAAATTCCTTCTTTTAACACTTCATCACAATTTTTAGATTCATGATTTTCGAGAAAACCTTCATAAAGATAATCTAGTGCACTCAACTCAGTAGAAATTAGTTCATCATAAGTGTCTCTTTTAAAAATATTATTAAGTGGATGAGGATCCATAAAACATTTACTTTCTGAATTGCAATAAACACACAATTATGCCAAGCAAACGAGCAAACAAACCAAGTAAGACATCAAGGCAAACAGAAAGAAGGGAAATATTTTTGTGCTTTTCTAAAAACGTTTTAGAAGTGGGGGAGAGAAAATAGAGAGGCAAATGGATAATAATGTAAATACAAGAGATGAGTGTTTATGATGGGTACTTGGTAGGCCTGATGCAGAACCTCCCCGGCAATGGCGCCAGAATTTTTTCCTGCTACTTCATGAGCTTGTGTTGGTTTTTCCCTTCCAAGGTATCAATCCAGTAGGAGGTACAATCAAATCTCCAATAATACCACCTGCACAAACAAACAAATACTTGCACCCAATGCGATAAAGGGGTTGTCAATCCCTTCACGATCACTTGCAAGGATGAGATCTGGCATTGATAGATGTAAAACAAATAAAAGCAAATAAATTGCAGCAAGGTATTTTTGTGTTTCTGATTTTATAGATCTGAAAATAATATGATAAAAGTAGACCCGAGGGCCATAGGTTTCACTAGAGGCTTCTCTATTCAAAGAACGCATGCGGCGGGTGAACAAATTACTATTGAGCAACTGATAGAAAACAAATAATCATGACGATATCTAAGGCAATGATCATGAATATAGGCATCACGTCCATGACAAGTAGATCGACTCCTGCCTACATCTACTACTATTACTCCACACATCGACTAACTCCTGCCTGCATCTAGTGTATTAAGTTGAAAATAGAGTAACGCCTTAAGCAAGATGACATGATGTAGAGGGATAGATCCAATCAATATGAAATAACCCCCATATTTTTATCCTTAATGGAAACAATAGAATATGTGCCTCGTTACCCTGTTGTCACTGGGTGAGGACACCGCATGATTGAACCCATTACAAAGCACCTATCCCATTGCAAGAAAAATCAATCTAGTTGGCCAAACTAAATCAATAGATCGGAGAGAAATACAAAGCTATCAAATCATGCATATAAGAATTTAGAGAAGACTCAAATAATATTCATAGATAATCTTATCATAAACTCACAATTCATCGGATCTCAACAAATACACCGCAAAAGAAGATTACATCGAATAGATATCCAAGAACATCGAGGAGAACATTGTATTGAAGATAAAAGAGAGAGAAGAAGCCATCTAGCTACTAGATATGGACCCGTAGATCAGTGGTAAACTACTCACACATCATCGGTAGGGCAACAAGGTTAATGTAGAAGCCCTCCGTGACCGAATCCCCCTTCGGCAGAGTACCGGAAAAGGTCCCCAGATGGGATCTCACGAAGATAGAAACTTGCAGCAATGGAAAAGTATTTTTGGTGTGCCCTCTAGTATACGGGGAATATTTGGATATTTATAGAACTAAGATGAGGGCTAGAGGTGCCATGGGGGGGCACAAGCTCGTAGGGCGCGCCCCTAGGGTGCGCCCTGTGAGCTTTGTGCTCACCCGTGGGCCTTCTGGCCTCCTCCTGAAGCTTCCTGGGTGTCTTCTTGCCCAAGAAAAATCGTCAAAAAAATTCGTTCCGTTTGGTATAGATTTTTTGTAAAAGACAAAAACAAGGAAAAATAGCAACTGGCACTCGACACTAGGTTAATAGGTTAGTCCCAAAAAATGATATAAAATAGCATAATAATCCATATAAAACATCCAAGATGGATAATATAATAGCATGGAACAATAAAAAGTTACAGATACGTTGGAGACGTGTCAAAACCCAGACATTCTGAGTATATGTTCACTAACAAAATTATTCTCCTCCATGTTGTAGCTAATGAACTTGTCGGCGGTGTCATACCTCTCGACCCGGGCATGACCTTGAATACCAATTTAAGCTTCTATAACATCTCATATGCTTTGTGGTGCTCAAAACGTCTTTGGAGCCCCGGTTCTAAGTCGTAAAGCATGGCGCACTGAACTATCGAGTAGTCATCAGAACATGTCATCAAGGACATCCACAGACAATGTTGGAGGGGGCGCGGGACCTAGCAGTGCATCAAGGACATAAGCCTTCTATGCAGCAATGAGGATAATCCCCAAGTTATGGACCCAGTCCGCATAGTTGCTTCCATCATCTTTCAACTTAGCTTTCTCTAGGAATGCATTTAAATTCAGGGGAACTATACAGCACGGGCCATTGATCTACAACATAAATTTTGCAAAGATAATTAAGACTAAGTTCATGATAATTACTTCAGTTAATCAAATTACTAATGAACTCCCACTTAAATCAACATCCCTCAAGTTGTCTAAGTGATACATGATCCAAATCAACTAACTCATATCTGATCATCACGTGAGATGGGGTAGTCATCAATGGTGAATCTCCATGTTGATCATATCTACTACTCCCTCCGTTCCTAAATATAAGTCTTTCTAGAGATTCCAACAAGTGACTATATACGAAGCAAAATAAATGAATCTACACTCTAAAATATGTCTACATACATCTGTATGTTGTAATCCATTTAAAATGTCTAAAAATACTTATAATTAGGAACGGAGGGAGTATATGACTCATGCTCGACCTTTTGGTCTCCTTTGTTCCAAGGCCATGATTGTTCATGTAATGCTCGTCAAGTTTAACCCAAGTATTCTGCATGTGTAAAACTGGCTTACACTCATTGTATGCAAATGTAGAGTATATCACACCCAATTATCACGAGGTGCTTCGAAATGACGAACTTCTGCAATTCTAGTCCCAAGTGCTTTAATCTTTTTTTCCCGGAGTTAAAAGATTCCTCGGCTACCTCATTGGAACCCCAGCTAAATCATCGCAAGGCTTTAATCTTATTCTTTTCATCCGTCATTTCCGTATCATCATCCTTTTGATTACCGGACTTCCTCATGGCGGTTCTTCATGATTAAATTCATTCTTCAAGTGTTCTTCAAGATTCTTCTGGAGCACCTCAAGTATTCTTCTTCTCACGTCTTGAAGTGCAAATAATCCTCCGTTTTCTTTCGAAGTAGAGTTTTGCATTTCGTTCTTCATCTCATCTATTCAATATTTGATTGCGGCATGATATCACCTCAAGTTTCGGGATGATTTCCATAAGTCCACAACAAGTTAATTCTTTTCGTTGTTGATTTTCAACAACTCCGTTCATCCTTTCTTCGCAAGGATGCTTTGAATTCATTCGTGGTAGAACTTGTTGTTCTCTTATCCGTTCTTTTCATTCCATTCTTTCAATTCTTTCCGGAGGCATTGTGTTCTTTCAATTCATCCTCAACCGATGTCCTATTCCTTCCATTTTCAGCCGGAGTGCTGCCCGAATTCCTTTGTGGAAATCCATATCTTTCTCTTATTAACCGGAGTGGTTTCGAATTTATTCTTGTTCCTTCAGCTCTTGTTTCGTGCCTTTCAACCTTCTTGATTCTCATAGTATCCCTTGTTCCTCGTGTTTCATGAAGTCTTTGCAGCTTCGTTCATCTCCGTTGCATACTTCCTTTCAAGTTGTTCAACCTCTCAAGGTTCTTTGGTTTCACTCTTTTGTCATCGAAGAACCTTGTTCTTCCTTTTTCCCTTCCGTCTCGTTCCTAAGATCTCGGGACGAGATCTCTTGTTACTAGGGGAGTGTTGTGACACCCCGAAAACCGATGCGCCAGGTGTCAGCCAGTTATTCGTCACCGTTGCCATGTCATCTGCTTGCGTGTTGCATTTTTCCATGTCATATTGTGCATTGCATCATCATGTTTTCAAAACTTGCATCCGTCTGAGTCCGCCCGTCCTTTTCGTTGTCCGTTCTGAGCCCAGACACACTTGCACGCGCCTGCGGCGCCTCCGAATATTTATTTTATAAATGGCCGGAAAATGTTCTCGGAATGGGATGTAACTTGGTGCGTGGTCTTATTATAGTGTAGAAAGGCCGCCTGCCAAATTTCATCGCATTCGGAGCTCGGTTGATAGTCCAACCGTTAAATATACCGACAGTAGTCGCCGGTTAAAACGTAGGACGTTTTCGGTCTACGAAAACCCCGCGGGCCGCTTTCCCTTCTCTTCTCGCATCCCGAGACCCCATCTACACAGCCCACTAGTCCTAGCCTACCGCCTCTCTCGACCCTGACCGCCCGATCGAGATCGGAGGGTCCAAAACACCCCCCACACACACAAACCCTAGCCCTCCTACTATAAATGGACAACCCCCTTGCCAAAAATGGCCTCCACCTACCTCCCTCCTCCAATTCCGCGCCACCTCCCACCTTTGCCTCGGAATCTGCGCTGGCTGAACCCCTCCCCGCCACTTGGCGGCCAGCCAGCGGCCATCCGTCGGCAGCGCCATCGCTCCCGTCCAATGGGACGCTCCACGTTGTCCCCAGTCACCTCACCCCGCCTCCACCGCCGCGCCCCCCCCGCCCGTAGCCAGCCGCGGCCCGCGCCGGGCCCGACCGCTCCACCGCGCGCCCGGCCGTGCCGCCCCACTCCTCCTGCTCGATCCGCTCGAGATCGAGTGCGTAGTGTCGCCGCCAGCTCCGTCCCGCCTCCAGCGCCCCTACCTCGTCCACTCCGGCGGCCGCGCCGCCCGGAGCCGCCGCTCCCCTGCTTCGAGAGCTCGCCTGAGCACCCGAACCACTGCCGCTGTGCCACGGATGTGCCTCGTCGCCAGAGGTCTTCACCGTCCTCGCGTCTCCGGCCAGATCCGAGGCCTTCCCTGCCGGATCCGTCGATCCCCATCGTCCGGACCTGCCTCGCCGTCCCATGTCCTCTTGCCGTCGCTGCCGCACTTTGCCTCTGCCTCGCCGTCGAGGGAGACCGACAACTCCACGCGCCGCTCGGGCCGCCGTCCATTGCCGCCGTGGGCCATGGCCCTGCCTCGTCGCCGACCCTTCTGCCCTCCCTCGGGCCCCGCTGTGGCCCAGCCGCCTCTGCCTCGGTCTGCCTTGCCGACTCGGGTCGGGCCCGCAAGGTGAGGATCCCTAGCCTGCCCAGCTACTCTATTTGACGCCCTGGGCATAACATAGCTTGTAATATGTCAAAATGAGCATTGTGATATGCTCTTCATATTGTTCCACTGTGGCTTGCTTGTTTGAGTTCATCCTGTTGCCCTAATCATCGTTGCAAGAGTGCTACATGTTCAAAACTGCTGGTAACTGTAAATTTGTTGCATGCTTGTGGTGATGATAACTTGGTGCATGTTGGTCCAAATGGAGCATATGATATGTCAAAATGTTCATTGTGAAGTGCTCTAAATGATGGGTGTTGTAGCGTTCATGTTAGGTGCCATCTTGCCATGTTGATCTCTGTTGCAAAAGTGCATGTGGCTGTTAAGTGCTGAAACTTGCTATGAGATGCTGATTTGACTTGTTCATTGCTATTGATGTGTTTGTCTCTCATGCCACATGTCAATATGTTTTAGAAGCACAATCATATGGTCTTTGCTGTGGTGCAATCCATTTTTCATGATATGCCTTGAGGTGTTTGCAACAAGCTTGTAAAGTAGCCTTCTCGCTGTTATTGTTTTCTAGGACTTCTTAAGAAACTGCTAAGTCTGAAACTGTTAAACCTGATGCCATGTTTGCTTGATGCCACACTCAAATCCATGCATGTTTTAGTATGTCAAATGATCATATCTTGTTGTCCATGTTATGCTCTATCCATCCATGCCCTTAATTGCATATATGGCCTGCTGTAGCTTATTTATTTCTTGCTCTCAAGTTGCTATAAATGTACCTGTCAGAGTATTATCAGCATGATCAATTTGGTGGAGCTTGTTGTTATTGATCCATGCCTCCTATGGAGTTTCTCCAATGGAGTTGTTTGATGTATGCTATGTCTATTACATGTCCATGATCTTTATATACTTAGTAGAGTTGATATGCTTGTTGTTTTGTGCCTCTGAAGGCAGCATCATGATGATGTTTTTGCCTTCCCAGATTTTGACTAAGTCTGGATAAATTTATTACAAATTGCCATGCTTGTTTAATTGTGTTCCAGGAAGTTTTAGGGTGTGCTCTAAGTTCATGCTTGTTAAGTATAATGTCTATTTCACATCCATGCTTCTTGTTATCATGTTTGGGTGCTATATCATATACAGACCTTACTCCCAAGTTGCTATGTTGCTGTTTTTGGACAGCTTGTTGTATATCTTGTTTCATGTGTATGTGATGAACCGTTGCTCCGTTTCGAGTGTGTCCTATATGAAACTTGTGTGTTTTTGCATGTAGATGCCTAAAATCATGTTGTTTACATGTTTGGAGTGTGTTTGCTTGATGTTTGGGTGCATCTTGCATAATTGACATGATTGACTTGTTTTGCTCATATCTTCTAGGCCGTAGCTCCAAATTAAATAAACTTTATATGGAACTTGACTAGAATTTCGAGTAGATCATCATGGTGCATGTTAACTTGCTGTTTAACAACTTTAACTTAAGCTTTGTTCAGATCTGGACCAACTTCGAAATGTGCATATGAGGACTTACCGGAATTGCTATATGTGGATTCCGGCCTCATTTAAACTTGTTGGTTTGTGTTGTTCTTGTGTGCTTCATCCCCTACCATGTATTGCATAATTTAGACTTGTCTTGCATCATTCTTGGTTGAGCATCTTGTCATGTCCTTGAGTGGTGTGTTTTCCACGTTGCGTGCTTCTTCTCGCTAGTTCATATTCCGTTGCGATCGTGACGATTCGTTCGACTACACTTGGCTCGTCTTCGAGGCTTCTTCGTCGTCTTATTCATAGATTCATTCTTCTTCCTTGCGGGATCTCAGGCAAGATGACCATCACCTTGGATACCTTTACTATCATTGCCATGCTAGCAGTCTCTATGCTATCGTTACATGCGCGCTACCCATCTTTTATTGTTAGCCCCTCTCCTTGTTGCCATGAAATCTCTAACCTTTGACACCTTCCCAGCAAACCGTTGTTTGGCTATGTTACCCGCTTGCTCAGCCCCTCTTATAGCGTTGTTAGTTGTAGGTGAATATGAAGATTGTTCCTTGTTGGAACTTGTTGTTGGATATCACAATATATCTTATATATCTTAACACACCCATATACTGGGCATGGGTGGAAGGCTTGGCCTTTTGCTCGGTGTTTTGTTCCACTCATGCTGCCTTAGGAGCCGATAAACCGGCGTTATGTTCCTTAATTTTGCATTCCTTACATGGTTGGGTATATGGGGACCCTTGACAGCTCGTCTTTGAATAAAACTCCTCCAGCAAGGCCCAACATTGGTTTTAATTTGCCTCGTAATAACAACTGAATTAATTAATTAAATTTGCATAGGGGGTCGCACACTTGAGGTTTCTTCTACATAGCAGGGGGGCCAGTGCTGATGGTGTTGGTCCCATACGGGGGTCCTGCGGGGCCACCTGGGGGAAACTCAAGGTTTGGTTTTACCTGTAGCATCGCCCATCCGGTCGTGGCCTGAGACGAGATACGCGCGGCTACTATCAGGGTGTCGGTGCTAGGCTTCTCGCCCCTTGTTGGTTACCCCAAGTGGAAGGTGTGAGATGTAGTGTTGCGGAAGTTTTTCCCTTGGCAAAGATACCAAGGATCGAATCCCCAGAGACTCCTAGGTTCAACAAGAAGGTGTCAACTGCTAACGGCGCCAGATATTAGCAATCAACGTGGACCTGCACACAGATACAAATAACTTTGCTCCCAACGAGTACAGAGAGGTTGTCAGTCCCTCCGGCCTTGTAGTTCACAAAGGATTAAACGCAAATGATAGTAGTGATAGATAATGTTTGCAATAGTAAGTAAAAGCGAAAAGTAAATAGTGGATGTGATCAATGATGGTAATATGGACCGGAGTCTCATGATGTTCACTAGTGATGTCTCTCTCCCAAAAGACGATAAAACAGCTATGTGAGGTAAACGAATTACAGCTGGGCAATTGACAGGACCATGTGCGCAAACCAATGCTGACTACATTGCAAGAAGGGTTGAGGTTCAAAGCATGGGCGGTACGCCAAAGTAAGTAGGCCGAAATCCATCAATATCTACTACTAATCATCCACCTTGAGATATCTATCCAGAACATCTCGCTGGTATTAAGTTGCGAGCCCCACCCATAGTGTAAACTCAAAGCAACATACAACTGCATTAAAATAACTTTGCGTAAAGTAAACAATCCTTGCACCCGCGGGCACAAGCACCGTTGTTTTCCCCCTTGTGGCAACAGCACATCCCCTAGACTCATGTTTCTGTCACTCAAACTAGTCATCGAGGGGCATGAACCCACAATCGAGCATAACATTCCCTCTTGGAGTCACTACCTATTACTTGGCCAAAGCAATAAATAACAACGGAGAACATGCAAGAATTACTTACGAACATAAATATAAAAGAGGTAGATCAAATATATTACTCAAGCACAATCTGAACATAATCTCATAATCCATCGGATCCCAGCAAACACATCATAGCAACAGCATAAGGATTGCATATGTGCCTCGATCATGTAGGGCAGCTCACGAGGACTAATTAGTGAAGCACAAGAACGGGAGGAGAACATCACATAGCTACTGGTCATGGACTCATGGTCCAAGGGAGACTACTCACAACTCATCCGGGAGGCGTCCATGGTGGTGGAGAGGCTCCCGGTGGTGATCCTCCCCTCCGGCAGGGTGCCGGGAAGGGTTCTCCTGGTGCTCCCGATCTTGGAAGCGGCGGCGGCGGCGGAACATAGATGAGATCGCGAAAAGAGTTCCTGTTTCGAGGGTTTCTCGAAATGCTTTAAATATATGCCAAAGGGGGGCATCGGAGGAGCCTCGGGGGGCCCAGGCGCCCCCCGGCGCGGCCCAGGGGGGGAACGCCGCCAGGGCGCCTGGAGCCCTGGTGGCCCCCCCGGCTGTCCTTCGGGCGCACGGTAGTTTCTGGAACGCTGATTTTTTGTATAATTTTTCTGGATTTTTTCTGGCAGTTCTCGTAATGTGAAAACCTGAAATACAAAAACAGCCGAAAACATAAACTGCCACTGGGGTGCACTGAGTTAATAGGTTAGTCCAAATATGATCAAAAGTGTATGGAAGTGTATAAATATCATAGCAATATCACCCAAAAGAGGCATGGAGCAAGCAGAAATTATAGATACATTTTGGACGTATCAACATCCCCAAGCTTAATTCCTGCTCGTCCTCGAGTAGGTAAATGATAAGAAGAATAATTTCTGTGGTGACATGCTATTAACCATATAGGACTTTTTCATAGTCATATGACAAAAGCTTACTGAGATAATGAATCTGTAGTAATTAACTTTCCTCATGAGAAAATCACAAAGAACTAAAAGTTTTACAATATGATACTGAAACATCAAATAGATTTGCAATGAACATGATGTGCAAATATGATAAAGTGATATCTAGCTTGCCCCCTTTAGTGAAGCAAAACATAAATGCAGGGGCACCTCCAAGGTTTAAGTGATGACTAGATACAATGATTTCAAAATAAACGATATCACAATCATGCAAAAGACAATGCTACTTTGGGACAATGCACATTACACTCAGAATGACAATCATGCTCTCAGTAGTTGGTGCTTTTGAAAGAAGGTGGAGACTCAACATAAAAGTAAAAGAATGGTCATGTGCTAGAGCTTTTTATTTTGAAAACATAGAAGCAATTTTGTCAACGGTAGTAGTACTTCATATGTGTTATGCACAAGACATCCGATAAGTTGCAGGCCTCATGCATCGAATACCAATAGTGCTCGCACCTTGTCCTAATTAGCTCGGATTTCCATGGATTGGCATTGCATTACATATGTTTCAACCAAGTGTCACAAAGGGGTACCTCTATGTCACCTGTACAAAGGTCCAAGGAGATAGATCGCATTTGATTTCTCGTTTTTGATAGAGCTCAACTTGAGGACATCCATACCGGGACAACATAGAAAATAGATAATGGACTCCTCTTTAATGCTTAAGCATATTCTCATAAGAGATTGAGGATTAATGTCCAAGCTAAAACTTCCACCATGATACATGGCTTTGGTTGGCGGCCCAATGTTCTTCTCTAACAATATGCATACTCATTCAACCCAATGGCAAATCACCCTTACTTCAGACAAGACGAACATGCATAGCAACTCACATGATATTCAACAAAAGTGTAACAGTTGATGGCGTCCCCAGAAACATGGATACCGCTCAGCAAGCAACTTATAAGAAATAAGATACATAAGCGACATATTCTTTACCACAATAGTTTTTAAGCTACTTTCCCATGAGCTATGTATTGCAAAGACTGAAGGTTTTAAAGGTAGCACATGTAAATTTACTTGGAGTGGCGGTGAAATACCACATATAGGTAGGTATGGTGGACTCATATGGCATAACTGGTTTAAAAGGATGTGGATGCACAAGCAGTCAGTCCGCTTAGTACAGGTGGGGGTTAGCAAAAGACTGGGAGCGACCAACTAAGAGAGCAATGACAGTCATAATCATGCAGAGCGACAAAGCAACATTGAATCAGGCATGGAAGTTATATCGCTACTCAGAAATAAAAGATCATCAAGGCTTGACAGACTTTCTTTACAGTCTTAAATATGCGTGAGCATACGCCAAGTCAATCAAAATAAATTCTCGAAGGAAGATATTACTAAACCATACCACATCATAGGTAAACAAATCATGTTGGTACTCCAATAACACATTGGGAATCCCCTAGCTATTTGAGACTAACCATAAGAAAACCTGAACTACTAAGCGCCATTATGCACGTAGCATCTTTATCATAGACATATCAACCAATGCAATGGAAGCAAACTCTCTTAATGAGATAAGCATGATAATTAAAGAGAGTTCAAGCAACCAACTAAACGAAAGCTCTTTAAAAAGATAAGCATGAATACTAAGAGCAGAGCATGATAGTAGCTATTAAAAGACAAAGAACACACACAGCAAAGATAGACATGAAAATTCTATGTTATGTTCTAGGTAGAAGTGGAGCGTGTTTCTCTCCCACATAAAGAACGCTGAGTTCTGACTCGTTATGGAAAACTAAAAAGGAACTAAAAAGTAAGACGCTCCAAGCATAGCACATAACACATGAAGTGATTAAAATATAGTGGAACGAAAGACGAACTGATAATGTTGATGGAGAAGGGGATGCACGGGGGCATCCCCAAGCTTAGACGCTTGAGTCTCCCTGAATATTTCTTGGGGGTGCACGGGGGCATCCCCAAGCTTGAGCGCTTGACACTCCTGAATCTTTTTATCATCTTCCCTCGCACACTTGAAAACTCCCTTCATACATAACTCATCATAATCTGATTAGCGAGGTTAGTACCCATAATAAAATAATTGTACCTTGCTGGAAATAAAGATATTCTTGAAGGTCTACTGTTTCTCAAGATTGCCAAAAGGTTTTTGCAAAGAAAAAGCAAGCTCTTGGTTTGCAAAATGAAGGAAAGGCAAAACAGGACAGAATCTGTGAAAAACAGAACAACAGGTAGTAATTGATTTGTTCGGGGCACTTCTGCAACTCTAATAAAAAACTCAGAACAGATGCACGAAAGACAATTATATAGAGAACGCTGTCGAAAATATTCAGACCAAAAAGATGATCTGGTGATTTTATACGAATTTTTCTATCCAAGGATAGAATCTGTTTCCTGGACAGCACGTCACAACTTTTGAACTTTCTTGCAATCGGAGGCTACACTTGGCACAAAGTTGAAAAGTAAAGATACAATGATGTTGCTACAGTAGTAACAAACATCAAGACCACTAAAACTGAAAGAACAAACTGAAAGGAAAGGTAACAAGGGTTGTCTCCCTAGAGCTCTTTCTTTATAGCCATAAAGATAGGCTTAAGACTTTAATGATGCTCTCGTAGGAATAAGAGTTGAAGAACAAAAGAGAGCATCAAGGAGCAAATACCAAACACATTTAAGCCTAACATGCTTCCTATGCATAGGAATATTGCAATAGAATAATTCATTGAAGCACAAAGCAACTAGCATAGGAAGGCAAAACAAGCATAGCTTCAAAATATTCACCATAAAAAGAGGAAACTTCTTATTATTAAAATATTTAGAAGCAAGTCTCCCTCTCTCATTATAAATTTCAGTGGCATCATGGATGAACTCAACAATATAACTATCACAAAAGGCATTGTTACCATGATCCACATGCAAAAAGGTACTCTTACTCTCCACATAAGCATCTTTGGGGAGCCCATGGCTAGGACATTTTAGCATTAACGTTTTCAGTCTCCCCCAAGCTTGAGCTACGCTCTCTCCGTCACGAGACCTAAAGTTATAGATATAGTTCCTGTCTCGATGAATTTCATGAAGAGTATAAAACTTAGTATAAAAGAGAGACACAAGCTCTTGCCAATCAAGCAAGTGCGAGTTATCGAGAAGCTTATACCAATCTAAAGCTTTATCTATAAGTGATACGGCGAACAATTTCCTCATGACAAACTCCCTTGATACACCTGCAAGCTTAAATAATGAACATAGTTGTGACAGATATAGCAAGTGTTCACCGGGATGTCTGTCTCCTGCATAACGATTAGCCAAAATATAATCGATAATACCAGCCGGTATTTTATAGGGCACAATTTCAGTAGGGGGAGGAGCAACCACCACAGGTGTGGGGCGTCTTCCCGCAAGCAACGATCCAATAGCAAGGTTGTCCATAAGCATAACTAGTGAAAAGACATAAAGAAAATTGAAAGGTAAACTAACAAGACTAAAAAGCAAAGGTAAAAGATAGCATGCAACTCCCCTATCCTGAAGAGTGGAGTCCCCGGCAACGACGCCATAAAAACTCTTGCTAGGCTTCTCGCCCCTCGTTGGTTACCCCAAGTGGAAGGTGTGAGATGTAGTGTTGCGGAAGTTTTTCCCTTGGCAAAGATACCAAGGATCGAATCCCCAGAAACTCCTAGGTTCAACAAGAAGGTGTCAACTGCTAACGGCGCCAGATATTAGCAATCAACGTGGACCTGCACACAGATACAAATAACTTTGCTCCCAACGAGTACAGAGAGGTTGTCAGTCCCTCCGGCCTTGTAGTTCACAAAGGATTAAACGCAAATGATAGTAGTGATAGATAATGTTTGCAATAGTAAGTAAAAGCGAAAAGTAAATAGTGGATGTGATCAATGATGGTAATATGGACCGGAGTCTCATGATGTTCACTAGTGATGTCTCTCTCCCAAAAGACGATAAAACAGCTATGTGAGGTAAACGAATTACAGTTGGGGAATTGACAGGACCATGTGCGCAAACCAATGCTGACTACATTACAAGAAGGGTTGAGGTTCAAAGCATGGGCGGTACACCAAAGTAAGTAGATCGAAATCCATCAATATCTACTACTAATCATCCACCTTGAGATATATATCCAGAACATCTCGCTGGTATTAAGTTGCGAGCCCCACCCATAGTGTAAACTCAAAGCAACAGACAACTGCATTAAAAGAACTTTGCGTAAAGTAAACAATCCTTGCACCCGCGGGCACAAGCACCGTTGTTTTCCCCCTTGTGGCAACAGCACATCCCCTAGACTCATGTTTCTGTCACTCAAACTAGTCATCGAGGGGCATGAACCCACAATCGAGCATAACGTTCCCTCTTGGAGTCACTACCTATTACTTGGCCAAAGCAATAAATAACAACGGAGAACATGCAAGAATTACTTACGAACATAAATATAAAATAGGTAGATCAAATAAATTACTCAAGCACAATCTGAACATAATCTCATAATCCATCGAATCCCAGCAAACTCATCATAGCAACAGCATAAGGATTACATATGTGCCTCGATCATGTAGGGCAGCTCACGAGGACTAATTAGTGAAGCACAAGAACGGGAGGAGAACATCACATAGCTACTGGTCATGGACTCATGGTCCAAGGGAGACTACTCACAACTCATCCGGGAGGCGTCCATGGTGGTGGAGAGGCTCCCGGTGGTGATCCTCCCCTCCGGCAGGGTGCCGGGAAGGGTTCTCCTGGTGCTCCCGATCTTGGAAGCGGCGGCGGCGACGGAACAGAGATGAGATCGCGAAAAGAGTTCCTGTTTCGAGGGTTTCTCGAAATGCTTTAAATATATGCCAAAGGGGGGCATCGGAGGAGCCTCGGGGGGCCCAGGTGCCCCCCCCGGCACGGCCCAGGGGGGGGGGGGCGCCGCCAGGGCGCCTGGAGCCCTGGTGGCCCCCCCGGCTGTCCTTCGGGCGCACGGTAGTTTCTGGAATGCTGATTTTTTATATAATTTTTCTGGATTTTTTCTGGCAGTTCTCGTAATGTGAAAACCTGAAATACAAAAACAGCCGAAAACAGAAACTGGCACTGGGGTGCACTGAGTTAATAGGTTAGTCCAAATATGATCAAAAGTGTATGGAAGTGTATAAATATCATAGCAATATCACCCAAAAGAGGCATGGAGCAAGCAGAAATTATAGATACGTTTTGGACGTATCAGTCGGCACGCCGGGAGTTCTTGCTGGACTTGTTTGACCATTGTCGAAATGTCTTGTGCACCGGGATTCCGAGCCTGATCGAATTGTCCCTAAGATAAGGGGTAATATTATTATTATCTCTGCTGATCGTGAGAGCTTGTGATGGGCTAAGTTGGGACACCCCTGCAGGGTTATGATCTTTCGAAAGTCGTGCCCGCGGTTATGTGGCAGATTGGAATTTGTTAATGTCCGGTTGTGAAAACTTGACAGAGGATCCGAAATAAAACACACAACTGTGTGAGTAACCGTGACTGTCTATTTTCACTTTGAGAAGAGAACATGGTGGGGTTATGTTTGACTCGTAGGTAGTTCAGGATCTTTAGCGATCATTACTAGTTTGCGACCGTTTGCGTAGATGCTCATCTTATTCTTGTACTCGTAAGTTAGCCACCATATATTATGCTTAGCCACTGCTGCAACCTCACCACTTAATCTCTTCTTACCCTTTAAGCTTTGCTAGTCTTGATACCCATGGTTATGGGATTGCTGAGTCCTCGTGGCTCACAGATACTACAGTTGCAGGTGCAGGTTTCCGATGACTTGACGTGAGAGCGATGTTTCCTTTTGTTGGAGTTCTTTCTTCTTCTTCTTTGTCAGTCTTGGGATAGGTTCCTGGTCGGCAGCCTGGGATAGCATATGGATGTCATTGTGCTTTTCATGTTTGCATCTGTAGTCGGATGCCTTGTATTGATGTTGTTGTATTCATGTGACTTGTATGAATTGTTGTATCCCCCATGTATGTATGTAATTGTACGATGTAATGATAGCCATCTTGCTAAGCGCCCGTAATGCGGTTGTGCCCCAATCACGTATGTGTCACGTGATCGGGATAGAATCGCATCTTGGGCCTGACATATGACTTCCCATATATAAATCTTTACCTCTCGACCATTTCGAGACTACTCGTGACATCCAGGATCTCATCCATGACTCTGAACAACATTCGGTTACCAATCATCAAATATCCCAATGCTACTCTAGCGTCATCGAACGTTAAGCGTGCGACCCTACGGGTTCGGGAATTATGTAGTCATGACTGAGAAACCTCTCCGATCAATAACCAATAGCGGTACCTGGATGCCCATATTGGTTCCTACATATTCCACAAAGATCTTGTATCGGTTGAGCCACGATGTCAAGGATTCTGTTAATCATGTATGCAATTCCTTTTGTCCGGCGATATGTTACTTCCTTGAGATTCAATCGTCGGTATCTCCATACCTAGTTCAATCTCATTTCCAGCAAGTCTTTACTCGTTCCATAACACAAGATCTTGTGACTAACTCATTAGGCACATTGCTTGCAAGCTCTTTACGATGTTGTATTACCGAGAGGGCCCTGAGATATCTCTCCGTCATACAGAGTGACAAATCCCAATCACGATACATGCAACTCAACAGACACCTTCGGAAATACCTGTAGAGCGCCTTTATGATCACCATGTTACGATGTGACTTTTGATAGCACACAAGGTATTCCTCTGATATCCGGGGGTGGCGTGATCTCATGGTCAGAGTAACTGATACTTGACATGAAGAAAGTTGTAGCAAATAACTAAACGGTATGATGCTAAGCTTATGGTTGTGTCTTGTCCATCACATCATTCTCCTAATGATGTGATCCCGTTATGAAATGACAACTCATGTCTATGGTTAGGAAACCATAACCATCTTTGATCAACGAGCTAGTCTAGTAGAGGCTCACTAGGGACATAGTATTTGTTTATGTATTCATACATGTATTTAAGTTTCCAGTCAATAAAATTCTAGCATGAATAATAAACCGTTATCATGAATAAGGAAATACTCCCTCCATTCCAAAATTCTTGTCTTCAATTTGTCTAAATACAGATGTATCTAGTCATATTTTAGTCTTAGATACTTCCCTATCTAGACAAATCTAAGACAAGAATTATGGGACGGAGGGAGTATGATAATAACCAATTTATTATTGCCTCTATGGCATATTTCAAAAATCATCATCCCCAAGCTTAACTCCTGCTCATCATCGAGTAGATAAATGATACAAACAGAATTTTTGATGTTGAATACTACCTAACATGTCTTATCATGTAACTTTCTACGATATGAATATTGAGAAATTATGAAGTAATTAATATCTAAATACTAATATGTGTGAATACTAGAAAATAATCATTACTCTTCAAAATATATGATTCTTAACGAATGTTACCCCCACTCATTGAATTGAGTACGCATGTCATGACTCTGTCTTCCTAACATAAGTAGAAATCTTGAGCACCCCAATATGCCAACCAAGCAATCGCACCATACTTTTTCTCGCTTTAGGATTTTCAACTTCTCTCAATATATGAGCATGATACGTGGACTTAGCGCTACCGATGGAATAGAGTATGTTGGTAGAAGTTTATAAGGGAAGATAAAAGTGAAGAAAGTATCGCATCAACTCGGTAGGTCATTAGGCAATGGAGAAGCCTTACAATCGATATCAATACAAGGATTAGCGATTGCCATGTAACGGATGCACTAGAGCTATAAGTGTATGAAAGCTCGCTACTGAAACTATGTGGGTGTGCATCCAACTTGCATTCTCATGTAGACCTCGAGCATTTGAGGAAGCCCGTCATCGGAATATACAAGCCAAGTTATATAATGTAAAAAATTCCACTAGTAAATGAAAGTGAAAAATCATGGAGACTCTCTATATGAAGAACATGGTGCTACTTTGAATCACAAGTGTGGTAAAAGGATACTAGCATTGCCCCTTCTCTCTTTTTCTCTCATCTTTTTTTCTTTTCACTCTCTTTTTTAGAACAATATCATGAACCTCATGCCCACTTTTTCGAGGACTCGTTAGTCTTCATCATTCTTTACCTCACTGGACAATGCTTTTATAATGATGATCATCACACTTCTTTTTACTTACAACTCGGTTAACTGAAATAATATGACTATATGAATGCTCTGGAGTGTACCAAGATGTGCAATGATGTAGCATAACATGTATTATGATGATGAACGGTGGCTTTGCCACAAATATCATGTCAGCTCTATATGATCATGCAAAGCAATATAATGATGAAGACACAAGTCATGTGAATAGTAACTATGGAAGTTGCATGGCAATATATCTCAAAATGGTTATGGAAATGCCATGATAGGTAGGTATGGTTGTTGTTTTGAGGAATGATATAATAAGTCTTATGTGTGATAGAGTGTATCATCATGGTATTTGGATGCACCGGCGATGTTCGCATCAATTCTCCAGGTGAAAATGGGCAATGCACGGTACCAGAGAGGCTGGCAATATATGGATAGGTGGGAGTATCATATTAGTCCATGAACTCACATTAGTCATAAAGAACCCATATACTTATTGTGATAGTTTGTTTAGCCCTCGAAGCAAAATACTACTTGCATGCCCCTAGGGAGGAGGTTGTCATGAGTTAAATCACAAGCTTCATATTCAGTGATCTACATGAAAGTTTTTATTATACCACTCTTGTATACCTATCATTCTTGGACCAGTCTTATAGCCCATGCACATTAACTCTTACTATTTATGACTCTCGAAAAGATAAAAGTGAAGCATGAGAGTGCAAATGATTTCTAAAAAAAAAATATCTACCACCGTGGTCTAAAGGTATAAATGAAACACATGAACAACTGCCTAAGAGCATCTCCACTCGTTCGCCCCCCCCCAGCGCATAGGACGGCGCTGTTTTGGGCTCCCCCTGGTGAATTTTAGGCCCTGGGGGTGATCTAGGCCCCAGCCACACCCCCCCATGTGCCGCCCCAAGGCGTCTCAAATTCAAACTTTGTCCATTCCCGCTCCGAAAAAATGCCACGAGTTCGGCGATCACGGCGCCACAGGTCGGCATTCACGTTGCCACAGTTCGGCAATCAAATAGGAAGTTTGTCCGCACGTAGGCAAATGCATCAAATGACGATGTCATCCTCCGGCGGCGTCGGGGCAGTCGGCGTGTGAGGGCTGGGCGGCATCTGCGCGGCTTCAGGGCTGGGCGGCGGCGCAGCTTCTGTGCTGCTAGGCGTCGTGGATGCATCATCGGTGGGGCTTGGAGGCAACGTGGGCGTCGGCGTTGGAGTTCGTGGTGCCGTCGATCGCATCTGGTTCAGGATGAGGCCGCACTCCGCCATGTACCACGCCTTGAGCTGTGGGTCATCGCTCCGGAGCATGTCCGCCCCTCCCATCAGGAAAGCCAGGTCGGTGATCCTCTTCTTCGCGGGGACGTTGGTGTGGAGCAGGTCGATGTTAGTGTGGAGCAGGTCGAGTTTGACGGCGTTGTTTGTCATCATCGCCGACCACCGCGCCTCGGTCTTCTTTTCTCGCATGGCGGCCCGGGTCTTGGCGTCAGCGAGGCAATGCTCGATGGACTCTTGCACACGTGCGGTAGCCGCCTCGGTGTGTTTCCCCTTCTTGGCCCCTTTGTTGCCGTCAGGCCGACCATCGGCCATGCCCGGCGTCGGCGCGTCCGGCTTGTACGTCTCCATGGCCTTGGCTAGAGTGCGCCGGACGTCCGCCCACTTGTCGCACTTCTCGATCCGCCGGAAGACGTGGAGGTACTTGAAATCTTGGTCGCCACTGTCCTGGCGAAACATGGTGAACATCCGCACCAATTGCGCCAAGGAACAACAGTCCGCGGGCGAATTCTTCGAAAAGGGGAACAAGGGAGAGACTGGCATGCCCCTTACCTGATCCTTGATGCTGACGCCGCTCTCCGGGCGAGCCGCGATCTCCTAGATGATCCCATGCCATTTTTTGCACGCCGTTTGGATGAGCCCCTAATGGTTCATCATTGCCTTCGACCCGCGCTGCATGTAGACGCCATTGAAGTAGGAGTCGACGAGCTTGCGTCGTCGAACTTGGCCTTGATCCGCTCCCACTATGTGTCGACGCTCTGGTTCATGCCGATGATCGGGTCGAGGCAGACGACTTTCCATGCCTCGGCGAGGCATTCATACTCCTTGGACGCCCACTTGATGCGCAGCTCGCCGTCCTGGCCGCCCTCTTCTTCTTCTTACCTTTGTTGGCTTGAGTAGGCACCGGCTCCTCCTCCTTTTCCTCCTCCTCCTCCTCCGGTTCCTACTCATTGTATTCGAGATTGCCGTCCATGCTGCCGTTGATATCGATTGCATCGTCTTGGGTGGCGGACCCGAGGGAGGCAGCGGTAGCAGCCGAGCCGGTCGTGATGATGTCGCCCATGTTGGCCTCCATCGTGGCCGTGTCGCCGAGGTGCGACGATGATGCTTGTGAGAAGAGCAGCGCCCCACGTCGGAGAGGCGGCGGCGGTGAGGTGGCATAGGCTGACGGCGAGTAGGTGTACGATGGGTACTGCACGCCGGGGAAGGCGGGTGAGGGCGTGTGCTGGGTGGGTGACCATGGGGGAAGGTGACGTTGGGGTTGAAGCCACCATGTACGTTGTCGTCGGCGTAGCCTGGCGATGGAGTGCAACCCTAGGGTTGGGGCGGCGGCGAGGATCCGGCCGGAGACCCGACGCTTTGCTGGCTCGAGGACGCGTATGCGACGATCCGATTCATCATGCCCGCGCGAGACGCGTCGGTTTGGTCGACATGCTCTACCGTCGCCGAGGCCGCCGCCGCCTCGTTGCGAGCCCCCTTGGCGTTCGCCATGTTCTGCCTATCGGTGGTTACAGTGTCTCAGCGTTGAACTTATACCTTCCAGTCGGCGTTAGTCATGCCCGGCGGCTTGGACGGCGGCGCTCTTTGCTTCCTCTGCTTCGGCTGGGCGGCGGCATCCATCGCAGCGAGGGGGGTGTATACTTCTGCGGCGGCATGGCGGCGGGCTGGGAGGGGGAGAGGAGGAGAGTGGCGGGAGGAATGGAGAATGGGAGGGAAGCCGAGGGGGAAAGCGGGAGGAAACGGTGGGAAAAAGGCCTCCTCTCGCCGACAGAGCAGCCCCACGCCCCTTTTCGCTTCTGCCAGCGCCCCCAGGCGACCCCCAGGCGCTTGGGTTCGGCGTCGAGATCGCCGGCTGTTATTTCGGCCCGAGCCGGCAAAAATGGGCTTCTAGGGGCGCGGCTGGGCCGATTTTTGGGCGCCTGCGCAAAAAAACGTCTGGGGAGGGTGTGTTGGGTGCGTGGCTGGAGATGCTCTAACTCAAATTATATAAGTGAAGCACACAAAGCATTCTAACAAATTAGAAGAATGTGTGTCTATCTCAAAAGGTGTGTCCAGCAAAAAATTAATGTGGCAAACTAACAAACAAAATAAAATGCTCCAAGTAAAGCTCATATCATGTGATGAATAAAAATATAGCTTCGAGTGATATTACCGATAGATTGTAGACGAAAGAGGGGATGCCTTCCGGGCATCCCCAACCTTAGACGCTTGGATATTCCTTAAATATTACCTTGGGGTGACATGGGAATCCTCAATATTAGGGTATAGCCGCTCCTTATTCCTTCGTCCATCGTGATCTCACCCAAAACTTAAAAACATAAGCACACAAAACCCAACAGAAACTTCGTGAGATCCATTAGTATAATAAACCAGGCATCCCTTGAATAATACCCACAGTATTCTAACTTCTCTGTGACTTATTGTAATGCCCAGGATGGGACTATACCTCCTACGTGTCGAGGCACGACTTAAAGGTATAAGCCCATCCTAGAATGATCTCAAGTTTGGTATCTTTGCACGACTCATGTAAAAGAGGAATTAAATTGCAAAAGGAGATAGTTGGCTTACACTCGCCACTTCACACAATACATTACATAAGTAAGACATCATTTGAAACATCACATCCTGACTACGGGCGAAGATCCAAAAGAAAGATACCAAAACAACATAAAGCCACAGGTCAGGATCGAATCCTAGTAGAAATCGCTACTGATCATCGAAACGTAACAAGCATACGGCCAAACTCTCTTCATCGAGCTCCCATTGAAGAACTTGAACCAGCTCCTGCATCGAACTCGGCTGAACCTGCATCTGGTGTTGTAGTATCTGTGAGCCACGAGGACTCAGCAATCCCATAACCATGGGTATCAAGACTAGCAAAGCTTTGTTGGTAGGAAGAGGTAAAGTGGTGAGGTTGCAGCAGCGGCTAAGCATAATATGGTGGCTAACTTACGAGTACCAGAATAAGATGAGCATCTACGCAAACGGTCGCCAAAGTAGTGATCGCTAAAGATCCTGAACTACATACGAGTCAAACATAACCCCACCGTGTTCTCTTCTCAAAGTGAAATGAGACAGTCACGGTTACTCACGCGGTGGTGTGTTTTACTTCGGATCCTCTGTCAAGTTTTCTACAACCGGACATCAACAAATTCCAATCTGCCACATAACAGCGGGCACGGCTTTCGAAAGATCATAACTCTGCATGGGTGTCCCAACTTAGCCCATCACAAGCTCTCACGATTAGCTGAAGTGATAAATATAATATCATCACCCCTTATCTTAGGGAAATCCGATCAGGCTCGGCATCCCGGTAGCACAAGTCATTTCGACAATGGTAAAACAAGTCCAGCAAGACCTCCCGGTGTGTCGACACCCTGATAGTAGCCGCGCGTATCTCGTCTCAGGACACGACCGGATGGGCGATTCTACAGGTATACCAGATACCTCGGGTTTCCCCAAGGCGGCCCCGCAGACTCCCCGTTTGGGACCAACACCATCAGCACTGGCCCCCCCTGCTATGTAGAGTTAAGAATCCTCGGGTAGCGCTAACTCCCTATGCAAATTTATTTAATTAATTATGTTGTTATTATGAGCAAATTAAAATCAATGTTGGGCATTGCTGGAGGAGTTTTATTCAAAGTCGAACTGTCAAGGGGTGCCCATCCACCCATCGTGTAAGGAACGCAAAATCAAGGAACATAATGCCGGTTTATCGGCGCCTAAGGTGGCATGAGTGGAACAAAACACCGAGCAAAAGGCCAAGCCTTCCACCCATGCCCAGTATATAGGTGTGTTAATAATAATTATAAATATTGTGATATGACAACAACAAGTTCCCACCTGGAACGATCTTCATATTCACCTGCAGCTAACAACGCTATAAGAGGGGCTGAGCAAGCGGGTAACATAGCCAAACAATGGTTTTGCTAGGAAGGTTTCAAGGTTAGAGGTTTCATGGCAACAAGGAGAGGGCTGACAAAAAGATGGGTAGCGCGACATGTAACGATAGCATCGAGACAACTAAGCATGGCAATGGTAGTAAAGGTATCCAAGGGTATGATCATCTTGCCTGGGATTCCGCAAGGGAGAAGAACGGGTCCATGAAGTAGACGGAGCAACAGAGTCGAGCGAATCCTCACAACTCCGGAACGGAACCAAAGCTAACAAGAGAAGCAACCGGAAAGAAGCAAACAACACGGTAAACACACAAGCATAAACATGGCATACGATGCACATCCAAGTATGATGCATGTCCGGTTTAATTATGCATGGCATGGCAAAGTGCACAAACAAAACTACAAGTTAAGTGGAGATCAATATGCAACGAGTTGCATATTGACGAAACACCACATTTAATTATTTAGTTGACTCTCGATTATTTACAAGACAAGGTTAAATGTTTTTAACATGGCAAGAGGTGAAGCAAAACAAACTAACTAATTAGACATTTTAAATGAGGCCGGAAAATAACAACAACAATTCCTGGAAAAATCCCCATAAGCATGTTTAGCAATTATTAAGCAAACAACAATTAAACATATTAATGTTGTTAACATGATGCGGATGACATGATTAAGTTTTATGCAATTATTATTAAAAGTAGACATGAAGAAGGTATGAAGTATTGTCACCATGGTGGAAGGAAAAGGGTGACACGGCAACGATCCGAAGATGATGCAACGGCAACATCTCGGTTCCGGTAACTCGTTGAGAGACCGGTGCAAAAGATGACGTGAGCGAGTCGAACAAGATGAAGGTGGGATGATCCCGTCTCCGGGTTCCCACGAGTCGGCGACGAGGCAACCTAGGAACATGACAAAAGGCGAAACGGGCACGGTGCACACACGGGAAACATTTCATACAACACAACATTCATCCACGGGTCATCGTCTCGGGTTATACCTTCGAAGCGTGCGTTTCGGGGCGGTTCGAGATCGTAGTGGAAGTAGAGGAAGTAGTGGTTCACGAGGTCGTCAACGAAGCAGGTCGTTCCGTAGAGGGAAGTAGTGGTACACAGGGCGACGGTAGCAGAAGTAGACGTTCCGTTCGGAGAGGAAGTAGTGGTTCTCGTGGTCGTCGTGGGAAGTAGTGGTTCACGTTTCCGAAGAGGAAGTAGTTGTTCCGTAGAGGTACACGTGTAGTCGTTCACATCCCGTTCGGAGAGGTACTTGGCGTTCGTCGACACGTGTAGTCGTTCTCGCGATACGTAGAGGAAGAAGGCGTAGTAGTGGAAGTAGTGGTACTCGAAGCGTTCGTCTTGTGTAGTCGAACTTGACGGTTCGTCGGCGACTCGAAGGGGTACTCGTTTCTTCCAAAGGTAGTGGTGCACGTTCCTGGACAAACCCAACAGTGCAAGGAAACACACACAAAAAAAATAAACAAAAACGGCAGCACGACGGGGCGACGAGGCCACCGCAGCGGCATGGCGAAGAGGAGGCAGGGCCTCGGGCGCTCGGAGCAGAGGATGCAGGAGACGAGGCAGAGCTTCGGGAGCTCGAGCGGGGAGGCCGGCTGCTGCATGGCCCTGGCGAGCTGGAGGACGGGGCAGCACACGGCGCTGGAAGGAGATGCGGCCCGGGGCGGAGGGCGCGCTGGATTTGGCGAGCTGGGGCGATGGAGGAGGAGGCACGGGAGAGGAGGGCTTCTAGCCGGCCCGCGGCGACGAGCTGCGGCTGGAGGAAGCCACGGCGCGCTGGTGCTGGCTCCTGGCGCGGAGGCAGCCAGGCGCGGGGGAAGCCGAAGGGAGGCAGGCGCTCCTGGCCGGCCCGGCGGCTCGCGGCATGGAGGCGAGGCAGCTGCGGCTAAGATCGGGGCTCAAGGCTGCTGGCGACCATGGCGCTAGAGAGGCGCCAGGCGCTGGTGACGGATTGCCGCGGCGGAAGGCGCACGCTGCGGTGGGAGATCGAAGGGGAAGGGCTCGGTCGAGCGACTGACGGCGCAGGGAGGAAATGAGAGGGAGATGTCGGTCGGGTCAGGTGCAGGCTAGGGTTAGCGGTCGGCCAAAGGGCCAGTGGCCTGGAGATGGGCCTGGCTGCTGGCTAAAGGAAAGAATGGGCCAGGAGGCTTGTGGCTGGGCTGCCGGCTAGCTGCGGCTGCACTTCTTCTTTTTCTTTATCAGAAAAGAAAGAGGAAAGAGGAAAAAGAAAAGGAGGCTTGGGGAAAAAATACTGAATGGGGATAATTTTCCCGAACTCATAAAAATGAGTTTGATCCAAGAAAATTATAAATGGCATGATCAAAAGAATATAAATTCAAACCCATTTGAATTTAATTCAAATGGATTGAACTAAGACTTGATTATAGAAGTGTCCAAAAATGTTCGAATTTTTGGAGGAACCTCGATAAACGAGAAAAGGAATATAGGGAAGGTTTGACGGAGAAACTTGAAGTGAAATAGGCATGGGGAAAATATATGCAAGTGTGTTGGTTAATCCCAAACAAATGGAATATTATTATATAGCTCCCTAATAATATTGAGAGGCTTTTATATGTTATAAAGAGAAGTCATCCTCCCCTCGATTTAAATGGACCGAAGGTCCACACGATTTATTTAGTTGCAACAATTAATGACATGATGGCATGATGACATGATGCAATGCAAAAATAAAAACAGAGCAAGCAAATAAAACACACGGCGAACCCGGAACATCTGGAATCTTCTGGAATATTCTGGAATCTTCTGGGACGTCGGTCTTCGGGCGTCACAACTCTCCCACACTAACAGAGGATCTCGACCCGAGATCCTAGAGATAGCACCGGATAAAACAAAAAAGAAGAGGTAAACAAAGTTGCTTCTTTGACAGACGAGTGAAACCATGAACCTTGAGAGGTTGAACAAATTGAAAGAAGAATACAACGGAGATGAACGAAGATGAAAACACTCCTTTAGAAAAGAGAAACAAGGAGCATTATGAGAACCTAAAAGGTTGAAAGACATGAAACAAGAGCTCACGGACGGAAAGAATATGAAACCGCAATGGTATGGTCAAGGAATAAGAATGACAAAATTTGGGCAGCACTCCATCTGAAAATGGAAGGAATTAACAAGAACTTGCCAAGTTGGGATGATACTTGAAGAAATCAACAGCATATTGCCTCCGAAACAATTGAAAGAATGGCACAAGGTTAAGAAAGATTCAGACATCACTCCGGTTGAAAAGAGAGGCAAAGTTGGTAAGATGGGAAATCTTGAATGAAGAATACAACACTCCGGTTAAATGGACAAGCAAGGAAAAAAAACATCATATCGATAAAACGATATGATGGTTTGGATAGAGCAACATCACAATGCCTCCGGAATGAAAGAATAGAATATAGATCGTTGTAAAGAAAAGAATGGAGAAGAAAAAGACAGCTTCTCTCAATATTGAATTTGAAAGAGCATCCTTACGAAGAAGGGTTGAACGGAGTTGTTGGGAAATCAACAACGAAAGAATAAGCTCGTTGTGGGCTTATGGAAAACATCTCAACATTAAGAGGTGACATGCTGCCACTAACGGAAACAATTGATTGGATTGAGATCAGCCAGGAGTCGATAAAATTATCTCACCGGAATGATTAATGAAGAACTTGGGTCATTTATAAGCACCATAATAGCAACAATTCTCAGGGAAAGCTTTTAGGTGAAATACAACCCAAGATAACTCCAATGAATAAATTGAAGGGTTGAAAAGATCTCCTGAACAAAGAAAATGATGGTTTTAAATATCTCATACTTGATAACTCGTGAATCATGAAACATGAAGGAATTTTCAAGAATGACATAACACCATCTGTAAAGATAAGGTAGAAAGGATTTTAATTGGAAGCATGATGAAGAATGCTTGAGCTCCAACAAGAATCTTGATGAAGACTTCAAGGATTAATTAAATCTTGATGAACCACCATGAAGAACTCCGGTAATGAAAGCATGAGAAGTGAAAGATGAAAAGAATAAGATTCAAGGCCTGCGATGAATTAGATTGAGCTTTGAAATGATGTAATTGAAATAGCTTGAAGCTCCGGAAAACAAGATGAACAACTTGAAACCTAGAATTTATTCCTCATGAATAAACTCTAAAAAAGGGATTAATCCACTTGGATGAAATAAGAATAAGAATTATGTCATGCTTATCCTTCACCAATTTAAATTGATGACAACCAAAGGATTTGGCATACTACTTATTCTCGTTGGAAAGAATTAAGAGAGATCTCGCACAAGCTTGGGTAAAGTCTTCAACGAACCACCGGTAGGATTATGAAAAGAACAATGAATTAAAATGATAACAAGGAAGAGTAAACTTGAAAGAACCACCGTAAGAATAAGGAGACGAATGAAGAGACATCAATGAAGAATATTTGGAGGACGAAGTTGCAAACAGGGAACGAAGAAATCTTCTGAAATGATGGCCTTCGGAGGATCCCAATGGAAAGAATTCATGAAATGCTTTGGATGGTTAGAAAGAATTCCTCACAATCTAAAACAATTATGAGGATGGCGTGAAGCTAGAACCACGAATCTTCAAGAAGAACGGGCCAAGATTTAAGAGAAACTCTTCTCCGATCTTGAGATGTTGAAAATGAAGACGAGAAATGCCATTAAGAATTGTTGAGCACTCCGGAATGAAGAATTAAAAAGGTTGAACCAACGAAATAAAAGAATTTGAAAGCGATCTTGGAGAAGGCATGTGGCTGATGGAATCCATACTTACGTCACAATTTGAAAGAATTCTCCGGAAAAATAAGAAGAGTCAGGTAAGATCCTGGGAAAAGACCTGTGGGTTAGGGCCCACTCAAAGAAATCACCGTTGAAAAGATTGCTTAAGATATATTGCACCTGATGAATTAAAAGGCTTGAATAATACGATAATCTCAAATAGCTTGAACGGATTAAGAATGGAATTATGAATCTTGATCACTCCGGATATGAATAACAAGAGGAGAATGATTAATTGGTGCACCGGAATAATAAAGCATTGTGAAAAGAGGAAAAGGATAAGATCATCACCGAAATCTTGAATTACATCCACCGGCAGAATTTGAGAACAAAAGAATGATGACTTGAAGCTCTTGAGCATCTTCATGATAATTCACCGGATAAGAACATTGAAGGAAATGAATGAAGAAACCTCACATGAATAAAATGGATACTTCATCTGAGAATTTCTGTGTCGGTGTACTAAGGTAGGGGTACCTTAGTACCCCAACTTGTGCACGGGCAGTTGCAGCTTCCCGCGGCAGGGTTTACCGCGTGCTCGCCGGAGACCTTTCTGCTCCTTATTAAACCATTCAAAAACAAAGTATACAAGGAAGAAGATCGAGACCCCGGCAAGAGGAGCTTGCCGGGAAGGCCGTACCAGGCTCAAGATTACCTCACTAGCACAAGGCCGTGGCAAGAGGAGCTTGCCAGGAAGACCAGAAGATTCCATCATAGAAGACCCGGCAAGGGCCCGGGGAGCGGCAAGCTCCCGGGCCCGGCAAGATCAAGGCCCCGGCAAGGTGCTTGCCGGGAAGGCTGCGCTGTGTGCCCGCGCTCCAGCTCATCGGCCCACGCGTCGCCCTGGGGCCTATCCAGGGACGCGTGGCGGATGGCTGTGCAGCCTAGGGGGACACGGTGGCACTCCACGGTGGTGGATACATCGCCGTGGCGGACGGAGACGCTAAGGCGGGAGCTTTTGGGGTCGACGGCGACGGGCATTAAATGCCCTGGTCCCCCACTGTCAAAGTAGGTATAGACCACTGTTCTGCACTGTAGCTCCACTGTTCCCGCACTGTTACAACTACCACCTCTTTTACGTTTTTACCCCTTTCTCCTACGTTGACACCTGTCGGTGACCCCTTACACTATAAAAGGAGGCCCACGCACAACGGGGAGGGGGTTCGGAACCTAGATCACTCACACGCTCGGTGTAGCTGCTTCTTCAAGCTCCCGAGCTCTCCAACTCAATACACAACTAAGCAGGAGTAGGGTTTTACGCGTCTACCGCGGCCCGAACCTGGGTAAAACTGCCCGCGTGCTCGCTACGATCTGCTCTTCGTGCTCCCTCCGCCCTCGTACCGCACAGACAAGGGGCTCCGGTCCCATAGGTGTTCGTGGCGGACAGTTTCCCCCGACATCTTTGGCGCGCCAGGTAGGGGGCGTCGAGGTTGTGCGAACCTGATCCGGCGTTCGCGCGGGCGCATTCTTCATCAACCTCTCCAGCTTCATCAGCAACTTCACCAGCGACAACTCCATGGCCCCGAAGAAGAAAGCTTCGGAGGTCGGAGGCCCGTCTGCGTCTCACCCGCCGCCACCAGAGCCAACGGTGGGCGGGGGAGACGCCGTCGGAAGGGTGGTCGCCGGCGAGGACACTCACGGCGCCACCAGATCCAAGAACAGAACGGATGACCGAACCTCGGTCTCCGTGGACGCACGGCGTCCCTCTCAGCACACAACGACCCAGCAGCGCCATGTCACGGGAGGTGGCATCCGCTTGCTGGGGCAAGGCCAAACCGGAGGCTCGCGGGACGCCCCGGACCCCCGTCCGGGCACAAGCAAAGCGAAGGCGTCGGCGCGGGACCCCGCTCCTTCTAACGTCGTTAGAAGTCCGAGCGTATCCCGCTCCTCGCACCGCTCACCCGCGTTCCCCTCCACTCCAGCGGTAGCGCTCGCAAGAGCGCAACTGCTCCTCGACTTTCCTCCAGCGGCCGACAAGGCCGAAGAATGGAGGGCCACCATCCAGAGCCTGATAGACTTCGCCAACAACGATTCTCCACAGCAGCCGTCGACCTCACGGCCGCGGCAAGCTGAGAAGACGAAGGCTGACGGCGACAAGACTGCCGGGGGTGCGACAAGCGTGCACTCCCCGCCGCAGAAGCAGAAGACGCCGCCCCGCCGGAACAACGCCGACGACGGCTCCACGGCCTCGTCGGACCCGCGGGCCCGTCGGGACCAGCGCCAAGTCCTCGACGACCGGCGAGAAGAAGACGCTCGGACCACAATCGAGCGCCGCCGAGAAGCTCGGCGACAATCAGACAAGAGAGCTGGGAACACTGTCGACGCGCACGCGCCCGGTGAGCCAGGCGACTTGCCGTACGCGGCAGGCTGCCCTGCGTTCACCCGCGAGCTGCGGCGCGTCCAGTGGCCCAGCATGAAGAATTTTAAGCCCGACGTACCGGAGAAGTACGATGGCAAGATGCACCCCTCGGAATTCCTCAGCGTCTACACCATCGCAGTTCAAGCTGCCGGGGGGCGCGACGAGAAGATCTTGGCAAACTACTTCCCGCTCGTGCTAAAGCCGAACGTCCGTTCGTGGCTTATGCACTTGCCGGAAGGTTCTATCTCTTCTTGGGCCGACCTTTGCCACCAATTTGTTGGCGCCTTCACCGGCGGCCACAAACCCCATGGCCAGGAGAGCGATCTCCACATCTTGGCCCAGAAGGAAGGCGAGACCCTGCGCAAGTACATCCAACGCTTCAGCCGTGTGCAACACAACATCCCTGATGTCCACCCTGCCGCGGTTATCAGCGCGTTCCACCAGAACGTGCGTAACCGCCGCATGCGTGAGGAAATGGCGATGACCAAGATTCGGGACGTCAGCGAGCTCTACGCTCTTGCTGACAAGTGCGCACGCGCAGAAGAGGGGAGGAGACTCCCCGGAGAGGATGCTGGCGCAGGAGGAAGCGACAGCGACGACGCCGCCCCGGCAAAGAAGAGCCGGCGGCGGAATAACAGAAGGAAAGGCAAGAAAGAGGTGCTTGCCGTCGAGAAGTCCGGCAAGGAGGCCCCCGCCAAGCAAGCGCAGGCTGGCGGCTCCGGCAAGGAGCCTGCCCCTGCAGCGGCGGCCGACAAGCCGGGCAGCTCCGACAAGCAATACTGTAAGATCCACCGCACCAAGGGTCACGATCTCTCCAACTGCAAGCGCGTCGAGTACCTCGTCGAGCAGCAGAAAGCTGAGTACGAGAGGCGCGACAAGGAGAAGGCCCAAGGTGGCGGGGAGGAGACAAGCAAGAAGCGGCCGTTCAACGGCCGGGGAGGGCGCCGCGGCAAGGCCAAGCAGCGGCAAGGAGATCGACCTCCCCGGGGCCGCGACAAGGACGAAGAGGACGACGATGAAGACATGGAGGACGAGGATAACAGCGAGCAGGAGTTCCAGAAGGCCACGGAGGTCCTGTGCGTCGACGGTGGCGCCTCTCTGCACACCTCCCACCGCCAACTCAAGCAATGGGTGCGTGAGGTGAACGCAGCGGAGCCGCCCGTGGAGTCGCGCAGGCTCCTCAAATGGTCCAACACGCCCATCATTTTTGATCTTGAGGATCACCCTGACCGCACCACTGCGGTCGGGTGCTTGCCGATGCTGGTCTCACCCACCATCCGCAACCTCAAGGTCACCAAAATGTTGGTTGACGGCGGGGCCGGGCTGAACTTGATCTCCTCTGCTGTGATCAAGAAACTCCAGATTCAAGATGGCGAGCTCGAAGAAACCGGTTCATTCCAAGGAATCAACCCGGGAAGGAGCAAGCCCAAGGGAAAGATCACTCTGCCGGTGACCTTTGGCGGGGAGCTCAACTTCAGGACTGAGCGCATCACCTTCGACGTCGCCGATATTCCATTGCCCTACAATGGAATACTTGGCCGTCCTGCCCTCGCCAAGTTCATGGCAGCTTCCCATTATGCTTACAACGTGCTCAAGATGCCGGGGCCGATAAGCGTCATCACTGTCCACGGCGACAAGAAGGACGCGCTTATCTGCGCCGACAAGATCTACCGGGAAGCGGCAGCTGCGGCCGAGAAGGACACTCTTGCCGCTGAAGCTCCCGGGGGGAAGAAGACGAAGACCAAGTCCGGCAAGTGCTCTGGGACCTACTCCGGCAACCGCACCTCTTTGGAGTGCTGCGCTGCCGTCGAGGACGTTCCATCGAGCTCCACCGGCAAGAGTAAGAAAGGAATGGCCGCTCCTCCGGCAACCAGGAAAGTGTCCGCAAAGGAGGACGGCACTGGTGGTACCTTCACCATCAGTGCCACCCTTGACAGCAAATAGGAAAGCGCGCTCGTTGCCTTCCTGCGGGCGAATGTCGATGTGTTTGCCTGGCAACCATCTGACATCCCCGGTGTTCCCAGGAAGGTGATTGAGCACAAACTTGCTGTGTGTCCTCATGCGCGGCCCATCAAGCAGAAAGTGAGGAAGCAAGCCGTGGAGCGCCAAGAGTTCATCAACGAAGAAATCAAGAAGCTAGAAGCAGCAGGCCTAGTTAGAGGTGTGATCCATCCGACGTGGTTGGCAAATCCAGTCGTCGTGCGCAAGGCCAACGGGAAATGGAGACTGTGTATAGACTTCACCGATGTGAATAAAGCATGTCCCAAGGATCCATTCCCTTTGCCGCGCATTGACCAGATCGTTGACTCCACTGCCGGATGTGAGCTACTCTGTTTTCTTGATGCATACTCAGGCTATCACCAGATTTTCATGGCCAAGGAGGATGAAGAGAAGACTGCATTTATCACTCCATGTGGCACTTATTGCTTTATTCGCATGCCATTTGGATTGAAGAATGCAGGCTCAACCTTTGCAAGGGTAGTATACACTGCTTTTGAGCCACAGATCCATAGAAATGTAGAAGCTTACATGGATGACATCGTGGTGAAGAGCAAGAGCAAGGAAACCCTGATCCAAGATTTGGAGGAGACGTTTCAGAACCTGCGCAGGATACAGCTCAAGTTGAACCCTGAGAAGTGCGTCTTTGGAGTCCCCTCCGGCAAGCTTCTCGGGTTCTTTGTATCACAGAGGGGGATTGAAGCCAACCCCGACAAGATTAAAGCCATTGAGCAGATAGAGGCCCCAAAGCGCGTCAAGGATGTCAGAAGGCTTGCAGGTTGTGTGGCTGCCCTCAGTAGGTTCATTTCAAAGTCTGCAGAACGCGCCCTACCTTTCTTCAAAATCTTGAAGAAGGCAGGTCCCATGAAGTGGACTCCGGAAGCGGAGGCGGCGTTGCAGGATTTGAAACGGTACCTGTCCTCCACTCCTATACTTGTCGCACCTAGACCACAGGAAAAGTTGTTGCTATACTTAGCGGCAACCAACCAGGTGGTTAGTGCTGCGTTAGTAGCGGAGAGGGAGTCCGACGAGGAGCCAGCACCACCGGCAAGCGAATCCAGCGACAAGCAGGGGGCTGCTCCGGCGAGCTCTGGCCCCGACAAGGATGACTCTGCGCAGGAGCAAGGAGAGGTGCGGAAGAAGATGGTGCAGCGCCCAGTGTATTTTGTAAGTTCCCTTCTCCAGGGGGCTAGATCAAGATACTCTGGTGTGCAAAAATTGCTTTTCGGCCTCCTCATGGCCTCGAGAAAGCTGCGCCATTACTTCCAAGCCCATGAGATAACAGTGGTCACTCGCTTTCCCCTGAAGAGGATATTGCACAACCCAGAAGCAACAGGCAGGATCGTTGAGTGGGCACTGGAGCTGTCGAGCTTTGGACTCAAGTTTGAAAGTACTTCAACCATACAGAGCCGAGCCTTGGCAGAATTCATAGCTGAGTGGACTCCAACGCCCGATGAAGAAGTTCAAGAAACAAGCACACCCGTACAAGAAGCAACAAGTGAATGGGTAATGTATTTTGACGGTGCCTTCTCGCTGCAAGGCGCCGGTGCTGGCGTGGTACTCATCGCGCCCACCGGAGAGCACCTCAAATATGTTATCCAGATGCACTTTCCCAGGGAGCAAGCGACAAACAACACTGCAGAATATGAAGGCTTGCTTGCTGGCCTCAGAATTGCGGCCGAACTTGGGATCAGGAAGCTGATTGTGCGGGGAGATTCTCAGTTGGTGGTCCGGCAAGTCAACAAGAGCTATCAGAGCCCTTTGATGGAAGCTTATGTCGATGAAGTGAGGAAGCTTGAGGAGCACTTTGAAGGTCTGCAGATGGAGCACGTCCCGAGGGCTCAAAATGAAATTGCAGATGGCCTTTCAAAGTGTGCCGCAATGAAGTTACCTGTGGAACCAGGAACCTTCTTGCTCAAGCTGACTCAGCCATCCGTTACACCATCAATTGGGCAGTCCAAGAAGAGGAGGTTGGTCTCCGGCGACTACTTGCCGGCGGATCTTCCAGAAACCGCCGCCAAGGTCCCCAAGATCAACAACAAAAACGCTGAGGAACAGATTGCCCCTGTAAGCCCTCGGGCTTGTACAGTTGAAGCAAGTGTTCCCGACAAGCCTCGCCCCGGCGAGCTTGCCGGGGGACCATCAGCTCCGCCAGGGCCAGAGGTCCTCGCCGTAGAAGCTGAGGTTCCCGCAGCGGCCCTCGAGCCTTTAGTCCTTGCCGTCGAGCCTCAGGCTCCGGCATGGGCACAGCAGATCGTCCGTTTCCTTCAAACTGGAGAACTTCCCGACGACCCTCAAGAAATAGAGAAGATAACCAGGCAGTCAAGTATGTACCAGTTCGTGGATAACGAGCTGTACAGAAGACGACTCAATGGTGTCAGGTTGAAGTGTATCTCCAGGGAAGATGGACAGAAGCTGTTGGCGGAAATACACGGAGGCATATGCGGCCACCACATTGGCGCAAGGGCGCTTGCCGGGAAAGCTTTCCGGCAAGGGTTCTTTTGGCAAGAAGCCCTCCAAGATGCAACTGCACTAGTAACCAAGTGTGAAGCGTGCCAGTTCCATGCAAAGCAGATTCATCAGCCAGCTCAAGCTCTCCAAACAATCCCTTTGTCCTGGCCCTTCTCGGTCTGGGGGCTCGATATCCTCGGCCCCTTCCCCCGAGCCGTCGGGGGCTTTGAGTACTTGTATGTTGCAATCGACAAGTTCACAAAGTGGCCAGAAGTGGAGCCGGTGAGAAAGGTGACAGCACAGTCAGCAGTCAGGTTCTTCAGGTCGATTGTTTGCCGTTTCGGGATCCCTAACAGGATCATCACCGACAACGGTACGCAATTCACTAGTCGCACCTTCATGCAGTACGTCCAAGACCTTGGCGCCAAGGTCTGTTTCGCTTCTGTTGCTCACCCGAGGAGCAACGGTCAAGCGGAGAGGGCGAATGCTGAAGTGCTGCGCGGACTCAAGACGAGGACCTTTGACAGGCTGCGCAAGTGCGGAAGAAATTGGATAGAGGAGCTACCGGTGGCTCTTTGGTCAATCAGAACGACACCAAGTCGAGCCACCGGACAGACACCCTTTGCTCTAGTTTATGGAGCAGAGGCAGTTCTCCCCACGGAACTCGTATACGGATCTCCTCGAGTGCTCGCTTATGATGAGCTCGAGCAAGAGCAACTGCGGCAAGATGACGCATTGCTCCTCGAGGAGGGACGTCTCCAGGCTGCTGTACGAGCTGCTCGATACCAGCAAGCCTTGCGTCGCTACCATAGCCGCAAGGTCAAGGCCAGGAGTCTCGAGGAAGGCGACCTTGTTCTTCGGCGTGTTCAGTCCGCCAAGAATTCCAACAAGTTGACGCCGAAGTGGGAAGGCCCTTATCGGGTGAGACAAGTTACGGGCCCGGCGCTGTCCGCCTCGAGACCGAAGAAGGCTTACCGGTGAGCAACTCCTGGAACATAGAGCATCTTCGCAAGTTTCACCCATAAGGCGCGGTTGCCGTGATCCGCTCCGGCAACCACCTTTTGTACAAGCTTTGCCGCTGTTGCATGTAACCCTTTGTACAAAGCCGGGCGCAGACCCCGTGCATCAGTAAAGTTTTTGTGTTTTTCGCACCGATTGCCTTTTGCATGCTTCTCTTTGCTATTTGCATGTTCTGTTTGGCATTTGGTGCAACACTCAAATGTACGGTAAGCATTAGCACGCCGAAAGGCCATATACTTGTTTCCCTCTCCCTTTTCTTTCCTCTTAAGCAGAAGGAACGTTCCTCGCGCACAAGTTTGCCGGGGGGGGAAGGAGGTGGAGGAGGAACCAAGTGCTGTTCAAGAAAGAGAAGCCTTGCCGGAAAGCAAGCAATATAAGCAAGCAACATATGAAAGATAAGTTGTTAGAATTTGACCAGTTCAAATTTTAAATTTTAGTTGTCTTCCTTGAACAATCACACTTTGTATGGAAAACCTGTGCGCGGAGGAACCTACCCGTAGCTTGCCGCACCCTTATCTTGTTTTCGAGTTCGCTCAACGATTTAAGTGAGCTGCGACAAGTGTCGCGCCCTTGCTTCGTTTCCGAGTACGCTCAGCAAGCTAAGTGCGTTGCGACTAGCCGCGGCGAGGTTACTTGCCGGTGAAGACCTTGGCCAGCAGGCTGCTCAGGGTCCAGCACTCAGCGCTCGCGGCAAAGGCCCCTTGCTGGCAAGCTCCCCGGGAGCGTAGGGTGAAAAAACGTACAAAGTCAAGGATTAAGACAAGGAAGATAACATTGCACTACTTGATCAAAATGAGATAAATATCTTACAAAGGATAACTTGTCGCAATGGACTAATGAGTTCATAACCTAATGTGCAGCAGTAAAAAGATAAAGATAATGGAGGCCTAATCTACGCGGTCGCCCTCCTTCCTGCCGAGCTTAGCCACCTTGGCGATGATGTGGGCGACCTGCTCCTTCAGGGCCTCCGTGTCCGCATCAGCCGGCAAGCTGCGAAGAACGTTGGTGAGATTGATCCCCGGGTTGCGGTACACGATCTTCGTCAGCACCCGCTCCAGAGTTCCCGCGCAGAGCAGGCGCGACTCCTCGGCCAGCTGCGCGGGGATTCGGTTCCGGAGACCTGCCAGGGCCGGCGCGATCCCTCTGAAAAAGAGGCTGAGCTTGGCGCTGTGCGGGAGATCCGGATCCGGCGAGTAGATGAGATGTTCGACCTTCAGCGCCAGCAGCTCCTGGTCAATGTTGGACGCAGAAGAAACCAAGTCTTCGGTCCATACCTCAATGGTCTGGCGGAAGAGCTCGGATGCCTTGTTGACGCTGTCCACCAAGGTCCGCTCCTTGCGGAGCTCCTCCTTCAGCTTGGTCTCCTGAGCCCGGGCAGCGTCGAGCGAATCCTTCAGAGTAGTGACCTTCAGCTCCAAGTCCTCGATGGAGTCCTTGGCGGCCTTCAACTCGTCGCCCCTCTTGGAAAGGCTCACCTGAAGCTCTGAATTCGTGTGGGCGTCTTTCTCACGCTCCGTGATGAGCGCGGCAACCTTCTCCGCGCTCACCTTCAGCGCCTTCTCCAGCTGCTCAACCTTGGCGGAGAGCTCCTTCTTGGCGTCTTCTGCGGCAACCGCGGCGGCTTTCGCCTCCTTCAATTCCCCGCCAAGGGCGGCCTCGCGAGCGGCAAGGTCCTCCTCATGGGAATCGAGCTCGACCTTCCGCTGCGCGAGCTCTCCTTCTCGCCGGGACAGCTCCACCCCGGCGAGCCGCTGCTGTTCCTCAGCTTCGGCCTTCTCGAGCACCCATTCCTGATACTCGCCGGCGAGACGCTCGCGCTCCTCCGCCACCTCGCGGAGGGCCGCCTGGTTGGCGGCGCTGAGCTCTGCCGCGCGCCTCTCCATCTCCGCGGCGGCCTTGGCGGCAAGGGCTTCCCGGGAGGCGAGCTTTGCCTGCCTGGCCCGGTAAAGGGCCAGGAGCTGGTGGAGTAGCTTTTCCTCCTCAGGCCCTTCGCTCCCGCCGGGCGCCTCGACGATCTTCAGGCCCGCGGAGGCGAGGATTTCTCCGTCAAACGCCTCGCCCTCCGCGGGAGCTCGCGATGAAGACCCCCAAGGCATCTGGATGAAGACGCCATTGGGGGCCTCAAGGTAATAGCCCTGCTCCTTGCTGGCGGAGGAGTCGGCGGCCGGTGCAGCATCTGATGCTCCCGCCACCTCCGGGTCGGCGGTGCGGTCGCCGTCCCCCTCCCCGGCCGCTCCGTCCGCAGCCGGAGCGGTCTCCTGCGCGGCCGGCTCGGCGGCCTCGGCCATCTCCTCGACGACAGGGACGTCGCCGCCGCCGCCCTGCGCGCCCTCCTCGTCCTCGATGTTGATGACCTCAGTCTCCATCGGCTCGGGAGGAGGATCTAAAAAGAAAAAGAAGAAAAAGAAATTCAAGACTCAAGCAAATATCCAAAAAGAGGCAAGACCAAGAAGACAAACTACAGAACATACCTTGGCGGACGTCCTCAGCGGCGGGCTCCCTCGCCGGGGAGCTCGGCCTTGGCGGAGTGGCCACCCTCGCCGGGCTGCTCGCCCTTGGCGGGGTACTCTGCCTTGGCGGAGTACCCACCCTTGGCGAAGCACTCTCCCTTGCCGGAGAGTTCTGCCTTGGCGGGGACGGCGGGGCCTGCGGCTCCTCGACGACGGTCTCCGGGCGCTCTTCCCGCTGCGGCTCCACCTCTGCACAAATCAAGATAAGAAACGTTAAGATAATGAAAGAAGACGAAATCCTCAGGCGTACCCCGACAAGCGAAAGAATAAACCCCAGACTTACGCTGGGGGCTGCGCTGGGGGCTGCGCTGGGGGCTGCTCCTCGGAGCAGCGCTCTGGTCCGGCAGGCTCGGCTCCGGCACACCTCCTGTTTCCGCGGCGACTGAGTCTTCCGCGGCCTCGACCACAGGCGCCTTGGCCTTCTTCGCCGCGCGCTGAGTCAAGGTCCTGAAATCAAAGCAATGAACAGAGTCAGCATCAACAGAAATCAAGACAAAACTCGAGAAGGCGTAAGGTCCTGGATCCTTACTCCTGGTCCTCCTCGTCGTCCTCGCTCAGGGCGGAGAAGTCGTACTCCACCGTGGGCGCGTCGGCGCGAGGAGCGGAAGACGAAGATTCCCTCGGGCGCTTGGCGATCCCGGGGGCTGGGGGCTGCGAAGCCCCAGCCCCTGTGGTAGCCAAGGCCCGAGGAGCGGGCGGAGCCGCTGCTCCGCTCCGAGAAGACCCCTGCCGGCTTGGCGCCGGCCTGCGAGACGCCTCCGTCGTGGCCCGCGCGCGAGCCGCCTCTGCTGCGGCTGGTACGCCGGTCGCCCTTGGCGCGGCTTGGCTCCCCCGGGGAGCTGCCCGGCGAGTTGGTTGTTGCCGGGGCGCCTGCGCCCTTTCCCCCGTTGCCGTCTTGCGGAGACGCTTCGGTGGGGACTGCCTTGGGCTTGCCGGGGGCGGGGAGCTCTCCGACGAGGAGAGGTCGTCGGTGTAGAGCTCCGTAGATCCGCCGGAGTCCTCGGCCTCCTCCTCCTCCTCCTCTTCCCCGGCCGGCTCACTGGGCCCAGCGCCCTGCGCTGCGGCCCCCTTTCCCTTGGCGCCTCCTCCCCTCGCGGCGCCTCTGCTCCCTCCGGCGGCACCCTCCATTGCCGCGGCCTCGGCCACGATTCCGTGGATCCCGGAGTGCCTCAGAGAGGGGACCCCGGCGAGCGCGTCGGGAGGGAGCTGCAGCAATCTGCGGATCTCCGCCTCCTCAGCCTGGCTGGTCGCATCCGCAACCTCCGCCTCTTCAGGCGTGTATCCAAAAATTCCTGCCGCCGCGGCTGCGGCGGCCTCTTCAGCCCGAGAAGCCATGTAGGCAATCTCCTGGTCGGTGGTGTCCCGCGTATGCTCCTTGAGGTCGTTCTTGTTCTTCGCCACCTCCGCGAGGTTGTCGTAGAAGTTGAGGACGTCGATGGGCTTGGGCGCGATCCACGTGCGGTCCACGCCGTGCGAGTCACACATGGGCATCATGGCGAGGATACGGTCCCGGACGATGTTGTTGCAGAGCGGCACCACTTCCCGGGGAGGTCTGAACCACTCAGGGTGTGCCGGGTCGTACTTGAAGAGTTCCCGGACCATCCCCTTCAGCTCCAGCGTGGTGAAGTTGAAGTTGAGCCCGGGGCGCAGCCTCATTATGTCCGCCGGGCCACCGTACTCCCAAGCCGGCCTCTTCCTGTCTTGGAGGGGGGCGATGCGGCGGCGAAGGAAGTCTGCGCCCACCTCAGCAATGGACAGCTTGGCCATCCGAAGACGAAGAATCCGGACGAGGGCGATGTCGAGCTTGATATCGTCCGAGTCCAGCTCGCTCCAATCCCTGCCGCGCACGATGGGAGTTGTGCGCGGCGCGGTGAAGGACTGCGGCGCGTCCTCAACAATCCAGCACCACTCCGCGCGCCACTCCTCCCACTTGCCGCGGAGCTCCCCCGGCAAGTAGGATCCCTTCTTATTCAGACGGAAAACCCAAGAAATTCCTCCGGAGAGGGGGGCGTCGGCCTCTGCTCTAGGAGTGAAGAAGTGCCTAAAAAGCGCTACGTTTGGGTGTACTCCTATGAAGTTTTCGCACATGTGTGCGAAAACCGCCATGGTGAGGATGGCGTTGGGGGTGAAGTCAAGCAGATGGAAGCCGTATGTGTGCATAATGTCGCAGAAGAAGTTTGAGAAAGGAGGGCAAAGACCACAGTGAAAGAAGGCTGCGAAGAAGTAATACCCGCCGGGATAGCTGTCCTTGGCGGCGGCCGGATACGCTAGGGTGCGGGGGTGCGCCTTGGTTTCCTTGGCCCAGAACAAGTAGTACTTGTTCCAGAGCTCCCGCACGCCGAGCTTCGGCGGAAAGACGAGGTGCTGCTTCCGGTACGCGGCGAGCTTCGCTGCTTGCTCCGACTTCTCCCTCTTGGATTTCTCCGCCTTCGCCTTGTCGGTCTTTGGGGCCATGGCGGACGCGGCGGAAGGAGGGGGACGAAGAGCTCGGCGGCGGCGGAGGCGTGGAGGCAGAGCGCAAGAGAGATCTCTGGAGGAGGAAGACGATGCAATGAAAGCGCAAGGAGGGGAACCGCGCCCGCTTCCTCTGCTTTTATGGGGGAATGGGGGGGCGTTTCGCCCTTTCCATTAAGAGATCGTGGGCACGTCCCATCCCACGACGCCGCGATCGACGCGTGCCGTTACGGTGGGGTGCGGCAGATACGGAAGTGGATTCGGCGCGCCGCGGGCCGCGGGTGCCCGTGCACTGTTTTGGGCCTGGCCCAACAGCGCTCGGCACCGTGTGTGGCCCAGGCCCGGGGGCTCCTGTCGGTGTACTAAGGTAGGGGTACCTTAGTACCCCAACTTGTGCACGGGCAGTTGCAGCTTCCCGCGGCAGGGTTTACCGCGTGCTCGCCGGAGACCTTTCTGCTCCTTATTAAACCATTCAAAAACAAAGTATACAAGGAAGAAGATCGAGACCCCGGCAAGAGGAGCTTGCCGGGAAGGCCGTACCAGGCTCAAGATTACCTCACTAGCACAAGGCCCTGGCAAGAGGAGCTTGCCAGGAAGACCATAAGATTCCATCATAGAAGACCCGGCAAGGGCCCGGGGAGCGGCAAGCTCCCGGGCCCGGCAAGATCAAGGCCCCGGCAAGGTGCTTGCCGGGAAGGCTGCGCTGTGTGCCCGCGCTCCAGCTCATCGGCCCACGCGTCGCCCTGGGGCCTATCCAGGGACGCGTGGCGGATGGCTGTGCAGCCTAGGGGGACACGGTGGCACTCCACGGTGGTGGGTACATCGCCGTGGCGGACGGAGACGCTAAGGCGGGAGCTTTTGGGGTCGACGGCGACGGGCATTAAATGCCCTGGTCCCCCACTGTCAAAGTAGGTATAGACCACTGTTCTGCACTGTAGCTCCACTGTTCCCGCACTGTTACAACTACCACCTCTTTTACGTTTTTACCCCTTTCTCCTACGTTGACACCTGTCGGTGACCCCTTACACTATAAAAGGAGGCCCACGCACAACGGGGAGGGGGTTCGGAACCTAGATCACTCACACGCTCGGTGTAGCTGCTTCTTCAAGCTCCCGAGCTCTCCAACTCAATACACAACTAAGCAGGAGTAGGGTTTTACGCGTCTACCGCGGCCCGAACCTGGGTAAAACTGCCCGCGTGCTCGCTACGATCTGCTCTTCGTGCTCCCTCCGCCCTCGTACCGCACAGACAAGGGGCTCCGGTCCCATAGGTGTTCGTGGCGGACAGTTTCCCCCGACATTCTGGCTCCAAGAAGAAGAAGGGTGGGAGGGTGGGGAAAAAGAAAGACAACTTGAGATGAATGAATACAGACAAATCGTCAGATTTCTCAACGACGTCCGTATGGAATAACTTGAAGAGAAGGCACACCGGTTGAAAAAGAATTTAATATGAAAATCTTGATGATCAAGAAGGATTAGCACTCCCATAGAAATATGAGAACACCGATTAGGAAGGGTATGGAATCAACATTTGACATCGAAGCAACTCGAATACCAGAATAAAAACGAAAACAAAGGATAGATGTGTTTATGAAGAAGATTATGTTGCAACATATCTATCCGAACAGAGAGTTGAACGAATGAATTCCGCAGGTACATCAACTTGACGAGAAGCCACTTGGAGAACAAAAGATAAATAAAAAGGAACAAGGAACAGATAGAACAAACACAAGATAGAAGCTTCATTCCACATCTTCGTGTTGAAAGCTCATGGAACGTGTTACAAAAGGGTTTTGCAATCCCCGGATCAGCATAGCCAAGGACCCTTTAAGATGCAACTCCCCATCGGAACAAGCCCATAAAACCACTTCACTCAATGTAGAACCCCGAACTTCATATCATGCATTCGGTGGAAGAATGCCTAGAACTACTAGATGAACCCACCTATTAATTTCCGAAAGTTTCCAGTTATGCAATCAGGTGTTGGGGATACAGGGGCAGCACCGCGCACTCAACTCTAAACCTACATCCAGCTGTATCCATCCTTCAACACATAACCAGTTGTTCTCGGAAACCGTTTACCTCGGACCTTCGAAACGCATCCACTATACAAGCTATGGCAATACTCCCGAACTACCTCCCCAGTACTGGGTGATGTCGGGGTTATCTTGCCACTAACCGCATAGGAGAGTTTTCGATGTCGGTCGTCTTAAGTATTCTAGTACTGCCGCGATGGATTCGTGAGGACAACACCTCGGAGCTCAACTCCCCGGGACACTGCCACAACCCCTAATGACAGGAGGCATCGAGAACAATGTTCTCGTCACAAAGACATCGAAACAATCCAAACAATACTCGCGAGATCCTAAAAAAAAATTTGGTGCAATTTTTGAAAGTAGAAGAGGCAAGAGTAGTCGTCAGGAGTCCTCACCAGAGTGAAAGGGGATGAGAAGCAAAGAAATCCTACTCTCCGATATAAATATAGGACTCAAAACATTTTCAAGTGCGTGCCTAGACTCAACCGTCAATGATTCGATCAATCAGTGGGGGCTTCTAGGTCGAAGAAGGCTCTGAATACCAACTTGTAATGCCCAGGATGGGACTATACCTCCTACGTGTCGAGGCACGACTTAAAGGTATAAGCCCATCCTAGAATGATCTCAAGTTTGGTATCTTTGCACGACTCATGTAAAAGAGGGATTAAATTGCAAAAGGAGATAGTTGGCTTACACTTGCCACTTCACACAATACATTACATAAGTAAGACATCATTCGAAACATCACATCCCGACTACGGGCGAAGATCCAAAAGAAAGATACCAAAACAACATAAAGCCACAGGTCAGGATCGAATCCTAGTAGAAACCGCTACTGATCGTCGAAACGTAACAAGCATACGGCCAAACTCTCTTCATCGAGCTCCCAGTGAAGAACTTGAACCAGCTCCTGCATCGAACTCGGCTGAACCTGCATCTGGTGTTGTAGTATCTGTGAGCCACGAGGACTCAGCAATCCCATAACCATGGGTATCAAGACTAGCAAAGCTTTGTGGGTAGGAAGAGGTAAAGTGGTGAGGTTGCAGAAGCGGCTAAGCATAATATGGTGGCTAACTTACGAGTACCAGAATAAGATGAGCATCTACGCAAACGGTCGCAAAAGTAGTGATCGCTAAAGATCCTGAACTACATACGAGTCAAACATAACCCCACCGTGTTCTCTTCTCAAAGTGAAAAGAGACAGTCACGGTTACTCACGCGGTGGTGTGTTTTACTTCGGATCCTGTGTCAAGTTTTCTACAACCGGACATTAACAAATTCCAATCTGCCACATAACCGCGGGCACAGCTTTCGAAAGATCATAACCCTGCAGGGGTGTCCCAACTTAGCCCATCACAAGCTCTCACGATTAGCTGAAGTGATAAATATAATATCATCACCCCTTATCTTAGGGAAATCCGATCAGGCTCGGCATCCCGGTAGCACAAGTCATTTCGACAATGGTAAAACAAGTCCAGCAAGACCTCCCGGTGTGTCGACACCCTGATAGTAGCCGCGCGTATCTCGTCTCAGGACACGACCGGATGGGCGATTCTATAGGTATACTAGATACCTCGGGTTTCCCCAAGGCGGCCCCGCAGACTCCCCGTTTGGGACCAACACCATCAGCACTGGCCCCCCTGCTATGTAGAGTTAAGAATCCTCGGGTAGCGCTAACTCCCTATGCAAATTTAATTAACTAATTAGGTTGTTATTATGAGCAAATTAAAACCAATGTTGGGCCTTGCTGGAGGAGTTTTATTCAAAGTCGAACTGTCAAGGGGTCCCCATCCACCCATCGTGTAAGGAACGCAAAATCAAGGAACATAATGCCGGTTTATCGGTGCCTAAGGTGGCATGAGTGGAACAAAACACCGAGCAAAAGGCCAAGCCTTCCACCCATGCCCAGTATATAGGTGTGTTAATAATAATTATAGATATTGTGATATGACAACAACAAGTTCCCACCTGGAACGATCTTCATCTTCACCTGCAGCTAACAACGCTATAAGAGGGGCTGAGCAAGCGGATAACATAGCCAAACAATGGTTTTGCTAGGAAGGTTTCAAGGTTAGAGGTTTCATGGTAACAAGGAGAGGGCTGACAAAAAGATGGGTAGCGCGACATGTAACGATAGCATCGAGACAACTAAGCATGGCAATGGTAGTAAAGGTATCCAAGGGTATGATCATCTTGCCTGGGATTCCGCAAGGGAGAAGAACGGGTCCATGAAGTAGACGGAGCAACAGAGTCGAGCGAATCCTCACAACTCCGGAACGGAAACAAAGATAACAAGAGAAGCAACCGGAAAGAAGCAAACAACACGGTAAACACACAAGAATAACATGGCATACGATGCACATCCAAGTATGATGCATGTCCGGTTTAATTATGCATGGCATGGCAAAGTGCACAAACAAAACTACAAGTTAAGTGTAGATCAATATGCAACGAGTTGCATATTGACGAAACACCACATTTAATTATTTAGTTGGCTCTTGATTATTTACAGGACAAGGTTAAATGTTGTTAACATGGTAAGAGGTGAAGCAAAACAAACTAACTAATTAGACATTTTAAATGAGGCCGGAAAATAACAACAACTATTCCGGGAAAAATCCCCATAAGCATGTTTAGCAATTATTAAGCAAACAACAATTAAACATATTAATGTTGTTAACATGATGCGGATGACATGATTAAGTTTTATGCAATTATTATTAAAAGTTGACATGAAGAAGGTATGAAGTATTGTCACCGTGGTGGAAGGAAAAGGGTGCCACGGAAACGATCCGAAGATGCTGCAACGGCAACATCTCGGTTCCGGTAACTCGTTGAGAGACCGGTGCAAAAGATGACGTGAGCGAGTCGAACAAGATGAAGGTGGGATGATCCCGTCTCCGGGTTCCCACGAGTCGGCAACGAGGCAACCGAGGAACATGACAAAAGGCGAAACGGGCACGGTGCACACACGGGAAACATTTCATACAACACAACATTCATCCACGGGTCATCGTCTCGGGTTATACCTTCGAAGCGTGCGTTTCGGGGCGGTTCGAGATCGTAGTGGAAGTAGAGGAAGTAGTGGTTCACGAGGTCGTCAACGAAGCAGGTCGTTCCGTAGAGGGAAGTAGTGGTACACAGGGCGACGGTAGCAGAAGTAGACGTTCCGTTCGGAGAGGAAGTAGTGGTTCTCGTGGTCGTCGTGGGAAGTAGTGGTTCACGTTTCCGAAGAGGAAGTAGTTGTTCCGTAGAGGTACACGTGTAGTCGTTCACATCCCGTTCGGAGAGGTGCTTGGCGTTCGTCGACACGTGTAGTCGTTCTCGCGATACGTAGAGGAAGAAGGCGTAGTAGTGGAAGTAGTGGTACTCGAAGCGTTCGTCTTGTGTAGTCGAAATTGACGGTTCGTCGGTGACTCGAAGGGGTACTCGTTTCTTCCAAAGGTAGTCGTGCACGTTCCTGGACAAACCCAATAGTGCAAGGCAACACACACAAAAAAATAAACAAAAACGGCAGCACGACGGGGCGACGAGGCCACCGCAGCGGCTTGGCGAAGAGGAGGCAGGGCCTCGGGCGCTCGGAGCAGAGGATGCAGGAGACGAGGCAGAGCTTCGGGAGCTCGAGCGGGGAGGCCGGCTGCTGCATGGCCCTGGCGAGCTGGAGGACGGGGCAGCACACGGCGCTGGAAGGAGATGCGGCCCGGGGCGGAGGGCGCGCTGGACTTGGCGAGCTGGGGCGATGGAGGAGGAGGCACGGGAGAGGAGGGCTTCTGGCCGGCCCGCGGCGACAAGCTGCGGCTGGAGGAAGCCACGGCGCGCTGGTGCTGGCTCCTGGCGCGGAGGTAGCCAGGCGCGGGGGAAGCCGAAGGGAGGCAGGCGCCCCTGGCCGGCCCGGCGGCTCGCGGCATGGAGGCGAGGCAGCTGCGGCTAAAATCGGGGCTCAAGGCTGCTGGCGACCATGGCGCTAGAGAGGCACCAGGCGCTGGTGACGGATGGCCGCGGCGGAAGGCGCAGGCTGCGGTGGGAGATCAAAGGGGAACGGCTCGGTCGAGCGACTGACGGCGCAGGGAGGAAACGAGAGGGAGATGTCGGTCGGGCCAGGTGCAGGCTAGGGTTAGCGGTTGGCCAAAGGGCCAGTGGCCTGGAGATGGGCCTGGCTGCTGGCTAAAGGAAAGAATGGGCCAGGAGGCTTGTGGCTGGGCTGCCGGCTAGCTGCGGCTGCACTTCTTCTTTTTCTTTATCAGAAAAGAAAGAGGAAAGAGGAAAAAGAAAAGGAGGCTTGGGGAAAAAATACTGAACGGGGATAATTTTCCTGAACTCATAAAAATGAGTTTGATCCAAGAAAATTATAAGTGGCATGATCAAAAGAATATAAATTCAAACCCATTTGAATTTAATTCAAATGGATTGAACTAAGACTTCATTATAGAAGTGTCCAAAAATGTTCGAATTTTTGGAGGAACCTCGATAAACGAGAAAAGGAATATAGGGAAGGTTTGACGGAGAAACTTGAAGTGAAATAGGCATGGGGAAAATATATGCAAGTGTGTTGGTTAATCCCAAACAAATGGAATATTATTATATAGCTCCCTAATAATATTGAGAGGCTTTTATATTTTATAAAGAGAAGTCATCCTCCCCTCGATTTAAATGGACCGAAGGTCCACACGATTTATTTAGTTGCAACAATTAATGACATGATGGCATGATGACATGATGCAATGCAAAATAAAAATAGAGCAAGCAAATAAAACACACGGCGAACCCGGAACATCTGGAATCTTCTGGAATATTCTGGAATCTTCTGGGACGTCAGTCTTCGGGCGTCACACTTATACCCCCTGATATAATCCATAATATCATCAAAATAAGCACACTATGCAATAAAAACAGAATCTGTCTGAAACAGGAGAGTATGTAATGATAGAATTTTATATCCCTATTATGTATCTCCAAAATTCTAAAAACTTAGTAAAACATAGACAATTTGAATCACAGTAATTTGTAAAAAACATCAATTGACGACATTCCAGTACATGGGAACAATTCATGCACTGGACGCTAAATTTCTGCTTTTGCACAGTACCAGTTTTCAACAATCTTCCAAATCATCCTAAAGGATTTACTTGGCACAAACACTAATTTAAAGATAAAACCATGATCATTACAGTAGCAATAATCATCTTAAATAAAAAAATGAAAGCGAAATATAACTATTGGGTTGCCTCCCAACAAGCACTATTGTTAAATGCCCCTAGCTGGGCATAATACATAGTTTAAAGTATTGTCAGCCTTCGAAGTCATTCCATAGGTGGCCCTCATAAAGGATTCATATGGTGGTTTAATTATCTTCCTTGGGAAGTGTTCCATCCCTTTCTTTAGTGGGAATTTGAACCATATATTTCCTTCTTTCATATCAATAATCACACCTATGGTTCGTAAAAATGGTCTACCAAGTATTATACGACAAGATGGATTACACTCAGTACCAAGTACAATAAAATCCACAGTACACAGTTTCTATTAGAAAGTATTAGAACGTCATTCATTCTACCTAATGATTTCTTAATTGTGGAATCCTCTACATGCAAATTGAGGGAACATTCATCCATATCGGTAAGACCTGGAACATCACATAAAGATTTAATCTTGAATTAAATTGTAGGTTCCCATTCATCTTTTAATTTCCTTAGTATAGACACTTCTAATTCAAGCTTTTCTTCATGAGCTTTAATAATGACTTCTATAATGTGTTGAGCAAAAGATTTGTTTTGTTCATAAGCATTAGGTGAATTAATAATGGATTACAACAAGGAGATGCATTCAATCAAAGAACAATTATCATAATCAAAGTCCTTGTAATCCAAAGTAGTGGATGCACTAATATCTAAAGTTTTGACCTCTTCAAACCCACTTTTGTTGTTTTTATCATTAAGATAACAAGCTTGAACGTCTTATATAAGTGAACAAAGGAATTAGTAAAAAATTATATACGATGTGTTTCACCAGCCAAAAAAATAATGTGTGTGTTTAAACCTTTTACTCTTTTTGGAATAAAAGCCTTTTACTCACCTCGCTATGTTTATCTCACCCTTCTATTCCTCCATGGGCTTATTCGATCTACTTGAGTTTCAATCTGGGCCGATAGGTCGTAGTCTTTTTTTCTTGCGATGGTGACCGTCGTTCTTTTTTTGCCATGATGGCTGGGCGTTTGTTGTTTTCCGCTATTAGAAGTCCAAACGGACTTGGTTACATGTACTTACGTCCACGTACAACATGTGAGATGGAGATGATGTAGAATAGTAGTTGTCCTTCTATACGTGTTTTTTAGGGAATCCTTCTATACGTTTTTGTGGTAGGACTTTTCCATCATAAAATACATGTACGTGACAGACTCCCATGTACCTAAAAAAGACATCAACACAATATTTGTATGTAACTTTATCTCTGTAAATCTTAACCGTCTATATAAAAAATTAATGGTTGATATAATTTAACATATGTGGACGAACGTGATGGCATGTTTGACTTCTGTTTTATGTATATAATAGATAACCCTACAAATAATTGGGACACCTTCTAATTAAATTTGACTTGTCTCCAGACCCTTTATCATCAAGTTTTATATTACTTAAAAATAGGTGTCACACCAATCATTTTAATGTCTTCATCATTATTACCATAAAAACCGGGTGTGATCGCATTTTCTAAGAATCTGCGTCTAGCTCTCATCCTTTCAATTCTCTTTCTACTTTTCATCCATGGTGACTTGAATAGACTCTAATGATTCATATATTTCAACATTTTTATGTGTCAAATTTTAATTTTGAGAGTATCCTCATCATGCTGCATTCTATCCAAGTTTCGAGACATGTCATCAAATTTCCTTAGTTTTTCTTCTCCATGGTATTAAAGCTCTTTTGACTAATAAATTTCTTAATGTTGTTCTCTAGTTCAGTAGGTATCCTATTATTATTATATGAATTTCCATAGGGATTACCATAATTATTAGAGGGATTACCGGGGTACGGTCTAGGATTGAAATTCCCAACATGATCATTTCTACTAGCAAGAATATTCATAAGAGCATCCATTTTATCACTCAAAGTAGAAACTTCTTCGACATAGTTTACCTTCTTACTAGTTAGGGTTCGTTCGGTGTGCCATTGGGAATAGTTTGATGTCATATTATGGAGAAGCTTAGTGGCTTCTCCTAATGTGATTCCCATAGACGTGCCACCTGCAGCTAAGTCTAGAAGATTTCTCAAAACAAAGTTCAGCCTGATGACCCACAAGTACAGGGGATCAATCGTAGTCCTTTCAATAAGTAAGAGTGTCGAAGCCAACAAGGAGCATAAGGAAATGACAAGCAGTTTTCAGCAAGGTAATGTCCGCAAGCACTGAAATTGTCGGTAACAAATAGTTTGATAGCAAGGTAATTTGTAATGAGCAAGTAACGGTAATGGTAAATAAAGTGCGGCAAGGTAGCCCAATCCTTTTGTGGCAAAGGACATGCCAAAACAGTATCTTATGATAACCAAAGCGTTCTTGAGGGCACACAGGAATTTCATCTAATCACTTTCATCATGTTGGTTTGATTCACGTTTGCTACTTTGATGATTTGATATGTGGGTGGAATGGTGCTTGGGTGTTGTTCTTACTTTAACAATCCTCCCGCTTATGATTAACCCCCTTGCAAGCATCCTCAACTATGAGAAAAGTATTAAGATAAAATCTAACCATAGCATTAAACATATGGATCCAAATCAGGCCCTTACGAAGTAGCGCATAAACTAGGGTTTAAACTTCTGTCATTCTACCAGCCCATCATCTAATAACTACTCCACAATGCATTCCATTAGGCCCAAAGATGGTTAAGTGTGATGTAGTCGATGTTCACATGACACCACTAAGGGAATCTCAACATACATATCATCATAAATATCGAACACATATGAAATTCACATGATTACTTGCCACATGATTTCTCACGTGGCCACAAGAACAAAGGTAACTACTCACAAATAATATTCATGCTCAAGATCAGAGGGGTGTTAAATAGCATAATGGATCTGAACATATAATCTTCCACCAAATAAACCATATAGTAATCAACTACAAGATGTAATCAACACTACTAGTCACCCACATGTACCGATTTGAGGTTCCGGTACAAAGATTGAACACAAGAGATGAACTAGGGTTTGAGAGGAGATGGTGTTGTTGAAGATGTTGATCAAAAATGGCCACCCCAAGATGAGAGGGTTGTTGGTGAGGACGATGGCTTCGATTTCCCCCTCCAGGAGGGAAGTTCCCCCTGCGGAACCGCTCCGTCGGAGGGAAAAAGTGCTAATGCCCGCCTCGAGATGGCGGCGCCTCGTCCCGAAAGTCATCTCCTGATTTTTTTCTAGGTCAAAAGACCTTAAGTACCAGAGGTGGCCCGGGCTGGCAACAACCCACTAGGGCGCGCCTCAGGGGCCTGGCGCGCCTTGGTGTCTTGTGGTTAACAGGTGCCCCCCCCCCGGTAGTGATTTGCTCCATTATTTTTCATATATTCCAAAATAATTCTTTGTAAATTTTCTGCGCATTTGGAGATGTGCGGAATAGGTGTCCAAACATAGCTTTTTCAGGTCCAGAATTCTAGCTGGCGGTATGCTCCCTCTCTATGTAAACCTTGCATATTATGAGAGAAAAGGCATTAGAATTACTCCATAAAGCATTATTATGTATAAAACATTATAAATAACAGTAGGAAAACATGATGCAAAATGGAGGTATCACAGCCCATCATAAAAAAATTGTACTATCATCCATAATCTTAATCTGTGTGTGGGACAAATTTTTAATCATTAGTTTCATTCTCTCCCAAGATTATGCAACATGTTCTTGCTCATGTTGTTTAAAGTTCATGTTTGAATTCTAAGAGATATTATCTTAGCGGGAGGAAAATACATAGCAATAAAAGTATCCTCACATTTATCTCAAGAATCAATACTATTGAGTGGTAAGGATGAAAACCAAGTTTTAGCTCTATCTCTTAGTGAGAAAGTAAATAATTTCAGCTTAATAATATCATTATCCATATTTTTTTGCATATCACATCGTTCAACAAATGTATTAAGATGGGATGTGTCATCTTCATTAGGATTTCCAGGAAATTGTTCTTTTGTAACAAGATTTAATAATCTGACATTAATTAATATCATATGACTTTGCAGTAGTGGCGAGAGTAGCAATTGGAGTACTCATAAAATCATTGTTATTAGTATTCGAAAAGTCACACAACATAGTTTAAACCGTAGATTGTCAATAACTTGAGTTTAAAAATAGTTTTAAATTTAGTTCTTTTTGCTCCAAGTCACATGTTAGATTGTTGTCACATTAAGATTTATTTGGTTATTTTTAGAATAATCTAAATTGGGATTTTAATTAAAACAGTATTGTTTTGCTTATATAGTTATTTTAGTCATCTAATTGTTGTTTTTAATTATTTTTATTTAGTTCTTTTGGTAGATTTAACATGTTGTAGTATGCTTGTGTTAGACAACAGTAGATAAAATAATAGAATTAATTAATATTACTTTTTTTACTATTTTTTATAAATGGTTGTTTAGCCTTTGATTCTACTTTATAGAATTAGTTTTCTATATTAAAATGTAATTATTATTGCCACTTTGATATAATTAACTTTAGTTTCTATTGTTTGACAATAATTTAGTTTTTGTAATTAGTTAATATTGTTTTATTGCTATCTTAGTTGTTTTTAATTTTCAAACTCTACCACCACCCCTCCCCGGTATCGCTATTTCAGTTTTGAAAAAAGAAATATAAAAAATAAAAAATTGATGTCATATTTGGATTCCTCACATTTTTCTGATAATAATGGATATATTATTTGTCAAATTTTGATTTACAGATTTAAAGATATTAATTACGCCATATTAAATGAATAAATTGGGAAAATGAAGAAAATAATATTATTACTTATTTTATTTTCATTGAAATTCAATATTATTATTACATATTTTATTTTAATAATTGTTTTGAATTCAAAAAAATAAATCATGTGACATTAAGACCTAAGGGTTAATAGGATTGATAGCTTACTATTGTCAGGAAAACAACAAGTGCAGACTTGGAAAGTAGGGAAATAGAACTCGGAAGTTAAGCGTGCTCGGGCTGGAGTAGTGAGAGGATGGGTGATCGACAGGGAAGTTAGAAGATTTGAAATCAGTGCTCCACGCTGGAGCAATTAAGAGGGGTGATTTGAGATTAAGTTGTCAAATAATTCAAAGATTTGAAAACTGAAAAGAAAATAGACGTTTTTCCCAAAAAAGTTTGTAGAGCCTTTAGTTTGGATTGGTAACACCAACCGGGACTAAAGGTCCTCCAACCTCGCTCCAAACAGCAGCCACGTGGAGCCCCTTTAGTCCTGGTTATTAACCAACCGGGACTCAAACACTAGTATAACATAGGGATTTGGTTCGGGCCTGGCCAGCCCATTAGTCCCGATTCACTCACGAACCGGGACCCATGGGGGCATACGTCCCAGTTCGTGCGCCTAGGGGGCCGGCCTGGCCTCGTGGGACGTCTGTCCCGGTTGGTCTGGACCCATTTGTCCCGGTTCCAGGCACGAACCAGGACCAATTGTCCTTGCTCCTGGCCCACACCCATTTGTCTTGGTTCGTGGCTGGAACCGGGACAGGAGGGGTGCCTTTAGTCCTAGTTCTAGCCATGAACCGGGACTAATGGGTTGCCTATATATACCCCATCGCCGGCAGCAAAGCACTCCACACTGCTCTATTTTTTTGGCCGGCGAGGGGAGAGCTTTGTGGTGCTCTAGCTCACCTCCTATGCACATGAGGTGTTCGATTAAATGCCCGAGCTACACTAGTTAAGCTTTCTCCTCTCGAAGCTCGAACTCCAAGCTCCATTTTCTCCAAGATATGTCTAGGTTTAGCGGTCTGTCACGTCCCGTCCCCGTCTTCACCGTCGTCGATCGCCCACGTCGATCTCGTCGCCGGCACCACCGTGGTGAGCCTCTTGTTCTGTCTATACTTTTCTTACTTTTATTATTGCTAGTTATTATTGCTTGTTATTATTGCTTTAGATAGATATTTGTCTAATTTTCTTACTTTTATTATTGCTTGTTATTATATAGTGCGATGGTTCTGATATCCGCCCACGTCGGCCCTCGTCCTGTCTACGATTCGGATGTGGTATATTATCTTTAATTTATAACTATTTGTTTAGTGTTTATGACAATTATGCCGACCAACGTGACATAGATGTTTTTATCTAGGAGGTAGTTGAACCAGAAATTTCAACCGACCCTCTTGTGGAGAGGTTAAATTTAGTTGAAAAGGAAAATATTTACTTGAAGAAAAAATTGGAAAAAACGGAGGAGGAGAAGATGGAATTGGAGTTGCTTGTTGTGGAAGTCGTCGATGATCACAAGATCAAGATGGACCCTATTGTCAAGAGGTTAAATTTAGTTGAAGAAGAAAACAATTACTTGAAGGAAAAAATAAAAAAATTGAGGAGAAGAAGATAATATTGGAGTTGCATGTTGCGGATGCCGTCGATGATCACAAGATCAAGATGGATGGCAAGCGCTTGAAGATTAGAAAGATTAGAAAATATGCCATTCATACCGAGGCTTGGTATCATTATGCCGTTGGATCAATTGTTACCTTGGTTGTGATTATGATCGCATTTGTTGTTGCGTTGAAATGTTCTACATAGTTTCAATGTATGCTTTAATTAGATGCTCTAGAGAGCTATGCATGTACTTTGAATTTAATGTGATGATGAACTTATATTAATTTGATCACTTATCTATACATCATGTTCTGTAATGGTTTTTGACACACTTAATTATATATAAATAAGCAGATAAACCAGCAATGGATGTACGGTGATAGACACACCTCCGAGTACATTAATGGCGTGCATAATTTTCTCGAAGTGGCTAAGGCAAACAAGCAGAATGGTTTTATGTGATGTCCATGCATCCAGCTTTTGTCGTTACCCTCTCAACTTTTTATCACATGCTATGTGGGTGAAATGATGATGCCATGCCAACTTTCAACCTTTTCAGAGTTCATTTGAAATGCTTTTCAATTTCAGAGTCTTATAGCTAAAAAAATAGTAAATTCATGAAAAATAACAAATGAAGTCAGAAAGGGTTGAAAATTGATGATGTGGCTTTGAATGGTGCATTTCGAACATAGAAAATGTCTGGAGTTCAAATAAGTTCAAAAAAATGAATTCCCTTTGTAACAAACGAGTTTTCGTATGAAACCGTGATATCTCGAAAGAGATTGTCTGTTTTATACACGAAGTGCATCCACTTTTTGTTGTAACCCTCTCAACTTTATAGCACATGCTATGTGGGTGAAATGATGATGCCATGCCAACTTTCAACCTTTTCAGAGTTCATTTGAAATGCTTTTCAATTTTAGGGTCATTTAGCTCAAAGAATGAACTAATATAAAAAAGAATGAACTCGAAAACTTTTATGAAACTCTAATAGCAAAAATAATTTTCATAAAGTTATCAAAGTTTTTTCTGTTCAAAACATTAAAAGCAAAAAGAGTTTTCATAAAATAAATTTAAAAAGCAAAAATTAAAATAAAATAAATAAGTAGAATAAAAATAAAATAAATAAGTAGAAAACAAAATAAACTCTAATAAAGTAAAAATAAATAAACTTTAATAAAATAAATAAAAATATCAACAGTAAGTACTTTGTTGAAAGTAGAAACAAAATTAAAAAAAATCAATAAAGAAAAAAATGGAAACAAAATAAATAAAATGCCACCTACTAGGCCACCACGGCGTGAATACGACTAGAAACCCAACCGTGGGCCAGGATTGAGGCCCGTAGAAGGCCCAGCAAGCCCACAGGTATAGCAGTGTCAGATTAGGCCCATAGGCCTGCAGTTCAGAGGAGTTCGAGATGGAAGAGACAGCGGGGCTTATAAATAGATGCTGGTCGCTCTCAGCTAGCGAGGTGGGACTAAACTCCCACCACCACGCCGTTGTGCACAGGCTATTGGTTCCGGTTGGTCGCTAGAACCGGGACCAATGCCACCCTTTGGTCCCGGTTCGTGGCACCAACCAAGACCAATGCCCCCCTTTTAGTCCCGGTTGGTGCCACCACCCGGGACCAAAGGCCTCAGCTTCCCGCCCTTTGGGATGCTGAGAAGAGACCTTTGGTCCTGGTTGGTGGCACCAACTGGGACTAAAGGGGGGCATTGGTCCTGTTTGGTGCCATGAACCAGGACGAAAGCCTTTGCTATATAAGGAACACTTAGGAAATTTTCACATTCACCGCCAGTTGCCCCCGACGACGCCGAGCAAATTGACGCCACCAGGCTGCTCCTCCTCGCCGTTGCTGTCGTTGCGCCCTGCCCCGTTGCCCCCGCCGACAGCGACCTCCTCGACACCGCCAGCCTGCCCCGATGACGTCCGCCGCCCCTGCCGTCGCCCCTGACCGCGCCATCGCCCACGAGCACGCTCCTCGTCGCCGACGCCACCTCGTTGTGAGCGCCGCCCTGATCCCCTCCTCCTCCTCCCTATACTGGCCGTCGTCACCGCCGCGCGCTGCCGCCGCGCCGCCGCCCCTGCCCTGCACGATCGCCGTGTGTGTATGTGTATATGTGTGTGTATGTGTATAAATGTATTTTGTTTATGTTTTTTTTGCATTTTTATACAAATGTATATATGTATGTATGTTCTCTTTGTATATATGTTCATATATGCAAAAGTTAGATTTTTAGAAAATAAATTATGTATGTATGCAAGAGTTAGAAGAAGAAAAAGTTTTATATATGCAAAAGTTATATTTTTAGAAAATATTTATATATCTAGCTAGGAAGAAGAAGAAGAAGAAGAAGAAGAAAAAACTTCTATATATGCAAAAGTTACATTTTTAGAAAAGTTTTATCTAGGAAGAAGGAAGAAGAAGAAAAAGAATGAGAGGAAAAAGGAAAATAAGAAGAGGAAGAAGGAGAAGAAGAAGGAGAAGAAGAGGAGAAATAAATAAGAAGAGGAAAAAGGAAGAAAAGGAAGAGGAGACCTCTATTCCTTTCTTCTTCTCCTCTTTTTTTTTCTTCTTTTTCTTCTTCGATCTTCTCCTCTATTCCTTTCTTCTTCTCCTCTCTTTTTTTCTTCTTCGTCTTCTTATTTTTTTTATCGGGTATGTCATTAGGGGGGGGTCGATATACCCCCTCCCCGATAACTTCGACATGAGGGGGGAGGGGGTCGACAAGAGTTCGAGGGGGCGAGGGTCGGGAACTAGCTAGGGTAGAGGGTCGAGGGTCACCGAGGGTTCGAGGGGTCGACGGTTGAGGGTTCGAGGGGCCGAGGGTTCGAGGGTCGAGGGTCATCGAGGGGCCGAGGTTCGAGGATCGTTGAGGGGTCGAGAGGTTGCCTAATGTCAAAGTATTGAATAAATTCATGCCTTCATCATTAGCCGGAAGTAACCGGGGCATGTTTGTACGAAGCTCTGCAAAGTTGTTCTGGAACGGAGTCTGGAATAGGATAATCCGCTTTTTCGTACGAATTTCAGGAAAGGCCTTCGAGATAGCGATATTTGGAAGGAGGACAACGTGATGTCGGCTCCGGTGACTCCGTTGATCAATGCATTAATTAAGCATGTGCTGACTATAGCTAATTGATGCATTGATTGTTTTGGTATGTACACGTATTAACTCTCTTCTTAGTTCTTTTCTATCCCTTCGGATCGAGCCAAAGTTCGGTAAGGAGACGAGGCCCGAAGAAAAGGTTGCGCTAGGATGAAAAGTTCATCATCGAAGAAATCACGCATGATGGCCTACCGATTAAATCCATCAAGGCCAAGGACACATTTTCTGCTCAGTGCGGGGTTGTTGTTAGGGACATGATCCCGATCAGCATCCACCTATGGTACAAGCCTCAGTACAAAGACCCTCAGGTGTCTTATCTCAACGATATGCAAAAATGATCTTTTGGACCGCACTGAAGGCCAATTTCACCCTACCGCCAGAGGAGAATCCGGAGAAGCCATCAATTATAGAGCAATTGGTAAAGGAGGCCGCTCTTAAGAAGATGGGGGAACTATTCAGGAGGTGGAAGAATGAGCTGAATGCAAAGTTTGTCAACAAAGATAAGACTCCAGAATTACTGGCTGGTTTGACAAGATTAGAGATCACTGGGATGCATTTGTGGCCCACAAGAAATCGGAAAAGAGTAAGCAGATGTCAGCGAGAAACAAGATAAATGCTGCAAAGAAGAAGCATCACCATCGCATGGGGTCAGGTGGCTACCTCAAAGCCCGACCGTTGTGGGACAAGGCCGAGAGTGACCTGCTTGCTAAAGGGGTCGAACCACAAACATTACACTGGCCAGACAGTTCAAGGACTTGGTTCTTCGGGGTTGGGGGAACCTTGGACCCTGAAACAGGGAAGTGCGTTTGGACGGACGAGCAACTTGCAATAACCATCATGCAACTTCATTACTATATCGAAGAAACTCAGGAAGGGACGTTTGTTCCTGACAGAGAGAACGACAAGCTCACAATGGCCATCGGGAATCCTGAGCACCCTAGACGGACACGAGGCATGCCAGGCTCTGTTTCATGGAAGGTTGGGTTTCCCGACGCGGGCGGTTACTAATGCCGGGAGAGGAAGAAGAAAGTGGATCAGAGCACTCTGCAGGCGCTGCACGCAAGGGTGAAAGCGCTAGAGGACGATTGAGAAGCAGTTCGTAGCAAGCGACCTGCCGAAGCTACCCCCGAAGCTACCCCGCCATCTCAGCAGAAAAGCAGTGTGGCTTCCACCGAGCTGCCTCTGGAGCATGTCTTCATGGCTCCTGCTAGCTACCCGTGGATGCTATCACGGAGTCTCAACATTGCCACCTTATGATGTAATGGCTGCAATTCAAAGTGAAGGCGGTTCTAGGCTCTGTTTTTCCTACTGAACCCGACGCAACTCTTCACTATCGTCCGATTCCAGAAGGATATGCTAGGGTGATGGTGGATCAAATAATGGAGGGGTTTGAGGATCTCGGGCTTGACCACCCTATTGGTGAAGGGGAGACTCGGCTGGGTTCTTCTTTGAAGACTCCATGCCTATGGCAGAAGGACCTCATCAACCTTCCGAACTGGACACCTCCGCCTCCTTCGGCGAGTTAGTGTACTCCGCCTCCTCCTCCACCTCCTCCTCCGGCAAGGGATCAGGGCACTCCGCCTCCTTCTCCGGGTGCTCAGGCGCGTGGCGGCACTCCGCCTCCTTCTCCGCCTGCGCGTGCACGTCCGAGCAGCCCACCTCCTCATCCGCCTTGCAGCAAGGCGGGAAGAGAGACGCTGCCGCTCCGGCTGCTCCGGCGCATGGTAGCACTCTGCCTCGTAAGCAACAAAAGAAGGCAGCCACAGTCGCTCGGACTGCTCCGTCGTCTAGCAGTACAACCAGAGGCAGGAGGCAATACAAATGCGGTCCATCTCTCAAGCCTGTAGAGAAGTTAGCATACGAGAGGACCAACGAGGAGAACACAGAGATCTCTAAAGCCGAAGTGAAGGAATTTTTTGCAAAGAAACCTCCACCTCCAAAGGAGAAGATAGATCCAGTGAGAGCGAAGCGCACTATTGATGCCCTGAAGAAACCACCACCGTCTCCGCCGAAAACCAGCTATGAGCGCATTATTCAAAAGTCATATGTCGAAGCGGAGCGGTCAGGAAGTACTTGCAGTGATCGAAGGTTAGCACAACAAAAAAGTGGGGAAAAAATTCCCCAGCTCGGCGAACAAGAAAACACATCGTGCCCCCCGCTCAGGGTGCCTAGCGACATCGTCCCTAATCATCAGGGGATGGCGTCCGATACCAATCTTGCAGATTACCTGGCCGATGGTGTAGTTATTGATATGTTAGAGGTGGATGAACACAAATACCGGTACAGGAAGCCTCTCATCAAAGTTGTCACTACTCTAACCACGATGATGCAAAGATTGCATGACTGGTACACGGATACCTGCAGAGACTCTGGTGGCCATGATACTTTGATGCTGAAAGTTAAAGAGGACCACGACCTCATTGGAATTGAGGTGTTGTCTGTTACATTTGAGGAGTTCTTCCAGTTTTTCAATCAAAAGGCCCTCGATAATCCAATGATCACTTGCTACTGTTTGTATCTACTACTTCTGTCTTAAGTCTCTATATATAGCTCAGCCCTTTCATTGCATGTATATATAATTATCCTCACTATATTATGCAGATTGAAGATCGTCGAATGCAGAAAAGCTGATATCTATGATATTGGGTTCATTAACACGAATCTCGTAGATGATTATCAGGTTCAATTTTATGCGAAAGAAGCCGAGGCCAACTTGCTACGATCGTTGATAATAAATCAAAACAAAGATAAAATACTCTTTCCTTACAACTTCAACTGAGTGTTACTGTCTTGTGCATATTTAGTTTCCCTTAATTATTACTCGAGGTTATAGTAATTAATGTAATTGATGAGTTATATGCATGCGTGCGCAGGTTCCACTATATTCTCCTAGAGATTAAGCTTGAACAGGGACTAGTAACCGTCTTAGACTCGAGACGAAAAGATCCCGAGGACTATGAGGACATGTATAAAGTGCTCAACAAGTAAGTTCAATCGGTCATTATCGCACCATATCAGCAACTTTGTTCATTTCCTGATATAAAGTAATTGTTTTCTTTGTCTCGCAGGGTTTGGAAATAATTCACCCCAAAAGTATCGGCACTGCCACGGGATCTGCGATGGATTTACCCGAAAGTAAGAACTACAAGCTAGCCAGTTCCGCGCATCTCCCGTTGACTCTAGCTATACTTTCATCAATGAAATTTATAATGCTTCTTTATCACTTTGATTGACCTCTATTTCTTGTAAAGTGCTTGTGGCAGGAAGCCGGGAATAATTACTGTGGATACTACATCTGCGAGTTCATCTACAACGCGACGGCCAAGAATAGGCGGGCTACTCTAAAAGACAATTTGATGTGCGTAAGCAAAAATATTCATAATTTTATTTTATTACCATCATTTCCGTTGAGTTTCATTCATATATATGTATTAACCCCCTTCTTCAAATTTGTGGCAGATGCGGGATGAACTCCTACCACAAGATCGCATCCGGGCAATTCAAGAGGAATTGGCGGGATTCTTTCTTGACCATGTCATCAATAAAGCCGAAGAATACCATGTGGAAGTTGAGTTAAGATGTTAGGGTATTAATTGTAAGAGATCTTACACATTGTATATATATATGTAGTCAGTAGCGTCGGATAGATATACGAAAACTTGTTGTTCGACCAATCTCTCGGAGAAGGAGAGAGGTCGATCATCACTTCTCTCTGTATATGTGACGATCTTATGTACTTAATGGTTTCCTTCATTTGCTTACTAGCTAGCATGTCGAGTCCTCTTGATCTATATGTATAGTACATAGCGTCGACCAAGCACGGAGATAAGAGAGGACACTTCTCTCTATTAGCTAGCTAACACAATATATGAAACTCCATAACGACAACTTTGGTTTCTTGCCAAACCATAGTTCATAAGGTGTCGTATCAACGGATTTAGATGGTGCCCTATTTAACGTGAATGCAGCTGTCTCTAATGCATGACCCAAAATGATAGTGGTAAATCGGTAAGAGACATCATAGATCGCACCATATCAAATAAAGTACGGTTACGACGTTCGGATACACCATTATGCTGTGGTGTTCCGGGTGGCGTGAGTTGTGAAACTATTCCACATTGTTTCAAATGAAGAACAAACTCGTAACTCAAATATTCTCCTCCACGATCAGATCGTAGAAACTTTATTTTCTTGTTACGATGATTCTCTACTTCACTCTGAAATTCTTTGAACTTTTCAAAAGTTTCAGACTTGTGTTTCATTAAGTAGATATACCCATATCTGCTCAAATCATCAGTGAAGGTCAGAAAATAACGATACCTGCCGCGAGCTTCGACACTCATTGGTCCACATACATCAGTATGTATGATTTCCAACAAATCTGTTGCTCGCTCCATAGTTCCGGAGAACGGAGTTTTAGTCATCTTCCCCATGAGGCATGGTTCGCAAGCACCAAGTGATTCATAATCAAGTGATTCCAAAAGTCCATCATTATGGAGTTTCTTCATGCGTTTTACACCAATATGACCTAAATGGCAGTGCCACTAATAAGTTGCACTATCATTATTAACCTTGCATCTTTTGGCTTCAATATTATGAATATGTGTATCACACGATCGAGATCCAACAAACTATTTTCATTGGGTGTATGACCATAGAAGGTTTTTATTCATGTAAACAGAACAACAATTATTCTCTAACTTACATGAATAACCGTATTGCAATAAACATGATCAAATCACATTCATGCTCAACACAAACACCAAATAACACTTATTTAGGTTCAACACTAATCCCGAAAGTATAGGGAGTGTGCGATGATGATCATATCAATCTTGGAACTGCTTCCAATACACATCGTCACTTCATCCTTTAACTAGTTTATGTTCATTATGCAACTCCCACTTCGAGTTACTACTCTTTAGCTACTGAACCAGTATCAAATACCGAGGGGTTGCTATGAACACTAGTAAAATACACATCAATAATCTGTATATCAAATATACCTTTGTTCACTTTGCCATCCTTCTTATCCGCCAAATATCTAGGGCAGTTCCACTTCTAGTGATCATTTCCTTTGCAGTAGAAGCACTTAGTTTCAGGCTTGAGTTTAGCTTTGGGTTTCTTCACGGGAGTGACAACTTGCTTGTCATTCTTCTTGAAGTTCCCCTTCTATCCCTTTGCCCTTTACTTGAAACAAGTGGTCTTGTTAACCATCAACACTTGATGCTTTTTCATGATTTCTACCTTCGCCGACTTCAGTATCGCGAAGAGCTGGGAATTCCTTTCGTCATCCCTTGCATATTATAGTTCATCACGAAGTTCTACTAACTTGGTGATAGTGACTAGAGAACTTTGTCAATTACTATCTTATCTGGAAGATTAACTCCCACTTGATTAAAGTAATTGTAGTACCCAGACAATCTGAGCACATGCTCACTGGTTGAGCTATTCTCCTCCATCTTGTAGGCAAAGTACTGTCAGAGGTCTTATACCTCTCGACACGGGCATGAGTATGAAATACTAATTTCAACTCTAGGAACATCTTATATGCTCCGTGGCGTTCAAAACGTTTTTGAAGTCCCGGTTATAAGCCGTAAAGCATGGTGCACTAAACTATCAAGTAGTCATCATACTGAGCTTTTGTCAAAACGTTCATAACGTCTACATCTGCTCCTGCAATAGGTCTGTCACCTAGCGGTGCATCAAGGACATATTTCTCTGTGCAGCAATGAGGATAATCCTCAGATCACGGAACAATTCCGCATCATTGCTACTAACATCTTTCAACTTGGTTTTATCTAGGAACATATGAAAAAACGGGGAGCAACATCGCGAGCTATTGATCTACAACATAGATATGCTAATACTACCAGGACTAAGTTCATGATAAAATAAAGTTCAATTAATCATATTACTTAAGAACTCCCACTTTGATAGACATCCCTCTGGTCATCTAAATGATCACGTGATCCAAATCAACTAAACCATGTCCGATCATCACGTGAGATGGAGTAGTTTCAATGGTGAACATCTTATGTTGATCATATCTACTATATGATTCACGCTCGACCTTTCGGTCTCCAGTGTTCCGAGGCCATATCTGTATATGCTAGGCTCGTCAAGTTTAACCCGAGTATTCTGCGTGTGCAAAACTGGCTTACACCCGTTGTATTTGAACGTAGAGCTTATCACACCCGATCATCACGTGGTGTCTCGGCACGACGAACTTTCGCAACGGTGCATACTCAGGGAGAACACTTATATCTTGAAATTTAGTAAGGGATCATCTTATAATGCTACCGTCGTTCTAAGCAAAATAAGAAGCATAATAAGATAAACATCACATGCAATCAAAATATGTGACATGATATGGCCATCATCATCTTGTGCTTTTGATCTCCATCTTCAAAGCATCGTCATGATCACCTTCGTCACCGGCTTGACACCTTGATCTTCATCGTAGCATCGTTGTCGTCTCGCCAACTATTGCTTCTACGACTATCGCTACCGCTTAGTGATAAAGTAAAGCAATTACATGGCGATTGCATTTCATACAATAAAGCGACAACCATATGGCTCCTGCCAGTTGCCGATAACTTTACAAAACATGATCATCTCATACAAAACCGTATAACTCATCATGTCTTGACCATATCACATCACAACATGCCCTGCAAAAAAAAGTTAGACGTCCTCTACTTTGTTTGTTGCAAGTTTTACGTGGCTGCTACGGGCTTAGCAAGAACCGTTCTTACCTACGCATACAAAACCACAACGATGTTTCGTCAAGTATGTGCTGTTTTAACCTTCACAAGGACCGGGCGTAGCCACACTTGATTCAGCTAAAGTGAGAGAGACAGACACCCGCCAGTCACCTTTAAGCAAAGAGTGCTCGTAACGGTGAAACCAGTCTCGCGTAAGCGTACGCGTAATGTCGGTCCGGGCCGCTTCATCTCACAATACCGCCGAAGCAAAGTATAACATGCTGGTAAGCAGTATGACTAGTATCGTCCACAATCTCATTGTGTTCTACTCGTGCATATCATCTATGCATAGACCTGGCTCATGATGCCACTGTTGGGGAACGTAGTATTTTAAAATTTTCCTACGATCACGCAAGATCTATCTACCAGATGCATAGCAACGAGAGGGGAGAGTGTGTCTACGTACCCTCGTAGACCGGGAGCGGAAGCGTCAAGTGACGCGGTTGATGTTGTCGAACTTCTTCGCGATCCAACCGATCAAGCACCGAACGTACGGCACCTCCGCGTTCAGCACACGTTCAGCTTGATGACGTCCCACGAGCTCTTGATACAGTTGAGCTTGACGGGAGAGTTTCGTCAGCACGACGGCGTGGTGACGGATATGATGTGATCACCGGCGCAGGGCTTCGCCTAAGCTCCGTGACGGTATGACCGAGGTGTGATTCTGTGGAGGGGGGCACCGCACACGGCTAAAACAATTCAATTTGTGTGTCTTTGGGTGCCCCCCTGCCCCCGTATATAAAGGAGCAAGGGAGGAGGGCCGGCCAACCCCCTATGGTGCGGCTAGGGAAGGAATCCTACTAGGAATAGGATTGCAATCCTATTCCTAGTAGGATTCACCAAAGAAGGAAGAGATGGAGTAGGAAAAGGAAGAGGTGGCGCCTCCCACCAATCCTAGTCCAACTAGGAACTAGGTGGGGCGCCGGCCAGCCCTATGGGCTGCCTCTCTCCTTTCCACAAGGCCCACTATGGACCATCCCCTTTCGTAGGAGGTTCCGGTAACCCCCTTCGGCAATCCCGATAAATCCGAAATTTTTCCGGTATACTTCCGGTGTCCGAATATAGCCGTCCAATATATCAATCTTTATGTCTCGGACATTCCGAGACTCCTCGTCATGTCCGTGATCTCATCCGGGACTCCGAACTACCTTCGGTACATCAATACTCATAAACTCATAATACCGATCGTCATCAAACGTTAAGCGTGCGGACCCTACGGGTTCGAGAACTATGTAGACATGACCGAGACTCATCTCCGGTCAATAACCAATAGCGAACCTGGATGTTCATATTGGCTCCTACATATTCTACGAAGATCTTTTATTGGTCAGAACCGCATAACAACATACGTTGTTCCTTTTGTCAAACGGTATGTTACTTGCCCGAGATTCGATCGTTGGTATCTCTATACCTAGTTTAATCTCGTTATTGGCAAGTCTCTTTACTCGTTCCATAACACATCATCTCGTGACTAACTCATTAGTCTTTTGCTTGCAAGGCTTATTGTGATGTGTGTTACCGAGAGGGCCCAGAGATACCTCTCCGACACTCGGAGTGACAAATCCTAATCTTGATCTATGCCAACACCACGAATACTTTCGGAGACACCTGTAGAGCATCTTTATGATCACCCAGTTACGTTGTGACGTTTGATAGCACACAAGGTGTTCCTACAGTATTCGGGAGTTGCATAATCTCATAGTCATAGGAACATGTATAAGTCATGAAGAAAGCAATAGCAGTTAAACTAAACGATCATAATGCTATGCTAACGGATGGGTCTTGTCCATCACATCATTCTCCTAATGATGTGATCCCGTTGATCAAATGACAACTCATGTCTATGGCCAGGAAACATAACCATCTTTGATCAATGAGCTAGTCTAGTAGAGGCATACTAGGGACATACTGTTTTGTCTATGTATTCACACATGTACTAAGTTTCCGGTTAATACAATTCTAGCATGAATAAAAGACATTTATCATGATATAAGGAAATACAAATAACATCTTTATTATTGCCTCTAGGGCATATTTCCTTCACTTACAAACCGGGACTAAAAGCCCATTTTTTACTAGTGCTCGTAGGTTCGATAAAACATAGACATGAACGAAACCGCTTTGTTTAATGACCAATAACGAAATCGTGGACGTCCATATCAATCCCTATGTTTACATGAATGTCATTCGAGTGATACTTTGGTTATCATACGATGTTTCTTTTGCTTCACGACACTTTACAAAACCCTAGGTGAGATATATCGATATCCTGTTGAGTCAAGCACATGCTCACTATACTGGTCTACTCGTTACCGATTTTGTTCTTTTTCTCGTTTTCATGCTCCGGCATCCACGTGACGTAGTTACCTATGTCTGGACAGACAATGATATATGTCGTCACACCAAGAGGGCCCTAGGAATATCTCTCCAACGTCGGAGAAGCAAATTCCACTCTCGAGCTATCTAGTCCCTTGTCAAACTTTCCGATGGACATGTAAGTTGTCGTTATGATCACCTAGTAATAGATGACGTTTGAGCAACCCCAAAGTTCATCGTACGGTAAGAAGTGACTACGATGATCTCATGGTCTAAGGAACGAAATCGCACGTTAACACCCCGTGTTATAAAGATTGACTTCTGACGAAATTATCTCAAAGTATGACAAACAAGTTTCGGTTGATTCAATATGATTGTTCTTCCAATGTCATATTCTCCGTGTTGCTTTAAGACTATCATTACACTTAACGATATCCTAAGATCCAAAAAACATGATCACCAACAACACTTGAGCTAGTCTTAGACGCGAGACTAGGAATCATATTTTACCATTTATCATTCCAGACATGCATATGAGTTTTCTACTGAATCGCATATTCCAGAAATATAGTAGTTATAGCATAGAATATAAACTCTTAATTATGAATATAGAAATATAATAATACAATATTATTGCATGTAGCGTGTAGGGCATATTTCCAACAATACATTGCATCGTTGTTAACAATATTATTTTCCTTCAAAGTTATAAAATGATAGTATTTCGGAGAAAGCACAGTTAATATATCCAATACGTCGATTGAAGAAACCAAACAAACGAATTGAATCATGAGTCTGCAAAAAAGAAAAACAACAAGGATATTCAACAAAATATTATAGATTTCAACAATTGTACAAGAAAAAATTATCAAGAAGAAATATGCAGATATAACAAACCTTTAAGACCAACCTTCCGATATAACTCTACTTAAATTGCTAATAATCTATATCTATGTCAGCGTATTCAGATAATAACTAATCTTACTTTAGGATTCTATTTCTTGTAAGATGAGAGCAAACTAGAAAGAGAGAGATAGCAACAAAGTAGAACAGGGAAAGAAGAGCTAGCTATGTGTACTCCAAATGGATAGTTTTATTTTTTTGCATGGTAATATGCGTCTCATTCATATCATAAAGATCAAAGTACAAATCACGTAAGGACCGACATGACAAAACTGAAGACATAGCAGAACATCTTTGAGTTTGACACCAACGTCCATCACTTCCCTCCAGCACCACCACAGCAGCCACCGAATAATAGAATGACAAATCACCTCCTCACCCAAGCTCGACGCGGCTCCATCGCTGATAAGCAACTTTGCGGACCTCCATGGTGGCTCCCCAAAAGTGAAGCCACTACCATTGAATGAATCAGACCGGGGCAACACCCAGGACACGCCATCGAACGAATGGATAGTTTTCCATGGGACTTGTATATATGCAGATTAGCTTACCGTATATACTAATATACCCCACATGAACACTTATTTGGCCCCACACAAAAACCAATATACATAACATTACAAACATATATGAAGTGTTATACAGCACAAAAAGAGTATATGCACAAACATATATGTGAATCTTGGCGCAGAGCAACGGCCTACAACGTGCGTGCCCCCGCACTTGCGCGGCCTAAATCTTTTCCCTCTTACACAGAGCTTCCCGAATCATAGAAATGTCAGGAGGAAGGATGGAACCTTTGGATTGGGTCCATCGCTAACTAACTGAATAAGTGGTGTTGGGGTATGGCTTCCTTTGGGAAAATAACTTATATATAGTGTGCGTGAGTTTGTACTATATTCTCATTGGCAAGCCAGTAATCTTTAAGAAGCTCATGTGCCAGATAATCTAGAGAAAGAAAGTGCTTTGGGACTAGGTGAAGCGAAGGACACACTTTCCCCAGCCCCTCCCTCGTCAACCCCGCAAGGCGGTGGGGAGGGAACCCTAGCACGCTGCCGCAGGGCACTCCTCCTCCTCCTCCTCCCTCCCTCCCTCACCGCCGGCAGCGTGCTCCGTCGGGCAAAGCTTGGCTGGAACTGGCGGCGGCGGGGCGACCTATTCTCCTTGTGTGTTGGGCCAGTATTGGGCAGCTCCGGCGGGCAGGACACGATGCGGTGGCCGGGCGCTGCGGCGTGGTGGCGCACAAGCGCCGAGGAAGCGGGCAGGAGTGGTTGCTTCATGATGGGCGGTGTGGACGGCGGCGGGTCATGCTGGTGGTGGCGTTCGTCGGCGGTATGGGCTCTGCCTAGATTTGGTGTGCGGCGGCCACCAGCGGCAAGGTTTGTGTCAGTGTGGTCCAGCGGCGGTGTGTCGAGTCTCTGGTGAGGTGGAGCTGCTCGGAGTCTTTGCTTGGCGGCATGCTGCTTGAGCTCCTCCGGGTGGCTGCGGGGCGGCCCGTTGCTTTCTTGTGGCGGTGCTCCGTGTTGCTGGCGGGGTGGAGCGGATCTGTTTTGCGGTGGTGGATGGCGTCCAGGGGAGTGGAGGTGCAGGGGGCCGACCTAGTCTGCGCTGGTACGCCTTCGCGTTAGTGCTCTTCGACCTTGTTGCTCCATTGCAGCGTTGGTCCGAGTAGGTGCCCTTGTTGCTGCTATGCTAGAGGCCAGATCGACACCAACGACAATGGGTGTGGCGGCATGCGAGTTTGGCTCAACCAAGGTCAAGGACGAGTGTTGGGCCATGCTCGGCGATGGCCGTCGGCAGCTACTAGGCCGTGTCTCCCTTGGTCCACGAGGTTTGACTGGGGACGTAGGCGTGGACAATTCCTACTGCGGAGGCGCTCGACCAGGTCATGTGGCTAATGTCAGGCTAGGAGCAAAAGGAGGTGCCTTCCGTTTCTCCCACCGTGGTTCTGTGTTGTGATGTCGACGGCTGGCAGCGACTCAAGACTTGGATGCCGGGGCGGTGGCCCCGGATGGCGTTCCGTATGGTGGCTTTCCGGCAGGTCCCATGACGGCAGTGGTCGCTACGCTTCTTGGTTGTCTGGACGACGACGGGTGTAGCGGTGGGTGGTTCAGGCACACTATATGTCCCTCGCAGTGCTATTGCTCGGATCCTGATCTGGAGGCCTATTCTCGCCATGACTGCTTTGGGTGCCTCATGGTGACACGGGTGAGCTGCCGAGCGAAATCTCCGCGCTTTGGCACCGACGACAACGATGATATCTGCGGGTATCGTTATCTTCTTGAAGACGTCATCGTGGTTCTTCTCTCCGTGGCGAGTCTCTGGGTGAAAACCTTTGTCCTTTTGGGCTCGGCAACAGCGGTGCTTGCGTTCCCCACTTCAGGGTGTTGTGGTCGAGGCTAGGTGTCCTAAGTCGTGGCGTGGCGTTGGCCGTCCTATGATTAGTTGTTCGGCAACGTAGTCATGTGTGGTTATGTTGGCCGGTTATTTAGGGGTATGTTGTTTCAGAGGGCTGCTTCACCACATTGTATCGTTGCATCGTGTAATTTGATGATGTTGCTTTATATATAAAGCGGGGTAAGAGAGCATGTTTCTAGAGAAAGAAAGTGGAGATAGGTGAAGACTACGTAACATTCTTGTATAGAAAAAAGGCTGTCATTAATCGTGTTTTGTGAGTGCCCTCGTGCTTAGTTCACTACTGACAGGACCCTTACACATCAGCTTTGCTTTTTTGTTGGTTTAAAGGCCACCATTATTAAATAAAGGTTAATCAACTAGTGTGGTTTGGACAAGTGCATCGCACGTTCGACCTGTGTACGAGGTATGCCATGGAAAATAGACGCGGGTCAATTGATGATCAACTTGGGACAAATTATCTATATCTCGTGGTACACAATGAGATATGGAGTATACACCTGACACAACCATTAAGTCAAGTCCTGAGCGGACGGAGAAAAGTGTTTAACATAATTTTAATACTACCACTCGAATCTGATTTTCTTCAGACTGGTATGAAAATTTGATACTGTTTTAAAGAAAAGTGCTTAAGAAAACCGGACTCTCCGATATCATGTTGAGTTTGAGAGCAGATATCATGTTGAATTGTACGTACCTAATCGCACCAATGTAGCAACTATTTTTAATAGTAGAGAGCAATCCTCAAGTGTTGAATTTGATACCCTCTTGTCTCTCCGATATGATGTTGATTTCGAGAATGGATATCATGTTGAATTGACTCGGTTTGCTGAAGAACTTGAGCTAAAGCGAAAAGTTGGTTACGTATTTTAACATGGAAAATCCAACTAACTAAATACCTACGCCCATACCCAATCATTCGGTGCACTATACGTAGTAACACAAAATAGAATCAATTAGTAGCGAGCTAGATAGACCTTCACTGTACGTGGAGCACATTGTCCCAACCACTCGATCTCATGATCGAGCAACCTCTGTTTTTTAGTCCCTGTCAGCTACTAGTATTTTTTGTTAAATAATGGATGTCAGCTACTAGTAAAACAACCCGGGAGCAAACAACACTCTTCCACAACGAAATTAACAACAAGGTTGTTTGCAGCTTTAGGCATCACTGCATCAGTAGTGGACTTTCCACCAACTTACACGGCCGAAATGGCATCGCGAAGGAGCATATGCACGCACACTTTGTACACTTTTGGCTTCATGTCGGGGGTAAGCTAATTCTTTAGGCCGTCACTTGCATTGATAGCCAACTTTATGACGTGTAATGATGTTTAGTTTAGAACATTCGAGCATAGGAGCCCTAGCTAGGTAGCTTAATAAATCCATGCCTCGCATAGCTATTACCACTAGGTTAAATGATTTGTTGTCTAATTTAGGAATTAATTTACATAGCCATTAGGAAATGACCGGAGCCACTAACTCATCCGACAGCTAGCTAGGCACCCATCTCGTGCATCATGACGACAATGCAAATAGATGCAAGGACACAATATATAATATATTGCCCATATATAATACACATAAGTACATTTGTTTTCGCTGACGATGCCGAGCAATGAACGATGTTTCCAGAGATCGATCGAAAAAGAATTCTCACATGTACTATCATTCGTCGGTACATACCATATTATATTTTGTCTCTCACCTTTGCGCCTTGTGTTCGGTGGACGACGTGTATGAAGCCAAGGAGAGACGTCGCCGGGGTCAGGTGAAAAGGCCGGGGCAAGGCGCGGACACGCCACGAGGCGGTGTCGCGGCATGCATGCACGCACCGGTAGGCTGCCCCGTCGTCGTCCTCGTGGTCGTGGGATCAAATCAACAACAAGTGGGCAGCGCGCCGCGCCCGGCCGGAAAACTCCCCTGCTCACCGGGGCACCGCATGCGCCCCAAAAGGCACGCAAGCCGGCGACCAACCCCCCCGTGTCATGTCTCGACCCGGAGAATTTATTTAGTGACGAGGGGGGCAGAGGAGGAAGAGACAAGATGCCAGAGGGGCTGCCTGTTCCCCACAGGCACATCTACATATATAAGTATTTATTAAAAAGATGACGATGATGATCGTGCATGCAAGTAGACAAAACGTACGTAGAATTTGATTGCTTTGCCTGGTACGTATACCTAGCCCTAGGGCGTATTACGTACGTAACGTACGCGCTCCAGCTCTTGGATATGGATAGAGCGTACGTACTGGCCGCGGGGTCGCGGTCAGCAAATGCTGCTTGGCCTAATCCGTGTCGCGCCCATGCATAGAGTACGCCCTCTTTTTGTTGCTTCACTACGAAGGATAGAGCTTTAGGTGGCAGAATATTGCAGGTCTTGGAACTCGGGTTTGGGAGGGAGTACGAAGGTGTGTCGGCTCGAATCATCATCGATCGGTACTACTAGTATAGTTTACTACTAGTAGTACAGCTAAACACTGGCAGAAATGTTGTGCACGGTGTGAATGAACCCGATTGGTACAGCGACAGTTCGTACAGACAGCGCGCGCGCGCTCGGGGCAAAGATTTCCCGCGCATGCATGCACGCACGCACAGCATGGCATGCATGTAGAAGTATTACGCCTCCATCATTGGATCACTTCGATCGCCATCAGCAGAAGCCAGGGGAAACGAACGAACGGGGCCGGCTCACCAGGCTTGATTCCGTTACGCTGTCACTTGTTCGATCCAGTTCATCGTTGCATGCATGCATGTGCCGTGTTGCCTAACCGTCGGCGTGGCGCTGTGGCTGACCAGCTATCCGGTCGTCCTGCGCCCTCCCTCAGCCGATCGACCGATCGATCGATCACCTCGCAACACTGGCTACTAGTGTTACAGTTACACGCTTGGAGTCTGTGGGGAACAAAAGCTGCGGTGGAGATCTAGAAGCAGGGAAAGCGAGCGGGGAGGTTCGGTTGGGGTTGGCGAGGATAAGACCGCTGGCCGGGCCGGGGCTGGTCTCCAGCAACTAGCACGCGTAGGTTAGCAGTAGCCTAGCTTTGCTAGGAAAAGGATGGTGGCCGAGCACGGCGGCAACGAACGATCAAGAAGCATGGATGGTGTCGACCGGCCGGCCGCGGGGTCCTCCAAGGCCATGCAATGCCAATGCGTGCATGCATGCATGCACCGCCAGCCTCCTCTCCTCCAGGTATCTAGCTAGCCGGGCTAGACGGCCCTTGGCGTGTCTCCGGACCGAGGAACACGCCGTGGTCCACCGCGACGTACTACCACCGCTAGTAGCATGGATTAATCCGGGCGAGCACGGCTGGCCCGTGCATGCGTGGAGAATCTTTCGTTCTTTTTTCATTTCTTCCCTGGCTAGCTAGCGAAGACGATATAGTAGTTTTTATCTGGCACTCGCGCGCGCACGAGTCGATATTGATTAATCAGTTTTGATATAACTCATCTAGATAAGATATAATTTGGTATCATTCACCTTTTATAACCATTGGATGTGATGCTATAAGATGCGTGTGTGTTGAGATGGATTGTATTTTTCCTTAAGACCAATTTATATCTCATCTAGACGAGTTCTAGGTACTCCTTAATTAATTTCGACGTTCACTCGTCAGTGTTGCTGCCGTTCATACGTCTTTTTGGTTTTGGCTGCAGTTTGCTTGCTACTCCGTAGTAGCTAGTATGGTCTTCTACTACTTGTGGTCTGTACTTTTATACGAACCTGAGGCAATTCGAGGTGGTGTTGATGTGGAAAGAGTGCGGCGATGCACGTGTTGGTGTCGGACAGTGCGGCTGAGCTTTCTCTGGCGTCACGTGTTTCCGTTTCTTTTCTTTTGGACGCAGATAACTGTCACACGTGTGACATATCTGGTGGTTGTGCCGCACGTCCTGTGTGGCAGGGAGACGACCCCCGCACGACCGCGTTCGGGCGCGCGCAACCACAGCCCGCATGTCCGGTGTGTTGCAAAATCGTCCACATGTCCGGACGAACGACCGCGCTGCCCGCACGACCCAACATGCCAGTCGTCCAGGCCTCCTTTCGATCCCCAGTCCGACCTGCCGTCGTCGTCTCCCACCTCTCGATCCCCTATCTCCATTGCCTTCCTTCTCTGGTTGTCATGGCAACCAGAGCAGATTCCTAGCGCCTCCCCACCGCTAACCACCAACCCCCCAACCCTGCCCTCCCAAGACGACGAGCTAAAAACAGGTGGATCTCCGATCTCCTTCTGTTTCTCATCCTTCTTCTGTCCAGAAATTTGAAATTGCAGATTTCCTACGAAGATGGCGACTAGATCCACGCTGTCAGGGCAAAACACCCCACGAATTTGTGTGTGTTCGCATTTGCCCACCAACGTACGCCAGATCTGCCATATACTATGCTAGAGTCGAGCTAAGCTTATGGATTGGCTTGGTGCGAGTAGTTGGTAATGAAGGATGCCTAGGAATCACTAAAAAATAGGGAGAGAAAAGGAGGAATTTGGCATAGGGAGGGAGGAAAAATAATTGCCACTTGTATATAACGTCAGTTGCCAACTATCGTTGGCATTAGCTGCCACCATGCTATGTTGTTGCTTGCCATCCTATTTTACTGGCTGTTGCCATCGCTTCAAAATGATAGCCGGCATCTAGATCTTAGAAAAAAGACTGAATGTGCATGTCCTACTTGCCATGATGTGTTGGCTGCCTACATAGAAGATGTGATAAGATTGTCGTGTTATTTTCTATGTGCAAACAACAAGAATGCATTTAGCGGATTATTGATGCGTTCTTGTTCATGCAGTGATTGAAAACACAGTGGCAGAAAAAGCGGAAGAATGAATCACGAAGACGGCACTGATCCTTGGTTTTATCAAAGGCCGGAAACGCCCCCGTGGGATGCAGCAGAGTACAATCAACTCATTTCTGCAGGGCCGTTGATGCCACTACTAGAGCAGTATGCGGGCATCGGTACGATGCATGATAAAAAAGAAGGAACAATTGCCATGTTTGTGATGAGGAAGATGCAGGAGAGTACAATCAACTCATTTCTGCAGGGCCGTTGCTGCCACTACTAGAGCAGTACGTGAGCATCGGTACGATGCATGATAAAAAAGAAGGAACAGTTGCCATGTTTGTGATGAGGAAGATGCCATTCTACTTATGTCCTACAATGCCATTTTTCGCAGGTTCTTATGACCCAACCGCACTCAGGGGGATACCATGGCAAGTTCAATCACAGGGCGCTAACGCTGACAAATGTACGGGCGACCAACTTCAAGTAGCTAATGTGGCAAATCAAGGTAACACATACGAAAAAAAGAAACGTACTGGTGTGGCCATGAAATTAAACTTGCAAGGATGGCAAAAAGACTCACGAGTTATATGGGAAAAAATGTAGGACCTTCATGCAACACGTGGCATCAGAGGGCAACCATGTACCTGCCATCAACGTCGTACACAGGTGAGTCCATGAAGTGAAGTTGTGGGCAGTGAATTAGGAGAAGGAATATAGATGACATTGGGGTTGCCATGTCTGGACAACTGCAGTTGCCATGCCTGGATAACTGCAATTGCCATGTGTCATAAAATGTGATTGCAAAATGTCTAAACAACTCTGGATGGCAGGTGTGAACAAATCTGTGTGGCATGGATGCACCGCTACATGTGCCATGTTGTACAGACTACAATTGCCATGCATTGACCAACTGCTAACATGATCACATGTTGTTATGATGGAACCACATCGGCAAACATCTCATGGCAAGCTTCACAGTTGCAGGACAGCGCTATTGCAGATAGAGCACATCAAATTGGAATGATAAACCAGATACGATCAGCACATGCGGCACAACAAGGTAAAAAAATGTGAACCAGTTTGCTTTTGTGGAAAAAGCATGGGAGGAAAAATAGTTTTTTCACGGTGGTGGTGGAAAAAACAAGCAAAAATGCTACCAAGTGGCCGCGGGCAAAAAGTCATCTATTGTCTTCAGGATTCGCCAATTGCTATATGATTGTGTGCAACATTCATGATTGATTGCATTTGCCTAGTGAGCTCATACCTAGAATCCAAGTTTTGGTGCTAAAAAGATGCTGGTTGCCATGTCTTGGCAAAAGTATTTGCCATTCATGTTGGACTGTAGCTGCCATGGCTATAGAATCCAAGTTTTGATGCTAAAAGATGATGGTTGCCATGTCTTGGCAACAGTAGTTGCCATTCATGTTGGACTGTAGCTGCCATGACTATAAAATTCAAGTTTTGATGCTAAAAAATGCAGGTTGCCATGTCTTGGCAACACTAGTTGACATATTTGTTGGGCTGTAGCTGCCATGACTGGAGAACTACAGTTGCCATGCATGGCCATATGTAGATTCCACGGCTTACTTTGTGAATGATGTCATGCCAAATCACATGCAGTTGATGTATTCCGTTACGATAAACATGCGATCCAAACGAAATGCTTACACTCGTACCTGTTTTTTTATTGCAGGACCTTCAACTACAATCAACAGCGGCGCGGGGACATCTACCACGGGGAGCTATGAGTGCACGGAAGAAGCATTCCACCAGCCAGCCAACAATCATGCCACAAACAATGCAGAGTCAGTGTCAGAAATGTCAATTGTTCCAGTAATGCCAACGAGCACACCTTGCGCACCGGCACAAGCAACACTCAAGCAGATGAAACAGCCACCAATACTGAAGTGAATGATGAAACTGATGACGAAGCACAAGGGGATGAAGATGGTGGGAAATCATAAATCATGGTACCTAAGGCACCGTATGTTGGGTAGAGATTTGATTCGTTCGAAGATGCCAAGGAATTCTACTAGACATATGCAATATTCCATGGGTTTGCGGTCAACACCGAGTACCATAGGAAAATTAAAAAAACTAACGAGTACAACAGAGGTAAGTTAAGGTGCTACAAGGCATGAAGGAACAAGAAGGGGAAAGGTGTTGCGCCTATCGTGCCGGAACGAAAGAGAGGTACCAATGTCAAGACGGAATGCCCTGTCCGGTGTAAGCTAAACGCAGTTGGAGCACAGTGGGTGGTCAATGAATATTTTGACGAACACAACCACGAACTCATAAAGAAGTTTGATCTGGTAAAATTTTTGAGTGCCCACAAAGGATTCAACCCCCCGAGAAGAAATTCATAAAGCTCCTACATGATTGTAACGTCGGTCCATCAAGATTGGTCCAAATACTATCCCTCATCCACAGCGGAGACGGTAGGCTGAGTAGCATGCCCTACATACCAGCAGACTTCACAAACCTAAAGGCAAAGTACCGTAGAGAGAGCAGGTTGGCTGACATAGAAGACATGATAGCCTACTTCGACGAGAAGGCAAAAGCAGATCCTGATTTCTTCTACAAGATAAGATTGGACGATGAGGACCGTGTCAGAAACATGTATTGGGTGGATGGTGCTTCAAGGAGAGCCTACAAACATTTCCGAGATTGCATTTCGTTCGACGTGACATATATCACTAATATGTACAAGATTTCCTGCGCTCCATTCATAGGAATAAATAACCACAATCAGTCATTGTAGTTCGATTGCGGGCTCGTTCGGAACGAAGACAGGGATGGGTACACTTGGCTGTTCAAAACCTTCTTGGAGTGGATGGGTGGACTTGCTCCGATGAATATAATAACGGACCAGGATTTTAGCATGTGTGCAGGAATAGAGGAGGTCTTTCCGTTGGCAGTGCACAGGCACTGCAGGTGGCATATTATTAAGAAGGCTGAGGAGATGCTAGGACCGTTCTTTGCTGACCGTCCAGAGCTGCACAAGGCATTCGAGCTGTGCGTGGACCACAACTTGACGGTGGAGGAGTTTGAACGGAGCTGGACGGCTATGATTGAAACATATCAAGTCCAAGACAATGAGACACTTACTAGCCTGTGGGAGAAGCGAATGTACTGGGTGACGGCCTACTTCATGTAGTGCTTCTACCCATTTCTGCAGACTACATAGCACAACGAGGGGTTCAATGCTATTCTGAAGCGGTACGGGAGCCCTGGCAACTCATTGCTGCAGTTTGCCAAGCAACACACAACTTTGCAACATAAGATATTGGGATCTGAGCTACAGCAAGAAGCAAACACCGCGCTCAAGCAGCCTAAATTGCTAACATATTTACCTATGGATAGGCAGATGAGCAAGATATATACCAACAAGATTTTATCAAGTAAGTCAATTGCGCTATCATCTTGTTTGCACAAGCATGGAGGGGTAGTGGGTGCGATACAGAATGCACTGCAGTTGCCAACTTTTTTGAATTGCTGATATCTTGGGAAGTAGCCATTGAGTACATTGTAATCATGATATGTAGTTGCCATGTGTAATCAACTGTAGGTACCACGTGGTTCGAACTATAGTTGCCATGTTAAGTGAACTGTAGTTGCCATGTTTAGTGAGATGTAGTTGCCATGTTTAGTGAATTGTAGTTGCCATGTTTAGTGAACTGTAGTTGCCATGTTTCATGAACTGTAGTTGCCATGTTCCATGAACTGTAGTTGCCATGTGAAAATGGTATGCGGTTTACATGTGACACAAAACTTCATTTGCCATGATTTATGAACTGATTTTGCCATGTTAAATGTAATGCACTTGCCAATTAAAATGTTATGCATTTTCCATGTGGAGATATCATACAGTTCATATATGGAACCAAACCAACACAAGAACATATGTGCGGGGAAAATTCAGGATTTCCATGCCATCATTCATTTTAGGTGCCTTTGATACGTTACGGCCTACATCAAACATAACGTGCTGCAAAAAAAATCATATAATAGTTTAACAAAGCACAAAAAACTTGCAGATTCCAGGAAGAAATAAAGCATGTCAGCATGTACACGGCTTACCAGGTGGACGAACATACATTCAAAGTGTGTACTCTATTGGGCATGTCGGATTCAGAACCTGAAGATCCAGACAAAGGAAGGAACTACTTTGTGAAGGCCTCGATAAACAAAGCAGAATACTAATGCCAATGCTGCAAATTCGAACGAGACGGGATTGTATGCTGTCACATACTAAAAGTAATGGACATGAACGCGGTCACGCGGATACCCCGCCATTTCATACGGTGGCGATGGACTAGGGATGCTGACGACGCGTTGGGGCCACAAACATCAAATGCAGTTTTGGCTGTGCATGATGAGAGACCAGAGACAACCATGGAAGCTGTGAGGCACGTTGTGCTAACCAAGAACTATGCTGAACTAATAGATTAAGAATGCAAGAGTGATGAGACTGCGAGGGTGGCAGAAAAACACAGGAAGGCCCTGAAAAGAGAGCTTGATGAGATCAAAAAGAGGAAGGCCGAAGAAGCCTTACACAGGTTCCCCCGCACCTCAAGTGTGCCTTCGTCCACGGGTCCATCATCAAAAAAATCAGAGGTAGGGTCTGGAACAGCAAGCACACAAACCCAGGTCAGGAACCCGCCCCGTTCCATCACAAAAAGGCATCCAAAAGAGATAAGATACAAATCAGGGTTGGAAATTTAAGCAAAACACAAGAAAACAAAGAAAGGGGCGGGCAATCTATAAAGCAACTGTGGATGATTGTAACTTCCGTGCTGGTGACATTTTTGTAAGGTGGATGGTCAGGATTTTAACAATTCGAGAATGAATGTTGGTGGACAACATAATTCGAAATAAATGTCATATATGCCACATTTGTACTGCTAAATCAGCCATGCAGCTTCCATCGAATCTGCCATGTGATTTCTGCTAGATCTGCCATCGCGTAGATTTTCCGTTTTCAGACCATGCATTTTGTTTCCGTTTTTTTGACATGCTGATCTATTGAAAAATGGCAACTGGATACATTGTAAGCATGAATTGTAGTTGCCGTCTGAAGTCAGTGTGGAACGATATCTAGTTGCCATGTGAGTCAAAAATTGCAGTTTCCATGTTTTATGAACTGCATTTGCCATGTTAAATAAACTGTGTTTGCCATGTTATATGTGTGCAGTTGCCATCTCAAATATAGTGTAGTTGACATGTCAAATATCATGCCGTTGCACAAAAAACAAAAAACAAAACGATTACTTTCACTAACCGTGTCTGATCAACTATATTTTCCATGTCGTCAAGCATCATAGATGCATTCAAACACCCAACCGCGCTACTACCAACCAAAAACATATAATAGTACTGAACATAAACGTAGCTGCTGTCACACCTAAGTAGGTTCACATCCACACATATATTACAAAAATATTCAATGTCACTCATACGCCACCACTAGATACTAGTAGGGATGAAAACGGAGCGGAAACAGACGGAACTGAGTGCTATCATATTTGTTTTCATATTTTTTTGCAGAAGCGGAAACGAATACAGAAACCCCGGAAATGAATACGGAAACAGATACTACCGAAAACGGATACGGAGCGAATACAAAGCGGATACGGAAACAGAAATAGGCATTGATCGGAACTTAAAAACCCCTTAAATCATAGAGAAAATACACACAAAAACAAACAAATTTAATGAGTTGTTAACATGGCTACCAAATAATATCATTATGTTAGCAACTTACCATAGTATTGTAGTAGTACCGGACAATTGCATATAGGGTCAAGCTGAGTACATGAGTGGTAGTAAAAGTTGGGCCTTAGATCCATTCTACTAATTGTGTCATTGTGTTCTCTCTGATGTTTGGGCTACAAAGCAACTATAGGTCTATAGTAAAAACAGAAATTCCATATTCACGGAAACGGAAAGTTCCATTTCCATGCATATTCCACCGGAAAACACCGTTCCATTTTTGTTTCCGTTTCCGCATAAAAAATTCCATTTCTACTTTCGTTTTGCAAATTTCCGTTTCCGTTTTCATATTTCCTCTCCGTTTCCATTTTTCCTCCGGAAAAATGGAAAGTTTCCACTCCATTTTCATCCCTAGATACTAGACTACCGGGGGGTGCAGTCATAACATAGTACACGGACATAATTTTAAAAAAACAAGATGATACCTTACATTCCTCTGCCATAGAATGTAAGGTAGGCATGTGGTATGGAGCACCACATGATCACTTGTACTTGTTGTTGGCTTTCTTGATAGCTTCCTCTATGAACTCTCGTGCGTTGGCCCGTGTATTGAAATCTTCATTCATCACCCAGTTCCATGTGTATATTTTGCGGAGCTCAACGACCATTGCAGCTGTGACGATATGGACCCGTCGGCCTTCCCACTGTGCAAGGTATTCCAACATGTGAAAGCCACAGTCATGCCTATAAAAAAATAATCAGGTCAACTAAAGAGAACAGAAAAAATCATAAACGTCAATGCAAAGGTGACAAAAAAGGTTTAGGATTGGTGTGGAGGACACATGAAAAAAGATAGCAATTACCCGTTTCCCTGCTTCGTAGTCGCGACATACTCGATTGGGAAATGATTGATGGACCCTTGAGGTTTCGTAGTGACGGTTCCATGTCTCTTTGAGGTTGTTGATGAAGAATTCGGCATGTGTAGTAAGGTCTGCATCAGCTTCTGAACAAATAGAATCAAGCACCTCAAATTGTTGGTTCTTCAGGTCAAGGCAAATCGTGTAGTGGTGACCACACTTGTCATGTGGGTCGTGTGGTGCAAGCTCCTGGAACATGGGGAACACGGAACAATACATGCAAGTAAGATGAACGAAAAAGAAAAAGAATAATACCTGCAAGTAAGATGAACAAATATGCATGTTGATGAAGTCAATCCCACACGCAACTACATTCTTCAACATTTTATCGAGTGGCCTCACAGACTCGGCAAGATCACCCAGGTCGATGTACGTCGCATCACATTGTATGATTTTGGTTCTGTCCAAACATGAGCTGTATGAAAAAGATATAACATGAAAGAATCATGTATACTAAGTAAAAATAAAAATAAAAAGTAAACAAAACCATGGCTGGAATAGCAAAAGGAAAAAAAATAAGAGAAAAGAAAGTAAGGGGTTATGTGGTGTGGACGTTATGCTTTCAGCTCCTTCATGTGCTTGCTGTTGGACCTCGCATTTCCAAAACGCTTGAAAATGTCATACAAATGGTTCTGCTCCTTTGTGGCCTTGACTTTAGGCTCATAGTCATCCGCGGGTGGTGCGTGAACTACCCTATGCTGCCTTACAGATCTAGGGTTGGCACTTCTAACGGTATCCTCGGATACCGACTCAGCATGCACATTAGAACTTGATTGCCCCTGACCCCGTGAGGACCTACTCTTTAATGATGCCTCCTCGATCCTGCGGTAATCTTCTTCAAGTGACAGCGAAATCTCCTTAGGGGTGGCTGCAAGGATCAAACAGTGAGTTAGCATACTTGGAAGCAAAACATGTTATTGTGAAAAAAATGGTGTAGAATATGTAATGTAGGTGCAAAAAATGAGTTGCCATGTGAAGGCAACTACAGTTGCCATGTGTAGTGCACTGTAGTTGCCATGTGGAAACAACTCCAGTTTCCATGTGTAGTGCACCGTAGTTGTCATGTGGAAGCAACTGCAGTGGCCAAGCACATTGAACGGAAGTTGCCATGTTGCAGCAACTCCTATTGCCATGTGCTTGGCGAATGGAATTGCAACATGGCAACAAATGTGGGTGCCATATTGGAGCAACTCCAATTGCCATGTACATCAGATGAGATTTGCCATCACCAGTAAGGAACTAAAAAAAGCTTGTGACAAACGTCAGAAACAAAAAATGTACCTTGCACTATCGGCTGTGCAAACTTCACAGTCTTCCTGCCATCAGCCATTGGTTGCGCCATGAAACGTCTCCAACGTATCTATAATTTTTGATTGTTCCATGCTATTATTTATGAAGTCTTGGATGTTTAATGGGCTTTATCATGCACTTTTATATCATTTTTGGGACTAACCTACTAACCCAAAGGCCCAGTCCAGATTGCTGTTTTTTGCCTGTTTCAGGGTTTTACAGAAAAAGAATATCAAACGGAGTCCAAACGGAATGAAACCTTCGCGAGAGATATTTTTGGAGAAAATCACGCACGCGGAGCTTGAGAACCACATCAGGGGATCAAGAGGTGGCCCACGAGGGTGAGGGCGTGCCCCCCTTCCCAGGGCGCGCCCCCTGCCTCGTGCCCCCTCGACCATCCCCCGGTGCCTCCTTCTTCCTATATAAGTCTACGTACCGCAAAACCTCCATGAACAGAGAGAAAACCCCAATTCCACCGCTGTACCTTCTGTTCCCGTGGAGATCCCATCTTGGAGCCTGTTCCGGAGCTCCACCGGAGGAGGATCCATCACGGAGTCCTTCATCATCATCATTATCGCCCTCACCATGAGTTGCGAGTAGTTTACCACAGACATTCGGGTCCATAGCTAGTATCTAGATGGCTTCTTCTCTCTCTAGATCTCAATACAAAGTTCTCCTCGGTCTTCGAGGAGATCTATTCGATGTAATCTCTTTTTGCGGTGTGTTTGTCGAGATCCGATGAATTGTGAGTTTATGATCAAGGTTATCTATGAAAGATATTTGGTTCTTCTCTGAATTTTTTATGTGTGCTCATAATATCCTTGCAAGTCTCTTCGAATTATTGGTTTGGTTTGGTCTACTAGATCTATAGTTCTTGCAATGGGAGAAGTGCTTGGCTTTGGCTCCAATCTTGCGGTGTCCTTTCCCAGTGACAGTAGGGGCAGCAAGGCACGTATTATATTGTTGCCATCGAGGATAAAAAGATGGGGTTTATACCATATTGCTTGAGTTTATCCCTCTACATCATGTCATCTTGCTTAAGGCATTACTCTGTTCTTATGAACTCAATACACTAGATGCATGCTGGATAGCGGTCGATGTGTGGAGTAATAGTAGTAGATGCAGAATCGTTTCGGTCTACTTGTCTCGGACGTGATGCCTATATACAATGATCATGCCTAGATAGTCTCATAATTATTCGCTTTTCTATCAATTGCTCGACAGTAATTTGTTTACCCGTCGTAGAATATCGCTATCATGAGAGAAGCCACTAGAGAAAACTATGACCCCCGGGTCTATTCTCAACATATCAATCTACATCTACTTTACTTTTATCGCTTTTATTTGTTGTTCTTATAAACAAAAATACCAAAAATATAAACTATCATCTCTATCAGATCTCACTTTCGTAAGTGACCGTTAAGGGATTGACGACCCCTTATCACGTTGGCTGCGAAGTTCTTATTTGTTTGTGCAGGTGCGAGGGACTGGCGCGTGGTCTCCTACTGAATTGATACCTTGGTACTCAAAAACTGAGGGAAATACTTACGCTACTTTGCTGCATCTCCCTTTCCTCTTCGAGGGAATACAACGCAAGCTCGAGAAGTAGCAAGAAGAATTTCTGGCACCGTTGCCGGGGAGGCTTACGCAAAATTCATATACCAAGTACCTATCACAAACCCTTATCCTTCGCATTACATTTATTTGCCTCTCGTTTTCATCTCCCCCACTTCACCCTTGCCGTTTTATTTGCAATTCTTCCGTCGTGTTTTTTTAGCTTGCTTCTTGTTTGCTTGTGTGTGTTGGATTGCTTGCTTGTCATTATGGCTCGGAACAATACCAAATTGTGTGACTTTGCCAATAGCAACAACAATGATTTTATTAGCACTCCGATTGCTCCTATTACCGATGCTGAATTTTGTGAGATCAATGCTGCTTTGTTGAATCTTGTCATAAAAGATCAATTCTCCGGCCTTCCTAGTGAAGATGCCGCTACCCATCTAAACAACTTTGTTGATTTGTGTGATATGCAAAAGAAAAGGGATACGGATAACGATATTGTTAAATTGAAGTTATTTTCGTTTTCACTTAGAGGTCGTGCTAAAACTTGGTTCTCCTCTTTGCCTAGAAATAGTATTGATTCATGGAATAAGTGCAAAGATTCTTTTATCTCTATGTATTTCCCTCCTCCTAAGATCATCTCTCTTAGAAACGATATTATGAATTTTAAGCAACTAGATCATGAGCATGTTGCACAAGCTTGGGAGAGAATGAAATTGATGATACGTAATTGCCCTACACATGGTTTGAATCTATGGATGATCATTCTGAACTTTTATGCTGGCTTGAATTTTGCTTTTAGAAATCTTTGAGACTTGGCCGCGGGAGGCACTTTCATGGAAACCACCTTAGGATAAGCTACCAAACTCCTAGATAATATTATGGTTAATTATTCTCAATGGCACACCAAAAGATCAACTAGTAAAAAAGTGCATACTATTGAAGAAATTAGTGTTTTGAGTGGAAAGATGGATTTACTTATGAAGTTATTTGCTGCTAAGAGTTCTTCTTCTGATCCAAATGATATGCCTTTGTCCACTTTGATTGAAAATAGCAATGAATCTTTGGATGTGAATTTTGTTGGTAGGAATCATTTTGGTAACAATGCTTATAGAGGTAATTTTAATCCTAGGCCTTTTCCTAGTAATTTCTCTAATAATTTTGGTAATTCCTACAACAAATCTTATGGAAAGATGCCTTCTGAATTAGAAACTAGTGTTAAGGAGTTTATGATCTCGCAAAAGAATTTCAATGCTATGCTTGAAGAGAAATTGCTTAAGGTTGATGAATTGGCTAGAAGTGTGGATAGAATTACTCTTGATGTTGATTCTTTGAAACTTAGATCTATCCCACCTAAGCATGATATCAACGAGTCTCTCAAAGCTATGAGAATTTCCATTGATGAATACAGAGAAAGAACCGTTAGAATGCGTGCTAAACGAGAGGATTATATTAAATCGTGTTCTTCTAGTTATCATGAAAATAAAGATGAAGATCTGAAAGTTATTGATGTGTCTCCTATAAATCCTTGTTTTCTAGTATAAATATTGATGAAGATAGGATTGGAGATGATTCTACTTTAAGGTGTCCCAATGATTTGGAGTTTTTAGATCTTGATGCTAAAATTGTTAAAAGTGGGAGTGAAGAGATTAAAACTTTGCATAGTGATGAACCCACTACTTTGGATTTCAAGGGATTCAAATATGACAATTGCTCTTTGATTGATTTTATTTCCTTGTTGCAATCTGTGCTAAATTCTCTGCATGCTTATAGTCAAAATAAGGCTTTCACCAAACACATAGTTGATGCTTTGATGCAATCTTATGAAGAAAAACTTGAGTTAGAAGTCTATATCCTTAGAAAGCTTTATGATGAGTGAGAACCTACTATTAAAATAAAAATAAAAGATCATGAATGCTATGCTTTGTGTGATTTGGGTGCAAGTGTCTCCACTATCCCAAAAACTTTGTGTGATTTGCTAGGGTTCCATGAGCTTGATGATTGTTCCTTAAATTTGCATCTTGCGGATTCCACTATAAAGAAACCAGTGGGAAGAACTAATGATCTTCTTATTGTTTCCAATAGGAATTATGTGCCCGTAGATTTCATTGTTCTTGATATGGATTGCAATCCTTCATGTCCTATTATTCTTGGTAGACCTCTCCTTAGAATGATTGGTGCAATTATTGATATGAAGGAAGGAACTATTAGATTCCAATTTCCGTTAAGGAAAGGCATGGAATAGTTTCCTAGAAAGAAAATCAAACTACCATATGAATCTATCATGAGAGCCACTTATGGATTGCCTTCCAAATATGGCAATACCTAGATTTATCTTGTATCGTGCCTAGCTAGGGACGTAAAACGATAGCGCTTGTTGGGAGGCAACCCAACTTTATATTTTTTGTTTTTGTTGCTGTTAGGGAATAAATATTTCATCTAGCCTCTGATTAGATGTGGTTTCATGTTTTGTTTAGTGTTTGTGCCAAGTAGAACCTTTGGGAAGACTTGCGGGAAGTTTATATGATCTTGCTGTGAAAAACAGAATCGTTAGCGCTCGCTAAAGTAGTCTTCAGATTTTACTGGAGCATGCTATTTAGTTGATTCGTTTTGCAGATGATTGGTAGACAAATTCCGCAAATTTACCAATTTAGTTTGAAATATTTGGAGTTCCATAAGTAGGCGAAACCTCCAGATTGCTACAAACTGTTCTGTTTTTGACAGATTCTGTTTTTCGTGTGTCGTTTGCTTATTTCAATGCATCTATGAGTAGTATTGGCAAGTATGAACCATAGAGAAGTTGGAATACAGTAGGTTTAACACCAATATAAACAAATAACGAATTCATTGATGCACCTTTGAGTAGTGGTTTGCTTTCTTATACTAACGAAGCTCACGAGAATTTTTGTCTAAGTTTTGTGTTGTGAAGTTTTCAAGTTTTGAGTATTGCTTTGATGGACTATGGAACAAGGTGTAGCAAAGGCCTAAGCTTGGGGATGCCCATGGCACCCCAAGTAAATTCAAGATAATCAAAAGCCTAAGCTTGGGGATGCCCCGGGAAGGCATCCCCTCTTTCGTCTTCATCCATCGGTAACTATACTTGGAGCTATATTTTTATTCGCAACATGATATGTGTTTTTCTTGGAGCGTCTTGTATAATTCGAGTCTTTGCTTGTTAGTTGTCATAATCATCCTTGCTGGACACACCTATTTGAGATAGTTAAATATGGCCTAGGAATTGTTAGAACACTCTATGTGCTTCACTTATATCTTTTGAGTTGAATAGTCTTTGCTCTAGTGCTTCACTTATATCTTTTAGAGCACGGTGGTGGTTATATTTTGTAGAAATTGATGAAATCTCATGCTTCACTTATATCCTTTTGAGAGTCTATTAAAACAGCATGGTAATATGTTTAGGCTACAGAAACTAGTCTTCACATGATAGACATCCAATGTCAATGTAGTAAAAAAATTCACACCAAGAGCATTGAATAGAATGAGATGTTGGATGCTTGATAACTGTTTTTAGATTTGAGGATAATGATATTAGAGTCATGCTAGTGGAGTTATTATGAAATTGAGAAATACTTGTGTTAAGGTTAGTGATTCCCATAGCATGCACATATGGTGAACCGCTATGTGACGAAGTTAGAGCATGAGGTATTTGTAGAGTGCCAACCTTTGTGTGGAGGTCGGGGGCGCGCGATGGTTAACTCCTACCAACCTCCCCCCTAGGAGCATGCGTTGATTGCTTTGTTTTGATGACTCGTAGATTTTTGCAATAAGTATATGAGTTCTTTATGACTAATGTTGAGTCCATGGATTATATGCACTCTCACCCTTCCACCATTGCTAGCCTCTCTCGTACCACGCAACCCTTGCCGGTGCCATAAACCACTATATATCCTTCCTAAAAACAGCCACCATATTGTTCCTCAAAATAGCCACCATACCTACCTAACATGGCATTTCCATAGCCATTCCTAGATATATTGCCATGCAACTTTCCACCGTTCCGTTCATATGACATGCATCATATTGTCATATTGCCATGCATGATCATGTAGTTGACATCGTATTTGTGGCAAAGCCACCATGCATAATTTTTCATACATGTCACTCTTGTTTCATTGCACATACCGGTACACCGCCAGAGGCATTCATATAGAGCCATACTTTGTTGTTGTAGTATCGAGTTGTAATATCAAGTTGTAATGAAAGTGTGATGATCGTCATTATTAGAACATTGTCCCATGGGAGGAAATGCTAAATCTATAAAGCCCCTCCGCAAAAAAGAAAAGAAAAAAAAGGCCCAAGAAAAAAAGAAAGGCCCCAAAAAAGAAAAAAAAAAGAAAAAAAGGGACAATTGCTACTATTTTTTCCACACTTGTGCTTCAAAGTAGCACCATGTTCTTCATTGTAGAGAGTCTCATGCTTAGTCACTTTTATATGCTAGTGGGAATTTTTGTTATAGACCTTGGCTTGTGAGCAAGCAAGTTGGATGCACAACCACTAGTTTCTTTTGTTGAGCTTTCATTCATACTTAGCTCTAGTGCATCTGTTGCATGGCAATCCCTACCCACTCACATTGATATCTATTAATGGGCATCTCCATAGGCCGTTTATACGCCTAGTTGATGTGAGACTATCTCCCTCCTTTTTGTCTTCTCCACAACCACCTCTCTTCCACCCATAGTGCTATGTCCATGGCTCACGCTCATGTATTGCGTGAAAGTTGAAAGGTTTGAAAAGATAGAGTATGAAAACAAGTGCTTGGCTGAAATCGGGGTTGTGCATCATATGAATATTTTGTGTGATGAAGAGGGAGCATAGCCAGACTATATGATTTTGTAGGGATAACTTTCTTTAGCCATAGTATTTTGAGAAGACATGATTGCTTTGTTAGTATGCTTGAAGTATTATTGTTTCTTATGTCAATATAGACTTTTATCTTGAATCTTTCAGATCTGAACATTCATGCCACAATTAAGAGAATTACATTGAAAAACTATATTGGTTAGCATTCCACATCAAAAATTCTTTCTTTATCATTTACCTACTCGAGGACGAGCAGGAATTAAGCTTGGGGATGCTTGATACGTCTCCAACGTATCTATAATTTTTTATTGTTCCATGCTATTATTTATGAAGTCTCGGATGTTTAATGGGCTTTATCATACACTTTTATATTATTTTTGGAACTAACCTACTAACCCAAAGGCCCAGTCCAGATTGTTATTTTTTGCCCGTTTCAGGGTTTTGCAGAAAAATAATATCAAACGGAGTCCAAACGGAATGAAACCTTCACGAGAGATATTTTTGGAGAAAATCACGCACACTGAGCTTGAGAACCACGTTAGGGGATCAAGAGGTGGCCCATGAGGGTGGGGGGCACGCCCCCCTTCCAAGGGCGTGCCCTTGCCTCGTGGCCCCCTCGAGTGTCCCCCGGTGCCCTCCTTCTTCCTATATAAGTCTACGTACCCCAAAACCTCTGTGAACAGGGAGAAAACCCTAATTCCACCGCCGTACCTTCTGTTCCCGTGGAGATCCCATCTTGGAGCCTGTTCCGGAGCTCCACCGGAGGGGGATCCATCATGGAGTCCATCATCATCATCATTGCCATCACCATGAGTTGTGAGTAGTCTACCACAGACCTTCGGGTCCATAGCTAGTATCTAGATGGCTTCTTCTCTCTCTCTGGATCTCAATAAAAAGTTCTCCTCGGTCTTCGAGGAGATCTATTCGATGTAATCTCTTTTTGCGGTGTGTTTGTCGAGATCCGATGAATTGTGAGTTTATGATCAAGGTTATCTATGGAAGATATTTGGTTCTTCTCTGAACTTTTTATGTGTGCTCATAATATCCTTGTAAGTCTCTTCGAATTATTGGTTTGGTTTGGCCTACTAGATCTATAGTTCTTGCAATGGGAGAAGTGCTTGGCTTTGAGTTCAATCTTGCGGTGTCCTTTCCCAGTGACAGTAGGGGCAGCAAGGCACGTATTGTATTGTTACCATCAAGGATAAAAAGATGGGGTTTATATCATATTGCTTGAGTTTATCCCTCTACATCATGTCATCTTGCTTAATGCGTTACTTTGTTCTTATGAACTCAATACACTAGAAGCATGCTGGATAGCGGTCAATGTGTGGAGTAATAGTAGTAGATGCAGAGTCGTTTCGGTCTACTTGTCTCGGACGTGATGCCTATATACAATTATCATGCCTAGATAGTCTCATAATTATTCGCTTTTCTATTAACTGCTCGACAGTAATTTGTTTACCCGCCGTAGAATATCGCTATCATGAGAGAAGCCACTAGAGAAAACTATGGCCCCCGGGTCTATTCTCAACATATCAATCTACATCTACTTTAATTTTATCGCTTTTATTTGTTGTTCTTATAAACCAAAAATAACAAATATATAAACTATCATCTCTATCAGATCTCACTTTCGTAAGTGATCGTTAAGGGATTCACAACCCCTCATCATGTTGGCTACGAAGTTCTTATTTGTTTGTGCAGGCGCGAGGGACTAGCGCGTGGTCTCCTACTGGATTGATACCTTGGTTCTCAAAAACTGAGGGAAATATTTACGCTACTGTGCTGCATCTCCCTTTCCTCTTCGAGGGAGTACAATGCAAGCTCGAGAAGTAGCACGCCATCGTTGGGGCCCTGCCTGCCGGGAATGTAAATGCGACTGGCATAGGATCTTGCACCACTAGTTCATCTTGACTACGATCGATGCCAGGGCTACAGCTCGGTGGGGTGAAGGCTGATGGGCCTCGAACCCCTCATTGGTTACCCCAAGTGGAAGGTGTAAGATGGAGTATTGTAGAAGTGTTTTCCCTTAGCAAGGATGCCAAGGATCGAATCCCCAGAGACTCCTAGGTTCAACAGGTAGGTGTCAACTGCTAACGGCGCAATTAGCAATCAACGTGGACCTGCACACAGATACAAATAACTTTGCTCCCAACGAGTACAGAGAGGTTGTCAATCCCTCCGGCCTTGTAGTTCACAAAGGGTTAAAAGCAATGATAGTAGTGATAGATAGTTTTTGCAATAGTAAATAAATAACGAAAAGTAAATAGTGGATGTGATCAATGATGGTAATATGGACCGGAGTCTCATGATGTTCACTAGTGATGTCTCTCTCCCAAAAGACGATAAAACAGCTATGTGAGGTAAACAAATTACAGCTGGGCAATTGACAGGACCACGAACGCAAACCAATGCTGACTACATTGCAAGAAAGGTTGAGGTTCAAAGCATGGGCGGTACGCCAAAGTAAGTAGACCGAAATCCATCAATATCTACTACTAATCATCCACCTTGAGATATCTATCCAGAACATCTCGCTGGTATTAAGTTGCGAGTCCCACCCATAGTGTAAACTCAATGCAACAGACAACTGCATTAAAAGAACTTTTCGTAAAGTAAACAATCCTTGCACCCGCGGGCACAAGCACCGTTGTTTTCCCCCTTGTGGCAACAACACATCCCCTAGACTCATGTTTCTGTCACTCAAGCTAGTCATCGAGGGGCATGAACCCACAATCAAGCATAACGTTCCCTCTTGGAGTCACTACCTATTACTCGGCCAAAGCAATAAATAACAACGGAGAACATGCAAGAATTACTTATGAACTAAAATATAAAAGAGGTGAATCAAATATATTACTCAAGATCAATCTGAACATAATCTCATAATCCATCGGATCCCAGCAAACTCAACATAGCAACAGCATAAGGATTACATAGGTGCCTCGATCATGTAGGGCAGCTCACGAGGACTAATTAGTGAAGCACAAGAACGGGGGGAGAACATCACATAGCTACTGGTCATGGACTCATGGTCCAAGGGAGACTACTCACGAGTCATCCGGGAGGCGTCCATGGTGGTGGAGAAGCTCCCGGTGGTGATCCTCCCCTCCGGCAGGGTGCCGGGAAGAGTTCTCCTGGTGCTCCCGATCTTGGAAGCGGCGGCGGCGGCGGAACAGAGATGGGATCGCGAAAAGAAGTCCTGTTCTGAGGGTTTCAGATGGTCCTTTAAATATATGCCAAAGTAGGGCACCGGGGGAGCCTCGGGGGGCCCAG
>LR738710.1:49865277-49890659 GCA_902687465.1 Secale cereale | reverse complement strand
GGGGGGCGCCCATAGGGCGCCTGGAGCCCCTGTGCCCCCCCCCCCAGGCTGCCCTTCGGACGCAGCGTTGTTTCCGGATCGCTGATTTTTTACATAATTTTTCTGGGCAGTTCTCGAAACGTGAAAACCTGAAATACAAAAACAGCCGAAAACAGAAACTGGCACTGGGGTGCACTGGATTAGTAAGTTAGTCCAAATATGATCAAAAGTGTATGGAAGTGCATGAATATCATAGCAATATCACCCAAAAGCGGCATGGAGCAAGCAGAAATTATAGATACGTTTTGGATGTATCAACATCCCCAAGCTTAATTCCTGCTCGTCCTCGAGTAGGTAAATGATAGCAAGAATAATTTTTGTGGTGACATGCTATTAACCATATAGGACTTTCTCATAGTCATATGACAAAAGCTTACTGAGACAACGATACTAAAGTAATTAAGTTGCCTCAAGAGAAAATCACAAATGACTGAAAGTTTTACAACATGAAACTGAAACATCAAAAAGATTTGCAATGAACATGATGTGAAAATATGATAAAGTGATATCTAGTGTGCCCCCTTTAGTGATGCAAAACATAAGTGCACGGGCACCTTCAAGGTTTAAGTGATGACTAGATACAATCATTTTAGAATAAACGATATCACAATCATGCAAAAGACAATGCTACTTTGGGACAATGCACATTACACTCAGAATGACAATCATGCTCTCAGTAGTTGGTGCTTCAACATAAAGGTAAAAGAAAGGTTAAGTGCTAAAGCTTTTCATTTTGAAAACATGGAAGCAATTGTGTCAACGTTAGTAGTACTTCATATGTGTCATGCATAAAACATCCTATAAGTTGCAAGCCTCATGCATCGAATACTAATAGTGCTCGCACCTTGTCCTAATTAGCTCGGATCTCCATGGGTTATCATTGCATTACATATGTTTCAACCAAGTGTCACAAAGGGGTACCTCTATGCCACCTGTACAAAGGTCCAAGGAGATAGATCGCATTTGATTTCTCGTTTTTGATAGATCTCAACTTGAGGACATCCATACCGGGACAACATAGAAAATAGATGATGGACTCCTCTTTAATGCATAAGCATATTCTCATGAGAGATTGAGGATTAAGGTCCAAGCTAAAACTTCCACCATGATGCATGGCTTTGGTTGGCGGCCCAATGTTCTTCTCTAACAATATGCATATTAATTCAACCCACGGTAAATCACCCTTTCATTCGGACAAGATGAACATGCATAGCAACTCACATGATATTCAACAAAAGTGTGACAGTTGATGGCGTCCCCAGAAACATGGTTACCGCTCAGCAAGCAACTCATAAGAAATAAGATACATAGGCAACATATTCTTTACCACAATAGTTTTTAGGCTACTTTCCCATGAGCTATGTATTGCATGGTTAGTTTGCTTAGTACAGGTGGAGGTTAGCAAAAAGACTGGGAGCGACTAACTAAGAGAGCAATGACGGTCATAATCATGCAGAGCGACAAAGCAATATTGAATCAGGCATGGTAGTTATATCACTACTCAGAAACAAAAGATCATCAAGGCTTGACAGACTTTCTTTACAGTCTTGAATATGCGTGAGCATATGCCAAGTCAATCAAAATAAATTCTCGAAGGAAGATATTACTAAACCATACCACATCATAGGCAAACAAATCATGTTGGTACTCCAATAACACACTGGGAACTCCCCAGCTATTTGAGATTAACCAAAAGAAAACCTGAACTACTAAGCACCATCATGCAAGTAGCATCTTTATCATAGACACTTTAACCAATGCAACGGAAGCAAACTCTCTTAATAAGGTGAGCTTGGTAATTAAAGAGAGTTCAAGCGACCAACTAAATAAAAGCTCTTGAAAAGATAAGCATGAATACTAAGAGCAAAGCACGATAGTAGCTATTAAAAGACAAAGAACACACACATCATATATAGACATGAAAATTCCATGTTATGTTCTAGGTAGGAGTGGAGCGTGTTTCCCTCCCATATAAAGGAATGTTGGGTTCCGACTCGTTATGAAAAACTAAAAAGAAAACTAAAAGCAAGACGCTCCAAGCATAGCACATAACACATGAAGTGATTAAAATATAGTGGAACAAAAGACGAACTGATAATGTTGATGGAGAAGGGGATGCACGGGGGCATCCCCAAGCTTAGACGCTTGAGTATCCTTGAATATTTCTTGGGGGTGCACGGGGGCATCCCCAAGCTTGAGCGCTTGACACTCCTGAATCTTTTTATCATCTTCCCTCGGACACTTGAAAACTCCCTTCATACATAACTCATCATAATCTGATTAGCGAGGTTAGTACCCTTAATAAAATAATTATACCTTGCTGGAAATAAGGATATTCTTGAAGTTCTACTGTTTCTCAAGATTGCCAAAAGGTTTTTGCAAAGAAAAAGCAAGTTTTTAATTTGCAAAGTGAAGGTAAGGCAAAACAGGACAGAATCTGTGAAAAATAGAACAACAGGCAGTAATTGACCTGTTCGGGATACTTCTGCAACTCAAATCAAAAAACTCAGAACTGACGTACGAAAGACAATTATATAGAGAACGCTGTCGAAACAATTCAGACCAAAAAGATGATCTTGTGATTTTATACGAATTTTTCTATCCAAGGACAGAATCTGTTTCCTGGACAGCACCTCACAACTTTTGAACTTTCTAGCAATCGGAGGCTATACTTGGCACAAATATGAAAAGCAAAATACAATGATGATGCTACAGCAGTAAACAACATTAAGACACAACAAAAGCAAAAATTTATTCATGTGGGTTGCCTCCCAAAAGCGCTTTCTTTTATGCCTTTAAGCTAGGCATAATGCAAAGATCAAGTTGTATCAATTGAACCATCATCAAGATCATCAAAAAGCTCTTCAATAATACAACTAGTCTTAAGAGGTCTCTCAAATAAAGGCCTCACAGAGATACTTCTAGGTAGAAGACCAAAAGGATAAAAGTCAAGGGAAGATTCATTTATAAATTCATCACATAGAGGTGTTTCTTCCAAAGTCTTTACAGTTTCAACCCCTTTGGCAATAGGTGGATTACTTTTAGAACGGGGAGCCTTTGGAACGTGAACGAACTTAGGCTCCCTCTTTGCCGGAGTTTCTACCTTTTTGGTTTTGATCGAGGAGACAGTAGTTCGTAATGTATCAAATATTTCCTCAATCTTTTCCATCCTAGAAGAGTCCAAGTCATGGAATTTGACGGTCTCCAAAATTTTAAAAAATTTATGCATGGAGCTATCAAGTCTATTAAAATTCCCTTGGATCTTTCGATCCAACTCATTCATCTTATTAGTGCTTGGCATCTATAGCTCTATTTTTTTCAAGTTTTTTCATAATGTGAGCTAGGGTGATGTCCTCTCGAATGCTAACAACAGGGGGACTCCCAACAAGATTTTCAATAATACTAAGAGACTCCCAAACCGGGGCCTCTAGGAAATTTCCATTGATAGCAGTATCTAGAATAAACCTATTCCAAGAAGTAATTCCAACATAAAAATTTCTAAGCAAGATAGTAGTGGGCTGCTTCTTGGTGGCTCTTTTTTGTGAATCATTAATTCTATACCAAGCATCTTTCAAACTTTCCCCACCTCTTTGTTTAAAGGTGAGAACTTCTGCCTCGTCAAAGGCAAAAGGACCCGACATAATGATAACTAAGGAACAAGATAACTATTTTTGTGATTTTCGATAAAAGGAACTAAAGCAAAAATTGAAAGGTAAACTAACAAGACTAAAAAGCAAAGGTAAAAGATAGCATGCAACTCCCCTATCCTGAAGAGTGGAGTCCCCGGAATGGCGCCAGAAAATACTCCTTGATGGGCCTCGAACCCCTCGTTGGTTACCCCAAGTGGAAGGTGTAAGATGCAGTATTGTAGAAGTGTTTTCCCTTAGCAAGGATGCCAAGGATCGAATCCCCAGAGACTCCTAGGTTCAACAGGTAGGTGTCAACTGCTAACGGCGCAATTAGCAATCAACGTGGACCTGCACACAGATACAAATAACTTTGCTCCCAACGAGTACAGAGAGGTTGTCAATCCCTCCGGCCTTGTAGTTCACAAAGGGTTAAAAGCAATGATAGTAGTGATAGATAGTTTTTGCAATAGTAAATAAATAACGAAAAGTAAATAGTGGATGTTATCAATGATGGTAATATGGACCGGAGTCTCATGATGTTCACTAGTGATGTCTCTCACCCAAAAGACGATAAAACAGCTATGTGAGGTAAACAAATTACAGCTGGGCAATTGACAGGACCACGAACGCAAACCAATGCTGACTACATTGCAAGAAAGGTTGAGGTTCAAAGTATGGGCGGTACGCCAAAGTAAGTAGACCGAAATCCATCAATATCTACTACTAATCATCCACCTTGAGATATCTATCCAGAACATCTCGCTGGTATTAAGTTGCGAGTCCCACCCATAGTGTAAACTCAATGCAACAGACAACTGCATTAAAAGAACTTTGCGTAAAGTAAACAATCCTTGCACCCGCGGGCACAAGCACCATTGTTTTCCCCCTTGTGGCAACATCACATCCCCTAGACTCATGTTTCTGTCACTCAAGCTAGTCATCGAGGGGCATGAACCCACAATCGAGCATAACGTTCCCTCTTGGAGTCACTACCTATTACTCGGCCAAAGCAATAAATAACAACGGAGAACATGCAAGAATTACTTATGAACTAAAATATAAAAGAGGTGAATCAAATATATTACTCAAGATCAATCTGAACATAATCTCATAATCCATCGGATCCCAGCAAACTCAACATAGCAACAACATAAGGATTACATAGGTGCCTCGATCATGTAGGGCAGCTCACGAGGACTAATTAGTGAAGCACAAGAACGGGGGGAGAACATCACATAGCTACTGGTCATGGACTCATGGTCCAAGGGAGACTACTCACGAGTCATCCGGGAGGCGTCCATGGTGGTGGAGAAGCTCCCGGTGGTGATCCTCCCCTCCGGCTGGGTGCCGGGAAGAGTTCTCCTGGTGCTCCCGATCTTGGAAGCGGCGGCGGCGGCGGAACAGAGATGGGATCGCGAAAAGAAGTCCTGTTCTGAGGGTTTCAGATGGTCCTTTAAATATATGCCAAAGTAGGGCACCGGGGGAGCCTCGGGGGGCCCAGGCGCCCCACCCCGGCGCGGCCCAGGGGGGGCGCCCATAGGGCGCCTGGAGCCCCTGTGGCCCCCCCCAGGCTGCCCTTCGGACGCAGCGTTGTTTCCGGATCGCTGATTTTTTACATAATTTTTCTGGGCAGTTCTCGAAACGTGAAAACCTGAAATACAAAAACAGCCGAAAACAGAAACTGGCACTAGGGTGCACTGGATTAGTAAGTTAGTCCAAATATGATCAAAAGTGTATGGAAGTGCATGAATATCATAGCAATATCACCCAAAAGTGGCATGGAGCAAGCAGAAATTATAGATACGTTTTGGACGTATCAAAGGCCATTGGGTGTCTCTCCTCCCTACCAGCCAGATCGTGAGCACGTTGCTTTGCATAATTCAGGGGTGACAAATCAACAAACATTTCTGCCTCATCTGCTGCAGTGTCATCAGGCTTATTAGTAGGGCGGTGCGTGTTGCCAGCGGTGTCAACGGCAACTTTCTTGGCAATTGATACGTGTCAAACGTATCTATAATTTTTGATTGTTCCATGCTATTATATATTCTGTTTTGGATGTTTAATGGGCTTTATTATATACTTTTATATTATTTTTGGGACTAACCTACTAACCCAAGGCCTAGTGTAAATTGCTGTTTTTTTGCCTATTTCAGTGTTTCACATAAAAGGAATATCAAACGGAGTCCAAACGGATTGAAACCTTCGGCAGAGTTATTTTTGGAACGATATCTTCACGAGAGACTTGGAGTACAAGTCAGAGAAGAAAAGAGGTGCCCATGAGGGGATGATACATCTCCAACGTATCTACTTTTTCAAACTCTTTTGCCCTTGTTTTGGACTCTAACTTGCATGAATTGAATGGAACTAACCCGGACTGATGCTGTTTTCAGCAGAACTGCCATGTTGTTGTTTTTGTGCAGAAATAAAAAGTTCTCGGAATCGCCTGAAAATCAACGGAGAATAATTTCAGAAAATATAATAAATATCTGCAAGAAGATCTGCACCGGGGGGACCACACCCTGTCCTCGAGGGTGGGGGGCACGCCCCCCTTCCCAGGGCGCGCCCCCTGCCTCAAGGGCCCCCCGATACTCCATCGACGTATCCCTGGGTCCTATATATTCCATTTCGTGGAGAAAAAAATCAAGGAGAAAGAATTATCGTGTTTCACGAGACAGAGCCACCGCCAAGCCCTAATCTCTCTCGGGAGTGCTGATCTGGAGTCCGTTCGAGGCTCCGGAGAGTGGAGATCGTCGCCAACGTCATCATCAACCTTCCTCCATCACCAATTCCAGGATGCTCACCGCCGTGTGTGAGTAATTCCATCGTAGGCTTGCTGGACGGTGATGGGTTGGATGGGATCTATCATGTAATCAAGTTAGTTTTGTTAGGATTTGATCCCTAGTATCCGCTATGTTCTGAGATTGATGTTGCTATGACTTTCCTATGCTTAATGCTTGTCACTAGGGCCCGAGTGCCATAATTTCAGATCTGAACCTATTATGTTTCCATGAATATATGTGTGTTCTTGATCCTATCTTGCAAGTCTATAGTCACCTACTATGTGTTATGATCCGGCAACCCCGAAGTGACAATAATCGGGACCACTCCCGGTGATGACCATAGTTTGAGGAGTTCATGTATTCACAATGTGTTAATGCTTTGGTCCGGTACTCTATTAAAAGGAGGCCTTAATATCCCTTAGTTTCCAATAGGACCCTGCTGCCACGGGAGGGTAGGACAAAAGATGTCATGCAAGTTCTTTTCCATAAGCACGCATGACTATATTCGGAATACATGCCAACATTGCATTGATGAACTGGAGCTAGTTCTGTGTCATCCTAGGTTATAACTTCTACATGATGAATTGCATCCAACGTAATTTCCCATCACCGATCCAATGCCTACGAGCTTTACCTATATTGCTAGTTGCTTATTTACTTTTCCATTGCTATTATCACAAAAACTACAAAAACACTATCTTTACTTTTATTGCTGCTACCACCACTATCATATTACTTTGCTACTAAACTATCTTGCTGCAGATACTAAGTTTCCAGGTGTGGTTGAATTGACAACTCAGCTGCTAATACTTAAGAGTATTCTTTGGCTCCCCTTGTGTCGAATCAACAAATTTGGATTTAATACTTTACCCTCGAAAACTATTGCGATCCCCTACACTTGTGGGTTATCAAGACTATTTTCTGGCGCCGTTGCCAGGGAGCATAGCTCTATTCTTTAAGTCACTTGGGATTTATATCTGCTTATCACTATGAAGAATTTGAAGGACTCAAAAACCAAGATCTTACCCTCAACTACGAGGGGAGGTAAGGAACTGCCATCTAGCTCTGCACTTGATTCTCCTTCTGTTATGAGTAAACTTGCGACACCTACTCCTGCTATTGAATCTAATATGTCGTATGTTCTTGATGATGCTACTTCTGCTATGTATGATGAAACTATCTCTATGCCTGATAATGTGCCACTAGGTGAATTTCTAGATGAACAAATTGCTAAGGTTAGGGAGAGTGCAAATGTTGATGATATTTGTGAAAGTGATGATGAAACTACTCCTTGAATGCTAGAATGAAACATGACCCTGCTTTTGCTACTTCACCTATTTGTGTTACTTATAAGGATTATGAATTCTCTGTTGATCCTGAGTTAATTACTTTGGTTGAATCTGATCCTTTCCATGGCTATGAGTCTGAAACTGTTGTGGCACATCTTACCAAGTTGAATGGTATAGCCACCCTATTTACCAATGATGAAAAGATTCGCTACTATTATATCCTTAAGTTGTTTCCTTTCTCGTTAAAGGGTGATGCTAAGACTTGGTTTAATTCTCTTGATCCTGGTTGTGTGCGTAGTCCCCGGGATATGATGTATTACTTCTCTGCTAAATATTTTCCCGCTCATAAGAAACAAGCTGCCTTACGAGAAATATATAACTTTGCTCAAACTGAAGAAGAGAGTCTCCCACATGCCGGGGGGAGGCTTCTCCAGTTACTTAATGCTTTGCCTGATCATCCTCTTGAGATGCATGATATACTTGATGTCTTTTATAATGGACTAACCGATGCTTCCAGAGACCACCTGGATAGTTGTGCTGGTTGTGTTTTCAGGGAAAGAACAGTTGAACAAGCTGAATTACTATTGAATAATATGATGGCCGATGAAAATAATTGGACACTTCCTGAACCAGCCCCTAAGCCAACTCCGAAGAAGAGAGGTGTTCTATTTCTCAGTCCGGAAGATATGCAAGAGGCAAAGAAATCTATGAAAGAAAAAGGTATTAAAGCCGAAGATGGTAAGAATTTACCGCCTATTGAAGAAATACATGGTCTTGATAACCCGACATAGGTAGTAAAGGTAAATTCTCTTTATAGATTTGATGAAGGTGATATTCCTCGTTATAAGTCTGCTAGCCAATGCTTAGATGAGTTTGACAATTTCATTGTGAAACAAGAAAACTTCAATGCTTATGTTGGTAGACAATTACGACACAATGCTTATATGATCGAACGCTTGAGTGATTATCTGTCTAGTGCTATAGACGAATTGAAACTTATTAGTATACATGCTTCCATGATCACCACTCAAGTAGAACAAGTACTTAAGGCTCAGAATGATTTGCTCAATGAATTAAATAGTAAGAATAATGACTATGCTGTTAGAGTTGCAACTAGAGGTGGTAAAATGACTCAGGAACCTCTGTATTTTGAAGGCCACCCTAAGAGAATTGAGCAAGATTCTCAGAGAACTATATAGATGCACCTAGTTCTTCTAAGAAGAAGAAAAAGAAAAATGATAGAAATTTGCATGCTTCTAGTGAACCTGTAGCTCGCCCATCTGAGAATCCCAATGATATACCTGTTTCCGATGCTGAGACACTATCTGGTAATGAACATGAACCTAGTGATAATATTAATGATGATGTTCATGATGATGCTCAACCCAGTAATGATAATGATGTAGAGATTGAACCTGCTGTTGATCTTGATAACCCACAATCAAAGAATCAACGTTATGATAAGAGAGACTTTGTTGCTAGGAACCACGGTAGGGAAAGAGAACCATGGGTTCAGAAACCCATGCCTTTTCCTCCGAAACCATCTAAGAAAAAGGATGATGAGGACTTTGAACGCTTTCCTGAAATTATTAGACCTATCTTTTTGTGTATGTGTTTGACTGATGTGCTTAAAACAAACCCTTATGCCAAGTACATGAAAGATATTATTACCAACAAAAGAAAGATACCTGATATAGAAATCTCCACCATGCTTGCCAATTACACTTTCGAGGGTGGAATGCCTAAGAAATTAGGAGATCCAGGAGTACCTACTATACCTTGCTCCATTAAGAGAAATTATGTTAAAACTGCTTTGTGTGATCTTGGAGCCGGTGTTAGTGTTATGCCTCTCTCTTTATATCGTAGACTTGACTTGAGTAAAATGACACCTACTGAAATATCTTTGCAAATGGCTGATAAATCAACTGCTATACCTGTCAGTATTTGTGAGGATGTCCCTGTTGTAGTTGCAAATGTTACCATTCTAACAGACTTTGTTATACTTGATATTCCCGAGGATGATAGTATGTCTATTATTCTTGGAAGACCTTTTTTGAATACTGCAGGGGCTATTATTGATTGCAAAAAGGCAATGTCACTTTTCATGTCAATGGTAATGAGCATATGGTACACTTTCCGAGGAAACAACCTCAGGTTCATAGTATCAACTATATTGGAAAAACTTCAATTATCACTATTGGAGGGTTTGAGTTTCCTATTCCTACTATTAAGAAGGCATATGACATACTTATTGTTGGGGAAATACATATCCCCATTGAGGTACATAGTGTTGTTCAAAAATTCGCCGGTTTCATGTTACTCGGAAAGAGTTCATGAGCAAGACTTGATCAACCTTGTTAATGGATTCCTTTTGATGAACATGGCAAAGGTGAATCTAGATAGCGCGAACTTTTTGTACCCTCCTTTTACTTTCTGTTAATTAGGTTAAATAAAAGAAAAATAGCATTATCTGTCTGTTTCCAGACTTACGCGTGCAATAAAAAAATTCCCGAAAATAAAAGTTCTCCGAATGCCATGAAAATGAAATATGGTTTTTTCTAGAATATTTAAGAAAATATGGCACCGAACACACAGCAAGGGGAGCCAGCACATGGCCTCGAGGGCACGGGGCGCGCCCCCCTGCCTCGAGGGCCCCATGTGGCCCCCCTCCACTTATCCTTTCTCCCATGCTCTTCTTCTTCCTCCCAAAAAAATCCCTAGCCAGCTCAAACCCGAGTTCTAGCTCATTTTGCTGCCATTTTCGATCTCCTTGCTCAAAGCAACATTCACGAAATTGTTTGGGGATATGGTTCCTTGGTATGTGACTCCTCCATTGGTCCAATTAGTTTTTGTTCTAGTGCTTTATTTGTTGAAAATTTACGCTGCTGTGGTGACCTTGTTCTTTAGCTTGCATGTCAAATTTTCTTGGTCCCAGGTAGTTCTAATGCATGATATAGCCTCTAGGCACTTGTAGGAGTTGTTGCTATCAATTTTGTTGAGTTTGGTTAACTTTTATCGTGAGTTACTAAAAATTTCAGAAATTTTCAGAAAAGGAAAATGTTAAAAAGATTATTGAGGGGCTCTTCCAGCAAGAGCTCAGAGGAGAACAAGAAAGAAGAAAATAAGAAGCCCAAGTATCATCTTCCTCGCATGGCGGAAGTTCGACCATGCGAATGGCCTTGTAATAATTTCGTGATATCCGCCGGTATTTACGAAGACTTTTACTGGATGGCGAATAATGCAGGCATCATCGACTTCATCATCGACCAAAAAGAACAGTATCTCTTACTCACCAATATTTTTACACAAAGTTTTCATTTTCATTCTAGGAAAACACCACCTACGGTGGAGCTTCGCTTATATGATGTGGTTAAGGAGATATCACTATTAGACTTCTATGAAATATGCAAAGTACCCTTTGAAGGTAGACTTGATGAACCACGTCATGAAGACGTCGAAGGGTTTATTGATATGATAGCCAAAGGTGAAACTAGACAAGTTGCAGGGGCAAGAATCACTAGTATACACTTCCCTGTTCTGTGCTACTTTGCTTTATTTGCTAGTAGGTGTTTAATTGGTCGCAGGAACAGTGGAAATCTTAGTGCCCCTGATATTATCATTTTACGCCATGCTTTGTTTCGTGACACAACTTTTAGCTTGGGCGCCGTCGTTGCCAAACGATTGAGTCTTAACCGCTCAAGGGGGCCCATCTTTGGAGGCATCTTTGCTTCTCGCCTTGTTGAGCATTTTTAATATACCCATTAGGCATCATGAGAAGGAAGAAAAATTGCTTGCCCCTGTTTATCTAGACTATAAGAGCATGGTAGCTCATGGCTTTATTGTTAAAGACAAAAATATGCAGCTCTATTATAAATTGAGGTTTGATGAAATATACTGTGAAATTGTTACCTTGCCTGCACCTTCTTTGTTTGATCTATCTACAGGCGTATTCCTCATCACCTCAGATGTCTTCTACCAGTACCAAGGCCAGGCACAAGCTTCAGAGCCTGAGCCAGAACCACCACTTGATCCTTCCCGTCAATCTGTTTATGGGTGGGATCTGGACGAGCTCGCCAACCAGTGGCATCCAGAGGACACATCTCAGTACACTTGAGGGAGTGGGTTCGATCCGTGGCCGTAGACCGACTTAGGCCAAAAGCCTAAGCTTGGGGGAGTATGTGTTTCTCACCGACTTACATTCATGTTCACACACATATTCTAGCTGTCGGTGCTCACACTCTTTCATTGTACCATCCATGCTTAGTTTAAATTTCTTTTTCTTAGTCTTTTCCTTGTGTGCTAGAAAAAACCCAGAAAAACAAAAAAAATATTAGTTGTAGCTTCTAGCTAGTTTACTTTCTTTGCTTGTAGTAGTAACTAAAAATGAAAACCCAAAAAGATTTCCCGTTCTTCTTTTGCTTGTTGGGAGCTTTCCCGTGTAAATAGTTTCTTTTCTTTTCTTTAGGGGTTAAGAGTAGAAGACCATGATTAAAATGCTTAGTGGCTCTCATATGCTTTGTTGTAGAATTAACCTTGAGCCGTATTACCTTGTCTTCTCTCTTGTATTAAATGCCTGCAGATTCCAGCTTAGTCCAATGCACGTGCACTATTATTATTTTCCACACCGTTCGGTCGTGCGAGTGAAAGGCAATAAGGATGATATATGATGAACTAATTGAGATGAGAAAAGCTGGTACGAACTCGACCTCTCTTGTTTTTGTAAATATGATTGCTCGATGTTCTTGATTCAGCTTGTTATGAATGAAACATGTTTGCAATGACAATTAGAGATCATAGCTACTTATGCCATGCTTAATTAGTTGAGAGTTTATAATGGTCTATCTTGAGTGCCAACATGATATTAAAATGGTTGTGATGTGGTATGATGGGTGGTATCCTCCTCTAAACGATTTAAGTGACTTGACTTGGCACATGTTCACGCATGTAGTTGAAACAAATCAACATAGCCTTCACGATATTTATGTTCATGGTGATTTATATCCTACTCATGCTTGCATTCATTGTTGATTAATTTTAATGCATGTTCATGACCGTTGTTGCTCTCTAGCTGGTCACTTCCGAGTCTCTTTCTAGCCTTCACCTGTACTAAGTAGGAATACTGCTTGTGCATCCACTTCCATAAACCCCAAAGTTATCCCATATGAGTCGACCATACCTTCCTATATGCGGTATTTACCTGTCGTTCCACTTAAATTTGTATGTGCCAAACTCTAAACCTTCAAATGAAATTTTGTTTTGTATGCTCGAACAACTCATGTATCCACTAGGGTTGTCTATATCTTCCATGCTAGGTGGGTTATTCTCACGATGAGTGGACTCCGCTCATCGTTCACGAGAAAATGGCTAGTAACCGGGATGCCAAGTCCCATGCTCAAAATCATAATAATTAAACAAAACTCCCCCAGGGTTGTTGCTTGTTTGGATGGTAACCCATGGATTTGGCTGGCCGTGGAGTGTGCTTGTTGGTGGTTGGGGGAGTATAAACTTTACCATTCTGTTTGGGAACCGCCTATAATGTGCGTAGCATGGGAGATATCGAGATTCTTGGTTGTTATGTTGACAATGAAAGTATACCGCTCAAAATATTATTCAATCCCTATTTAAAAATCGAGCTCTGGCACCTCTACAAATCCCTGCTTCCCTCTGCCAAGGGCCTATCTATTTACTTTTATGCAGAGTCATCACCTTCTTATCAAAAAGCACCCGTAGGAGAGCACCTCTGTCGTTGCATGTATTACTATTAATTTGCATTGAGTATGATCATGATTGGATCTCTTTTACCATGAATTACAATGTCTAGTCAGCCCTTGATCTTTAAAGGTGCTCTGCATTTATGTTTTGCGGTCTCAGAAAGGGCTAGCGAGATACCATCCTGTTATATCATATCATGATTGTTTTGAGAAGTGTTGTCATCCGAGGTTTATTATTATTGCTCGCTAGTTGATTATGCCATTGATGTGAGTAGTCTTGAGACCTGAAAGTTATTGTGAATGTGGTTAGTTCATGATCTTGTTGAAAACCTGAATGCTAGCTTACATATTTACAGCAATAAGAGCAAACAGAGTTTGTCAAAGTTTTTCTTTATCACTTTAAATTTATCAACTGAATTGCTTGAGGACAAGCAAAGGTTTAAGCTTGGGGGAGTTGATACGTCTCCAACGTATCTACTTTTCCAAACTCTTTTGCCCTTGTTTTGGACTCTAACTTGCATGATTTGAATGGAACTAACACGGACTGACGATGTTTTCAGCAGAACTGCCATGGTGTTGTTTTTGTGCAGAAATAAAAAGTTCTCGGAATCGCCTGAAAATCAACGGAGAATTATTTCAGAAAATATGAAAAATATCTGCAAGAAGATCTGCACCGGGGGGCCCACACCTTGTCCTCGAGGATGGGGGGCGCCCCTCTTCCCACGGCGCGCCCCCTGCCTCGAGGGCCCCCCGATGCTCCACCGATGTATCCTTGGGTCCTATATATTCCATTTCATGGAGAAAAAAATCAAGGAGAAAGAATTATCGCATTTCATGAGACGGAGCCGCCGCCAAGCCCTAATCTCTCTTGGGAGGGCTGATCTGGAGTCCGTTCGGGGCTCCGGAGAGTGGATATCGTCGCCATCGTCATCATCAACCTTCCTCCATCACCAATTCCATGATGCTCACCGCCATGTGTGAGTAATTCCATCGTCGGATTGCTGGCCGTGATGGGTTGGATGAGATCTATCATGTAATCGAGTTACTTTTGTTAGGGTTTGATCCCTAGTATCCACTATGTTCTGAGATTGATGTTGCTATGACTTTGCTATGCTTAATGCTTGTCACTAGGACCCGAGTGCCATGATTTCAGATCTGAACCTATTATGTTTCCATGAATATATGTGTGTTCTTGATCCTATCTTCCAAGTCTATAGTCACCTACTATGTGTTATGATCCGGCAACCCCGAAGTGACAATAATCGAGACCACTCCCGGTGATGACCATAGTTTGAGGAGTTCGTGTATTCACTATGTGTTAATGCTTTGATCCGCTACTCTATTAAAAGGAGGCCATAATATCCCTTAGTTTCCAATAGGACCCCGCTGCCACGGGAGGGTAGGACAAAAGATGTCATGCAAGTTCTTTTCCATAAGCATGCATGACTATATTCGGAATACATGCCTACATTGCATTGATGAAATGGAGCTAGTTCTGTGTCACCCTAGGTTATAACTTCTACATGATGAATTGCATCCAACGTAATTTCCCATCACTGATCCAATGCCTACGAGCTTTACTAATATTGCTAGTTGCTTATTTACTTTTCCGTTGCTAATATCACAAAAACTACAAAAACACTATCTTTACTTTTATTGCTGCTACCACCACTATCATATTACTTTGCTACTAAACTATCTTGCTGCAGATACTAAGTTTCTAGGTCTGGTTGAATTGACAACTCAACTGCTAATACTTAAGAGTATTCTTTGGCTCCCCTTGTGTCGAATCAACAAATTTGGGTTTAATACTTTACCCTCGAAAACTGTTGCGATCCCCTAGACTTGTGGGTTATCAGGGGGCAGGGCGCGCCCAGGGGGGTAGGCGTGCCCCCACCCTCGAGGGCCCCACGTTGCTCCACCGATGTACTTTTTCCTCCTATATATACCCATATACCCTGAAAACATCGGGGAGCACAAAGAAACCCTAATTCCACCGTCGTAACCTTCTGTTCCCGTGAGATCCCATCTTGGGGCCTGTTCCGGAGCTCCGTCGGAGGGGTCATCGATCATGGAGGGCTTCTACATCAACACCATAGCCTCTCCAACGAGTTGCAAGTAGTTTACCACAGACCTTCGGGTCCATATTTATTAGCTAGATGACTTCTTCTCTCTCTTTGGATCTCAATACAAAGTTCTCCTCGATCTTCGAGGAGATCTATTTGATGTAATCTTTTTGCGGTGTGTTTGTCGAGATCCGATGAATTGCAGGTTTATGATCAAGATTATCTATGAAAAATATTGGATTCTTTTCTGAAATCTTTTATGTATGATTATAATATTCTTGCAAGTCTCTTCGAATTATTGGTTTGGTTTCGCCTACTAGATCTATAGTTCTTGCAATGGGAGAAGTGCTTGGCTTTGGGTTCAATCTTGCGGTGTCCTTTCCCAGTGACAGTAGGGGCAGCAAGGCACGCCTAGTATTATTGCCATCGAGGATAAAAAAGATGGGGTGTATATCATATTGCTTGAGTTTATCTCTCTACATCATGTCATCTTGCTTAAGGCGTTACTCTGTTCTTATGAACTTAATACTCTAGATGCATGCTGGATAGCGGTCGATTTGTGGAGTAATAGTAGTAGATGCATAATTGTTTCGGTCTACTTGTCACAGACGTGATGCCTATATACAATGATCATGCCTAGGTATTCTCATAATTATGCGCTTTTCTATCAATTGCTCGACAGTAATTTGTTCACCCATCGTAGATTTCTGCTATCTTGACAGAAGCCACTAGTGAAACCTATGCCTCCCGGGTCTATTCTCATCATATTACTCTTCCATGTACTTTACTTTGCTTTATTTACTTTCTGTTCTTATACCAAAAATATTATCCTATCCTATCTATCAGATCTCACTCTCGTAAGTGACCGTGAAGGAATTGACAACCCCTTATCGCGTTGGCTGCGAGGTTCTTATTTGTTTGTGTAGGTGTGAGGGACTCGCACGTGGTCTCCTACTGGATTGATACTTTGGTTCTCAAAAACTAAGGGAAATACTTACGCTACTGTGCTGCATCACCCTTTCCTCTTCGAGGGAATACAACGCAAGCTCGAGAAGTAGCAAGAAGAATTTCTGGCGCCATTGCCGGGGAGATCTACGCAAAAATCATATACCAAGTACCTATCACAAACCCTTATCCCTCGCACTACATTATTTGCCTCTCGTTTTTCTCTCCCCCACTTCACCCTTGCAGTTTTATTCACCCTTCTTCTTCCGTGTGTTTTACCTTACGCTTGCCTCTTGTTTGCTTGTGTGTTGGATTGCTTGCTGGTCACTATGGCTCGAGACAATACCAAATTGTGTGACTTCTCCAATACCAAAAATAATGATTTTATTAGCACGCCGATTGCTCCTATCTTAGATGTTGAATCTTGTGAGATCAATGTTGCTCTGTTGAATCTTGTCATCAAAGATCAATTTTCTGGCCTTCCAAGTGAAGATGTCGCTACCCGTCTGAACAACTTTGTTGATTTGTGCGATATGCAAAAGAAGAGGGATACGGATAATGATATTGTTAAATTGAAGCTATTTCCGTTTTCGCTTAGAGATCGTGCTAAAACTTGGTTTTCCTCTTTGCCTAGAAATAGTATTGATTCATGGAATAAGTGCAACGATGCCTTTATCTCTAAGTATTTTCCTCCCGCTAAGATTATCTCTCTTAGAAATGATATTATGAATTTTAAGCAACTAGATCATGAGCATGTTGCACAAGCTTGGGAGAGAATGAAATTAATGATACGTAATTGCCCTACACATGGTTTGAACTTATGGATGATTATACAAAACTTGTATGCTGGCTTGAATTTTGCTTCTAGAAATCTTTTAGAAACGGCCGGCGGGGGCACTTTCATGGAAATCACTTTAGGAGAAGCTACCAAACTCCTAGATAATATTATGCATGGTTAACTACTCTCAATGGCACACCAAAAGATCTACTAGTAAAAAAGTGCATGGTATTGAAGAGATTAGTGTTTTGAGTGGAAAGATGGATGAACTTATGAAACTATTTGCTACTAAGAGTGCTTCCTCTGATCCTAATGATATGCCTTTATCCATGTTCATTGAAAATAATAATGAACCTTTGGATGTGAATTTCGTTGGTAGGAATAATTTTGGTAACAATGCTTATAGAGGAAACTTTAATCCTAGGCCTTTTCCTAGAAATTCTTCTAATAATTATTGTAATTCCTACAGTAACTCTTATGGAAATTTTGGTAAGATGCCCTCTGAATTTGATACTAGTGTTAAAGAGTTTATGAATTCGCAAAAGAATTTCAATGCTTTGCTTGAAGAAAAATTGCTTAAGGTTGATGAGTTGGCAAGAAACGTGGATAGAATTACTCTTGATGTTGATTCTTTGAAACTTAGATATATTCCACCTAAGCATGATATCAATGAGTCTCTCAAAGCCATGATAATTTCCATTGATGAGTGCAAAGAAAGAACCGCTAGGATGCGTGCTAAAACAGATTGCTTTATGAAAGCATGTTCTTCTATTTATCACGAGAATAAAGATGAAGATCTAAGAGTGATTGATGTGTCTCCTAAATCCTTGTTTTCTAGTATGAATCTTGATAAGGATGGGACTGGAGATGAGTCTACTTTAGTTAAGAGGCGTCACAGTGATTCGGAGTTTTTAGATCTTGATGCTAAAATTGTTAAAAGTGGGATTGAAGAGATCAAAACTTGGCATAGCGATGAACCCACTACATTGGATTTCAAAGGATTTAATTATGATAATTGCTCTTTAATAGATTGTATTTCCTTGTTGCAATCCATGCTAAATTCTCCACATCCTTATAGTCAAAATAAGGCTTTTACCAAACAAATAGTTGATGCTTTAATGCAGTCTTATGAAGAAAAACTAGAATTAGAAGTTTCTATCCCTAGAAAGCTTTATGATGAGTGGGAGCCTACTATTAAAATTAATATTAAACATCATGAATTATTTGCTTTGTGTGATTTGAGTGCAAGTGTTTCCACAATTCCAAAAACTTTGTGTGATATGTTAGGTTTCCATGAACTTGATGATCTTTCTTTAAATTTGCATCTTGCGGATTCTACCATTAAGAAACCTATGGTAAGGATTAATGATGTTCTTATTGTTGCCAATAGGAATTATGTGCCCGTAGATTTCATTGTTCTTGATATAGATTGCAATCCTTCATGTCCTATTATTCTTGGTAGACCTTTCCTTAGAACGATTGGTGCAATTATTGATATGAAGGAAGGAAATATGAGACTCCAATTTCCGTTAAGGAAAGGCATGGAACACTTTCCTAGAAATAAAATCAAATTACCTTATGAATCTATTATGAGAGCCACTTATGGATTGCCTACCAAAGATGGCAATACCTAGATCTATTCTTGTATTGTGCCTAGCTAGGGGCGTTAAACGATAGCGCTTGTTGGGAGGCAACCCAATTTTATTTTCTTTGTTTTTGCTTCTGTTTAGGAATAAATATTCCATCTAGATTATGTTTAGATGTGTTTTTTTTTTGAATTAGTGTTTGTGCCAAGTAGAACCTTTGAGAAGACTCGTGTGAAGTTTATGTTATCATGCTGTAAAAAAACAAAAACTTTAGCGCTCACGAGATTGGCAGTAATTTTTTTACTAGAGAGTGATTTTAAGTTGATTCTTTTTGCAAATGATTAATAGACAAATTCCGCATGTACACCAATTTATTTCAATTTTTTTAAAGTTACAGAAGTATTCGAAAGTTACAGATTACTATAGACTGTTCTGTTTTTGACAGATTCTGTTTTTCGTGTGTTGTTTGCTTATTTTGATGAATCTATGAGTAGTATCGGGAGGTATGAATCATGGAGAAGTTGGAATACAGTAGGTTTAACACCAATATAAACAAAGAATGAGTTCATTACAGTACCTTTGAGTGGTGGTTTGTTTTCTTAAACTAACGGAGCTCACGAGATTTTTGGCTAAGTTTTGTGTTGTGAAGTTTTCAAGTTTTGAGTATGGATTTGATGGACAATGGAACAAAGAGTGGCAAAAGTCTAAGATTGGGGATTCCCAAGGCACCCCAAGGTGAAATTCAAGGACAACCAAAAGCCTAAGCTTGGGGATGCCCCGGGAAGGCATCCCCTCTTTCGTCTTCGTCTATCGGTAACTTTACTTGAGACTATATTTTTATTCACCACATGATATGTGTTTTGCTTGGAGCATCATGTATGATTTGAGTCTTTGCTTTTTAGTTTTCCACAATCCTCCTTGCTGGACACACCTTTTGAGAGAGATAAATATGATTTAGAATTTATTAGAACACTCTATGTGCTTCACTTATATCTTTTGAGCTAGATAATTTTGCTCTAGTGCTTCACTTATATCTTTTAGAGCATGGTGGTGGTTTTCTTTTGTAGAAATTATTTATCTCTGATGCTTCACTTATATCTTTTTGAGAGTCTCTTAGAACATCATGGTAATGTGCTTTGGTTATAAAACTAGTCCTAATATGATAGGCATCCAAGATGAGTATAGTAAAAACTTTCATACAAGTGCATTGAATATTATGAGAAGTTTGATACTTGATGATTGTTTTGAGATATGAGGATCGTGATATTAGAGTCATGCTAGTGGAGTAATTGTGAATTTAAGAAACACTTGTGTTAAAGTTTGTGATTCCCGTAGCATGCACGTATGGTGAACCGTTATGTGATGAAGTTGGAGCATGATTTATTTATTGAGTGTCATCCTTTGTGTGGAGGTCAGGATCGCACGATGGTTAACTCCTACCAACCCTTCCCCTAGGAGCATGTGTTGAATACTTTTTTTGATAACTCACAGATTTTTGCAATAAGTATATGAGTTCTTTATGAGTAATGTTAAGTCCATGGATTATACGCACTCTCACCCTTCCACCATTGCTAGCCTCTCTTTTACCGCACAACTTTCACCGGTACCATACACCCACCATATACCTTCCTCAAAACAGACACCATACCTACCTATCATGGCATTTCCATAGCCATTCCGAGATATATTGCCATGCAACTTTCCACCGTTCCGTTCATATGACATGCTTCATCATCATCATTCACATAGAGTCATATTTTGTTCTAGCTTCGAGTTGTAATCTTTGAGTTGTAAGTAAATAAAAGTGTGATGATCTTCATTATTAGAGCATTGTCCCGTGTGAGGAAACAAAAAAAGGGGGAGAGAACGGCCAAAAAAAGAGATGGCCCAAAAAAAGAGAGGGGGGCTAAAAAAGAAAAGAAAAGAAAAGCCCCTCTAAAAAAATAGAGAGAAGGGACAATGCTAATATCCTTTTGCACACTTGTGCTTCAAAGTAGCACCATAATCTTCATGATAGAGAGTCTCTCGTTTCGTCACTTTCATATACAGTGGGAATTTTCATTATAGAACTTGGCTTGTATATTCCAACGATGGGCTTCCTCAAATGTCCTAGGTCTTCATGAGCAAGCAAGTTGGATGCACACCCACTTAGTTTCTTTTTGTTGAGCTTTCATACACTTATAGCCCTAGTGCATCCATTGCATGGCAATCCCTACTCACTCACATTGATATCTATTGATGGGCATCTCCATGGCCCATTGATACACCTAGTTGATGTGAGACTATCTTCTTCTTTTGTCTTCTCCGCAACCACCACTCTATTCCACATAGTGCTATATCCATGGCTCACGCTCATATATTGTGTGAAAATTGAAAGGTTTGAAATAATTAAAATGTGAAACAATTGCTTGGCTGAAACCGGGGTTGTGCATGATTTAAATATTTTTTGTGATGAAGATAGAGCATAGCCAGACTATACGATTTTGTAGGGATAACTTTCTTTGGCCATGTTATTTTGAGAAGACATGATTGCTTTGTTAGTATGCTTGAAGTATTATTATTCTTATGTAAATATAGACTTTTATCTTGAATCTTTCGGATCTAAACATTCATGCCACAATAAAGAGAATTACATGAAGAATTATGTTCGTTAGCATTCCACATCAAAAATTCTGTTTTTATCATTTACCTACTCGAGGACGAGCAGGAATTAAGCTTGGGGTTGCTTGATACGTCTCCAACGTATCTATAATTTTTGATTGTTCCATGCTATTATATAATCTGTTTTGGATGTTTAATGGGCTTTATTGTACACTTTTATATTATTTTTGGGACTAACCTACTAACCCAAGGCCCAGTGCAAATTGCTATTTTTTTGCATATTTCAGTGTTTCGCAGAAAAGGAATATCAAACGGAATGAAACCTTCGGGAGAGTTATTTTGGGAACGATATCTTCACGAGAGACTTGGAGTACAAGTCAGAGAAGAAACAAGGTGCCCACGAGGGGAAAGGGCGCGCCCAGGGGGTAGGCGCGCCCTCACCCTCGTGGGCCCCACGTTGCTCCACCGACGTACTTTTTCCTCCTATATATACCAATATACCCTGAAAATATCGGGCACGAAGAAACCCTAATTCCATCGCCGTAACCTTTTGTTCCCGTGAGATCCCATCTTGGGGCCTGTTCTGGAGCTCCGCCGGAGGGGGCATCGATCATGGAGGGCTTCTACATCAACACCATAGCCTCTCCGATGAGTTGTGAGTAGTTAACCACAGACCTTCGGGTCCATAGTTATTAGCTAGATGGCTTCTTCTCTCTCTTTGGATCTCAATACAAAGTTCCCCTCGATCTTCAAGGAGATCTATTTGATGTAATCTTTTTGCGGTGTGTTTGTCGAGATCCGATGAATTCTGGGTTTAAGATCAAGATTATCTATGAACAATATTGGATTATTTTCTAAAATCTTTTATGTATGGTTATAATATCCTTGCATGTCTCTTCGAATTTTTGTTTTGGTTTGGCATATTTGATCTATAGTTCTTGCAATGGGAGAAGTGCTTGGCTTTGGGTTCAATCTTGCGGTGTCCTTTCCCAGTGACAGTAGGGGCAGCAAGGCACACATAGTATTGCTGCCATCGAGGATAAAAAGATGGGGTTTATATCATATTGCTTAAGTTTATCTCTCTACATCATGCCATCTTTCTTAAGGCGTTACTCTGTTCTTATGAACTTAATACTCTAGATGCATGCTGGATAGCGGTCGATGTGTGGAGTAATAGTAGTAGATGCAGAATCGTTTCGATCTACTTGTCACGGACATGATGCCTATATACAATGATCATGCCTAGATATTTTCATAACTATGCGCTTTTCTATCAATTGCTCGACAGTAATTTGTTCACCCACCGTAGAATTCTGCTATCATGAGAGAAGCCACTAGTGAAACCTATGGCCCCCGGTTCTATTCTCGTCATATTAATCTTCCATCTACTTTACTTTGCTTTATTTACTTTCTGTTCTTATACCAAAAAGACCATATTATCCTATCCTATCTATCAGATCTCACTCTCGTAAGTGACCGTGAAGGGATTGACAACCCCTTATCATGTTGGCTGCGAGGTTCTTATTTGTTTGTGCAGGTGCGAGGGACTCACGCGTGGTCTCCTACTGGATTGATACCTTGGTTCTGAAAAACTGAGGGAAATACTTACGCTACTGTGTTGCATCACCCTTTCCTCTTCGAGGGAATACAACGCAAGATCGAGAAGTAGCAGCAATCTTCTTGTTTGGGCTGTATGGGACACCAATGCTGACTGGGAGTTTAGAAGTGCGCAAATTTAACCAGGGGATCTCCACGGCAGGTACAGGCGTAGTCTGCTTCGTACTTTCAGCTCCGTCAGTCATGCCCGGCTTGCCACCTGCGTCGGTTGTACTTTGGACTTCTTTTTTCTCCATAACATTGCTTTTGTGTAGCTACCACGATCTGAATGGACCGAAGTCTCTGTGTTTCAGTGTCATCCCTGGATCGGTAATGCTGACACACACAACACTTGAAGGATTTATAACAGAGTGGCAATCACACACTTATTACATCGAGTGTCTCCAAAGAGAACTTATTACAAAAGTATATGGCTTAAGGCCATCTAACAAAATAACAGCGGAAGGCTTGGAAGATAAGTGAGTCCATCAACTCCAACGGCATAGCTAAGTGCATGACAAACGACCTAGAACGTCTTACTCCTCGCCTGGGAAGTCTGCAACGTAATATGTTGCAGCCCGAAATGGGTCAGCACATGGAATATGCTGGCAAGATAACACAAAAGATGCAAGTAACAGAAATAAAGGCTAACACTATATGCATATTTGGCTGGTGGAGGCTCTAGGGTTAAAGTTTTTCGTAAAGCCAATTTTTTCCTACAACAAAGGAATAAATTTTATTTTAACTATCATGGTAGTTGAAACATCATTGAGAAGGTACCTCCAACTCAATCCCAATTAAAGTAATCATTAACCCAACAAATTAATTTTTGAGTGATGAGATCAACCAATAATTCAAGTACCAGATACTCAAGATTGTCCATAACCGGGAACACAACTAATCATGATTAGTTTGTACACTCTGCAGAGGTTTGTGCACTTCTCCCACAAGACTCGATTGCATCCGTTTAATTTCTCGCACTTCATGATGTTTGAGAAATAGATGACCGAGACACAGTCTTTCAGAAGCATTTACTCTTTACCCCAGGTGGACCCGTACACCTACTTTCCCCTACATCTGCTAGTCCACCACGAAAGAGCTCACACAACTTACTCATACTATGCCAGAGCCCATAATGGTAATGTGGCTACACACGGAAGTTTCTAGCATGAATAGTATTATGATCCCTTTGAGCCTGGGTGGCATTCCATAGGACAATAACACGGAAACCCCGGGATTTCCTAGGACAACACTGGATTCCCCAGGTGCCCTGCAACCAATCCACCCAGATGTGTATTCAAGTAGCCACCTTAAGTTGAACCATTAATTAACAACTCACATCTGTCATGGATTTCAGTCAAACCCAAACCACGTCTACGAGCATAGCATGGTAACCTAAGCATAGCGTAGAAGTAACTCCCAGGGTTTGAAAATAATACAGGTAATAGGTTCTACCTCAATCTACTTCCCAGACCCACAAGTTAAGAGATCCTACTCATGCAATGTGTGAGGGTTTGATCTAATGCATAAAAACTGGGTAATAAAAGGGTATGATCAAAGTGTTACTTGCCTTGCTGATGATTCGCAAAACCTAGGGACTCATAGTAGCACGCTTCATAGTCCGGGTACTCTATCGCAAGCAAACAATAGCATACATAAGCAATCAAGCAATGATGCACACAAAAACCTCCAAATAAGAAGATCTAACTAGAAAGTTCAACTTAAGAACTCCGGTTTGCAAAAAGAAACAAATCGAAAGAAGCAACGAAACTCAAACTGCGAAATAAACGAGATCCGTTTACTAATTTGATCTAGGGTCAAATTTACAGTAACAAAATCTTGTTCAAGTTGGTTAAACGGAAAGAGGGCGTCGAGACAAAGATCTGGGATTTTGAATCACTTGATTCCGACTCTCGAGCGAAAAGAAAAACGAAAAACAAGATCAGGGTAGAAATCGCGATCGAAAATAATCGAGGATAAATACCCCGAAAAAAGAAAACTGACGAACAGGTTAACGGACGAACGTTCGTTAACAGAAACTAAATGACAAAATCGTTCGTTAAAACGAACGAACGGGCGAACGCTCGCTAAACAACTAAACCAAAAAAAACCGATCTAATCTAAAAAACGAAACTAGGGTTTTCTAAAAAAACGGTTCGGTTTTCTTTAGAAAACCAGGACGGCGGGGCGGCTACCTCGGCTCGGCTCCGGCGGGGCTCCGGCGGTGCTCTGGCGCGGCGCCGGGGCGGCGTAGGGAGGCGGGGTTGCGGCGGCGGCGGCGCAAGAAGGCGGCGGCGGCGGCGGCTGTGGCTGCTGCTGCTGCGGGCGGCTGCGACGTCGGGTAGCGAAGTGGGGGTGGGGG
>LR738710.1:49760411-49863659 GCA_902687465.1 Secale cereale | reverse complement strand
CGGCGGGGCTCCGGCGGTGCTCTGGCGCGGCGCCGGGGCGGCGTAGGGAGGCGGGGTTGCGGCGGCGGCGGCGCAAGAAGGCGGCGGCGGCGGCGGCTGTGGCTGCTGCTGCTGCGGGCGGCTGCGACGTCGGGTAGCGAAGTGGGGGTGGGGGCGGAGCTATTTAAAGAGGGGGGCTGGTGGCTTGGGGGAGGGGCAAGGCGGCGGCGGCGGACAGGAGTTCGGCTCGGACTCTGGTGGCGCGGCGGGGAAGGCGGCGGCGGCTCGGGCCGGCCTGGCTCGGTTGGGCCTTCGGCCTAGTCAGGCGCGACACTTTTTTTTTAATAAAACCACCGAAACTAAAAAAATTCTAGAAAATAAAATAAAAATTTAAAAATGCCAAAACAAATTTTCACTGTCTAAATAAAATATTTAGAACAAGATGAACATTTTCTTGGCCCTAAAATACAGTTTTGAAAACATGCAAGTTTTTCCTATGCAAATTAAATTGCAAATAAATCCGAATAAAAACCAAAAGTGATTTTAATATTCTTCCTCCAATATTTCTGTTATTTTGGAGAAGTCATATTATCTCTGATCATATAATTTTATTAAGAAATATTTTTAGGAGGGAAAAATAATTAAAACCAACGCTATCCTCGTAACGGTATTCGAGAAAACTTAAATACGAAAACGGTAGAATTCCGAACTCTCTCCGTAGATCCTTGAGTTGCTTAGAATTTTCGAGGATAGCCACACACAAAATGCAAAGAATATGCAATGTAGTATGATCTATGTATAACATTCCAAATTGAAAATTTGGGATGTTACAAACCTACCCCCTTAGAATGAATCTCGCCCTCGAGATTCGGCTTGGCTACAGAACATGTGTGGGTGGTCCTTGCGTATATCATCTTCTCGTTCCCAGCTGGCTTCTTCCTCTGTGTGGTGACTCCACTGAACTTTGCAAAACTTGATAACCTTACTGTGGGTGACTCTACTCGAAAATTCGAGAATTTTGGCACGTTTCTCCTCATAAGTCATATCACTATCCAATAGAATTGCTTCCAGGGGTACTGTGTCTCTTAGCGGGATATCGGCCATCTCCGCATGGAACTTCTTAAGCTGCAAAACATGGAACACATCGTACACTCCTGACAATCCTTTGGGTAACTCCAACTTATAGGCAACCTCTCCCATGCGTTCCAAAACACAGTAAGGCCCCACAAATCTCGGGGCTAGCTTTCCCTTAACTCCGAAACGTTTAACTCCTCGTAGAGGCGATACTCTCAAGTATGCTCTATCTCCGATTTCATAGGCTACTTCCTTGCACTTCGAGTCTACATAACTCTTCTGCATGGACTGAGCTACCTTCATTCTATCTCGAATTAGCTTAACTTTCTCTTCAGACTCTTTGATCATGTCCGGTCCAAACAATTGTCGATCTCCAACTTCATCCCACATTAACGGTGTTCGGCATCTCCTCCCGTACAATGCTTCGAACGGTGCCATCTTCAAACTGGCCTGGTAACTGTTGTTGTACGAGAACACAGCGTAGGGCAAATTGTCATCCCAACTAGATCTATAATCTAGCGCACAGGCTCTCAACACGACCTCCAGAATCTGATTGACTCTCTCGGTCTGTCCATCGGTCTGCGGGTGAAAAGTTGTACTGAATTCCAGCCTCGTTCCCAAAGTCTGGTGTAGCTGATGCCAAAACTTTGAGGTGAACTGTGTTCCTCTATCTGATACAATGGTCCTTGGAACTCCGTGCAGACATACGATCCTGGTCATGTTTATCTTGGCCAACTTCGCACTGGTGTACGTGGTTTTCATGGGGATAAAGTGGGCTACCCTGGTCAAGTGATCCACTACTACCCAGATTGAGTCATATCCTGCTTTGGTCCTGGGCAATCCGGTGATAAAATCAATGCCAAGCTTCTCCCACTTCCATTCAGGTATCGGCATAGGTTGTAGCAATCATGCTGGCTTCTGATGCTCTGCCTTTACTCTCTGGCATACATCACATACGGCTACATACTCGGCAATATCCTTCTTCATTCCCGTCCACCAGAAATGCTCCTTCAAATCCAAATACATCTTGGTGTTTCCGGGGTATATCGAGTATGGTGAATCATGTGATTCCTGCAGTATCAACTTCCTGATCTCCGGATTGTTGGGCACATAGATTCGATCCTCAAACCACAAGGTGTCGTGTTCATCTTCACGAAATCCCTTGGCTTTTCCTTCACTCATACTCTTCTTTATCTCAGCAATCTCTTTGTCCTCCTTCTGGGCTTCGAGTATCTTTCCCAGCAATGTTGACTGAACCTCCAATGTTGCGACAAAACCTCTAGGGACTATCTCCAAATGAAGGTCCCTGAGATCTTCTGCTAACTCATGTGGCAATCCCCCTTTTACTAGAGTATTTGCATAACTCTTCCCGCTCAAAGCGTCTGCAACAACATTGGCCTTTACTGGGTGATCGTGCAGCTTCATATCATAATCCTTTATAAGCTCCAACCATCTCCTCTGTCTGAGGTTCAGCTCCTTTTGAGCGAAAATGTACTTCAAACTCTTGTGATACATGTACACATCACAACGATTTACAATAAGGAAATGTCTCCAAGTTTTGAGTACGTGCACTACAGCTGCTAACTCCAGATCATGCGTCGCATAATTTAACTCATGCGGTCGTAGTTGGCGAGATGCATAGGAAACAACTCTTCCATCCTGCATAAGTACTCCTCATAGTCCTAAGCGTGAAGCATCGCGGTACACTTGGAAATCCTTGCGTATATCTAGCAAAATCAGCACTGGGGCTATCGTTAACCATTTCTTCAACTCCTGGAAACTTTCTTCGCACTCTTCAGTCCAATTGAACTTTGTCTCCTTCTTCAAAAATGTCGTCATTGGCTTTGCAATCTTGGAGATATTTTCTATGAATCTCCAGTAATAACCCACGAGTCCAAGAAAACTGCGGATCTCTTCAACTGAAGTGGGTGCCAACCATTCAGTGACTACATGCACTTTGACGGGGTCCACTGCTATACCTTCTCCCGATATGACATGCCCTAAGAATCCAACTTCCTTCAACCAAAACTCGCATTTACTAAACTTAGCATATAACTGATGCTCTGTGAGCTTTTCTATTACCAAACGCAAATGCTCCACGTGTTCCTCTTCATTCTTCGAGTACACCAAAATATCATCAATGAATACCATGACAAACTTATCCAAGAACTCCATGAACACTTTATTCATCATACTCATGAAGTAGGCAGGGGCGTTAGTCAATCCAAATGACATAACAGTATACTCATATAGCCCGTACCTTGTGGTGAAGGCTGTCTTAGGTATATCCTTCTCTCGGATCTTCAACTGGTGGTATCCAGATCGTAGATCAATCTTGGAGAATACTTTTGCTCCTTGGAGTTGGTCGAACAAATCATTGATCATCGGCAGCGGGTACTTATTCTTAATAGTCACTTCATTCAGTGCACGATAATCAACGACCATTCTTAAAGATCCATCCTTCTTCTCGAACAAAAGCATTTGGGCTCCCCAAGGTGATGAACTCCGGCGAATAAATCCTTTCTCCAATAACTCCTTAATCTGTTTCTTGATCTCCTCCAGATCATTCGCTGGCATCTGATATGGTCTCTTTGATATAGGTCCGGTGCCAGGCAACAGCTCAATCAAAAACTCAATATCCCTATCTGGCGGCATGCCTGGTAGCTCCTCTGAGAAGACATCCGGGTAATCCTTTACTACATGCACTTCCTCCTGAACAACTCCCGTGAGAGAATGCACTTGTGTCCTTATAGGCGAATGCCTAGATACATACTTGATCCTTTTTCCCTCCGGAGTGGTAAGCAAAATAGACTTACTGACACAATCGATGTTCCCTCCATACATCGATAGCCAATCCATACCTAGTATTACATCCAATCCGTGTGACTCCAAAACTATCAGGTCTGAGGGGAAAACATGGCGTCCAATGGTCAATGGCATCTGAAAACATCCTTGATTTGCTACATATTCCGCTCCGGGTGAACTTACTAATTAACATGAGGGCCATAAGGACTCTGGTGGGCAACTTATGTCTATTTACGAATCCCCTTGAAATGTATGAATGCGATGCACCAGTATCAAAAAGAACTACTGCGGTAAATGACTTAACCAAAAACTTACCGATCACCGCATCTGGTTGTTCTACAACCTCCTCCACGGTCACGTGGTTCACTTGTCCTTTGTTGAACGGGTTGGGCTTCTTCCCGGCGCTATCATTGTCGTTCCCATTCTTAGCTTCAGGGCACTCATTGGCATAGTCTCCATTCTTCCCGCACTTGTAACAGGTGACGTGGCTTAAATCCTTCTTGGCGGGTGTGGATGGGGTAGAGCGATTCTGATTATTGTTTGCTCCATTCCCATTTCCATTCTTGGAGCCATTATGGTTGTGAGAACTTCCTCCAGTGTGGGTGTGGCTTCCATGGTTATGGGTGTATCCTCCCGAATTCGGAGTGAATCGGGGCTTCTGTTGGGCTCCAGAATTATTCCTTCCTTGTCCATACTTCCTCTTGCGATTCTCAATCTGCTGATGCTTCCCTTCAATCATAAGAGCTTTATCTACCAACTCCTGGTAGTTGTTTAAGTTGCCACCATCAACTGTACGCTCATCTCATCATTTAGCCCTTCCATAAACCTCTCCTGCTTAGCGGCATTTGTGGCCACATCGTCTGGGGCATAACGAGATAGGGTACTAAACTCATCTACGTACTGAGCTACAGTATGATTCCCTTGGTAAAAGTTGCGAAACTCCCGTTTCTTCATGCTCATAGCTCCAGTGGAGACATGGGCAGTACGGAAAGCTTGCTAAAACTGATCCCAAGTGACATTGGCTACAGGGAAGGTGGCTGTGTAATTCTCCCACCATGCTGTTGCGGGTCTAGACAACTGATGTGCGGCAAATCGCACCTTCTCAGCATCCGTGCAATTGGCGGTGGTCAAATCCCTTCCAATATTGCGCAGCCAGTCTCAACAACTATTGGTTCAATACTGCTAGCAAACACCGATGGTTGCAACCTTAAGAAATGTGTCAGGTTGTCCACAGGTGGTGGTGGTGGATGGTTGTTGTTGTTCTGGTTGTTCTGATTGTTCTGGACAAGAAGTTGCATCAAAGTGTTTTGCTGCTGGATTAACTGAGTGAGCTCAGGGGAAAACTGAAATCCGGGCTCACGTCTCGGAGGCATCTGATGGGTGTAGAGGGAAGAGATTAGAATAGAAATGAGGTCTAAGGGAAAATCACTACCCATATGCACATGAGACAAACACAAACATATCACACCAATCAATTTCAAACAACGGCTTACAAAGATCTAATTAACGTTACAAAAGTGCTCTAAGACTACTTGGTGGGGAAAACTACTAGTCATAGGGTGGTCTTCTAGAAATTTTGATCGGCGGAAGATTCCATGATGTCTGCTCCAGCTTCATCTTCATAGTCTTCGTCATCACTATCATCGGGGTCTGAATCCGTGTCGTCGATGATGATGTAATCTTCAGAACGAATCTCCTTGGGTTCTTCTTCCTCTTCTTCTCCTCCTGGTGCTGGATCACCCTTTCCTCTTCAAGGGAATACAACGCAAGATCGAGAAGTAGCAGCAATCTTCTTGTTTGGGCTGTATGGGACACCAATGCTGACTGGGAGCTTAGAAGTGCGCAGATTTAACCAGGGGATCTCCACAGCAGGTACAGGCGCAGTCTGCGCTGTACTTTCAGCTCGGTCAGTCATGCATGGCTTGCCACCTGCGTCGGTTGTACTTCGGACTTCCGTTTTGTCCATAACATTGCTTTTGTGTAGCGACCACGATCCGAATGGACCGAAGTCTCTAGGATCGGTAATGCTGACACACACAGTACTTGAAGGATTTATAACACAGTGGCAATCACACACTTATTACATCGAGTGTCTCCAAAGAGAACTTATTACAAAAGTATATGGCTTAAGGCCATCTAACAAAATAACAGCGGAAGGCTTGGGAGATAAGTGAGTCCATCAACTCCAACGACATAGCTGAGTGCATGAAAAATGACCTAGAACGTCTTACTCCTCGTCTGAAAAGTCTGCAACATAACATGTTGCAGCCCGAAACGAGTCAGCACATGGAATATGCTGGCAAGATAACACAGAAGATGCAAGTAATAGAAATAAAGGCTAACACTGTATGCATATTTGGCTGGTGGAGGCTCTAGGGTTAAAGTTTTTGCGTAAAGCCAATTTTTCCCTACAACAAAGGAATAAATTTTATTTTAACTATCATGGTAGTTGAAACATCATTGAGAAGGTACCTCCAACTCAATCCCAATTAAAGTAATCATTAACCCAACAAATTAATTTTTTGAGTGATGAGATCAACCAATAATTCAAGTACCAGATACTCAAGATTGTCCATATCTGGGGACACGGCTAATCATGATCAGTTTGTACACTCTGCAGAGGTTTGTGCACTTTTCCCACAAGACTCGATCGCCTTCGTTTAATTTCTCGCACTTCATGATGTTTGAGAAACGGATGACCGAGACACAGTCTTTCAGAAGCATTTACTCTTTACCCTAGGTGGACCCATACTACTACTTTCCCCTACATCTGCTAGTCCACCACGAAAGAGCTCACACAACTTACTCACACTATGCCAGAGCCCATAATGGCATTGTGGCTGCACACGAAAGTTTCAAGCATGAGTAGTTTTATGATCCCTTTGAGCCTGGGTGGCATTCCATAGGACAATCACACGGAAACCCTGGGATTTCCTAGGACAACACTGGATTCCCCAGGTGCCTTGCAACAAATCCACCAGAATGTGTATTCAAGTAGCCACCTTAAGTTGAACCATTAATTAACAACTCACATCTGTCATGGATTTCACTCAAACCCAAACCACGTCTACGAGCATAGCATGATAACCTAAGCATAGCATAGAAGTAACTCCCAGGGTTTGAAAATAATGCAGGTAATAGGTTCTACCTCAATCTACTTCCCAGACCCACAAGTTAAGAGATCCTACTCATGCAATGTGTGAGGGTTTGATCTAATGCATAAAAAATGGGTAATAAAAGGGTATGATCAAAGTGTTACTTGCCCTTTTGATGATACGCAAAACCTAGAGACTCGTAGTAGCACGCTTCACAGTCTCGGTATTCTATCGCAAGCAAACAATAGCATACATAAGCAATCAAGCAATGATGCACAAACAAAACTACAAATAAGAAGATCTAACCAGAAAGTTCAACTTAAGAACTCCGGTTTGCAAAAAGAAACAAATCGAAAGAAGCAACGAAACTCAAACTGCGAAAGAAACGAGATCGGTTTACTAATTTGATCTAGGGTCAAATTTTACAGTAACAAAATCTTGTTCAAGTTGGTTAAACGGAAAGAGGGCGTCAAGACAAAGATCTGGGATTTTGAATCATCTGATTCCGACTCTCGAGCGAAAAGAAAAACAAAAAACAAGATCAGGGCAGAAATCACGATCGAAAATAATCGCGGATAAATACCCCGAAAAAAGAAAACTGACGAACAGGTTAACGGACGAACGTTCGTTAACAGAAACTAAATGACGGACTCGTTCGTTAAAATGAACGAACAGGCGAACGCTCGCTAAATAACTAAACCGAAAAAAACGATCTAATATAAAAAAACGAAACTAGGGTTTCAAAAAATGGTTCCGTTTTCTGTAGAAAACCGGGACGGCGGGGCGGCTACCTCGGCTCGGCTCCGGCGGGGCTCCGGTGGTGCTCCAGCGCGGCGGTAGGGCGGCGTAGGGAGGCGGGGCTGCGGCGGCGGCGGCGGCTCCTAGCGGCGGCGGCGGCGACTATGGCTGCTGCTGTTGCGGGCGGCTGCGGCGTCGGGTGGCGAAGTAGGGGTGGGGAGCAGCACTATTTAAGGAGGGGGGGGTTGGTGGCTTGGGGGAGGAGCAAGGCGGCTGCGGCGGACAGGAGTCCGGCTCGGACTCTGGCGGCGCGGCGGGGAAGGCAGTGGCGGGGAAGGCCGGCCTGGCTCGGCTGGGCCTTCGGCCCAGTCGGGCGTGACACTTTTTTTTATTATAAAACCACCGAAACTAAGAAAAATTCTAGAAAATAAAATAAAAATCTAAAAATGCCAAAACAAATTTTCACTGTCTAAATAAAATATTTAGAACAAGATGAACATTTTCTTGGCCCTAAAATGTTGTTTTGAAAACATGCAAGTTTTTCCTATGCAAATAAAATTGCAAATAAATCCGAATAAAAACCAAAAGTGATTTTAATATTCTTCCTCCAATATTTCTGTTATTTTGGAGAAGTCATATTATCTCTGCTCATATAATTTTATTAAGAAATATTTTTAGGAGGGAAAAATAATTAAAACCAATGCTATCCTCGTACCGGTATTTGAGAAAACTCAAATACGAAAATGGTAGAATTCCCAACTCTCTCCATAGGTCCTTGAGTTGCTTAGAATTTATGAGGATGGCCACACAAAAAATGCAAAGAATATGCAATGCAGTATGATCTATGTATAACATTCCAAATTGAAAATTTGGGATGTTACATTTTGGCAGATGGCAGGAACAGTGTGGAGGCAGGCACGTAACCAGAGTCGTCTCTGCTGCTCTTAGCTACAACTGGTGCATTGGGTATGTCTGCAGATTGCTTGCGGGGGCTACACTACTAGGTGGAAGACCAGCTCGCGCAACGGTCACCGTAACAACCTCTGGACCCCCAGAAGCTGGAGCTGTTGTGCCGAGAGTGTCACCTGTGGGTGGCATCTCATTCTGAATTGTCGCTGCAGCCCCTTCTTTTGTAGACGCAGAAGTGCCACCAGCCACACGCTTGGAACCCTTATCAGATGAGCGGGAATTTTCCTTGCTGAGGTTGTTATCGGGAGCGTCGACTTCAACACTTGCTGATCGGGTGGCATGGGTCACAGCAGCATCCTTCATTGCTAGCAGAGTGGGCAATATCTCAGCAGTCCTGGCAGATACTGACTCGTCACTCCCAGATGTATGAATGCCTGTTGTTGTAGCCTGCACATCTGCAACCGGCGGAGATGGTCAGCCGCTTGCATCAGAGCTCGTGGGAACAGTGGACGGTGCAGAAGCAGTTTTCTCAACTGGCGCCTCATGAACATTTGAGTTGTCTTCACATGTCGACAACTTTGAATGAATGCGTTCGAGTTGGTCTCTAGTGTTCTGCTTGGTCACGCGTGTAGTAGTCTTCTTCGCCCTGCAAGAAAAGCACATGAAGTGTATAAAAATTTGACCAGAATAGTTGCCATGGTGCCATATTAAAAATGAAAAAATGTGTGATGTGCCAGAGCTGCCATTTGAGAGAAAGGTATGGATGAGCACAAAAGACAATGTAGGGGAGGGGGTGGAATCCATAGGAAAGCTGTTAGTTGCCATATAAGTGGGGTAAGAATTGCCATGTGGCCTAGTTAGCAATTACCATGCAAAAGAAGCAGGAGTTGCCATGCAACAAAAAGTAGATCATGAGAAAACAGCAGTTGCCATGTGGGACTGATGGCAGTAGCCCATGTGGCAAGCTGGACAGCTACATTGAAAAGCAGACGGGTAGTTGCCACATAAATGTATCAACTAAAAAAGTTGTGTATGATCTAGAATGCATCAAGCAAAAAAATAACACTATGATGGTTAAAAATAGGGAGAACCTACTTATTGACTGTCTTCCTCAAGTCTTACAACCCAACAGGGTCCCCGGTGTTGGACGTTGGCATACGAGGAGACGACCTAGTGAAAGTGGTGTCACCAGCAGTGGGAGCACCCTTGTTCAATCGGGCAGAAGCGCGGGTTGGCGTTGGTGCTTGCTTCTTCTTAACTACTCGTCCAGCAGTTGTCGCCTCACTGCACGTAGAAAAAATGGCAAGAAAGGATACCAAGTGTGAGACACATAAATAATGCCGCACTTAGCCAACAAAGAAAAAAAAGGGCAGTCTGTTAAAAAGGAGAGACAAACAAAACACTAAATAGATGTCGAACCTCCTCCTAGCAGCTATGGGATCGGTCCTAGACCTCTTGCCAACAGAGCCCAACCCAACATCCTTTGGAGCCCTGCCCCTCTTTGAGGGTGACACCCCCTTGTCTCTCGCAGCTGTCTATTGAATGACTTTCTCGAATGGTGGGACATCTGGTGCAGTCTTGTCCTTCTTAACACCTGCACGAACTTCAACATGTTCATCGTCGTCGGTTTCATCTTGCACATTCTCCGTGTCATCATCATCGTCCTTATCGAGACCAGCATCTCCATCTACTTCATCTTGCGTGTCGGGGAGCTCCTGGGAGCTGTTGTAGTCATACCGGCCACGTCAACTAGTCGGCCGATGTGTCCGTTCTCCAAAAAATGGTGTGAACTGCCTCGCAACCGCGTCACTATAAGAGCCATTAAGTGTTGTCCAACCCTCAACCAACTTCCCGAGCAAGATGGTCATGCCGGCAGCAAACTGCTCAACTAGATGCTCAACAGGTGCCCTCGCCTGACTAGAAAACAAAAAGTAGCAATAACCAAGCATATTAGAGTCACGTGCGTAGGAACAAATAAACCGAAACAATCATAGAGATATATCAAAAAAAGAGAAAAACAATTTCAGAAAACAAAATAAACACCCTTCATTACCTCAGCAGGACAAGATGGGGCTGAATGCACATCCATCCACTTGCCAAAGTTTTGAGGCCCACCAAACACACTGTAGTCTATAGCATGCTTGGCCATCAGCTGGAAAATCGGCAAAAACAACTAAGATGTAAGAGAGAAAATAAGGAACAGTGACTAACAATTCATGTATTGCAAAAAAGAGGGAGAAACATAAGAAGTTTCAACACGGATGGTGGAGTTGCCGTGTAGGGTCAGACATGGTGCCATGCGCACACAAACATGGCTAACAAGGTATTCATCTCTTGTTATCCACACATGGTTGCCGTATGGGGATGTTTTCATATGGTATGCAGCATCGAAATTGAAGAATGCCGTGCAAGAAAGGACGCAGAACTAACCTTCAGTTTCCCATATTTCGTATCAGTTATCTTGTGTGCGGCAAGCACAGCCTTGACAGCATTGTACGTCCACGCAAAGACATCAAACTTATGTGGAGGCGGCGGGCCTCCTATCCAAGTAAAGTCAACAGTGGACAGATCAAGACAATCGACGTACATGAGCTGGTATACACAATTAAAAAGAAAAATATGTCATTTTCCATCATGCTATGTTGAAAAAGAAGCTAATGTAGATTCATTGAGTCATCGAGTTGAAAGGTAATGAAGGGAAAAAGATTTGCCATCTATCTGTGCTAGTTGCCATCAGTCTGTGCGCGTAGTTGCCACCTTGTTATGCTGATAGTTTCCACAAGCTCAACATCATGGTTGCCATGCAGATTGTACAAAAAGAGAGTGTATGTATGAAATGAACACTTTTTTGTGTGTTGTTGAAAAATGTTATTGCCTTGTAGGCACCAACAAACAGATGCCATGGGTCAAACAGAAGTCACTTTCTCATGCAAACAATTCACATAAACAATGAAAAAAAAGGGTTGTCGTGCGTGATCTTGTATGGTTCATGATAACCGACAAGTGTAGGGGATCGCAACAGTTTTCGACGGTAAAGTATTAAATCCAAATTCATTGATTCGACACAAGGGGAGCCAAAGAATACTCTTAAGTATTAGCAGCTGAGTTGTCAATTCAACCACACCTGGAAACTTAGTATCTGCAGCAAGGTAGTTTAGTAGCAAAGTAATATGATAGTGGCGGTAGTAGCAATAAAAGTAAAGATAGTATTTTTGTAGTTTTTGTGATAATAGCAACGAAAAATTAAATAAGCAGCTAGCAATATAGGTAAGGCTCGTAGGCATTGGATTGGTGATGGGAAATTATGTCGGATGCAATTCATCATGTAGAAGTTATAACCTAAGGTGACACAGAACTAGCTCCAGTTCATCAATGCAATGTAGGCATGTATTCTGAATATAGTCATACATGCTTATGGAAAAGAACTTGCATGACATCTTTTGTCCTACCCTCCCGTGGCAGCGGGGTCCTATTGGAAACTAAGGGATATTAAGGCCTCCTTTTAATAAAGTGCCGGACCAAAGCATTAACACATAGTGAATACATGAACTCCTCAAACTATGGTCATCATCGGGAGTGGTCCTGATTATTGTCACTTGGGGGTTGCCGGATCATAACACATAGTAGGTGACTATAGACTTGCAAGATAGGATCAAGAACACACATATATTCATGGAAACATAATAGGTTCAGATCTGAAATCATGGCACTCGAGCCCTAGTGACAAGCATTAAGCATAGCAAAGTCATAGCAACATCAATCTCAGAACATGGTGGATACTAGGGATCAGACCGTAACAAAACTAACTAAATTACATGATAGATCCCATCCAACCCATCACCGTCCAGCAAGCCTAAGATGGAATTACTCACACACGGCGGTGATCATCATGGAATTGGTGATGGAGGAAGGTTGATGATGATGATGGCGACGATCTCCACTCTCCGGAGCCCCAAACGGACTCCAGATCATCCCTCCCGAGAGAGATTAGGGCTTGGTGGCGGCTTCGACTCGTGAAACGCGATAATTCATTCTCCCTGATTTTTTTTCTCCACGAAATGGAATATATAGGACCTGGGGATACGTCGGTGGAGCATCGGGGGGCCCTCGAGGCAGGGGGCGTGCCCTGGGAAAGGCGGCGGGCCCCCACCCTCAGGACAGGGTGTGGGCCCCCTGGTGCAGATCTTCTTGCGGATATTTTTTATATTTTCTGAAATAATTCTCCGTTGATTTTCAGACGATTTCGAGAACTTTTTATTCTGCACAGAAACAACACCATGGCAGTTCTGCTGAAAACAGCGTTAGTCCGGGTTAGTTCCATTCAAATCATGCAAGTTAGAGTCCAAAACAAGGGCAAAAGGGTTTGGAAAAGTAGATACGTTGGAGACGTATCAACTCCCCCAAGCTTAAACATTTGCTTGTCCTCAAGCAATTCAGTTGATAAAATGAAAGTGATAAAGAAAAACTTTGACAAACTCTGTTTGCTCTTGTTGTTGTAAATATGTAAACTAGCATTCAGGTTTTCAACAAGATCATGAACTAACCACATTCACAATAACTTTCAGGTCTCAAGACTACTCACATCAATGGCATAATCTGCTAGCGAGCAATAATAATAAACCTCAGATGACAACACTTCTCAAAACAATCATGATATGATATAACAGGATGGTATCTCGCTAGCCCTTTCTGAGACTGCAAAACATAAAAGCAGAGCACCTTTAAAGATCAAGGACTGACTAGACATTGTAATTCATGGTAAAAGAGATCCAGTCATGATCATACTCAATGCAAATTAATAGTAATACATGCAACAACAGAGGTGCTCTCCTACTCGTGCTCTTTGATAAGAGGATGATGACTCTGCATAAAAGTAAATAGATAGGCCCTTCGCAGAGGGAAGCAGAGATTTGTAGAGGTGCCAGAGCTCGTTTTTTTAAAATAGAGATTGAATAACATTTTGAGCGGTATACTAGGGGTAGACTAACGAGCTGCTCGGCTCGTTAAGATTGTGCTCGTTAAGGCTCGGCTCGTTAAGCTCGTTAAGATTAACGAGCAAAAAACCCTGATCGGCTCGGTTCGTTTGAAACTCGTTAAGCTCGTGAGCGCTCGCGAGCGCTCTTTAACGGATTATAATGCGTTACAATCTACATTATGAGTGCATATATGTGGTTTTTAAGATGAAATATGGTGGCTACGAAAAGAAATATATTAGTTTGTTCCCTCCTATATTGATTAGATTGAATAGGAGAGCTAAGGTGCTATAAAAAGTTTGCCACGTAAGATAAAAATATGTGTTGTGTTGTTACTAATGAGCTTAACGAGCTACTCATGAAACTCGTTAGCTTGCTCGTTAAGCTCGTTAAGCTTAACGAGCTAAAATCAATGATTGGCTATGTTCATTAAGAAGCGAGCTACAAGCTTAACGAGCCGAACTAACGAGCGCTCACTAAGCTCGCGAGCTACGAGCTTTTGGTCCATCCCTAGGTATACTTTCATTGTAAACATAACAACCAAGAATCTTGATATCTCCCATGCTACGCACATTATAGGCGGTTCCCAAACAGAATGGTAAAGTTTATACTCCCCCAACCTCCAACAAGCACACTCCACGGCTAGCCGAATCCACGGGTTACCGTCCAAACAAGCAACAGCCCTGGGGGGAGTTTTGTTTAATTATTATGATTTTGAGCATGGGACTGGGCATCCCGGTTACCATCCATTTCCTCGTGAATGATGAGCGGAGTCCACCCATCGTGTGAATAACCCACCTAGCATGGAAGATATAGACAACCCTAGTTGATACATGAGTTGTTCGAGCATACAAAACAGAATTTCATTTGAAGGTTTAGAGTTTGGCACATACAAATTTACTTGGAACGGCAGGTAAATACCGCATATAGGAAGGTATCATGGACTCATATGGAATATCTTTGGTGTTATGGAAGTGGATGCACAAGCAGTATTCCCGCTTAGTACAGATGAAGGCTAGAAAGAGACTGGGAAGCGACCAGCTAGAGAGCAACAACGGTCATGAACATGCATTAAAATTAATCAACAATGAATGCAAGCATGAGTAGGATATAAATCACCATGAACATAAATATCGTGAAGGCTATGTTGATTTGTTTCAACTACATGCGTGAACATGTGCCAAGTCAAGTCACTTAAATCGTTCAAAGGAGGATATCACCCATCATACCAGATCACAACCATTTTAATATCATGTTGGCACGCAAGATAGACCATTATAAACTCTCAGCTAATTAAGCATGGCATAAGCAGCTATGATCTCTAATTGTCATTGCAAACATGTTTTATTCATAACAAGCTGAATCAAGAACGACGAGCAATCATATTTACGAAAACAAGAGAGGTCGAGTTCATACCAGCTTTTCTCATCACAATTAGTTCATCATATATCATCCTTATTGCCTTTCACTCGCACGACTGAACGGTGTGGATAATAATAATAGTGCTCGTGCATTGGACTAAACTGGAATCTGCAGACATTTAATACAAGAGAGAAGACAAGGTAACATGGCTCAAGATTAAATCAACAACAAAGCATATGAGAGCCACTAAGCATTTTAAATCATGGTCTTCTACTCTTAACCCCTAAAGAAAAGAAAAGAAACTATTTACACGGGAAAGCTCCAAACAAGCAAAAGAGGAATGGGAAATCTTTTTGGGTTTTCATTTTTAGTTACTACTACAGGCAAAGAAAGTAAAGTGACTAGAAGCTACAACTAATATTTTTTGTTTTTCTGGGGTTTTCTAGCACACAATAAAAAGACTAAGAATAAGAAATTGAAACTAAGCATGGATGGTACAGTGAAAGAGTGTGAGCACCGACAGCTAGAATAATTGTGAACATGAGTGTAAGTCGGTAAGAAACACGTACTCCCCCAAGCTTAGGCTTTTGGCCTAAGTTGGTCTATGGCCAGGGATCGAAGCCACTCCCTCTAGTGTACTGAGATGTGTCCTCTGGATGCCACTGGTTGGCGAGCTCGTCCAGCTCCCACCCATAAACAGATTGTCGAGAAGGATCAAGTGGTGGTTCTGGCTCAGGCTCTGAAGCTTGTGCCTGGCCTTGGTACTTGTAGAAGACGTCTGAGGTGATGAGGAATACGCCTGTAGAAAGATCAAACAAAGAATGTACAGGCAAGGTAACAATTTCACAGTATATTTCATCAAACCTCAATTTATAATGGAGCTGCATGTTTTTGTCTTTAACAATAAAGTCATGAGCTACCATGCTCTTGTAGTCTAGATAAACAGGGGCAAGCAATTTTTCTTCCTTCTCATGATGCCTAATAGGTATATTAAAATGTTCACCAAGGCGGGAAGCAAAGATGCCTCCAAGACGGGCCCTCTTGAGCGGTTAAGACTCAATCATTTGGCAACGATGGCGCCCAAGCTAAAAGTTGTGTCACGAAACAAAGCATGGCGTAAAATGATAATATTAGGGGCACAGAGATTTCCACTATTCCCGCGACCAATTAAGCACCTACTAGCAAATAAAGAAAAGTAGCGCAGAACAGGGAAGTGTATACTAGTGATTCTTGTCCCTGCAACTTGTCTAGTTTCACCTACAGCTATCATATCAATAAACCCTTTGACGTCTTCATGACGTGGTTCATCTAATCTACCTCCAAATGGTACTTTGCATATTTCGCAAAAATCTAAAAGTGATATCTCCTTACTCACATCATATAAGCGAAACTCCACCATAGGTGGTATTTTCCTAGAATGAAAATGAAAGCTTTGCGTAAAAATATTGGTGAGTAAGAGATACTGTTCTTTTGGTCGTTGAGGAAGTCGATGAGGCCTGCATTATTCGCCATACAATAAAAGTCTTCGTAAATACCAGCGGACATCATGAAATTATTACAATGCCATTCGCACGGTCAAACTTCCGCCATGCGAGGAAGATGATACTTGGGCTTCTTATTTTCTTCTTTCTTTTTCTCCTCTGAGCTCTTGCTGGAAGAGCCCCTCAATAATCTTTTTAACATTTTTCTTTTCTGAAAATTTCTGAAATTTTTAGTAACTCACAATAAAAGTTAACCAAACTCAACAAGATTGATAGCAATGACTCATATAAGTGCCTAGAGGCTATATCATGCATTAGAACTACTTGGGACCAAGAAAATTTGACATACAAGCTCAAGAACAAGGTCACCACAGCAGCATAAATTTGCAACAAATAAAGCACTAGAACAAAAACTAATTGGACCAATGGAGGAGTCACATACCAAGGAACAATCTCCCCAAACAGTTTGGTGAAAGGTGCTTTGAGCAAGGAGATCGAATATGGCAGCAAAATGAGCTAGAACTCGGGTTTGAGCTGGTTGGGGATTTTTTTTGGAGGAAGGAGAAGAGCATGGGTGAAAGGATAAGTGGAGGGGGGACACATGGGGCCCTCGAGGAAGGGGGGCACGCCTTGTGAAGAGGGCGCGCCCTGTGCCCTCGAGGCCACGTGCTGGCTCCCCTCGCTGTGTGTTTAGTGCCATAATTTCTTAAATATTCTAGAAAAAATCATATTTCATTTTCATGGCATTTGGTGAACTTTTATTTTCGGGATATGTTTATTGCATTGATAAGTCTGGAAACAGACAGATAATGCTATTTTTCATTTATTTAACCTAATTAACAGAGAGTAAAATAAGGGTACAGAAGGTTTGTGCTATCTAGATTCACCTATCCCATGTTCATAAAATGGAATCCATTAACAAGGTTGATCAGGTCTTGTTAATAAACTCTTTCCGAGTAACATGAACCCGGAGATTTTTCGAATAACACTATGTTACCTCAACGGGGATATGTATGTCCCCAACAATAAGAATGTCATATGCCTTTTTGATAGTAGGAATAGGAAGCTCAAAACCTCCAATAGTAATAGTCGAAGTTTTTCCAATATAATTGATACTATAGACCTGAGGTTGTTTCCTCGGAAAGTGTACCGTATGCTCATTACCATTGACAAGAAAAGTGACATTGCTTTTGTTGCAATCAATAACAGCCCCTGCCGTATTCAAAAAAGGTCTTCCAAGAATAATAGACATACTATCGTCCTCGGGAATATCAAGTATAACAAAGTCCATTAGAATAGTAACATTTGCAACTACAACAGGCACATCCTCACAAATACCGACAGGTATAGCAGTTGATTTATCAGCCATTTAAAAAGATATTTCAGTAGGTGTCAACTTACTCAAGTCAAGTCTATGATATAAAGAGAGTGGCATAACACTAACACCGGCTTCAAGATCACACAAAGCAGTTTTAACATAGTTTCTCTTGATGGAGCAAGGTATAGTAGGTACTCCTGGATCTCCTAGTTTCTTAGGCATTCCACCCTCAAAAGTGTAATTGGCAAGCATGGTGAAAATTTCTACTTCATGTATCTTTCTTTTGTTGGTAATGATATCTTTCATATACATGGCATAAGGATTTGTTTTAAGCACATCAATCAAACGCATGCGCAAAAAGATAGGTCTAATCATTTCAGCAAAGCGCTCAAATCCTCATCATCATTTTTCTTGGATGGTTTCGGAGGAAAAGGCATGGGTTTCTGAACCCATGGTTCTCTTTCCCTACCGTGCTTCCTAGCAACAAAGTCTCTTATCATAACGTTGATTCTTTGATTGTGGGTTATCAAGATCAACAGCAGGTTCAATCTGTACATCATTATCATTGCTAGGTTGAGCATCAGCATGAACATCATCATTAATATTATCACTAGTTCATGTTCATTACCAGATTGTGTCTCAGCATCAGAAACAGATATATCATTGGGATTCTCAGGTGGGTGAGCTACAGGTTCACTAGAAGCATGCAAGGTTCTATCATTTTTCTTTTTCTTCTTCTTAGAAGAACTAGGTGCATCTATATTAGCTCTCTGAGAATCTTGCTCAATTCTCTTAGGGTGGCCTTCAGGATACAGAGGTTCCGAAGTCATTTTACCACCTCTAGTTGCAACTCTAACAACATAGTAATTATTCTTACTATTTAGTTCATTGAGCAAATCATTCTGAGCCTTAAGTACTTGTTCTACTTGAGTGGTAACCATAGAAGCATGTTTACTAATAAGTTTCAGTTCATCTTTAGCACTAGACAAATAATCACTCAAGCGTTCAATCGTATGAGCATTGTGTTGTAATTGTCTACCAACATAAGCATTGAAGTTTTCTTGTGTCACAATAAAATTGTCAAACTCATCTAAGCATTGGCTAGCAGACTTATAATGAGGAATATAACCTTCATCAAATCTATAAAGAGAATTTACCTTTACTACCTGTGCCGGGTTATCAAGACCATGTATTTCTTCAACAGGTGGTAAATTCTTAACATCTTCAGCTTTAATACCCTTTTCTTTCATAGATTTCTTTGCCTCCTGCATATCTTCAGGACTGAGAAATAGAACACCTCTTTTCTTCGGAGTTGGCTTAGGGGCTGGGTCAGGTAGTGTCCAATTATTTTCATTGGCCAACATATTATTCAATAGTAATTCAGCTTGTTCCACTATTCTTTCCCTGAAAACACAACCATCACAACTATCCAGGTGGTCTCTGGAAGCATCAGTTAGTCCATTATAAAAGACATCAAGTATATCATGCATCTCAAGAGGATGATCAGGCAAAGCAATAAGTAACTGGAGAAGCCTCCCCCAAGCTTGTGGGAGACTCTCTTCTTCAGTTTGAGCAAAGTTATAAATTTCCCGTAAGATAACTTGTTTCTTATGAGCGGGAAACTATTTAGCAGAAAAGTAATACATCATATCCTGGGGACTATGCACACAACCAGGATCAAGAGAATTAAACCAAGTCTTAGCATCACCCTTTAACGAGAACGAAAACAACTTAAGGATATAGTAATAGCGAATCTTTTCATCATTGGTAAACATGGTGGCTATATCATTCAACTTAGTAAGATGTGCGCAACAGTTTCAGACTCATAGCCATGGAAAGGATCAGATTCAACCAAAGTAATTAACTCAGGATCAACAGAGAATTCATAATCCTTATCAGTGACACAAATAGGTGAAGTAGCAAAAACAGGGTCATGTTTCATTCTAGCATTCAAGGACTTTTCTTTCAGCTTAGCTAATAACTTCTTAAGATCATATCTATCATTGCAAGCAAGAAAGTCTCTAGCAGTTTCTTCATCCATAACATAACCCTCAGGCACAACAGGCAATTCATATCTATTGGGAGTAGTTTCATCATCACTTTCATAAATATCATCAACTTTTGCACTCTCCCTAACCTTAGCAATTTGTTCATCTAGAAATTCACCTAGTGGCACAGTATCAGGCATAGGGATAGTTTCATCACACATAGCAGAAGTAGCATCATCAAGAACATACGACATATCAGATTCAATAGCGGGAGTAGGTGTCGCAAGTTTACTCATAAGAGAAGGAGAATCAAGTGCAGAGCTAGATGGCAGTTCCTTACCTCCCCTCGTAGTTGAGGGTAAGATCTTTGTTTTTGCGTCCTTCAAATTCTTCATAGTGATAAGCAGATGTAAATCCCAAGTGACTTAAAGAATAGAGCTATGCTCCCCGGCAACGGCGCCAGAAAATAGTCTTGATAACCCACAAGTGTAGGTGATCACAATAATTTTCGAGGGTAAAGTATTAAACCCAAATTTGTTGATTCGACACAAGGGGAGCCAAAGAATACTCTTAAGTATTATCAGCGGAGTTGTCAATTCAACCACACCTAGAAACTTAGTATCTACAGCAGGGTAGTTTAGTAGCAAAGTAATATGATAGTGGCGGTAGCAGCAATAAAAGTAAAGATAGTGTTTTTGTAGTTTTTGTGATAATAGCAACGGAAAAGTAAATAAGCAGGTAGCAATATAGGTAAAGCTCGTAGGCATTGGATCGGTGATGGGAAATTATGTCGGATGCAATTCATCATGTATAAGTTATAACCTAGGGTGACACAGAACTAGCTCCAGTTCATCAATGCAATGTATGCATGTATTCCGAATATAGTCATACGTGCTTATGGAAAAGAACTTGCATGACATCTTTTGTCCTATCCTCCCGTGGTAGCGGGGTCCTACTCGAAACTAAGGGATATTAAGGCCTCCTTTTAATAGAGTACCGGACCAAAGCATTAACACATAGTGAATACATGAACTCCTCAAACTATGGTCATCACCGGGAGTGGTCCCGATTATTGTCACTTCGGGGTTGCCGGATCATAACACATAGTAGGTGACTATATACTTGCAAGATAGGTTCAAGAACACACATATATTCATGGAAACATAATAGGTTCAGATCTGAAATCATGGCACTCGGGCCCTAGTGACAAGCATTAAGCATAGCAAAGTCATAGCAACATCAATCTCAGAACATGGTGGATACTAGGGATCAAACCCTAACAAAACTAACTCGATTACATGATAGATCCCATCAAACCCATCACCGTCTAGCAAGCCTATGATGGAATTACTCACACACGGCAGTGAGCATCATGGAATTGGTGATGGAGGAAGGTTGATGATGACGACGGCGATGATCTCCACTCTCCGGAGCCCCGAACGGACTCCAGATCAGCCCTCCCGAGAGATATTAGGGCTCGGCGGCTCCATCTCGTTAAATGCGATAATTCTTTCTCCCTGATTTTTTCTCCACGAAACGGAATATATAGGACCTGGGGATACGTCGGTGGAGCATCGGGGGGCCCTCGAGGCAGGGGGCGCGCCCTGGGAAGGGGGCGCCCTCGAGGACAGGGTGTGGGCCCCCCGGTGCAGATCTTCTTGCAGATATTTTTTATATTTTCTGAAATAATTCTCCGTTGATTTTCAGGCGATTCCGTGAACTTTTTATTCTGCACAAAAACAACACCATGGCAGTTCTGTTAAAAACAGCATCAGTCCGGATTAGTTCCATTCAAATCATGCAAGTTAGACTCCAAAACAAGGGCAAAAGGGTTTGGAAAAGTAGATACGTTGGAGACGTATCAGTTCACACTTATCAACAGCTGACATGTTGATTTTGGGAAAACATTCAACCGTGGTAAGAGTATTTGCAATGTAGTATGGAAAAAATACCATTAAGTGCATGCGACAGCCCTTCTGGTACATCTTCTTTGAGAACGCATCATGCAGGAAGTTCGCGATGAATTTACAGCAATTCATGTTCTTCACATCTTTCAGCTTTGCCTGCACAACACAAAACTAAGGACAACAAAGTTGCTGCATCAGCATTCAAATGAAGAGCATCAAAAAAATTGACAGTGACTAGCTTCCAGATCACATCAGAATCGAAAGATTGAAGAAAGAAAGAATTAGAGAGAGAGAGAGAGAGCATTCACCAGGATGGGGTAGCATTTGTTGCTAGGGCGAAGAGATGTGGTAGGCGCAAAAACAGCTGAGATTAGGTACATTAGGAGCTTCATCTTGAAAACCTCGCCATGGGTCTTCATGCCCTCCAGCGAAGTTGCCAGCATAGTCGTATTCGGCATGGATGCCATCCCAGGAAACAAACGGGTGAACAAGGCTTCCTCGATCTTATTATTCACCTCGTACGGGAATTTGATTTCTCCATGGGGCACACCCAAAGTGCAGAACACGGATTCCTCGTCCAAAGGTAGTCTTCCACGTCCTGGAATCATGAATTCCCTGGAGGCGGTGTCGTAAATCTCACCGAGCCAGTCGCATACAGGATTCACTAGGTTCGTGCACCAAACATCCATCAGAGCCTGCATCCCCATCTCACCAGCAACTGCCTTCTGCTCATCAGTAAATCCCTTGGTCATTGTTGTCAGGCGTTCTTGCGAAGCCCTATTGCGCTGACGTTTCTTCTTCTGCATAACAGGCAAATGATCATTTGTTGCCATGTTTTCAGTATCATGAAAATTTAGTTCCTAACAGATGAGTGCAAACCCAATGTGACATTCAAACATATGGGGGTGGAAAGTTACCTCATCGCCGTCTTTTGTCTGTCTAGTTGCGCGATTCTGTTGCGGTAACTCCATCAAATCATCATCATCGTCTTGATGGTCGCGCGAGCCATTGTGCTGAGGTAAGAACAAAACAAAATATCAGGGTGAAATGAACTTATGAAGGAAGCAGTTGCCACCTAACAAAATGTACTTGCCACATGGGCTCAAATGAAAGTGGCAAAAAGATTAGGCAATTTCATATGAACACCCAGACCCCCTATGATTTTCTAACAAGAAATGTGGCAACTAAACACATTGGCTTCATTCGAAAAATGTACAGATCATAGGACACTTAAACAAAATGTTAAAGTTGCCATGTTAGCACAGGACAGTACAAAGAAAGGCACACATCTTCCACTGCACATACATATAATGTTCAACTCACACCCTGTCCTCATATAAAAATGAGTTGCCATATGTTCACAGGAAAATGTACTTGGTTGAAATTGCCATGTTAAAATGCAAGACAATTCAAAAAGTGCTGAAAACATTAAACAACCTGTAATGTGGCAATTCACACACTGGCCTCATATTAAAAATGAGTTGCCATGTAATACATCCAAATATGTTCAGATATCACAAGTCAGCATGACAAAACACAAATTGAGTCTATAGTACATTGAATTTGCCAAATTATCCTGCCTACAGCATGGCAACAGCCATAGTGTGTTCACAAAAATAGTTGCCACACAGAAAGCATATTTGTGGCAATTGACACAGTTGATCAGGAAATTAGTTACCATCCAGTGCAGATAGTTGCTGAAACTGCAATGGTTGCCTTTATACTACACTTTGAAATAAAACTACCAAGATCTAGGGTTCATTGGCAACTATCATAACCTGGAATTCAATAACGAAAACTTCCTGCACTGATCGCAAATAGCATTTCGAGGCAATACATAACTAACAACTAGAAAAACGCCGGCTCAATCGCAAAAGCAAAACCCGGATGTGGCTGCGGACAGGCCAAGACACACTGGCATGACTGCCACCGCGGCGGCGACGAAACTGCGCAATGCCACCATGAACGGCAAGCACGGGACTCTGCCACCGACGAGAACGCCGGAGCACCGCGAATCGACCGAAATCTCGATGAATCTCGAGCAGAAAATTGACCACAGAGGGGAGGGGGAAACGCAGAGCAATGAATGTGTGCGTGGGAAGGAGGATTACCTTCAATCTGCGGGCACTCCGGCGAAGACGCTCCGGTCCGGCGAGCCCCACCGACGGCCGCGAATGTCGTCGACTCTTCCGCCGCCGCCTTCTCCTCTCGACTTCTCCTCCAATCGACTGAACTTCTATGGATGATGGGTTGGGTGAGTAATGAAGTGGAGCGAGTAAATGGAACCTCGAGGGGAGGGGGGACGAAGTGCGAGAACTGGTTGACGGCAACCGCAGTCGGGCGTGGCGTGCTGGCGCCACGGCAGTTCCACCGCACGCCCCCGACTGGCAACCGTTGCCCACGGAGAGGAAACTGGCGTGCGGGCGAACTCTCTCACACACCACACACGCGAGATGTCCTACGTGGCACACAAAATCACCCATTTCATGCCAAGATTCGTGTAGAAGTGGCTGGACGGCGATGAAGGCGTGTGGGTGAGTTGGCTATCGCCCACATGTGTGGGCGTTAGTGTTTTCGTTTCTTTTTGGGGGCCACGTGTTTCCGTTTCACTCTGGTGGTTTGGTCAAAGCTGCGCGAGTGGAACATTCAACTGTCAACGTTGTATGTGTTGGACTTCACTCTCAAGCGGGAGAAGAGGAGGGGTATAAACGGTGCACATCCATATGGATCGCTTATTGCGAGACAGCGCGAGGGTAAGGCCTTGTACAATGCAAGACGTTTAAGGAAGGTGATTAGAGAAATAAATCGGTGTATTTATCTGTATTTATTTGTAGAGGGTAGATCCTTAATTAGGCGTATCTTATGTAGAAATATGCACTGATGCTTAAAAAACAGTTTATTTTTTTAAACACCTCGCTAAGCACCTAGCATCATACAATACGCCAACAGCTTCTACAGTATGTATGTACGTATGTATTTATGTTTTTCCTTCGTTTCTAAATATAAACTTTTTTTGAAATTTCGATACGAACTACATACAGATGTATATAAACATATATTATAGTGTAGACTCACTCATTTTGCTCCGTACGTAGTCCGTATTGAAATCTCTAAAAGGGCTTATATTAGGAACAGAGGGAGTATGTTTTTTTACGGTTTTTTTCTACTTTTGCTTTCCTTTTATATTTTTTAAATGCCTATTATTTTTTGTTTACTACTTTTTAATATTTATGAAATGAAACATATTTTGTTTAAATTCTGAAAAGGTTCGTCATGCATTTTAAAATTTCATGCAGTGTAAAAACTTTGCTCGCTAATTTTCAGAAAATGTCCGTATTATTTGAAAAATGTTGGTGACATCTACAAAAATGTTCACATGTTTAAAAACATCGTCACAGCATTTAAAGACCACTAAAATTTCTAGCCCAATCAGCGAAAGATCAATCTGTCTCACACTAAGAGAGTTATAGGGGTGCTTCTTATCTCGTTTTAAGCTAGAAGAAAGAAGCGCTCACCTATGGTGCTTCCATAATGGGCCGGCCCAGCACGGGAGTACACTGTCTTATTTTTTATTTAGTTCATTGTTACTGCCATCTATATTCTAAACTGGAATTTTTTTATTTCATTTACTCACTCAAGAAATGTCCATGTGTTCGCACACGAACATGTCACATGTACCCTCGACACCGGGGGTGGTGCACCGCAGCTCACGTCGAAGGAGTATCACCGGAAGCGCGATTCGCAAGTCGACCGGCGAGAGCTTTTGAACACCCGAAACCCTACACTCCCGGGAGGGACCCCGTCGGGGAGTGCGGCGGCTATGGGCTGCCCTAGGTCGGTCAAGCCGCCCCTAGAGCCTCGGTATACGCAGCTCTCCAACACGAAGAACGACGAAGAACGAGGGAGCAAGAACGAGGAAGGAACAAAACGTAGATGAAAAAGTTGTAGATGCGTTTGCGATTGTGTGTTGTTGTTCAATCGGCCGTCACCCCTTGAGTATATAAGAGGCGGCCGGACTTCCCGTGCAAGGAAAAGGCTTGGATTCACGTCCAAAACCCTAGCCAAATTCGGATTGGTTTTGTCCGAACTTTCCAAAACTGTTCGGTTTAAACTGGCAGTAACTTGCGGGTAATTTTTGAGATGGTAAAAGACCTCGGATGGAAAAGACCCAAAAAGTAATCTTGACCGTTTCGACGAGACGAACAACTTTCATGTTGAACGTTTTCCGATTTGAAGCCATCTTCTAGGCCAAAACGGTCATGCAATACAGGCTGTTATTCGCGCTACCCATCATACACGTGGCTGGTGGGGCGCGCCACTTATGGCTCTGTGACAGGGCTGTATTCGGATGGCTGTAACTTTTGCATACGAACTCGGATTGGGACGATTTTTATATCCAAATCGACCGTTTCGACGAGACGCACAACTTTCATATTGAAACTTTTTCCATTTGAAGTCATCTTAATTGGGTTTCATGCCATTCTTTAATCTGGTGTCATCATGAGCATCTCTGAACTTGTCATAACTTTTGCATCCGGACTCCGTTTTAGACCACTTTCATATCCATCTTGATCTTATCAAAGAAAGCCATCTCATGGTGACTTCCAATCATAAGTTTGAAGTAATCTTGACATAGATTAAAGTAACTTTTACGATTGTGCCACTTTTGAGCGTCAACACATGCCCCCCTATTTTTCGGCAAAGCAAGCGTGCCGGAAAATAATTTGTACCATGTTGGTTCTAAGGACGATGTCAACACCCCATCGGCCATTTATATGCTTAGGACGATAATTATATATCGGCCATGTTTATGCTAAGGGCGATAGTTATATATCGGTCGTTTGCCTATCTAGGCTTCTTGCCACACACTTGGGTGATACTTCTTTAAATATTTGCCATTGAGAGCTCGAGGTAATAATGTTCCTTGTACGGATTCCACCAAGTATGACTTTCCGGGAACCACTCTTGTAATCTTAAAAGGACCTTCCCAACTTGGAGACCACTTCCCGAACTTTCTATCTCTTGAATCAATTGGTAGAATAACCTTCCACACGAGATCGCCAACTTAAAAATTCTTCAATTTGACCTTCTTATTGTAAGCCTTGCCACCCTCAACTTATCCCTCTCTATGGCCTATAAAGCAACCAAACGTTTATCGGCAACTTCATCAATATTGTCCATCATCAAGTTATAGAAGTCCACAGCCGACAAATCATTTTGTTTGGCTATTCTCAAAGCATTCAAATTCACTTCCACTGGTAAAACGGCCTCCTGATCATATAGGAGCTCATATGGAGTCACCTTTGTAGCACCATGCCTTGAGATCCTATGTGCCCACAAAGCTTCGGACAATAGCTCATGCCATCTCCTTGGATTATCCTCAATCTTCTTCTTGATGAGCTTGATTAATATTTTATTACTAGACTCAGCTTGTCCATTGGCTTGGGCATAATATGGAGAGGAATTGAGCAACTTTATCTTATATGATTCAGCAAATTCTCTGACTTGATGTGACATAAAGGATGAACCTTGGTCCGTAGTTAATGTTTGAGGAATGCCGAATCTGTGAATAATATGCTCAGTTATGAATTGAATTACCTCTGTATGCGTCATATTTTTGAGTGGTATTGCTTCAGACCATTTAGTGAAATAATCAATCGCCACCAACACAAACCGATGCCCCTTTGAAGAAGAAGGATGAATCTCTCCAATAAAGTCTAATCCCCAATCTCTAAAAGGCCACGGCTTGATAATAGGATGTAACATAGCAGCGGGAGCCAACTGAATATCACCAAACTTTTGACAAGCTTCACATCCTTTATAATACCGGAAGCAATCATTAACCATCGTCGGCCAATAAAACCCAGCACGTCGTAATAGCCATTTCATCTTGGGAGCCGACTGATGAGTGCCACAAATACCTTCATGGACCTCTCCCATAGCAACTCTCGCTTGGTCCTCGTCCAAGCACTTTAAAAGAACATCATCAACCGTTCGGCGATAGAGACCATCATCTCTCATTGTGTATTTGAAAGCCATACGCCGAACAGTCTTGTCCACCCTTTTACTAGGATCACACAAATAATCAATAATGGGTTTCCTCCGGTCTTGATTTTCTCCTGCATTAAATTTTTCATTAGTGGCCGAAACGGTGGGCTCTGGTTCAGCCTCCCCTATGTTGGCAAGACTAGACATCGGCCTTTGAAAAATATGAAACATACCACGATCAACATGATAGCCGGATGCTTGTTGTGCCAACTCATTTGCTCTCCAATTGTCATGTCTAGATATATGAGCAATGCTAAAATAATCCAAATCTGAAATTATATCTAGACATTTATCAAGATAAACATTAAGTGATTCATCAAAACATTGAAAGACTTTGGATATTTGTTGCACCACTAATAACGAATCACCAAAAGCCTCAATATGTGTAGCACCTATGGCAAGCAACATCTCTAAGCCGAATAACAATGCTTCATATTCGGCTTGATTATTTTTGCAAAAGTATTTTAAGCGGCATGAGGCTTCAAAAACAGCACCATGAGGAGATATATAAACAATACCAACACCTTGGCCATTGCTACACACTGAACCATCAAAATATAATCTCCATGGTACTAATGAGACAAGGTTTATATCAATATCATGCTTGTCATCAATCCGATGATCAACAATAAAATTAGCAACAATTTGGCCTTTCAGGGATTTCAGAGATTCATAAGCCAAATCATATTCAATTAAAGCATAAGCCCATTTGACAATTCTACCACTAAGAATTGGCCTATGCAACATGTATTTGATGACATCAGTTTGACAAACTATAATGCAAGTACTAGGCACTAGATAATGTCTCAATTTTGTGCAAGCATAATATAAGCATAAGCATAGTTTCTCAATAAATGTATACCTTGTCTTGGCGTCCAATAACCTCGGCTCAAATAAGTAATAGCATGCTCCTTTCCTTCGGTCTCTTGAGTCAAAACAGCACCAATAACACCTTCCTCCGCTGCAACGTAAAGTCTAAATGGCTCCCTGTGCCTGGGTGCTTTCATAACCGGATGAGTGCACAAATATTTCTTAATCATATCAAATGCCTCTTGCTGTTTTGCCCCCCAAGTAAAATCAACATCATTCTTTAACCTAAGGATAGGAGTAAATGCATCAACCTTCCCTGATAGATTGGCTATGAACCTCCTCAAATAATTGACCTTGCCAAGCAATTTTTGCATATCTCTCTTGCATGTTGGAGCCCCTACTTTCTGTATAGCTTCTATCTTTTTGGGATCAATTTCCATGCCATCTTCATGAATAATGAAACCCAGAAACTTCCCAGCCGATACACCAAAGGCACACTTCAAAGGATTCATTTTCAGCCCATATTTCTTCATTCTTTCAAAAGCCAAACGCAAATCGGCTAAGTGAGATTCAAAAGCATCCGATTTGACAACAATATCATCAATATAAACCTCAAGTATAACACCAAGTAAATCATGAAAAATTAAATTCATAGCCCTTTGATACGTGGCACCGGCATTTTTCAATCCAAAGGTCATCACTGTCCACTCAAATAAACCAAGAAAACCGGGACATCGAAAAGCCGTTTTGGACATGTCCTCTTCGGCCATAAAAATCTGGTTATACCCTGCATTACCATCAAGAAAGCAAATGACCTTATGTCCAGAAGCATCATTAATAAGCATATCGGCTATTGGAATGGGATACTCATCTTTAGGTGTAGCTCTATTCAAATCTCTGAAATCAATGCACACCCTCAACTTGCCAGAGCCTTTCTTCTCTACTGGTACAATGTTAGAAATCCACTCGGCATACCTGCAAGGTCTAATAAAATTAGCTTTAAGCAAACGACCGATCTCTTCCTTGATCCAGTCATACGTTTTTGGATTAAACTTTCTGGCCGATTGCTTGTATGGTCTAAAACCGGCCTTTATAGGTAACCGATGCTCCACTAGCTCTCGGCTTAAACCCGGCATCTCATGATATTCCCATGCAAAGCAACAAACATATTCTTTCAATAGCTCGATCAACTTAGCCTTATGATCAGCTCTTAAATTTTTGTTTACAAATGTCGGCCTAGGAATTGAACCATCTCCTATATCTATCTCTTCTAATGGATTGGCCGATGTAAAACCTTGTCCTAACTTATCCATATCATCTAACTCTTCTATCGACACATACATATCGTTCTCATTGGACCGATATTCTACAAGACGCTTTTGTAACCACTCTGATTTAGGATCCATTTAAATACATCATACCTTGGAGCCGATTATCGCCAACCGGCTTTAAAGAAACGGGCACGAAACCACTTTTTGTGGAGCTAAGAAAATCATATTATGATAAGTCGCGCCCCGTCAAGCAAGTAGCATTGGGATGTTGCCAATCCACCGATGCATCGGCCAAAGCAACACAAGCCGAATTATCCGCATGAATGACTTCTACTTCATCATCAACCCAATGAATAAAAAACTGGTGCATAGTAGATGGCACACATTGGTTCGCATGAACCCAATCGCGGCCTAATATCACATTGTAGTTACCTTGCACCTCGACGACAAAGAATGCGGTAGCCAAAGTTTTGCTTCCCACCGTAAGCTCCACATACATCACACCTTTGGCTTAAGTTTTCTCTTTGCCTTCAAATCCATTAAGCACCATGTTGGTCTTTATTAACTCTTCATCATGCAGCCCTAATTTTTTGAAGACCGAATATGGCATAAGATTCACCACAGCACCACCATCGACAAGCATTCTAGCAACCGGCGATCCATTAATATGACCTTTGAGGAACAATGGCTTCAAGTGCGTCACCGATTCTTTTGGCTTCTCGAATATAGCATTTTTAGGACTAAAATCTAGCTGAGCTACTTCCCCTTCTTCATCTATAGCACGAAATTCAGCGGGTAAGTAATACACCATATTAATATCCATACCTTCATGTACTGGTGTAGACTCATAATCAAGCATTTCATCTACTTCCGCAAGCATGTCCACTGACTCCGAAATATCTTCAAGGGAAGGGGAAGTAGTAGGCAAAGTGGACGATGTAATAGTAGCCGCATCGTCCTCCGTTGGTGGTGTAGGTGTTGCTATGATCAATGCAGAAGCTACAATGTTTTCCTTTTGCTTTGGCCTCCACACTTGTTTTGGGGGTACCATGGGACGGCTTTCATTGAATAATTTATCCCTTAGCTTTTCTGCTTCTTGTTCCTCCTTCTCATGACTCCTCATGCGCTGCAATCTCCTTTTTTGCGCCTTGGTCAGACCGGAAGGACACCACTTAGGCTGAGTATATTTTGGATCCCTTGACTTGGCCTTGCTTATGCTAGCTTCATGATCATTAGCCATGGGGCCTTGCTGGACCGCAGCCACATCTTTATTAGAATCAGCCAGATTATCAACAATAATCGGCTCTTTGATTATTAATTCTTTAGTGCCTATCATAATAGTTTCACCACTAGCATTCTTCTCCTTTTGCTTGCTAGGCTCTGAAATTTCAGCACTTGGTGATTTGGCACGCCACACTTGCCGGTTGACCCTTTTTTCATTATCTTGCATTGGCCGATTGACACCATTGTTAAAACGGCCTCGTGTGGGATAAGAAAGCCTCTCATGAACGGGCCTCCTTGTTTCTGCCCAACCCGGATGAAAAGCATAAGGGGCCATTGGAGGCTACCCCCATCCTCCATTGAAGCCTCCCATGTCGTATGGCGCATAGGGGGGCGGCGCCATCCATGGTCCTGGTGCCCATGACCCATATTGCCTTGCGTGATGATGAGATTCTTCCCTCAGAGGTGATCTTGAGCGCTTCAAATTTGATGAACGGTTAGAGCTAGAACCGGCCGCTTGATTGGCATACTTGGACAACAGCATATCAAAAGTTGGCTTGATTCTCTTGCGCTGCACTTTAGCTTCATTTGTCTTCCACTTGCCAACCTCTGGACTCTTGGGCTTAACAAATTTGACATGAGTGTTCTCTTGCACTTGTGATTGCCCCCCGAGTGTAGGATTCTTGATGGTGATCTTGATTACCTCCTTGCCATCGGGTTGCTTGTCAAGCACAACTTGTCTCCCCAAGACCTTGTTGCTCTCCTCATTTTTCCTGGGCTCACCAATGACAATATTATTTTTATTAGCTGATTCGGCTATGTTGGGCCGAATTAACATCTTCTTCCCCTCCAAATCCATGGTGTTCATTGGGGAAGGCTGCTTATCAACTTGCATTTCAGAAAAATTCAATAGTCCGTCATTAATGGCCGATTGTATCTGTCATAGAAAAACATTACAATCATTTGTAGCATGAGAAAAAGAATTATGATACTTGCAATAAGCACGCCGTTTCAGCTCTTCGAACGGCGGTAAAGTATGAGATATTCTAATAATCTTGGCTTGCAACAAAGCATCAAATATTCTATCACACTTGGTAATGTTGAAAGTAAATTTCATCTCTTCATCACGATTCTTATGAATCAGCTTTAAATCATTGCAAGTAAATGGTTTGGCCTTAGATAGCCAAACAAATTCAGCAGCATAAATATCACCCTCATCGTCCGAGTGGTCACTACCATACTCAACCATATTCATTTTGGAACGATCAGTTTTATATCTATGCACCTCTTTAAGATCTTTGCTTCAACTTTCTTGAGCCAAAGCCCTTTGCAAGACTTGGTTGATATTTAAAAACTCGTATCCTTCTAGCCTTTCTCTAATGTGAGTTCTCAAACCACCAAGCACAAGATCAGCCAAAATTCTCTCGGTTATCACCAAACTATAGCACCGGTTTTTTGTATCCCTAAATCTTTTGACATAATCGGAGACCGATTCATCATACTTTTGCTTAACCGATGTAAGATGGGATAGCTTAAGCTCATTGTCACCACTGTAGAAGTGATCATGAAACTTTTGTTCCAAGTGAAACCATGTAGTAATAGAACCAGGTGGTAACGCATAAAACCACGAGAAAGCAGTACCGGTTAAAGAAAAAGGAAAATAACGTACTCTCCACTCATCTCATGAACTTTCCTCACCTAATTGTGCCAAGTACTGACTAACATGCTCCCAGGTGCTTTTTGTGCCCTCTCCATTAAACTTAACAAAATCTGGAATTTTATGTACCGGAGGGCATTGAATTGCATCAAAGTATTCTGGATATGGCTTTTGATAAATACGGTTCCTTGGCAACTCAACTCCAAAATTCTCTCGGAGCATCTTATCCATCTCCCCTCTAAGATTAGCTAGACCATCATCCATGGTGGACGATGAAGCTTGTGGCGGTAGCATAAGAGGAGTAGGGTTAGTAGTTGCAGGTGTGAATTGTGGCATGCATGCCGAATTGTAATTCGGCAGTGATCTAATAGGGTTTGCTCTTGTAGGTAGGGTTTGGTTTGGCATCACCACCGAACTTGGCATACTCATGATAGGATTAATGGGTGCAGCAACAATTTGATTTGTGGGGCTAGGATAAAAATTCATCGGCACGGGGGGCGCCGATGAAATAGGTAAAGTTGGACAAGGGATTTCCGCGGTAACAGGCACACCAACATTACCACTAGATGATTGAGGCACACTATTTTTAGCATTGCTATTTTCCAAGAAAATTTGGTATAAAAGATTATTGCTATCAGTAATGCGACTATCAATTTCAGCCCATACCTCAGGAGAGAAGGTATTACTTATAGAGGGTTTAACCTGTTCATCATGAAGAGGAGGAAACTTGATTTCTCCAACCGGACTGATATTGCCTTGACGATCCTTTTTTAACTTAGCAAGGAACTCCTGCATCTCCTTCTCTTCACGTGCCTTCTTATACTCCTCATAAGCTTGGCGATGTTCCTCCGATAACTCCTCAAAATTGGGCTTGATTATGTTATCGGCGTCGATTTCCGAGGGTTTGGGGATCTTGTTGTTGCCAGACATGATGGATGATGATGATGATTGATCTTTTTCCCCAGCGGAGTCGCCAAAAAGTGTGTTCGCACACGAACACGTCATGTGTACCCTCGACGCCGGGGGTGGTGCACCGCAGCTCACGTCGAAGGAGTCTCACCGGAAGCGCGATTCGCAAGTCGACTGGCGAGAGCTTTTGAACACCCGAAACCCTACACTCCCGGGAGGGACACCGTCGGGGAGTGCGGAGGCTATGGGCTGCCCTAGGTCGGTCAAGCCGCCCCTAGAGCCTCGGTATTCGCAGCTCTCCAACACGAAGAACGACGAAGAACGAGGGAGCAAGAACGAGGGAGGAACAAAACGTAGATGAAAAAGTTGTAGATGCGTTTGTGATTGTGTGTTGTTGTTCAATCGGCCGTCACCCCTTGAGTATATAAGAGGCGGCTGGACTTCCCGTGCAAGGAAAAGGCTTGGATTCACGTCCAAAACCCTAGCCAAATTCGGATTGGTTTTGTCCGAACTTTTCAAAACTGTTCGGTTTAAACTGGCTGTACCTTGCGGGTAATTTTTGAGATGATAAACGACCTCGGATGGAAAAGAGCCCAAAAGCAATCTTGACCGTTTCGACGAGACGAACAACTTTCCTGTTGAACGTTTTTTGATTTGAAGCCATCTTCTAGACCAAAACGGTCACGCAATACAGGCTGTTATTTGCGCTACCCATCAGACACGTGGCTGGTGGGGCGCGCCACTTATGGCTCTGTGACAGGGCTGTGTTCGGATGGCTGTAACTTTTGCATACGAACTCGGATTGGGACGATTCTTATATCAAAATCGACCGTTTCGACGAGACGCGCAACTTTCATGTTGAAACGTTTTCCATTTGAAGTCATCTTAATTGGGTTTCAAGCCATTCTTTAATCTGGTGTCACCATGAGCATCTCTGAACTTGTCATAACTTTTGCATCCGGACTCCGTTTTAGACAACTTTCATATCCATCTTGATCTTATCAAAGAAAGCCATCTCATGGTGACTTCCAATCATAAGTTTGAACTAATCTTGACATAGATTAAAGCAACTTTTACGATTGTGCCACTTTTGAGCGTCAACACCATGCAGTGCTAAAAAATGTTCTTGAAATTCTTATAAAGATCTGATAGCATTCAAAAAATCATCACAACACTTAAAAAATATTCTCATGTTTGAAAATGTTCAGGACATTTTAAATAATTTTAGTACAACGTATTTTTATATATAATTCATAAAAAATATGCCATTCAAAAAAAGTTCATTGTGTATATGAATAACCATCAACACATATTCAAAATGTGTGTTTGAAAAATGTTCAATGTGTATTAAACAAATATTCCTGATGTATACGAAAAATGAAAGACATGTATTGAAAACAACGCAGTAAAGAAACACTGAAACCGAAAATTGGAAAAAAATGATAAAAACTAGCACACACTTTTAAAATCGGTCTGAACTGGTCATAAACGTTTCCTAGACCTGATCTCCTAGGAACCCATATTGGCCCAACCCATCCTGCAATCGCCTGTAGCGAGATGATACACCATCTCGCAGTAGGCGAGATATAGCTCTCACATTAATACGAATACGCACATCTTGGGGTTAGGTCGATGTCCAATTCTACCAATGAAAGATCGTGAATGTCGCCTAAAGAGGGTGTGAATAGACACTCTAAAATAATTACGGTTTAGGCTTGAACAATGCGGAATAAAATTAGTGTTTAATTTGTCAAGTACAAAACCTACAACAACTAGGCTCACCTATGTGCACCAACAATTTATGCTAAGTAAGATAAACAACTAGGTGATAGCAAGATATATAACATGAAACACTATGGCTATCACAAAGTAAAGTGCATAAGTAAAGGGCTCGAGTAAGAGATAACTGAGGCACGCTGAGACGACGATGTATCCCGAAATTCACACCCTTGTGGATGCTAATCTCCGCTTGGAATGGTGTGGAGGCACAATGCTCCCCACGAAACTAGTAGGGCCATCGTAATCACCTCACGCCCTCGCACAATGCAAGATGTCGTGATTCCACTAAGGGACCCTTGAGGGCAGTTACCGAACCCGTACACTTTGGCAACCCTTGGGGACGGTTACCGGAGCCCATACAAATTGCTCGAGGTAATCTCCACAACCTAGTTGGAGACTCCGACGCTTGCCCAGAGCTTTACACGGCAATGATTGAGCTCCGAAGCACCACTAACCGTTTAGGGCTCCCATGCACCCAAGAGGACCAAAGCTCTAGGGTACCAAGCACCCAAGAGTAAAAAGCTTCTCAAACTTCTCTTCCACGTATCATCGTTGAAAACTCAAATCTATGCACCAAATGCAATGGCAAGGGCACGTGGAGTGCCCAAGTCCTTCTCTCTCAAATCCTACCACAACAACTAATGTTATGGAAGAAAAATAGTGGAAGAACAAAGAAGAGAACACAAAGAACTCCAAGGTCTAGATCCAAGGTGTTTCCCTCACATAGAGGAGAAACTGTTTGGTGAAAGTGTGGATCTAGGTGTTGAAAGTGTTTGTTATCGACTAGAGGGGGTGAATAGACTTTTTAAGAAAGTCTTCAAGACAGGCAATGTCTTCGAAGAAAAACACTCAAATACTACCTAAACGCTATGCAGCGGGAGATAAACTACACTAGACAAGCCATAATCTAAGAGAAAGTACTGAGTAATCACGACTACTAATAGTAGCTAGGTAGAAAGTATCAAAATAGGAAGTCAGTATGAAGCTAATTATGAGAACAACAGTAAAGGAGGAGGGGGTGGGCTATTTATAGACAGGAGGTAGCCCGACATAATTTGTCTGAAATGACTCTTGGTCATTAGGGAACAGACACGTGTGGAACGGTTGAATTTCAAACACATGCTTGGACCCCACTTGGCAGTTCGGTGGTTCCTATGACTCAAGGAAGAAGAAAATGAAACAACAAAATAAATATGTCTTCGTGCTCCATTGTCTTCAAATGAATGTCTTCATGAACCACCATAGTCTTCAATGTCTTCATACATTTTTAGGGGTCATCTCTAATAGGTAAACCGAATCAATGAGGGACTTCTACCTGTGTTATCCTGCAATTCTCACAAACACATTAGTCCCACAACCACGTTTGTCATCAATACTCCAGAACCAACTAAGGGTGGCACTAGATGCACTTACAATCTCCCCCTTATGGTGATTGATGACAAACTGGTAAATATATGTGAAAGCTAAAGAACGCGGTGATTGGCTTCATAAAGTTGAAAGGGATCCCCTTGAAGATGTGCATATTTGTAGTTTGCTATTGAATGCAAATGCACATGGCAGGATATGCTTTGTGGAGATATCCATCAACCTTATGAAGACAATTCATCATGCATATAACATTGTATTGAGGATAATGATATGCATAATGAAAAATTGGCGTCTGCCGAATGATTTAATGCGCATAAGATAGAAATTCAACCACGCAATAAAAACAACAGAAAGTGTAGCAGACGCCCCATCTGGATTAAGTGTTACAACTCAAAAACCAAAAGTTCACGAATGAGAGTTGCAATCCTTAACAAAAATATAGCACACGACCCATATGAACCCGCTTGAAGACTATCAACCCATATGCTACTCCCCCTTTTTTCATCAGATGACCAAAAAGGTGTGCAGACATAGGGCGTCTATGCGTTCCCTGGAGGTGTTGGTGAAGATGTTGTGGTAGTCGGGTCATCGTTGGAGTTGGGCGGTGCAGTAGGGCCTGATGCAGCGTCTTGATGCAGTGAAGCCATAGCTGGTGAAGTGGCGTCGTCTTCCTCATCAATGACTCGTCCAACGACAGTTGGAACCGAGGATGAGTACTCAGAATCTTCAATAGAAGGTGTTGTATGCCGGCTTGCTGACTGTGGAGGCCTGGAGTCAAACTTGAATCGTTCAGTGAAGCCATCTGCTTGAAGATCATCTTCAAAACACAGCAGTGTGAGGCTTTTCCAGACACATCGACAGGCTTCATGAGAAACAAACGAGTTCTTGGTGGCAAGGTTGCGAATGCGATTGACGGCAAACAAGAGACTTTACATCTGGTACTTCATCCATTCATGATGCCTATCATGCTTCTGATGAAGTGAAACAAGAAGTTCACGGTCATTCGATACACTAGCACGCTTTTGAGGACATTGGGCTACTCTGCTGGTTGTTGCATCAGTGTTTGCATGATGCGACAGCCTGAGCTGACCAATAAGAGGACCAGCAACAGTAGTGGTTGGGTTCGGCACATGAATCCCTTCAATGGGTTGAGTGAAGCTTTGGAAGGTAGCATTGTCTTCACGAACAGGCTCTTTGGCAGGCTCAGGATATATGGCTTCATGTGACATATCCACTTTAGGTAGAAAGACAACATTATTGCATGCTGAAGCTTGATAATTGATGGTGGAGTGAAGCTTAATCAGCCGCATGGACCATGGAGCATAAAACTTGAGACCAAACAGATCAATGCCTGAAGCTGTCAACTGACGGGTGAAGAAATCTTTAGTTTTGAACCTGATGCCACTGATGATATAGAAAACCAACGTCTTCATAGTGCCTTCAAGCTTGCTGTGAGGAGAATGCCCCTTGATTGGCCATAGAGTATGCTTCAATATATGATAGATGGTGCGGGGCGGGTACTCGAGGTCATTGACATAGAATTCCTTGGGGTATTCAGCATCAACTGGCAATGGCTTCATCATCCTGAGCATTTGACTCATATTGGGCTCAGGCTTCTCGAAGATGCTCTACAATTCTTGTTCATAGAGATGACAACCTAGCTCATACAGATCACCAGGAGTGGGCAGGGAAGTTAACTCAATGATATCTTGAGCTTTGGCTTCATGATGTACATCACCTAACATCCACTCAAGGACCCATGTCTTCGGATCCCTGTTGTAGCCTGAGATATGAAGAGTGGCAGAGAATTGCAGCAAGAGTTCTTCATTCCAATGCTTGTTGTCAACAACAAATGGGAGCAAGCCAACTTCACGAAAGCAGTCAAGAGCCTCCTCAAGGCAGAGGGCAGCAATAGCATCGCATCATAGACGCTTATGGGGGAAGATTCTATCCTGGTTGTAGAGAATACACGAGTAATAGCTTCGTTGCTGGTGACTCCAGAACCTGTCAAAGGAGATCTTGGGCTTCTCGTAAGGATTCTTGGCCTTGTCAAAGAATGTGTTGTGCTCTCTGAAGCGGATGACACTGAACGAGCCCTAAGATGTAATAGTACTGGGAAGCCTTGGCAATCTGGGCTGGGGCTTCTGCGTCTAAGACCTTTGCTCCACATCATAGTCATACTGAGGACCAGGAGCAGCCGGTGGTGTCAGGATAGTCCACTTGATAGTTACAAGCTCACCACAATAGAACACTTTTTCCATAGTGTGAGGCACATGAGGAGCAACAGCAACATCCGAGGTGGATGGCTGAGCATTCTCTTCAGTGGCAGCATTGGTTTTGGGATGCACATTATCTTCGGCCATGACACCGTCATTGGCTTCATCAGTGGTACTATTGGCAGACACATTTTCCTCAGCTTTAGTGGCTTGAGAGGCTGGTGGCTCAGGCATTATCACTTCTTGATTTTCAGCAGTGGGGGGATAACAAATTTTTCTTGTTCATCGGCTGATGCAGCCGGAATATCTTCAGCCTCTTCGGCTTCAAATTCATGAGCAGTTTCCGAGGGGATGGCTTCACGGAACACTTGACGTGCTACTGAGCTTGTTTCTTGGACATCCTCTTTAGGAATGCTTGACATGGAGATCGTGGGCCTAGGGCCTCTGTGAGGCCTTCGGAAGATGGCGATGCCTGTGGTGAGGGAGTGGTCTTCTCCATGTCTTCAGGGGTGACTTGTGGTGTCTCAATCACAGGGGTAGTGACTTGAGCTAGCGGAGTGCAAGGAATGACTTCATGCAACGGGGTGTTGGAGTGTTGTTTGACGTGCGCTTGAGATGCATCGGTATTTCCTCAAAGAGGAAGGGATCATGCATCACAGCGACGGTAAGTATTTCCCTCAGTTATGAAACCAAGGCTATCGAACCAGTAGGAGAACCACGCAACACTATGTAGACAATACCTGCACACAAAGAACAAATACTTGCAACCCAACGCGTTAAAGGGGTTGTCAACCCTTTTTGGGTAACAGTGCCAGAAATTGACGAGTTGACGGGATAAAATTGTAGTAGATTGAAGGATCCAAATAAAATCAAATAAAATGCAGCAAAGAATTTTTGTGTTTTTGATAATATAGATCTGAAGATAAAAGTTGTAGATAAAGGAAAAGGCAAATGGCAATATATATCTAAAAGTATATGATTGGAAAATAGATCCGGGGGCCGTAGATTTCACTAGTGCCTTCTCTCGAGAAAATAGCATGCGGTGGGTAGACAAATTACTGCTGGGCAATGGAAAAGCAAATAATTATGAAGATATCCAAGACAATGATCATGTATATAGGCATCACTTCCAAGATTAGTAGACCGACTCCTACCTACATCTAATACTATAACTCCACACATCGACCTCTATCCAGCATGCATCTAGTGTATTAAGTTCATGGAAAAACGGAGTAATGCAATAAGAACGATGACATGATGTAGACAAGATCTTGCTACCTCTTGAGCATGCGTTGGTTTTCCCTTGAAGAGGAAATGGTGATGTAGAAAATTAGCGTAAGTATTTCCCTCAGTTTTTGACAACCAATGTATCAATCCAGTAGGAGACTACACGCAAATCCCTAGTACCTACACAAACAATTAAGAACCTTGCAACCAACGCGATAAAGGGGTTGTCAATCCCTTTACGGCCACTTGCAAAAGTGAGATCTGATAAAGATAATAAGATAAATATTTTTGGTATTTTTTTTGTTTAGATTGAAAAGTAAAGATTGCAAAATAAACTACGATAAAAATAACTAGCTGACGGGAGATTGATATGATGGAAAATAGACCCGGGGGCCATGGGTTTCACTAGTGGCTTCTCTCAAGATAGAATATTTTATGGTGGGTGAACAAATTACTGCCGAGCAATTGATAGAAAGCGCATAGTTATGAGAATATCTAAGCATGATCATGTATATAGGCATCACGTCCGTGACAAGTAGACCGAAATGATTCTGCATCTACTACTATTACTCCGCACATCGACCACTATCCATCATTCATCTAGAGTATTAAGTTCATAAGAACAGAGTAACGCATTAAGCAAGATGACATGATGTAGAGGGATAAACTCAAGCAATATGATATAAACCCCATCTTTTTATCCTCGATGGCAACAATACAATACGTATCGGTTCCCTTTCTGTCACTGGGATCGAACACCGCAAGATTGAACCCAAAGCTAAGCACTTCGCCCATTGCAAGAAAGATCAATCTAGTAGGCCAAACCAAACTGATAATTCGAAGAGACTTGCAAAGATATCAAATCATGCATATAAGAATTCAGAGAAGAACCAAATATTGTTCATAAGTAATCTTGACCATAAACTCAGAATTCATCGGATCTCGAAAAACACACTGCAAAAAGTATTACATTGAATAGATCTCCAAGAAGATCAAGGAGAACTTTGTATTGAGATCCAAAGAGAGAGAAGAAGCCATCTAGCTAATAACTATGGACCCAAAGGTCTGTGGTAAACTACTCACACATCATCGGAGATGCTATGGTGTTGATGTAGAAGCCCTCCGTGATCGATTCCCCCTCCAGCGGAGCACCGGAAAAGGCCCCAAGATGGGATCTCACGTGTACAGAAGGTTGCGGCGGTGGAAATAGGGTTTCGTGGTGCTCTCGGATGTTTTCAAGGTGTATGAGTATATATAGTCAAAAGAAGTATGTCGGTGGAGCTACGAGGGGCCCACGAGGGTGGGGGCGCGCCCTCCTGCCCCGTGGCCGCCTCGTTGCTTCCTTGACGTCCACTCCAAATCTCCTGGATTGCGTTTGTTCCAAAAACGATCCTCCCAAAGGTTTCATTCCGTTTATATCCTTTTCTGCAAAACACTGAAATAGGCAAAAAAACAGCAATTTGCACTGGACCTTTGGTTAGTAGGTTAGTCCCAAAAATAATATAAAAGTGTGTATTAAAGCCCATTAAACATCCAAAACAGATAATATAATAGCATGGAACAATCAAAAATTATAGATACGTTGGAGACGTATCAGATCTATTCATGTAGGAATAGACTGCATCTTTTTTATCCTTAATAGTAACGATACATGTGTGCCTTGCTGCCCCTTCTGTCACTAGGAAAGGCCATCGCAAGATCGAACCCGTTACAAAGAACCTCACATTGCAAGATAAATAAATCAAGTTGGCCAAACAAAAACCAAATATCGGAGAAGAAATACGAGGCTATAATAATCAAGAATGGATATTAAATCAAGGCAAATCTGATCATAAAGTCACAATTTATCCGGTCGCAACAAACACACCGCAAAAAGTCATTACATCAAATAAATTTCCAAGAAACCGTTGTATTGAGATACAAAGAGAGAAGAAGCCATCTAGCTACTGCCTACGGACTCGTATGTCTGCGGTAAACTACTCACGCATCATCAGAGAGGCACCAATGAGGATGATGAACCCCTCCGTGATCGTGTTCCCCTCTGGCAAAGTGTCGGAAAAGGGCTCTAGATTGGATCTCGTTGTTCTGGAACTTGCGGTGGCTGGAATAAACTTTTGTCGACTCCCCTAGGGTTTTTGGAATATTGGAGTATTTATAGAACGAGAGGCGATGCGGGAGGCCACCGAGGTGGGCACAACCCACTTGGGCGCGCTAGGGGGCCAGGCGCGCCCTGGTGGGTTCTGCTCCCCTTGGAGCCCCCCTCTGGTACTTCTTCAACCCATGTTGTGTCTTCTGGCCCAAAAAAATCTTCAAAAAGTTTTGCTGCGTTTGGACTTCATTTGGTATTGGTTTTCTGCGATGTAAAAAACAAGCAAAAAGCAGCAACTAGCACTAGGCACTATGTCAATAGGTTAGTCCCCAAAATGATATAAAATGATTGTAAAACAACCAAGAATGATAATATATTGGAGACATATCAGCATCCCCAAGCTTAATTCCTGCTCGTCCTCGAGTAGGTAAATGATAAAAACAGAATTTTTGATGTGGAATGCTGCCTATCATGTTCATCACATATTCTTTTATTTATAGCATGGACATTTGGACCTTTATATGATTCAAAGTAATAGTTTTGACATGATGACTTTAATACTCAAGCATATCAATAAACAACCATGTCTTTCAAAATATCAATAATAAAGCAAGTTATCCCTAGCCCGTCATGCTAAACCATTGATCCATTCATGCAACACATCCAAATCTTTCCCTAATAATAAAGCGATTAGCGCTTCTGCCCGCCCGCTCACCTTCATCGTGCTTTTTGTAGAGAAGCCCCTATAATTTTGTGTATTGAACCCGCAATCCATCATTAATGTGCGAAGAAAAAACTGTTCGCTGGAAAAAATACCCATACGCTTCCGCCTCCTCGCCTCGACCCTGGCCTTGCAGAGCTTAATCCCCTAGCCGCCGCACCACCCGCCGCCGCGGCCGACCTCAACCCGCCCGCCGCCGTGGCTATGACGCTCAAGCGCAACTTCTGGATCAGCTCAACGCGGCGGCTCGAGGGGTTGGGGACGACACGTCTACTCGATTCAGAATGGCGGCGACGGGATCCAGTGGGCGCAGGAGAAGGAGGGATCCAGCGCAGTGGGCAAAGTCCTTGCAGGTGGAGGTTGTGACGCCCGAAGACCGACGCTCCAGAAGATTCCAGATGTTCCGGGTTTCACCGTGTGTTTTATTTGCTTGATTCATTTTATTTTTGCATTGCATCATGTCATCATGCCATCATGTCATTAATCTTGGCATCTCAACTAAATAAATTGCATAGATCTTTTGATCTATTTAAATCGAGGGAAGGATGACTTCTCTTTATAACATATATATATCTTCCTAATATTTATGGAGCTATTATAAAAATATTCCATTCTTTCGGAATTCACCAAAACACACTTGCATATTTTTTTTCCATGCCTCTTTTACTTCAAGTTTTACCGTCAAAACCTTCTCTATAATTCTTTTCCCGTTTATCGAGGTTCCTCCAAAAACCTCAACATTTTTGGACACTTCAAAAACCAAGTCCTAGTTCAAACCCATTTGAATAAAATTCAAATGAGTTTGAATTTTCATCATTCAATCATGCCACTTCTATTTTTCTTGGATTACGCTCATTTTTATGAGCCCGGGAAAAATAACCTCTTGTGCAATTCCTTCCCAGACCTCCCCTCCTTTTCTTTCTCTTTTCCTGTTTTTACTTATTTTTAGTGAGAGAGAGAGCAGCCCAGCTGGGCCTCCTTGCTGCCACAGCTGGCCCAAGGCCCAGCCAATCTGGCCGGCCCAACCTTTTTCCCCGTGGCCCACCTAACCTATCTAACCCTAGCCACTCATCGAGCCCTCTGCTCGATCCCTCTCGTCCCTCAGCGCACCGCTACCCATCGCACGAGGCCTCGAGCCCTTGCTCCCTCGTCCTCCTCACGTCACCCCTCGACCTCTCTCCTCTCATCTCTCGCTCAGTGCCGCAGCTTCCTCTCCCCCGCGCCCCGATCCCCATCGTCTCCACCACGCGACCCCCCTCTCGCTCGCTGGACCTTGAGGCCGGCCAGCGCCGCATCTTCCCCCGTAGTGCCCCCGCGCCCGAACCCCTGCCGAGCGCCCGCCTCCCCGGCGCCGTCTCGACGCCGCGTCCTCGCCGCGCCTTGCCATGGCGCCCCGCGGGCCGGCCTTGCCGCGTCCGTCGCCGCGGCCCTGCAGAGCATCATCCTCGACCTTCGCCTCCGCCCGGAGCCTCATCGGCCTCCCCATCCCCTGCTTCTCTTCACCACCGCCATCGCGCCCTTCTGCCCTGCCGGCGCAACTCTACTCCGACCCTGACCGACCTGCCGCCTCTCCGGGCTGCACGTGCGTCGACCTCGCCGGCCTTCATCTCCGTCGCACCCTCCTGCAACTCCGACGACCCCGTAACCATCGCGTCCTCCTGCCATCGGGTCTAACTGGCATCCCGTTCTGCCGCCGCCTTGCCGTGGCGCCGCGCCTGCGCCACCTCGCCGAACTCCACCACCGTTCGATCTCCACCTGCCATGGACGAGATTGTACCCTTGCTGGTTTGGGTTGCCACCCGATGCTGCCTCCGAGCGCCATGGTTCCATATCCAAGGCCATCTTTGATTTTTTTTCGCCAAGTACCAACCATGGCATGCCGTTTCACCTCTGTCAAGGCCGAGAGGACGCCAAGATACCAAGTACCTCGACGCTGGACGCCCGAACGACTACACGAGACAATGCGCCAAGTTCAACTACGCCCGATGACATGTACATCTTCGAACAAGAACGCCTACACGGCGACACGTCAAGTACCACTACCGTTGCCGAAGAACCGTGAACAAAAACGCCAACGTGTACGACTACCGTCGCCCCGGAAATGATGGATTCGTCAAGTGCCTTTCCAAAACGGAACGAGTACCTCTACGTCAACGACGACCCCGACGCCCCGTGTACGACTACGAACGGAATGACTACTTCCCTCTACGAACGTGTACCACGACCCGCGAGTACAACTACTTCCCTCGACGATCTCGATCCTCCCCGAAATGAACGTTCCGAAGGTATAACCCCGAGACGTTGACCCGTCGACTACTTGTGTTGTATGAGATGAAGTACATGTTTGCATCGTGTCCGTTGTGCCCTCGTTTGCCTTGGTGGCGACCCGTGGGGAACCTGGTGACGGGATCACCCCACCTTTCATCTTGTTCGACTCGCTCACGCTACCTTGCTTTTGCACCAGCATCTCGACGAGTGTCGGATCATCGGAATGTTGTCGTGGCATCGTATCCATTTTCGCCGCCACGACCCTCTTTTCTTTCCGTCGTGGCGACAAATACTCCTTATCATCTTCATGTCATATTTTAATAAATTGTATAAAACTTGATCATGTCATCCGCATCATGTTAACAACATTTTAATGTGTGAATTGTTGATTGCTTAAAATTGCTAAACATGCATGTGGGGTTTTTCGGAATTGTTGTTGTTATTTCCGGCCTCATTCAAATGCCTAAATAGTGTAGTTTTATTATGATTCACCTCTTGCCATGTTAACAAACATTTAATTTTGTCTTGTAAATAAACGAGAGTCAATTAAATAAATAAAATGTGGTGTTTCTTCAATATGTAACTCGTTGCATATTGGGCTCCATTTAAATTGTAGTATTGATTGTTGCACCTTGCCATTCATATTTTAATCTTGTCTTGCATCATACTTGGTTGAGCATATTGACATGTTCTTGTGTTGTTTTTCTGTGCTTCCTACCTTGCCATATATTGCTTCCTATATAGACTTGCCATGTATTGCATCATATATAGACTTGTGTTGTTTTACTGTGCTTCCTACCTTGCCATGTTGTGCTTCCTGTATAGACTTCTAGTGCATCCTATGTAGACTTGTTTTGCATCATACTTGGTTGAGCATATTGTTATGTTCTTGTGTTGTGTGTTTACCGTATTGCTTGCCTCTTCTCATTAGTGCTTGTTCCGTTGCGTTCGTGAGGATTCGTTCGTTCACCCGTGGTTCTTCTTCAAGGCTTCTTCTTCGTCTACTTCACGGATCCGTTCTTCTTCCTTGCGGGATCTCAGTCAAGATGATCATACCCTTGGATACCTTTGCTATCATTGCCATGCTTAGTAGTCTCGATGCTATCGTTACATGTCGCGCTACCCATCTTATTGTCAGCCCTTCTCCTTGTTGCCATGAAACCTCTAACCTTTGAAACCTTCCTAGCAAAACCTTTGTTTGGCTATGTTACCCGCTTGCTCAGCCCCTCTTATAGCGTTGTTAGTTGCAGGTGAAGATGAAGATCGTTCCAGGAGGGAACTTGTTGTTGGAATATCACAATATCTATTATTATTATTAACACACCTATATACTGGGCATGGGTGGAAGGCTTGGCCTTTTGCTCGGTGTTTTGTTCCACTCATGCCACCTTAGGCGCCGATAAACCAGCATTATGTTCCTTGATTTCGCGTTCCTTACACGGTTGGGTATATGGGGACCCCTTGACACTTCGTCTTTGAATAAAACTCCTCGAGCAAGGCCCAACATTGGTTTTAATTTGCCTCATAATAATAACTTAATTAAATAATTAAAATTGCATAGGGGGTCGCGCCCTCGGGATTCTTTTCTACATAGCAGGGGGGCCAGTGCTGATGGTGTTGGTCCCAAACGGGGGTCCTGCAGGGCCACCTTAGGGAAACCCGAGGGATGGTTTTACCTATAGCATCACCCATCCGGACGTGGGCTGAGACGAGATACACGCGGCTACTATCAGGGTGTCGGCACGCCGGGAGGTCTTGCTGGACTTGTTTTACCATTGTCGAAATGTCTTGTGCACCGGGATGCCGAGCCTGATCGGATTTCCCTAAGATAAGGGGTGATGATATTATATTTATCACTTCAGCTGATCGTGAGAGCTTGTATGGCTAAGTTGGGACACCCCTGCAGGGTTATGATCTTTCGAAAGCCATGCCCGCGGTTATGTGGCAGATTGGAATTTGTTAATGTCCGGTTGTAGAAAACTTGACAGAGGATCCGAAGTACAACACACAACTATGTGAGTAACCGTGACTGTCTCTTTTCACTTTGAGAAGAGAACACGGTGGGGTTATGATTGACTCGTAGGTAGTTCAGGATCTTTAGCGATCACTACTAGTTTGCGACCGTTTGCGTAGATGCTCATCTTATTCTTGTACTCGTAAGTTAGCCACCATATTATGCTTAGCCGCTGCTGCAACCTCACCCCTTTACCTTTTCCTACCCTTTAAGCTTTGCTAGTCTTGATACCCATGGTTATGGGATTGCTAAGTCCTCGTAGCTCACAGATACTACAACACCAAATGCAGGTTCAGCCGAGTTTGACGCAGGAGATGGGTCAGAACTTCTGGGAGTTCCATGAAGAGCGTGGCCGTATGCTTGTGACATTTTCGACGATGAGTAGTGGTTTCTACTAGGGGCGATTCGGACCTGTGGCTTTATGTTTTTGGTATCTTTCTTTTGGATCTTCATCCGTAGTCGGACTGTGATGTTATTTGGATGATGATTGCTTATTTAATGTATTGTGTGACGTGGCGAGTGTAAGCCAACTATCCTTTTGCAATTTCATCCCTATTTTTACATGAGTCATGCAAAGATACCGAACTTGAGATCATTCCAGAATGGGCTTATACCTTTAAGTCGTGCCTCGACACGTAGGAGGTATAGTCCCATCCTGGGCATTACAAGTTGGTATCAGAGCCTTCTCCGACCTAGAAGCCCCCATTGATTGATCGAATCGTTGACGGTTGAGTCTAGGCACACACTTGAAAATGTTTTGAGTCCTATATATATATATTTATATATATCGGAGAGTAGGATTTCTTTTACTCCTCATCCTTTATCACTCTGGTGATGACTCCTGATGATTACTTTATCTCTTCTACTCTCAAAAATTCACCAAATTTTTTTTTAGGATCGCACGAGTATTGTTTGGATTGTTCCGATGTCTTTGTGACGAGAATATTGTTCTCGATGCCTCCTGTCATTTAGGGGTTGTGGCAGTGTCCCGGGGAGTTGAGCTCCGAGGTGTTGTTGTCACAAATATATTGCAGCAGTTCTGGAATACTTAAGACGGTCGACATCGAAAACTCTCCTATGCGGTTAGTGGCAAGATAACCCCGACATCACCCAGTACTGGGGAGGTAGTTCAGGAGTATTGCCATAGCTTGTATAGTAGATGCGTTTCGAAGGTCCGAGGTAAACGGTTTTCGGAAATAACTGGTTATGTGTTGAAGGATGGATACGGCTGGATGTAGGATTAGAGTTGAGTGTGCGATGCTTCCCCTGTATCCCCAACACCTGATTGCATAACTGTAAACTTTCGAAAATTAATAGGTGGGTTCATCTAGTAGCTCGTAGGCATTCTTCCAACGAGTGCATGATATGAAGTTCGGGGTTCAACATTAAGTGAAGTAGTTTTATGGGCGTTGTTCCGATCGGGAGTTGCATCTTAAAGGGTCCTTGGCTATGCTGATCCGGGGATTGCAAAACCCTTTTGTAACACGTTCCATGAGCTTTCAGCACGAATATGTGGAATGAAGCTTCTATCTTGTATTTGTTCTATCTGCTCCTTGTTGCTTCTATTTACCTTTTGTTCTCCCAAGTGGCTTCTCGACAAGTTGATGTACCTACGGAATTCATTCGTTCAATTCTCCGTTCGAATGATATTGTGAAGATTATGTTGCAACATATCTATCCATTGTTTTGATTTGATTGTGGTATTCGAGTTGCTTCGATATCAAATGTTGATTCCATACCTTTCCTAAGCGGTGTTCTCATATTTCTATGAGAGTGCTAGTCCTTCTTAATCATCAAGATGGTCATGTCAAATTCTTTTTCAACCGGTGTCCATTTTGTTCGTCTCAAGTTGTCTTTGTTTTCCCCACCCTCCCACCCTTTTCTTTATGGAGCCAGCAATTCTCAAATGAAATATCCATTTTATTCATGTGATATTTCTTCATTCTTTTCCTTCAATGTTCTTATCCGGTGCTTTATCTTGAAGATGCTCAAGACTTTCAAGTTCATCATTCTTAATTCTAACATTTTTCTCCGGTGGACTAAATCCAAGCTTTCGTACTGATCATATCTGTGCCTCTTGTTTCACATGTTTTCCAATGTGGGAATTCTTATCCAAAGTCTCTCTTGCTTATTCAACTCTCTCTAATTCATATCCGGGGTGTTGAAGATATATCAGGAGATTCACATGTCCATTCTCAATTTGTTCTAGCTTTGTTGTGGTTGTTATCTCATTCAAGCCATTTAATTCAATCGGTGTAATATCTCTTAAGCAATCTTTTCCAATGGTGATTTTCTTTTGAGTGGGCCCTAACCCACAGGTCTTTTTCCAGGATCTTACCTGACTCTTTTAATTTTTCTGGAGTTATACTCAAATTCTTTTCAAAGTGTGACGTAAGTATGAATCCCATCAGTCACAGTCCTTCTCCAGGACCGCTTCCAAATTCTTTTTCATCATTGGTTCAACCTTTTAATTCTTCATTACGGAGTGCCTATACAATTCATGCTGGTGTATCTCATCGTATTCTCAGATTTTGAAGACCCGAAGACGAGTTCCTCTTGAATCCTTATCCGTTCTTCCAAGATTCGGGGTTCTAGCTTCATGCCATCCTCATTATTGTTCATATTGTGAGGAATTCTTTTATACCATCCGAAGCATTTCATGAATTATTTCCATTGTGATCCTCCGAAGGCCATCATTTCAGAAGATTTCTTCGTTCTCAGTTTTCAAATTCGTCCTCCAAATATTCTTCATTGACGTCTCTTCGTTCGTCTCCATATTCTTACGGTGGTTCTTTCAAATTTTCTCTTCCGTTGTTATCGTACCAATTCATTTGTTCTTTCCTTAATCCTACCGGTGCCTTGTGGAATATTTATCCAAGGTTGTACTAGATCTCTCTCTAATTCGTTGCAACGAGAATAAGTAGTATGCCAAATCCATTGCTTGTCGTTAATATAAATTGGTCAAGGATAAGCAGAACATAAATCTTATTCTAGTTTCTTCCAAGAGGTTAATCCCTTCCTTCGGAGTTTGTTCAGAAGGAATATATTCTCGGTTCTAAGTTGTTCATCTTGTTTTCCAGAGCTCCAATTTATTTCAATGCTTTCATTACCAGAGTTCTTCATGGTGGTTCATCATCATTTAATTCATCCTCGAAGTCTTCATCAAAATTCTTGTTGGAGCTCAAGCATTCTTCATCAGGCTTTCCAAGTGCAATTATTTCTACCTTATTGTTTGAGAGGGTGGTATGCCATTTTTGACAATTTCCCTTCATGTTTCATGATTCACAAGTTTTCAGGAATGAGCTATTTAAACCCATCATTTTCTTTGTTCAGGAGATCTTTCCAACCATTCAATTTATTTGTTGGAGTAATCTTGGGTTATATTTCACCTAAAAGCTTTTCCTAAGGATTGTTGCTATTTATGGTGCTTATAAATTGCACAAGTTCTTCATTTATCCTCCCGGTGAAAGTTTTTCGTCTCCTTGTTGATCTCAATCCAATCAAATGTTTTCGTCAGTGGCTGGTTGTCACCTCTTAATTTTGAGATGTTTTCCATAAGCCCACATCAAGCTTATTGGTTTTCGTTGTTGACTTTTTCCATCAACCCCATTCAACCCTTCTTCGTAAGGATGCTTTCAAAATCATTTATAGTCGAAGATGTTCTTCTTCTTCGATCTCTTCGCTCCATTATTCGTTCCGGAGGCTTTGTGATATTGCTCTCTTCGAACCATCATCTTGTCATATCAAGATCATGGTCTTTTCTTTTCTCGTCCACTCAACCGGAATGTCGTGTCATCCATTCAAATTCTTCCATCTTATCAAGTTTTGCCTCTCTTTCAGCCGGAGTGCTATCGGAAATCTTTCTTACTCCTTGTGCCATTCTTTCAATTGTTTCAGAGGCACTGTGTTGTCGATTTCATCAAGTATCATACCATCTCCTCAAGCTCATGTTAATTCCTTCCATTTTTCTGACGGAGTGCTATCCAAATTCTGTCATTCTTATTCCTTGTCTATACCGTTGCAGTTTCTTATTCTTTTGGTTCGTAAGCTATTGTTTCATGTCTTTCAACCTACAAGGTTCTCGTAATGTACCTTGTTCCTCTTTTTTCTAATGGTGTGTTTTCATCTTCGTTCATCTCTGTTGTATTCTTATTTCAATTTGGTCAACCTCTCAGGTTTGTGGTTTCACTCGTTTGTTGGAGAAGCAACTTTGTTTTACCTCTTCCTTTTTGTTTTATCCGGTGCCATCTCTAGGATCTCGGGTCGAGATCCTCTGTTAGTGTGGGAGAGTAGTGACGCCCGAAGACCGACGCTCCAGGGGATTCCAGATGTTCCTGGTTTCGCCGTGTGTTTTATTTGCTTGACTCATTTTATTTTTGCATTGCATCATGTCATCATGCCATCATGTCATTAATCTTGGCATCTCAACTAAATAAATTGCATAGATCTTTTGATCCATTTAAATCGAGGGAAGGATGACTTCTCTTTATAACATATATATATATCCTCCTAATATTTATGGAGCTATTATAAAAATATTCCATTCTTTCGGAATTCACCAAAACACACTTGCATAATTTTTTCCATGCCTCTTTTACTTCAAGTTTCACCGTCAAAACCTTCTCTATAATTCTTTTCCCGTTTATCGAGGTTCCTCCAAAAACCTCAACATTTTTGAACACTTCAAAAACCAAGTGCTAGTTCAAACCCATTTGAATAAAATTCAAATGAGTTTGAATTTTCATCATTCAATCATGCCACTTCTATTTTTCTTGGATTACGCTCATTTTTATGAGCCCTGGAAAAATAACCTCTTGTGCAATTCCTTCCCAGACCTCCCCTCCTTTTCTTTCTCTTTTCCTATTTTTATTTATTTATAGTGAGAGAGAGAGCAGCCCAGCTAGGCCTCCTTGCTGCCACAGCTGGCCCAAGGCCCAGCCAATCTGGCCAGCCCAACCTTTTTCCCCGCGGCCCACCTAATCTATCTAACCCTAGCCACTCATCGAGCCCTCTGCTCGATCCCTCTCATCCCTCAGCGTGCCGCCACCCATCGCACGAGGCCTCGAGCCCTCGCTCCCTCGTCCTCCTCACGTCACCCCTCGACCTCTCTCCTCTCATCTCTCGCTCAGCGCCGCAGCTTCGTCTCCCCCGCGCCCCAATCCCCATCGTCTCCACCACGAGCCCCCCCCCTCTCGCTCGCCGGACCTCGAGGCCGGCCAGCGCCGCATCTTCCCCCGCAGTGCCTCCGCGCCCGAACCCCTGCCGAGCGCCCGCCTCCTCGGCGCCGTCTCGACGCCGCGTCCTCGCCGCGCCTCGCCATGGCACCCCGCGGGCCGGCCTTGCCGCGTCCGTCGCCGCGGCCCTACAGAGCGTCATCCTCGACCTTCGCCTCCGCCCGAAGCCTCGTCGGCCTCCCTGTCCCCTGCTTCTCCTCGCCATTGCCATCGCGCCCTTCTGCCCTGCCGGTGCAACTCTACTCTGACCCTGACCGACATGCCGCCTCTCCGGGCTGCACGTGCGCCGACCTCGCCGGCCTTCATCTCCGCCGCACCCTCCTACAACTCCGGTGACCCCGTCACCATCGCGTCCTCCTGCCATCGGGTCTCCCTGGCATCCCGTTCTGCCGCCGCCTTGCCATGGCGCCGCGCCTGTGCCACCTCGCCGAACTCCACCACCGTTCGATCTACACCTGCCATGGACGAGACTGTACCCTTGCTGGTTTGGGTTGCCACCCGATGCTGCCTCCGAGCGCCATGGTTCCATATCCAAGGCCATCTTCGATTTTTTCGCCAAGTACCAACCGTGGCGTGCCGTTTCACCTCTGTCAAGGCCGAGAGGACGCCAAGATACCAAGTACCTCGACGCTCGACGCCCGAACGACTACACAAGACGATGCGCCAAGTTCAACTACGCCCGACGACATTTACATCTTCGAACGAGAACGCCTACACGGCGACACCTCAAGTACCACTACCATTGCCGAAGAACCGTGAACAAAAACGCCAATGTGTACGACTACCGTCGCCCCGAAAAAGATGGATTCGTCAAGTGCCTTTCCGAAACGGAACGAGTACCTCTACGTCAACGACGACCCCGACGCCCCGTGTACGACTACGAACGGAACGACTACTTCCCTCTAGGAACGTGTACCACGACCCGCGAGTACCACTACTTCCCTCGACGATCTCGATCCTCCCCGAAACGAACGTTCCGAAGGTATAACCCCGAGACGATGACCCGTGGACTGCTTGTGTTGTATGAGATGAAGTACATGTTTGCATCGTGTCCGTTGTGCCCTCGTTTGCCTTGGTGGCGACCCGTGGGGAACCCGGTGACGGGATCACCCCACCTTTCATCTTGTTCGACTCGCTCACGCTACCTTGCTTTTGCACCAGCATCTCGACGAGTGTCGGATCATCGGAACGTTGTCGTGGCATCGTATCCGTTTTCGCCGCCACGACCCTCTTTTCTTTCCGTCGTGGCGACAAATACTCCTTATCATCTTCATGTCATATTTTAATAAATTGATCATGGCATCCGCATCATGTTAACAACATTATAATGTGTGAATTGTTGATTGCCTAAAATTGCTAAACATGCATGTGGGGTTTTCCGGAATTGTTGTTGTTATTTCCGGCCTCATTCAAATGCCTAAATAGTGAAGTTTTATTATGCTTCACCTCTTGCGATGTTAACAAACATTTAATTTTGTCTTGTAAATAAACGAGAGTCAATTAAATAAATAAAATGTGGTGTTTCTTCAATATGCAACTCGTTGCATATTGGGCTCCATTTAAATTGTAGTATTGATTGTTGCACCTTGCCATGCATATTTAATCTTGTCTTGCATCATACTTGGTTGAGCATATTGACATGTTCTTGTGTTGTTTTTCTGTGCTTCCTACCTTGCCATATATTGCTTCCTGTATAGAGTTGTCATGCATCATACCTTGCCATGTATTGCATCATATATAGACTTGTGTTGTTTTACTGTGCTTCCTACCTTGCCATGTTGTGCTTCCTGTATAGACTTCTAGTGCATCCTATGTAGACTTGTTTTGCATCATACTTGGTTGAGCATATTGTTATGTTCTTGTGTTGTGTGCTTACCGTATTGCTTGCCTCTTCACGTTAGTGCTTGTTCCGTTGCGTTCGTGAGGATTCGTTCGTTTACCCGTGGTTCTTCTTCAAGGCTTCTTCTTCGTCTACTTCACGGATCTGTTCTTCTTCCTTGCGGGATCTCAGTCAAGATGATCATACCCTTGGATACCTTTACTATCATTGCCATGCTTAGTAGTCTCGATGCTATCGTTACATGTCGCGCTACCCATCTTATTGTCAGCCCCTCTCCTTGTTGCCATGAAACCTCTAACCTTTGAAACCTTCCTAGCAAAACCTTTGTTTGGCTATGTTACCCGCTTGCTCAGCCCCTCTTATAGCGTTGTTAGTTGCAGGTGAAGATGAAGATCGTTCCAGGAGGGAACTTGTTGTTGGAATATCACAATATCTATTATTATTATTAACACACCGATATACTGGGCATGGTTGGAAGGCTTGGCCTTTTGCTCGGTGTTTTGTTCCACTCATGCCACCTTAGGCGCCGATAAACCGGCATTATGTTCCTTGATTTTGCGTTCCTTACACGGTTGGGTATATGGGGACCCCTTGACACTTCGTCTTTGAATAAAACTCCTCCAGCAAGGCCCAACATTGGTTTTAATTTGCCTCATAATAATAACTTAATTAAATAATTAAAATTGCATAGGGGGTCGCGCCCTCGGGATTCTTTTCTACATAGCAGGGGGCCAGTGCTGATGGTGTTGGTCCCAAACGGGGGTCCTGCAGGGCCACCTTGGGGAAACCCGAGGGCTGGTTTTACCTGTAGCATCACCCATCCGGACATGGCATGAGACGAGATACGCGCGGCTACTATCAGGGTGTCGGCACGCCGGGAGGTCTTGCTGGACTTGTTTTACCATTATCGAAATGTCTTCTGCACCGGGATGCTGAGCCTGATCGGATTTCCCTAAGATAAGGGGTGATGATATTATATTTATCACTTCAGCTGATCGTGAGAGCTTGTGATGAGCTAAGTTGGGACACCCCTGCAGGGTTATGATCTTTCGAAAGCCGTGCCCGTGGTTATGTGGCAGATTGGAATTTGTTAATGTCCGGTTGTAGAAAACTTGACAGAGGATCCGAAGTAAAACACACAACTATGTGAGTAACTGTGACTGTCTCTTTTCACTTTGAGAAGAGAACACGGTGGGGTTATGTTTGACTCATAGGTAGTTCAGGATCTTTAGCGATCACTACTAGTTTGCGACCGTTTGCGTAGATGCTCATCTTATTCTTGTACTCGTAAGTTAGCCACCATATTATGCTTAGCCGCTGCTGCAACCTCACCACTTTACCTCTTCCTACCCTTTAAGCTTTGCTAGTCTTGATACCCGTGGTTATGGGATTGCTGAGTCCTCGTGGCTCACAGATACTACAACACCAGATGCAGGTTCAGCCGAGTTTGACGCAGGAGATGGGTCAGAACTTCTGGGAGTTCCATGAAGAGCGTGGTCGTATGCTTGTGACGTTTTCGACGATCAGTAGTGGTTTCTACTAGAGGTGATTCGGACATGTGGCTTTATGTTTTTGGTATCTTTCTTTTGGATCTTCGTCCGTAGTCAGACTGTGATGTTATTTGGATGATGATTGCTTATGTAATGTATTGTGTGACGTGGCGAGTGTAAGCCAACTATCCTTTTGCAATTTCATCCCTATTTTTACATGAGTCGTGCAAAGATACCGAACTTGAGATCATTCCAGAATGGGCTTATACCTTTAAGTCGTGCCTCGACACGTAGGAGGTATAGTCCCATCCTGGGCATTACAGAGGTGGGCCTCCATGGCTTGCAGGGAGAGTTCCAAGGTCATGGCGGGGCTTTGATTTTTCTGGTAGAAAAGGGAGACAGAGGAGGATGCAGGGACGAGGAGAGGTAGGAGAAGAAGGACGGGGAAGAAGGAAGGGTGCGGTAGCGGTGCAGTGGTGTGTGAGGCCCTTGTGGTGGATCTCACAAATCCATGGCAGTAGGTGAGAGAAAGGTGTTGAGCAAGAGAGAAACCAGAGAGAGTTTCAGAGAACTGAGAAAGATAGTTTTAGACGTTCCTTTTCATTCATAGCTTGTTCAGTACACAAGGGGTGATCTATAACCCACGCACGCCACCGCTTTCACCTACATCACATGTTAGGCCCACTGCCATTCACACACTCTTGCCTTTCTCCTGCTCGGTGGACCCTAGGTCCACCTGTCGGTTGTTCGGTGACGTCGTCAGCGACGGGGCCGTGACACGGTGCAAGGGCACTGGTCTCGCGCGCAAGGAACGCCTCTCCTCGGGAGAATCAGGAGGGAGCGAGTGAATCTCAAATCCACTTCAGACCAAGGTACTGTTATAGGAGAACCAAGAAGCAATGACGATGAAGCAAGCCGGCAACAACGATGAAGCAAGCCAACCACCTGATTGATCCTTCGGTACGTGTTCCATTGGCTAATTGCCCATGCTAGCTAGCAACCATGTAAATTTCCCACACTTGATTTATTCCTTTAGGACTTTATTAATTTCATATGTTCTTCCCATGATTATCTAGATAATACTAACTGTTGATGTTTCTTTCACGCATACATGGTTTTGCTAGGGGTTTTTCCACTGGTGAGGTCTGAACTCTGAATATTATGAACTTAAGGATAAACCTTATAGCAGATCAAAATTATGGTCCACGCAAAAAAATAAGATCAGAATCATGGTTATGCTTATTTCATAGGGGCCTCATGATGGTTTGCGTTCTTTTATTCAAATGAAAAAAAAATATTATTATTGTAACTGTTACAGTTGTACTTACAGGATTATCCTAGAAGTTGTGCCAATTTTTCATCAATTGATAACACAGTAAGGTAATGAATCATCTTTGTAGACTTTACCATGCCTAGATTGGTTTACTCGGATCATGTGTATGTCTTAAACTTTTAGAGAATTCTCACTTTCTATGCTAAGCTCGAATTTGAAGATACAAGTTGAGGTGTGTCTTGGGACAGTGTGACTAAAAAAAGAACTTCCAGTTTCTGCAATCAGAAGAAAAGTGAGTGATTTTTCACATAATACTTCTGAGCATAAGCATGATAAAGTGCAGCAACCAACTTGTCTTATTGTTTTGGAAATCGCAACTGGCGCTCTCTTGCTTGTTTTTGTGATCACTGGTGTTGTTACTGCCTCCAGAAGCTGCAATCTAAAGCCTTCTATAAGAATATCATCACAGAGTAGATAAAAAAGTTGGAGCGACGAGATAACAGTACTGATTGGTTGGTATTAACTTTATAATATAAATTGATTATTTTGTCTAACATATATTGTTGGTAATGTGTTCATGCTTTCCTCGGATTCTGATATGCTGAAAATTTGCCAAAGTTGATTCGCCAGGAATTTTAAGCTGCGTGTGAGGATTTTAGCACATAATTGACTCAACTCAAGAGACTGTAGTCTACAAAGGAACAATGAAGGATTGACCTGAGGTTTCTATCATACCATTATTCCCCTTTGAAGGTCATTGGACTAGCCAGCATGAGCTCTTTTACCAAAACAAGGTAGTTCATTTGTCTAAAATTGCGACTCAGAAACATCTCTTAATTCAAATAAAATGGGATGAACATTTTAGGGTATTGATCAGGCAAGGTTGAATCATGAGAACATAGCAAAGTTTCTGGACTATTGCAGAGAGAGTGACCCATTCTCAAGGATGTTCATCCTTGAGTACGCATCAAATGGGACCCTGTACGAGCACCTACACTGTAAGTCTATCTCTTCAGTTTCGTCATGACAGACTAAGTATTTGCATTTTTGTGTGTCGTATATTTGATCTCATTTGTTTACTTCCTTTAGATGGGGCAGCGGCCCAATTCTCTTGGCTCAGAAGAATGAAAATAGCCATCGGCATTGCCCAAGGTTTGAGGTATCCAACACAAATCTTCTGGGCTTGAACACATCATTCATGTGTGCTTGAAACGTTACAGGAGCATTTGTAAGCCCGCCGTGTTATGCCCAGTATGAGATTATACCTCCTACGTGTCGAGGCATGACTTAAAGGTATAAGCTCATACTAGAATGATCTCAAGTATGGTATCTTTGCACGACTCATGTAAAAATAGGGATGAAATTGCAAAAGAGTAGTTGGCTTACACTCGCCACGTCACACAATACATTACATAAGCAAATCATCATCCAAATAACATCACAGTCCAACTACGGACGAAGATCCAAATGAAAGATACCATAAATAAAACAACACGAGGTCCGATCGCCCCTAGTAGGAACCACTACTGATCGTCGAAAACGTCACATACATACGGCCACTCTCTTCATCGGACTCCCACTGAAGTTCTTGGACCAACTCCTGCGCTGATCTCAGCAGTACCTGCATCTGGTGTTGTAGTATCTGTGAGCCACGAGGACTCAGCAATCCCATAACCATGGGTATCAAGACTAGCAAAACTTTATGGGTATGGAAGAGGGTAGTGGTGAGGTTGCAGCAGCGGCTAAGCATAATATGGTGGCTAACTTACGAGTACAAGAATAAGATGAGCATCTACGCAAGCGGTCGCAACTAGTAATGGTCGCTAAAGATCCTGAACTACCTACGAGTCAAACATAACCCCACCGTGTTCTCTTCTCAAAGTGAAAAGAGACAGTCACGGTTACTCACACAATTGTGTGTTTTACTTCGGATCCTCTCACAAGTTTTCTACAACCGGACATTAACAAATTCCAATCTGCCACATAACCGCGGGCACGGCTTTCGAAAGATCATAACCCTGCAGGGGTGTCCCAACTTAGCCCATCACAAGATCTCACGATCAGCAGAAGTAATAATAATATTATCACCCCTTATCTTAGGGACAATCCGATCAGGCTCGGTATCCCGGTGCACAAGATATTTCGACAATGGTAAAACAAGTCCAGCAAGACCTCCCGGCGTGCCGACACCCTGATAGTAGCCGCGAGTATCTCATCTCAGGCCACGTCCGGATGGGTGATTTTACGAGTAAAGCTAGCCCTCGGGTTTCCCCAAGGAGGCCCCGTTGAACCCCCGTTTGGGACCAACACCATCAGCACTAGCCCCCCTGCTATGTAGAAAAGAATCCCGAGGGCGCGACCCCCTATGCAAATTTAATTACTTAATTAAGTTGTTATTATGAGGCAAATTAAAACCAATGTTGGGCCTTGTTGGAGGAGTTTTATTCAAAGACGAACTGTCAAGGGGTCCCCATATACCCAACCGTGTAAGGAACGCAAAATCAAGGAACATAATGCCGGTTTATCGGCTCCTAAGGCGGCATGAGTGGAACAAAACACCGAGCAAAAGGCCAGGCCTTCCACCCATGCCCAGTATATAGGTGTGTTAATAATAATAATAATAGATATTGTGATATTCCAACAACAAGTTCCCACCTGGAACGATCTTCATCTTCACCTGCAACTAACAACGTTATAAGAGGGGCTGAGCAAGCGGGTAACATAGCCAAACAATGGTTTGCTAGGAGGGTGTCAAAGGTTAGAGGTTCATGGCAACAAGGAGAGGCTGACAATAAAAGATGGGTAGCGCGACATATAACGATTGCATCGAGACAGCTAGCATGGCAATGATAGTAAAGGTATCCAAGGTGATGGTCATCTTGCCTGGGATTCCGCAAGGAAGAAGAACAAGTCCATGAAGTAGTCGAACAAATCCTCACAACTCCGGAACGAACCCGAAGCTAACGAGAGAAGCAACCGGAAAGAAGCAAACAACACGGTAAACACACAAGCATAAACATGGCATACGATGCACATCCAAGTATGATGCATGTCCGGCTTAAATATGCATGGCATGGCAAGGTGCACAAACAATACTACAAGTTAAGTGGAGCTCAATATGCAACGAGTTGCATATTGACGAAGCATCGCATGTTATTTATTTAGTTGACTCTCGTTTGTCTACAAGACAAGATTAAATGTTTTTATTAAACATGGCAAGATGTGAAGCATGAGTAAAACTACACTATCTATGCATTTTAAATGGGGCCGGAAACAATAAACAACAATTCCGAAAAATCCCCATGTGCATATTATGAATTTGGTACTGTTCTGCCTATTACTTCATTTTAAAGTTGTTAAACAGCAAAAGTAAAAGCACCAAGTTATTCTACACATTTTTCCACCCCATTTACATATAAAGTTTATTAATTTTGGAGCTATGGTTATTTAGTTATGAATTAAATAATTTTAGCATGTTATTTAAGAAAACTTATGCAAACAGCAATATAAATATTTTTAGCATGAATGAAAGTTGCATATTAATAATCTACACAAAATTCTGAGCAGTTTTCATATATAACATGTTTAATTCTGATGCACGGTTTAGGAGTTATTAAATGCATGAACTAGGAGGACTAAACTGTAAAACTGTTTTTCCTGGAAATTAGCTAAAATCGCTGGCCTTAAAGAAAACAAGGGCCGAAACTGGCTGGGAGCTGCTCACCTTGGGCTAAGGCCCAGGTCGGTGGAGGGTGTAGGCGGCGGTTGCTGGGCTTGCTGGCCCTGCGTTGGCCCAGGCGCGGGCGAATCTGGCGGCCCACGGCGAAGGAAGCAGAGGAGGGCTCACGCGCGGGCGACGCGGCACTCGGCCACGCTGGCCCTGGACCGGTCAAAGCAGGGCGGATCTCGGGCGGCTTAGCAGGCGCGGCCGTCTTGCCTGTTCGCTCGAACCGGACGAGGCGATGCGAAGCAGAGGACTTGGCGGGCGCGCGGCTGGTCTCCGGTGGGGCATCGCAATGACTTGGAAGTGGGGACGCAGGGCCTTGACGGATCTGATGGAGATGGAGATGGAGACGAACGGAGCAGGGCGGCGACGGGATCTGGAAGGCCATGGCGGGGCTCTTCAAGTCGCTCCTGGAAGAGAGACAAGAGGGAGTAGGGATATGTAGAAGGCAGGAGAAGGACGAAGGAGAGGGTGCGACGGGGCCTCGCCTGGGTAGCAGAGGGCACCGGCAGGAGGAGCTCCGCTCCAGCGAGGTGGAACTCTGGCGTGGCACGCAAAGACGACGGTGAGACAGAGAACGCGCGGGTGTTGGGAGACTCGCCGGTGGTCTCGATCCAGACGGGAGCGGGGCCTGGTGCCCGAGCGGCTACTGCGCTCGTGCAGCTCGCGTAGCAAGGAGGAGAGGTTGCGGGGTGTGGCGAGGAGGACCTTCGTGGGGATCTGGATGTCTGGGATGGATTGGTCTGGTGGGGAAAACAAGGTGGAGCTCGGGCTGTGGTGGTTGGTGGGATGGGGATCCCAATGAAGGAGGGAATCAGCGGTGATGGGACAAGCACCCGAGGAATAAGGGGGAGTGGGTGGCGGCGGCGGGCAGGATTAGATGGATGGATGGGACAGGGCTAGGGTTTCAATTGTATATATATATATATATATATAGAAGGTGGGTTAGATTAGGGGCTATTGGGTCCGTTCGATTGTAATCGGGCGGTCGAGAAAAATAGGCTAGGGAGTCCAAATGAGAAACTGATGATATTTTAGGGATGTTTGGGGTTGATCCGGACACATCGGTAACGAAAACCCGGGTCGGGTTCTGGGTAGTTTCAGACGTGCAGTCGAGGGGTAAAAGTGGGCTGTGTAGAATGTGAGTAGACTGAGAAGAGAGGGAGATAGCAGCCCGGCAACAGGTTTCAGAGCACTGAAACGTCCGATGCTTTACCGGCTATAGTGCCGCTATATGTTTAACGGTTGGGCTAACAAACGAACTCCGAATGCGACGAAATTTGACAGGCGGCCTACCTACACTATAATAAGACCGCACGCCAAGTTTCAACTCATTCCGAGAACATTTTCTGACTACTTATAAAATAAATATTCGGAGGTGCCTCAGGCGCGTGCGAGTGTGTCTGGACTCAGAATGGACAACGGAGAGAACTGGGGAGCCCGAACGAATGCAAGTTTTGTAAACATGCTGATGAAATGCACATGATGTCATGATGACATGGCAAAGAGCAACACGCAAGCAAAAGACATGGCAACGACGACGAATGACTGGCTGACACCTGGCGCATCGGTCTCGGGGCGTCACAAAGTCGCGGCCTCCTTTTGATATATCGGAGCTGAAATCCAATTTAGTATACGTTACAAAAGATTTTACCACCAAGGTACTTACATGGCTTTTTTGTACAAACTGGACTTTGAAATCCACTTCAGATAATTTCTCATGACTTCATAGAAATCATTCTTATAAGCAGGCTGACGACGTCGTCTACAAAAGCCCACCGGCGACGCGACAAGAGAGCTCCAACCAGTACATGGGTGTGGGAACGCGGATCCGCATCGCAGCATACACAATGCCATGGTCAACGCGCCGATGCAGGGTTCAGCATCCGTCTTCGTCAGGTAAGCACATCGATCCACCTTTCCACTTTCTCATCCGATCCGTTTTATTATGACATTGCATTTAAGTCAATCAATTTTTATGATTCTTTCAATGTTAAAGAGGATGCATTATTACCTGCATAAATTGCGTGTATAGATTTGTAGAGGATGAACTCAACAAGCGGATCTTTCAAGATTAATTAGCTTTGCACATTTTATTAAATAGTTGCAATGGCATAGCACCTTCAATATCATGCGTGCACTCACATGTTGTTCCGACAGCACCATGAATGCTACCCATAATTGCCATGCCTTCAACTTTCTCTATAAGTTCCTATACTGCTCCTTTTCAGGTGACTTTTCATGTGATTTCTACTTCTAAAAAATAGAAAATACCTTCAGATCAAACCAGCGGATTTGTAGACCACTCCATCTCCATCCGGCTTACGGTCTTTGGTCACTGATTCTGAGGTACGACATTGTTATACTTTTATGTTAAACTACATTTAGCTTGGCACCTCCATTTATTTGTTCAGGCCGAGCAATGACCCTGTCGAGCAGTATCACTGATTGGAAGCATAAATTTTCAAATTAGTGATGAGATAAATCATGTGTACTGGTTCTTAGCAGCTAGCGAAATGTGGCTGGTACTTTTGTTCTGTATGTAGGTAGCTTCCTGATGTGTGTGGCTGTGTGTTCATTCATGACCTGAACTTATTTTTGATTTCTGTTGGCTTCATTTTAGTAAAGATGGGGTGGGAGAAAAAACTACACCCTATATATGTAAGTTGATTGAAAATAATAATATGTTTCAGTAGATATATTTCTCCGATTCCTAACATGGTTGTAGGCTAGATGTTCATGTTGGTTTGTCTTGCTGTAGAACCTGCCCCTATTCATCTCTTACACATTTTGTGTAGCTATTAAGGAAGAAAGTAATGAACATTCACAGCTCATAGTCTTCCCATCAGCATTTGATGGCAGGAGCCGCTGCTTTAAATAAGATGGATGTGAAACCAAAATCATATTCTACCAACATTTATTCAGTGCATATTATCATGTAGCAATATGTGGTTGTGCCTCCACGTGATCAATGGAGATCTTGTGTAGATGTACTACAGTTTTTTCATGCGTTAAACTTCTCAATGGTTGACCATGGAATTTTTTTGTAGTTCTCATTTTGTACATATGTTTCTGGTTTCAAGGAGAATTCTTACTCCTTTTGGAATTACCATCTTTAAACATTGTACATTCCAGTCTCTTGCGTATTTACATCAAAGACTATTTTTCGAATGCTTATCATGTATAGTACTAAACTCCATGCCCCTCCTTCTGTCACATGTATTGTCCCCTTGTTAACAGTGAGCTCAGAAAACACAACGGGAAGGTACAGAATAGTTGCCACTTAGACCCTGTTCGGAATCCCACCTGCTCCGCGAAGTACGAGGAGCTATGGATCTAGGAAATAGGCGCTCCGCGTTTTCCCACTGTAACTCCACCCGCTCCCAGAGTGGAGCTGTGGAGCGGAGGTAATCCGAACAGGGCGTTAGTTAGCATTTTAGTTAACAGTGTAGACATGTTAGTAACACTATAATGTTGGATAATAAATGAATTCAACTACATCCGAACGAACTTATCTTGTTTCCAAGAAGAGTAAAATAATCTTTAGTAATTTCCCAGATTTTGCTTATATTCATGTTTCTTAACATGTTTGGAATGTCGTTTCCTCCAAAATGCAGCATTTACCTTCCATTTGGAGCATAGGATGCATTTTTTATCAGTTACTGACTGAAAAAATCACTTTTCTGATAAAAACACTATCCAGCAGTTAGACTTAATCAATTGCCTTTTAGATGGGAAGACTATATCTTTGGTTTACGCTGTATATGTTTTCAGTGACCACAAAATTGACTTTCTTTTTTGCTTCTTTTCAGCTTTCAGGTCCTTAATGAGAAGGTAAGGATGTACTTGAGTAGTATGAGAAGACCCAGTTCCATTATCTTAGAAGCCAGAAGTTTCACATTTAATATCTTTGGTTCTAAAATTTATTAAAGAAATGGTCATTCTGCTATTAGCACCATGATTATGTGTCAATTGTAGATTCTTACTTGCTTAGAATTATTTTATAAATTGGATTCCTTCCGTTCATATTTATTCAACAACAAAATATTTTCAAGATTGGTCCGTATGAGGATCAAACTTTGAACATGTGAATTGATATGGCATCAAGCTAAGTCTGTTGATACATTGCTATCCTTATTTGCCCTTCACAATTAATCTTGTCACTCGAGATGTATGTTAATCATCTAGCTTTGCTAATTTAAGTTTTGATTTCATCTTAGTTGATAGAATATTGTGCCATGCGTTCAGAAATTACATGGTCATGTGGATGGATTGTTTCTCCCGTTGCAACGCAGGGGCATGTTTCCTAGTATTAACTATGTCCAATGCTCAAGTGTGATACTAGTGTTCCGTAGTTGGTGTTTTCTAAGAGAAGATGAAGACTCAAATAAAAATAAAAATTGCATAAAGTAAAAGATAGGCCTTCATAGAGGGAAGTAGGGATTTGTAGAGGTGACAGAGCTCAAAGCTTAAATTAAGAGATAAAATTATTTTGGGAGGTATACTTTTGCCGTCAACGAGAACGACTTTGATTTCCCAACACTTTCCATACTATATATATCATAGGTTGTTCCTAAACAAAAAAAAATAAAGTTTATTCCTTTTTCCATCATTTTTTCACAATCCACGGCTTATCTGTATCCACCTGTGACGCCCGGATAATTAAGCTACAGTGAACCTCTGCTAATGATGCCACGTCACCTCAGTTACTGTTGATAAACTCGCGTTGATTCGAAACCGGTTCAAACTCAAATTCAAAATCAAGTCAAGCGGTAAAGGTTATCAAAATATTAAAACTAAAATGTTCGGGTTTTGCCAAATAATTCATAGATAATTATGCTGGAGAAATAAACTTTTCATAAAATATTTAAAGGCTCTAAATTAATTTAAAAAACAGTAAAACAATTATTTAAATGCTCTTTAAATAACAAACAAATACAAACTACTCTATTTCGAGTGCCAAATTAATTATGACAATGGCCTAACTAATAATGCTAATTTAGGGACTGAGTTGATACATCTTTACCTAATAATAAAGAAAGTTGGGTTTCAGCCCGTACGTCGTCGCGCGCGATTTTGCATAAAAGTCCTTCGGTTTTTAAGAAATTGACCCGCAGTCCCTGTTTAAGTATTTTGCAAAAAAAATGGCGTCGTGCTGAACGGGCGGCGGATCTTGGCTGCTCCGCCGTGGATCCGGCGGCGGAAGGATCCAGACGGGAGGCGCGGCAACCTCCGTGGCGGCTCCCTGGAGGACACCAGCATGGATCCTGCAGTGGAGCGATCGAGACGGAGAGGCAACGACCTCCATGGCGGGCTCCGGGGCAGAGGAGGCAGGGTCTTGTGGCGGCGCTCGCCTGAGCTCCTAGCGTGGGGGAGACGTCGGGAACGGGCGCAGGATGGCGAGGTAGGTTGGATACGGGCCGGATCTGGTGATTCCCGACGACGTACGGGTGCGGGTGATCTACATGCTGCGGGGTCGGCTCGAAGCTCCTGCAGCGGGCATGGTGGTCTTCCTGTTGAAGAAAAGAGAGAGGGTTGAGACGAGAGAGAGAAGAGAGATACAGGGGGAAAGATAGAGAGGGAGAGAGGAGGCGAGGCAACATCACGGCGTAGCTTCTGCTCACCTAGGCGACGGCGTCGGCAGGGCCGCCGGGGTGTGGGTCGAAGGCTCGGAGCGGAGGACCTCGGGCGTCCATGGCGGCCTCCCTGTAACAGAGAGCAAGAGAGATAGAGGGAGAAGGGAGTAAACGGGAGAAAAAGAGAAGAAGGGAACACGGAGATGACGGGGAAAGAAGGCAGGGGAGAAGGAGCTCGGGGTCTGCGACGAGGTCACTGCGCTCGGGAGCAGCAGATCGAGCCGCGGCACGGCTATGGTGGTGATAGACGGCGTCGCGACGGAGATGAAAGGATGGGCTTGGAGGAGGAGGAGCAGCAGGGAGGAAGGATAAGACCATAAGCAAAGTCAGAGCGGCGGCAGCATCTGCCAAGGAAGACACGAGAAAACTAGGTGCGGTTGTCGCCTGTCGTAGTAGGCACCCGTGACTATGCTGTCAATGATAAGATTTTTTTATACAAAATACTACTATTTACGTGTCTGGTCATCCAAAGCTCCTGGTCATCAGTTGTGCACGTCACATGCAAATACCATGGAAGACACCAGAAACACACACGCTTACTCTTCGCACAAGATAACCCCTTGTTATAAAACTAAATATAAAGTAAAACTAAAAGAAACAGAAAAATAGATAAAAGAAAACAAGCAAAACAAACAAAGCAAAAAATAAAAATAATGAGGAAACCTCCCTCCGCCTGGGCCACTTGGCCCACCTGGCCAGCCAGGCCGACCCAGCTACCCGCACCAGTCAACCCACCACACTCCCCCTATCCCTTGGGCGACCGAACCCTAACCTGGTGTCCCCCACTCCCCCACGATCCCCTTCTCTCACCCGTCTGGATCGGGATCGAGGCGACCTCGCCTCGTCCCCATCGACTCCGGCGCACCTCGCCTCCTCGCATCACCGTCTCTCCCCAGGCCGCTTCACCAAGCCTCGCAGAACCCCGAACCCCTACAACGGGGTGAGTACGGCCCCGATCCACGCCCCTTCTCTTTTCCCGCAACCCCGCCTACGCTCACCGCGCCGCCCGCGTCGGCCTCGCTGTGGCCGCTGCTGGCTGCGCCCGGGGGCCGGCACCCATGCCCGCACGCGCCCCCTGTCGTGCTCTCCACGACCTTCCTTGCCTCCCCGCGCTCTAGCGCACGCCCGCACCCCCCCCTTTCCCCCGTGCACGACTCCACGCCGCGCCCTGCTCGCTGCACAGCCCCGACGCGTGCGCCCGCGCTGCAACTCGCATAGCAGCTCGCACCGCCGCGTTCCCGCGCGCACGCGCGCTCGGCTCCCGCCAGCGCCTCTTGCTACTGCTCCCAGTCGCACCTCGCCGCTGCTCGCCCGCGTCTGCGCCGCTCGTGCACCACATCTACTAGCCCGCTCCATGGCCGCCTCGCTGATCGCCGACGGTGCTACCGATCGCTCCTCGCCATCCCAGCACCTCCTGTGGACGCGCCGCTTGTCCAGCATCTCGTAGCCGCAAGCAGGGCCCCGAATGGACACCTGCAGCCGTAGCCCGACGTCGTATGCCGTCGGTTTGGTCACCGACGGCCAAACTTCGGCCACGTCGACGCCGCAACGTCGTTAGCCACTAATAGCCGCCCCTAAAGCGCCCACTGCCACATGGGCCCCGGCCCTCTTAATTAGGGTCGGCCTAATCTGGTTTAACACTAACCTAAACCACCCACTAACTCACTCACGATGGGGCCCCTAACTAATTAATTGATTGATTAAACTAATTTCTGCCCTAAGACATTGACAGATGGACCCCACTACACTTTTGACCTAGTCAACATTGACTCTCTTAACCTGCTGACTATGCAGTTGACTCAGTCAGCTGGGCCCCCTTGTCCCCACCTGTCATCCACTGTGGCTAGCCCATAGTGGGTATAAGAAGTATATTCTATTTTTAATTTCGAATTTATAATAATTCAGAAATTTCAAAAGATGATTAAAACTTTGAAAAGTAATATAAAATAAATCGTATTTCGAATGAAAAAACTTTGTACATGAAAATTGCTCAAAACGACTAGACGAATCCGAATACGCGGTCCATTCGTCTGCCACACGTCCCTAGCATAGAGAACCTGCAACCATCCCCCTCCGGTCCGTTTGTCCAAAAATGTCAAACACCGGGAATACTTTTCCGGATGTTTTCCTCCTTTGCCGGTATCACCTATCCCTGCATTAGATCACCCCTGGCACCGCGTATCGCCTTGATATATTTTGTGATGCTTTGTTTGCTCCGTATTTACTATTTGTTTCCCGCTCTTCTTCTCCGGTAGACCCCGAGACCGGCGCTGATGCCACTGAGCACGACTATGTCACCGACGAACCTTCTTCCTGTGCAACAAAGCTTCCAGGCAAGCCAACCCCCCTTGATCACCAGATATCGTCCATTCTCTTCTCTCTTGTCCTTGCATTAGGTTTGCTACGGTTATTGATTCCATAGCTCCTATTCTATTGCATAGCCTATCATTGTTGCTACAATTGTTGATACCTTTATCTGCTCCTAATGCCTAGTATAGGTTACTAGTATTACATCAGTGGCCCTACACTCTTGTCCGTCTGCCATGCTAACTACTGGGCCGTGATCACTCGGGAGGTGATCACGGGTTTATACTATAGTATTACATACTTATGTTGATGATTCAGAGATGGGGGCTGAAGGGGCAGGTGGTTCCATCCGGGTAGTGGTCGGCCTGGGTTCCAGGCAGCCCCCGGATGGTTACTTTGTGGCGGAGCGACATGGCAGGTTGCGACCACCTAGGAGACAGGTGGGACTGGTCCCTAGTCGGCGTCCACGGTTACTTCTAAATAACATGCTTAACGAGATCTTGGTATTTGATCTGAGTCTGGCCACTGGCCTATACGCACTAACCAGCTACGCAGGAATAGTTATGGGCTCTTGACGTCGTGGTATCAGCCGAAGCCTTCTTAACGTCAGCGACTGAGCGGCGCACGCCGGATTGGACTGGAATGTCTGCTCTGGTATTAGGATAGGCTAAGTCTACTTCCGACCGCCCTCGCAATGTGCAGGTGTGCAATGGGCGATGGGCCCAGACCCCTGCGCGCTTAATACGTCTGCAACGTATTATTATTTTTGATTGTTCCATGCTGTTATATTATCATTCTTGGATGTTTTAAAATCATTTTATAGTCATTTTATATCATTTTTTAGGACTAACCTATTGACATAGTGCCAAGTGCCAGTTGCTGTTTTCTGCATGTTTTTTATATCATAGGAAATCAATATCAAACAGAGCCCAAACATTGCGAAACTTTTTGGAGATTTTTTATGGGCCAGAAGACTCCCAATGGGCCAAAGCAGCACCTAGGGGGAACTTTTTGGAGATTTTTTATGAGCCAGAAGACTCCTAATGGGCCAAAGTAGCACCTGGGGGTGCCCCAAGGGGTGGCACAACTTACCAGGGTGCGCCAGCCCCCCTGGCGCGCCCAGGTGGGTTGTGCCCACCTCGGTGGCCTCCCGCACCGCCTCTTTACCCTATAAATTTCCAAATATTCCAAAACCCTTCGGGGGAGACCTAGATCAGAAGTTCCGCCGCGGCAAGGCTCTGTACTCCACGAGATCCAATCTAGAGCCCTTTCCGGCACTCCGACGGAGGGGGAAGTAATTACCGGTGGCCATCTCCATCATCCCGGTGCCCACCGTGATGAGGAGGGAGTAGTCCATCCTCGGGGCTGAGGGTTTGTACCAGTAGCTATGTGTTTAATCTCTCTCTCTCTCTCTCTCTCTCTCTCTCTCTCTCTCTCTCGTGTTCTTGAGATGCACAATCTTGATGTATCGCGGGCTTTGTTAATATAGTCGGATCATATGGTGTTTTCCCTTCTCTATCTTGTGATGAATGGAGTTTTCCCTTTGAGATTTCTTTGGATTGAATACTTTTATGGATTTGAGAACACTTGACATATGTCTTGCAATTGAATAATCGTGGTGACAATGAGGTATTGATAACCCACAAGTATAGGGGATCGAATGTAGCCTCTGTCGATAAGTAAGAGTGTCGAACCCAACGAGGAACTAAAGGTAGAACAAATATTCCCTCAAGTTCTATCGACCACTGTTGGGGATATAACTATTAGGTATAAACCACCCAGGAGGGGCCGGGTTATACCTGTACTGAATTACCCCTATTAAAGCCCATGAAGACGTGGAGTATGGCGTGTTACTATAGAGAACTAAAAGGCCCAGGGCCGAAAGGCGGATTAGGGCCCGTAGACATGAACCGCCATATTATGTGTAACTTGTGTTGTAAGATAGGAAAGGTAGAAACTGAGCCGGGCACGTTTATGAGCCAGCCTCAGGTTCTGTAAACCGGCTGGGCGTCATCCCGTGTATATAAAGGGACGACCCAACGGCGGTTCGAAGGGGACAGAAAACAACTCGAGAGCCAGGCAAAGCGGATTCGCTCCCTGGTCATCGAAACCCTAGCAATACCACAACAACTGGAGTAGGCCTTTACCTTCACCGCAAGGGGCCGAACTAGTATAAAAATCCCTGTGTCCTTTGTCCGCTTTAACCCCTTTAAGCTAACCCGTCGCGATGGCTCCATGACTAAGTCCTTACACTAGGACATCTGCCGTGACAAAACCACGACAGTTGGCGCCCACCGTGGGGCTATCGCATGATGGTTTCGAGTTCTTAGAGGGCAACTTCGAAGGGCTCAAGGGATACGCAGTGGGCCGAATGACCAAGAGTCGTCGCGGCAAGATCTACATCGACGATGCAGGCTGGGGCCCCGAGGCCGGCTCAATTGAGTACGGGTACCGGGTCCCTTTCGGCGGCATTCACGTTTTCATCGGCAAGATTGGCGAACCGGGCCCTGAGTCGGACATCTGCACCGACATCGTCGAGACGGCTCAGCGTGCGAGACCTGCCCGGATTCGGCCTGCCATGAAGCGTGCCTTTGTGGTAGTCGTCCACGGAGCGGAATCTGAGGATATATCGGTATCTGGTGGCGAGACCGTCGTTTACTCCGGTGACGAGTCATCTACCGGAGAAACCGAGTCATTGTACCAGCTGTAGGATGGCCGGTTTGGGGGTTGTTCCGATGGCGACAGTATTCCAGACCCCTTCGATCCGCCGAGCCGAGTTGCAGTCTTCACGGCCGGATCACAGTCCGTGCATCACTCTTTGACCGCGGCAGCGTTGACCTCCAGTTTGGCGGCGGCCGCAGCAGCCGGGGCAGGAGGCCCTGCGTAGCCACCAGCTCAGGTTCTGTTCGGTTTATTTGACACTTTAACAGCACTGTTAACCGCTGAAGTTAGCCCGGTGGATCAGGAGCGGCATGATGCAGAAGTTGCTAAGGTGAAGGATCAGATAGCACAAGCCAAGATAGATCTAGCAGCTGAAAACACCAAGATGGCCGCAGAGTGGGCCGAGTTGGATGCAAAGGCTTATCGGATCATGTTGGATCAGAACGCATCAGATGAGGTAATGAGGAGAAGGTACTAGTCTCGCCTGCCTCCGGTTTACGAGGCAAGGAATCTCTTTAGCACGCCAGGAGCAGGAACCAGCAACCAACCAATGGTAAACCGGGCAGAAGCGCCTGGAACGGGGGCATCGGTCCAGCCGCACCCAACGGATCCGCTTCGTCAGATCATCCTGTCACAACATGTACCGACACCTCCGGGTCATTACTCCAACCCCTTGGATAACATAGTCGCTGCCGCTTCGCGATTGGCGACCCTCCCTGTTGAAGGTGAGTTCCCCGTAGCAGTTGAGACGCGACGGGCTCGGGAGCTCTTTCAGACAGCTTTGACTCAACAGCAGGCTTATTCATACAGCCGCGAGACGATTCATTCCACCCCCCGCCCAAGCCAGAGTTACGGCAGGCATATAGATGAACCGGCCGTGTGAAGCAGTGCGCGGAACCATAACCCGCCTCGGGGGCATAACCCGATAGGTGGTGGCGCTAATGCTCAGGATGTGGTGGATCAGGGTAGACAACGTCGACAAGCCGAGTTAGCAGCACAGTACATGACCCGTCAACTTACCCCGGTTCGTCCAACCACTATAGTGGAACCAGGAGTCACCTCCAGTTCTTTGGGGGTGCCATGTCTCACCCCCGCTTTACGTAATGTGCGTCTGCCTAAGGATTTCAAAGGTCCTCGAAAGGTGCCCAATTACACTTCTGATTTATCCACCGAGTCATGGGTTGAAAGTTATGAGATGGAGATGGAGATGTTAGACATGGACGGTGCGGCATGTGCTCAATACTTCACCATGATGTTGGAAGGAACATCTCATACTTGGCTAAAAGGTTTGCCGGCTAACTCCATTGGGTCATGGGCCGAGTTAAGGGCCCGGTTTATCCAGAATTTCAAAGATACGTGCAAACAACCCATGTCAATTGTGGACTTAGCTGCCTGTGTCCAAGGAGAGAATGAATCAACAAGCCAATGAGTGTGTCGAGTTTCAGAGATCTTGCATTCATCAGACCGCTCAATGCTGATACAACAGTTTTAACATTGGAAGGTAATTGCCGGTTCATTCCTCTGAAGTTGAAGTTGGGACGGCTCAAGCGTCACTGCGATGACATGGGAGCGCTCATGCAGCTCTAGTTAAGTACGTCGATTCTGATAGTACCAAGGACCCTGAATCTGACGATGACAAGTAAAGGGAAAGAAGAATGGCAAAGGGCAGCAGCATAACCCGGCGGGCCATGGAAACAGCGATAAGCGTAAAGCGGATAACAATTCAGATTTTGTGGCTAACACCAACACGCAGAATGATGGTCAGCGTCGTAAAGGTAGGCTGCCCCCGCGACGTGGAGGAGCAGGTATGAATCTTGTCCGCCTGATGAATGAGCCTTGCCCGAGGCACGGGACGAAAGAAAGGCCAGCTACGCACCTGTGGAAGGATTGCTTTATTATGCGGGAGTTCAAAAGTTCAGATCGTTTCCAATATGATCACGGATCGTCTGGCGGTTCAGGGCCCGATTTTCATGGGCCGAGTTATGGTGGAGGCAACTCCAGTTCAGGACGTCAAGGTAATCAGAGCGGGAATGGCAATGAAGGCAATCAAGGCAGCCAGGGTGGTCATAATCATCAGGGGAATCATTAGCAGCAACAATCGGGTTACCAGAGCAAATCGAAGTAGTTGAATAGTGGGCAGTATCATGTCTTCACCACTAGCCCGTGTAAGCGCGATCAGAAGGTTTATAAAAGGGCAGTGAACTCCGTTGAACCGGCGGTGCCTCATTACATACGCTGGTCGGAACAGCCCATTGTGTGGAGTCGAGAGGATCATCCGCCCCGGATTGATAATCCCGGTCAACTGGCATTGGTGGTGGCACCTCGGGTTGGGGGGTATAAGTTCACCAAGGTGCTCATGGACGGAGGGAGCAGCATCAACATCCTTTATTATGGAACCTTCCGTCGCATGGGGTTAACAGATAAAAAGCTTAGACCGTCAAACACTGTCTTCCATGGAGTAGTGCCCGGTAAATCGGCATATCCGGTTGGTAAGATAGATCTGGAGGTTACCTTTGGAGATGAGCATGACTCAAGATCAGAGACTTTGACATTTGAAGTTATAAAAATCAAGAGCCCGTATCATGCCCTGTTCGGACGGCCGGTTTATGCTAAGTTCATGGCAAGGCCCTGTTATGTTTATCTGCAGCTCAAAATGCCGGGTCATAAGGGGACCATCACAATACACGAGAGCCGTAAGATTGCTTTGGAATGTGAAGAAAGTGATGCGGCCTATGCTGAGTCGGTTTGTGCAACAGAGGAGCTGAAGTTCTATAAAGACAATGTTGATCCGGCAGATATGACTCCTTTGAAAAAGCCAACTACGGAGCATGATCTGGCCTTGAAGTTCAGATCGGCTGATGAGACTAAGCTGATTGATTTTGTTCCTGGCGATTCATCCAAGCAGTTTAGCATCAGCGCTAACTTGGATCCGAAATAGGAAGGCACGCTCATCGAGTTCATCCGTGAGAATCGGGACATCTTCACATGGAAACCTTCTGACATGCCAGGTGTACCGAGAGGACTTGCTGAGCACACTCTTAATGTTGATCCCAAGTTTAAACCGGTCAAGCAGTTTCTCCGCCGCTTCAATGAAGAAAGACGCAAGGCCATTGGTGAGGAGGTAGCCCAACTCTTGGCGGCTGGGTTTATCATTGAAGTTTTTCATCCTAAATGGTTGGCTAATCCGGTGCTAGTACTCAAGAAGAACGACACTTGGCGTATGTGTGTGGACTACACAGATTTGAACAAGGCTTGTCCAGCTGATCGCCTGATCCTTTTGCTCTTCCTCGTATTGATCAAATTATTGATGCTACGGCGGGTTGTGAGCATTAGAGTTTTCTGGATGTTTATTCTGGTTATCATCAGATCAAGATGGCAGTTAAGGACCAGGAGAAAACATCTTTTATAACTCCCTTTGGAACCTACTGCTATGTATCTATGCCCTTTGGGCTCAAGAGTGCCCAGGCGACTTATCAACGTTGTGTGCAGAATTGTCTTCATAAACAGATTGGGCGTAATGTTCATGCATATGTGGATGATATTATGGTAGAATCCAGAAAGGAGGAGACATTAATAGATGACTTGAAAGAAACCTTTGATAATCTCTGGGTCTATGAAATGATGATTAATCCGGCCAAGTGTGTTTTTGGTGTACCGGCCGGCAAGCTCTTGGGGTTTCTGGTGTCAAACAGGGGCATTGATGCTAATCCGGAGAAAATCAAAGCTATTATGTCCCTGGCTAAACCGGCGTGTATCAATGACGTTCAACGTCTGGCGGGCCGTATTGTAGCGCTGAGCCGGTTTATGAGCCGATTGGGAGAAAAGGCTATCCCTCTCTACCAGATAATGAAAAAGGCACACAATTTTGTCTGCAGTGATGTTGCTGATGCGGCGTTTGAGTACTTGGAGAAACAGTTGGCAGAGCCACCTGTCCTTGCTGGTCCAGTTGATAAAGAGCCGCCGTTGTTGTACGTGGCTGCTAATGCCCGGGCCGTTAGTGTGGCCATTGTGGTGGAGCACAAGGAGGTTGGGAAGGAATATCCGGTTCAATGACCGGTTTACTATATCAGCGAGGTGCTTATTGAGTCCAAGCAGAGGTATCCACATTGGTAGAAACTGGTGTATGGAGTCTTCATGGCAAGCCGGAAGCTTAAGCAATATTTTCAAGGTCATCCCATCACTGTGGTCAGCTCTGCCCCTTTAGGAGATATAATCCAAAACAGGGAAGCAACTAGCCGGGTTGCCAAGTGGGCCATTGAGCTTGGACCTCATGGGTTAAAATATGTGCCTCGTACTGCAATCAAGTCCCAAGCACTTGTGGATTTCATCAATGATTGGACAGAGTTACAGGCGCCGAAAGAAAAGCCGATCATACTTACTGGACTATTCACTTCGATGGATCCATGCAATTGGAGGGCTCGGGGACTGGAGTTGTATTAACTTCCCCACGAGGTGATAAATTTTGTTATGTTCTCCGTTTAATGTTCCCTTGCACTAACAATGCAGCTGAATATGAGGCTCTCCTCGACGGTCTTCGAATGGCTAAGGAGATGTATTTAAGTCGGGTTAAGTGTTTTGGTGACTCGGACCTGGTGGCTCAACAAGTATCTGGTACTTGGGACTCCAAGGACCCGCTCATGGTAGCATATCGTCGAGAGGTGGATATTGTTGCTGGACACTTCAAAGGTTATCAAGTTGATCATGTGGACTGGCAAAAGAATGAAGCGGCGGACGCATTAAGCCGTTTGGGTTCCCAGCGTAAACTGGTTCCACCTAATGTTTTTCTGGATGTATTGCGTAACCCGTCGGTCAAGCTACCTACAGAGGAGGATTTGACTATTCCTGATCCGGAGGCTCAGTTGGTAGCGGCTCTTCATGCTATCCCAGATTGGACGGTTCCATATTTGGCGTATATCAACCGAGGCGAGTTACTAGAGGATGAGATGTTGGCTAGACAGATAATCCGGCGGTCCAAGTCAATGACTATCGTTAATGGAGAATTACATCATTGAAGTGTAACAGGGGCGTTTCAGCGTTGCGTGTCTCCAGATGAAGGCCGTGAGATTTTGCGTGAGATCCACGAAGGAGATTGTGGTCACCACGCCGGTTCAAAATCCTTGGTAGCTCAAGCTTTTCGTCACGGTTTCTATTGCCTGACGTCTCATGCTGATGCTGTAGACTTGGTCAAAAAGTGTGACGGCTGTAAAAAATTCTCACGACGTGCCCATGTACCGGCTCAAGAATTGAGGATGATTCCAATTACTTGGCCGTTTGCAACTTGGGGGCTGGATATGGTTGGGCCCTTCAAGAGGTCCTAGTATAAGAAAACCCACCTTTTGGTGGCGGTTGATAAGTTCACCAAGTGGGTGGAAGCGGAGCCAGTCAGTAAGTGTGATGTAGCCACGGCGGTTCAGTTCATCAAAAGGTGATTTTCCGGTTTGGCTTTCCACACATCATTATAAATGATAATGGCACTAATTTGTCCAAGGGTGCTACGAAAGACTTTTGTCAACGCGAGCACATCTGGCTTGACGTATCATTAGTGGCTCATCCTCAATTTAATGGTCAAGCCGAGAGAGCCAACCAAGAGATCCCGAGAGGCATCAAACCCCGGCTTATGGTTCCCCTGCATAGGACGCTGGGTTGTTGGGTGGAGGAGTTACCTTCCGTATTATGGAGCATCAATACCACGCCCAACAGATCTACGGGTTACACGCCTTTTTTCATGGTTTACGGAGCAGAGGCAGTTCTCCCTAGTGATATTCGTCATGACTCGCCTCGTGTGGCAGCTTATGTTGAAGCTGGCAATGAGAAGGCACGACAGGTAGCACTGGACCTGTTAGACAAGGAACGTGACATTGCAGCAGCTCGGTCGGCGATTTACCAGCAAGATCCGCGTCGTTATCACAGCCGCCGGGTTAGAACCAGAACTTTTCAAGAAGGCGATCTGGTGCTCCGGCTCATCCAGGATTAGACTGATATGCACAAGTTATCCCCGCCTTGGGAAGGGCCCTTTGTGGTCAGCAAGAATCTGCATAATGGGTCATACTACCTTATCGACGTTCGAGAACACAAAGACTCGGGCACATCAGAGGAAGAGACCCACCGGCCGTGGAACATCGCTCATCTTCGGCCTTACTAGACCTAAGCCATAAGCTCCTCTTATGTATATATGTTTGACAATGTATATATTATGATCAATATAATAATCCGGCATCCCTGCTAAAGTGGGGCCTCTGCTGTTTTCCCTTAAGAGCTTTTTGCGACATGGGGGCTTCTATCTATAAAGCAGAGTTCTGTCTACCTTCTTGATCCGGCTATCAAGCCAATATTATCATAAGAGCACAGCTGTGGTTACTTCTGTAATCCGGCTATCAAGCCAATATTATTAAAAGGGGCCAAAGAGAGTTTGTTGCACAGCACAACTCACACATAGGCACCCGCAGAGCATAGCTCAAAATGTTACCTGGGGGCTCTTGTTGCACAACAACAAAGAGTTTTTAAGACCCTTGTAATAGGCTATCAAGCCAGGCTTGGAAGCCAGGTGTATTCACCTAAAACCCCGGGTTAACCTGCCTTCATCAAGTAAGTCACTCCGTCCAGGTAATCCTGGTATGACCAGCCGAACGTTTGACAAGTCAATCTTATACATACCCTGAACTTGTCAAAGTTAAAATGACGATTGGTTAATGTGAGGTCCATCATAAAAGGCTTTGTAAAATGGTTTAACTCAGTGGCCTGGCAGCCCATGAAAAGCCTCGATTTTAGGCCTGGCAGCCCATGAAAAGCCTTGCATGATTTTATTTGACAAAGTTTTCTCTTTTGTTGAGGCTTATAACACTTTTTTATAAACCGATGTTTATTGACTCGGCCTAGTTGTTGACTATAAGTCACCACTATCAAATAATCCAGTGTTTATTAACCCGGTCTGGTTTTGATTATAAATCGCCAGCATCATATAAGGATAATCCGGTGTTTATCACAACCCGGTATGGTTTTATCATAAACCAGCAAAATATTGCAGGAGTCATCAATACTCAAGATTGGGGTTATCACCCTTATTACAAAAGTTGGTAAAACCAACTGTGTGATTCAATATTATAGGTATGCTATATTTAATTATTTCAAAATGCAGCCTTGGTTATAAACCCAGGTCATGTGTTGGGCATTATGCCCCGTCCGGCGACAAACCGCCAGGACACTTCAAACTTGTTTTACGCAGAAACAGGTTGAATAAAGCTGCTCTGAAGGATAAGCAAACATAATATAATGCTGGCAGATTAACAGCGTCACGCAAAATGAATATGCATGATGGCATAGCAAACCAAGTATTTCAACTAGCCCTATTACAAGGCGCTTTGAGGCCCAAATGAATAACTGTTTTCAGCAAATATTGTGGGATGCAGAAGGCTAAACCGGCCCCCGGTTCATGATTCTTCGCCTGGCCGGCTTGATGGCTGTGGGTCACCCTGTGCCGTTTCCTCCTCCTCTTCTCCACCCAGTGGCTGGAAATCAAGGGTTGCCCAATCGATCCTAGTTAGGGCTTGGAATATAGCTTCATCGCTTATAAGCACAGAGGGATCAACATTAGGGGCATAAGTATGCTTACGAACGGGCGGGATGAGATTTTCCATATCATGAGTTGGCGCGCTAACCCGTTTGTTGTCAGCATCATAAACTGACTGATAGTGGGAAAGAGCGGCTTCTTCAGCCAACTTGCTGGCCAAGGGGCGCATTTCCTTTCTCAAGGCTCGGTGATCATAATTATCAAAATCTGATCCGTCCTCCTTTAAGCTTGGATAGACATTTCCCACGTCCGCCGGATCAAGGTCCGGTACCCATGCTTTCGCCCGGGTTAGTGCAGTCAGAGCACCTGCCATTGCAGATGATCTCTTTAATTCTTCAAACCGGGCAGGTAGCATTGACAATTTCTCTAAAGTTTCCTTGATCCAAGTTGGGGGCGGCTTGTTATGAGAGGCAGTACAAATGATCCGCTGCGCGCCGGTATAAAGTTGGTCTATAAGAGTATAGGCCGCCTTCAACTTCTTCTGCATGTTAGAGCCCAAATGGGCAGTGCGTTTTCCTGCATCATTACAAACATTGATAAACTGGCAGTCTATGGGATAATACATATTGAGAGTTTATAATAAGGATACTTACCAAACGCAGCAGTAGTCATGGCGTTTATCTGCTGCTTCAAGCCAGTTAGATCTTCTGCCACCGGTTTAAGGGCTCCTTCGGCATCGTCAGCCCTTTTCTTCAAAGCGGCTTTCTCTGTGTTCCAATCCTCCTGTTCCTTCTTAAAACTCTCCTTCAAATTTTCCATAGCTGCTAAAGCACTGGCTAGCTCATCCTTGGTTTTGGAGGTTTCTCCTTCCTGGAACTTGAGTTTTTCTTGAAGGTCAGCGGTTTGGGATTCCTTTTGGCTTAGATCAGCCTGTAAGAGATATACATATCATGAATTTGCGGAACATATTGGAAGTCCCAAGCACATAACAATTTATACACTAGGCACTTGGGGCTAATGCCTATTTGCTTGTTATCAGAAGTTTTTTACAAGTCCCAAGCCCAATACAAGTATTGTTCCTGGCACTTGGGGGCTAATGCATATTTGCTCAAAGAAAAATTTCAGGACAAAGTCCCGGTTCATCTTGAAAAGATAAACCGGCCCTTGGGGGTTACATAGGCGAAAGTTGCAAATTTGATATTCTAAAGTCCCGGTTCATCTTGAAAAGATAAACTGACCCTTGGGGGCTACACTGGAGTTGATATAAGAATTTGACAATGGGAGATACAATATTGCAGAAGTTAAGCAACAATTACCTCATATCGCTCTTTCATCAGTCTCACTAAACCGGCTTCATAGTCACGGCTTGTGTACAGACGGTTCAAGAATCCAGAGTGAAGGTCCTGGGCACTGAGGTGGGCATAGCTCGATAAATCGGCATTCCATTTTCCTTTGTCCATAGAAGAAATTTCCTCCTTGGCACTATGCTTTGACAAAGCGACAGGATCGCCAGGACTGGTGTGGCCAAAACCGGTGATCATAACATGTTCCGTTGTATCATCAGCAGCCTTGACTGGGCTTGCCGGTTTGTCATTGTCTCAGACTGGGCTGGTTGGTTTATCAACATGGCCCGTTGGATCAACTTCTTGTTCAACAAAAAGATCATGATCCGGTGGTGGCGGATCATCAAGCACGACGTCAGCATTTGCTTCTGCCGGTTCTAGAGTTCTTTCCGGTTCAGGGACCACATTATCATTAGTCGGTTTACTTAATTTGGCCTTTTTACTAGGTCTAGGCCTGCCATTGAGAAGGATAAACTGAAAGGTCAGTACATTGGATAAACATAAAGAGTTAACAGTAATTTAAAACTCACACAAGAACCGTCTTGAGGGGTGGAAGTTGTGTGGCCGTCGACTCGCCAGATGATGAATTAGGTGTTTCCTAATAGTTTGAATCAGACGGATTAAGAGGCTGTCGGAAATGACCCGCTTTGGGATAAGAAACATCAGGAATATATGAGACCTCTGATCGACATTTCTGGATCAGAGTATTCGGTAAACCGGTTGGAGTAATTGCTTGGCCGTTGTGCCGGGTTGTGCGGCGAGCTTCATGTTGCTGCTTCTTCAAAAGAAAGTTTGGCACTAGTAGAAAACATGGCTTTGGTCCAGGCCTGTCCAGCCCATTAGCCCCGGTTCAATCTAGAACCGGGTCCAATGGGGGCACTGGACCCGGTTCGTGAGCCCAGGGGGCCAGCCGGGCCACGTGGGCCATTGGTCCCGGTTCGTCTGAACCTTTTGGTCCCGGTTGGTGCGACGAACCGGGACCAATGGGTCTTGCTCCTGGCCCACCACCATTGGTCCCGGTTGGTGGCATGAACCGGGACCAAAGGCACCACTTTAGCCCCGGTTTGTAGCACCAACCGGGACCAATGAGGTGCCTATATATACCCCCTCGCTCAAGAGCAGAGCACACTACTCTGTTTTTTTTCTGGCCGAGGGGGAGAGGGGTTAGTGGTGCTCTAGCTCACCTCCTATGCACACAACGTGTTGATGGGCCTCTAACCCCTCGTTGGTTACCCCAAGTGGAAGGTGTGAGATGCAGTGTTGTGGAAGTTTTTCCCTTAGCAAAGATGCCAAGGATCGAATCCCCAGAGACTCCTAGGTTCAACAAGTAGGTGTCAACTGCTAACGGCGCCAGATATTAGCAATCAACGTGGACCTGCACACAGATACAAATAACTTTGCTCCCAACGAGTACAGAGAGGTTGTCAATCCCTCCGGCCTTGTAGTTCACAAAGGGTTAAACGCAAATGATAGTAGTGATAGATAATGTTTTGCAATAGTAAGTAATAGCGAAAAGTAAATAGCGGATGTGATCAATGATGGTAATATGGACCGGAGTCTCATGATGTTCACTAGTGATGTCTCTCTCCCAAAATACGATAAAACAACTATGTGAGGTAAACGAATTACAGCTGGGCAATTGACCACGAACGCAAACCAATGCTGACTACATTGCAAGGAAGGTTGAGGTTCAAAGTATGGGCGGTACGCCAAAGTAAGTAGACCGAAATCCATCAATATCTACTACTAATCATCCACCTTGAGATATCTATCCAGAACATCTCGCTGGTATTAAGTTGCGAGCCCCACCCATAGTGTAAACTCAATGCAACAGACAACTGCATTAAAAGAACTGTGCGTAAAGTAAACAATCCTTGCACCCGCGGGCACAAGCACCGTTGTTTTCCCCCTTGTGGCAATAGCACATCCCCTAGACTCATGTTTCTGTCACTCAAGCTAGTCATCGAGGGGCATGAACCCACAATCGAGCATAACGTTCCCTCTTGGAGTCACTACGTATTACTTGGCCAAAGCAATAAATAACAACGGAGAACATGCAAGAATTACTTATGAACATAAATATAAAAGAGGTAGATCAAATATATTACTCAAGATCAATCTGAACATAATCTCATAATCCATCGGATCTCAGCAAACTCAACATAGCAACAGCATAAGGATTACATATGTGCCTCGATCATGTAGGGCAGCTCACGAGGACTAATTAGTGAAGCACAAGAACGGGAGGAGAACATCACATAGCTACTGGTCATGGACTCATGGTCCAAGGGAGACTACTCACAACTCATCCGGGAGGCGTCCATGGTGGTGGAGAGGCTCCTGATGGTGATCCTCCCCTCCGGCAGGGTGCCGGGAAGAGTTCTCCTGGTGCTCCCGATCTTGGAAGCGGCGGCGGCGGCGGAACAGAGATGAGATCGCGAAAAAGAGTTCCCGTCCCGAGGGTTTCGAAGGACGCTCTAAATATATGCCAAAGGGGGGCACCAGACGGGGCTCGGGGGGCCCAGGCGCCCCCCCGGCGCGGCCCAGGGGGGGGGCGCCGCCAGGGCGCCTGGGGCCCTGGTGGCCCCCCCGGCTGTACTTCGGGCGCAAGGTAGGTTCTGGAACGCTGATTTTTTATATAATTTTTCTGGATTTTTCCTGACAGTTCTCGTAACGTGAAAACCTGAAATACAAAAACAGCCGAAAACAAAAACTGGCACCGGGCTGCACTGGATTAGTAGGTTAGTCCAAATATGATCAAAAGTGTATGGAAGTGTATAAATATCATAGCAATATCACCCAAAAGTGGCATAGAGCAAGCAGAAATTATAGATACGTTTTGGACGTATCAACATCCCCAAGCTTAATTCCTGCTCGTCCTCGAGTAGGTAAATGATAACAAGAATAATTTCTGTGGTGACATGCTATTAACCATATAGGACTTTTTATAGTCATATGACAAAAGCTTACTGAGACAATGATTCTATAGTAATTAAGTTGCCTCATGAGAAAATCACAAATGACTGAAAGTTTTACAACATGTCATTGAAGCATCAAATAGATTTGCAATGAACATGGTGAGCAAATATGATAAAGTGATATCTAGCTTGCCCCCTTTAGTGAAGCAAAACATAAATGCAGGGGCACCTTCAAGGTTTAAGTGATGACTAGATACAATGATTTCAGAAATAACGATATCACAATCATGCAAAAGACAATGCTACTTTGGAACAATGCACATTACACTCAGAATGACAATCATGCTCTCAGTAGTTGGTGCTTGAAGAAAGAAGGTGGAGACTCAAAAAGTAAAAGAATGGTTATGTGTTAGAGCTTTTTATTTTGAAAACATAGAAGAAATTTTGTCAATGGTAGTAGTACTTCATATGTGTCATGCATAAGACATCCTATAAGTTGCAAGCCTCATGCATCGAATACCAATAGTGCTCGCACCTTGTCCTAATTAGCTCGGATTTCCATGGGTTATCATTGCATTACATATGTTTCAACCAAGTGTCACAAAGGGGTACCTCTATGCCACCTGTACAAAGGTCCAAGGAGATAAATCGCATTTGATTTCTCGTTTTTGATAGATCTCAACTTGAGGACATCCATACCGGGACAACATAGAAAATAGATGATGGACTCCTCTTTAATGCATAAGCTGTTGGGGGACGTAATATTTTAAAATTTTCCTACGATCACGCAAGATCTATCTTCTAGATGCATAGCAACGAGAGGGAAGAGTGTGTCTACGTACCCTCGTAGACCGGAAGCGGAAGCGTCAAGTGACGCGGTTGATGTAGTCGAACTTCTTCGCGATTCAACCGATCAAGCACCGAACGTACGGCACCTCCGCGTTCAGCACACGTTCAGCTTGATGACGTCCCACGAGCTCTTGATCCAGTTGAGCTTCACGGGAGAGTTTCGTCAGCACGACGGCGTGGTGACGGATATGATGTATTCACCGGCGCAGGGCTTCGCCTAAGCACCGCGACGGTATGACCGAGGTGTGTTTCTGTGGAGGGGGGCACCGCACACGGCTGGAACAATTCAACTTGTGTGTCTTTGGGTGCCCCCTGCCCCCGTATATAAAGGAGCAAGGGGGAAGGCCGGCCGGCCCTCCTATGGTGCGGCTAGGGGTGCAATCCTACTAGGAATAGGATTGCAATCCTATTCCTAGTAGGAACTACCAAAGAAGGAAGAGAGGGAAAGGAAAAGAAGGAGAGGTGGTGCCCCCCAATCCTAGTCCAACTAGGAACCCTAGGTGGGGCGCCGGCCAGCCCCTATGGGCCGCCTCTCTCTTTTCCATAAGGCCCACTATGGACCATCCCCCCTCGTAGGGGGTTCCGGTAACCCCCTCCGGCAATCCCGTTAAATCCGAAACTTTTCCGGAACACTTCCGGTGTCCGAATATAGTCGTCTAATATATCAATCTTTATGTCTCGGACATTCCGAGACTCCTCGTCATGTCCGTGATCTCATCCGGGACTCCGAACTACCTTCGGTACATCAAAACTCATAAACTCATAATACCGATCGTCATCAAACGTTAAGCGTGCGGACCCTACGGGTTCGAGAACTATGTAGACATGATCGAGACTCATCTCCGGTCAATAACCAATAGCGGAACCTGGATGTTCATATTGGCTCCTACATATTCTACGAAGATCTTTTATCGGTCAAAACCGCATAACAACATACGTTGTTCCTTTTGTCATCGGTATGTTACTTACCCGAGATTCGATCGTCGGTATCTCTATACCTAGTTCAATCTCGTTACCGGCAAGTCTCTTTACTCGTTCCGTAACATATCATCTCGTGACTAACTCATTAGTCTTTTGCTTGCAAGGCTTATTGTGATGTGTGTTACCGAGAGGGCCCAGAGATACCTCTCCGACACTCGGAGTGACAAGTCCTAATCTTGATCTATGCCAACACCACGAATACTTTCGGAGACACCTGTAGAGCATCTTTATGATCACCCAGTTATGTTGTGATGTTTGATAGCACACAAGGTGTTCCTACGGTATTCGGGAGTTGCATAATCTCATAGTCATAGGAACATGTATAAGTCATGAAGAAAGCAATAGCAGTAAAACTAAACGATCATAGTGCTATGCTAACGGATGGGTCTTGTCCATCACATCATTCTCCTAATGATGTGATCCCGTTGATCAAATGACAACTCATGTCTATGGCTAGGAAACATAACCATCTTTGATCAATGAGCTAGTCTAGTAGAGGCATACTAGGGACATACTGTTTTGTCTATGTATCCACACATGTACTAAGTTTCCGGTTAATACAATTCTAGCATGAATAAAAGACATTTATCATGATATAAGGAAATACAAATAACATCTTTATTATTGCCTCTAGGGCATATTTCCTTCAGTCTCCCACTTGCACTAGAGTTAATAATCTAGCTCACATCGCCATGTGATTTAATACCGATAGTTCACATCGTTATGTGAATAACACCCATAGTTCACATCGCCATGTGACCAACACCCAAAGGGTTTACTAGAGTCAATAATCTAGTTCACATCGCTATGTGATTAATACCCAAGAGTAATAAGGTGTGATCATGTTTTGCTTGTGAGAGAAGTTTAGTCAACGGGTCTGTCACATTCAGATCCGTATGTATTTCGCAAATTTCTATGTCTACAATGCTCTGCATAGAGCTACTCTAGCTAATTGCTCCCACTTTCAAGACGCATCCAGATTGATACTTAGAGTCATCTGGATTTAGTGTCAAAGCTTGCATCGGCGTAACCCTTTACGACGAACTCTTTATCACCTCCATAATCGAGAAACATTTCCTTAGTCATCCAGTTACTAAGGATAATTTTGACCGCTGTACAGTGATCTACTCCTGGATCACTATTGTACCCCCTTGACAAACTCATGGCAAGGTACACAGCATGGCATACTTTATAGAACCTATGGCTAAGGCATAGGGAATGACTTTCATTCTCTCTATATTTTTTCTGCCGTGGTCTGGCTTTGAGTCTTACTCAACTTCACACCTTACAAGTCAGGCAAGAACTCCTTCTTTGACTGATCCATTTTGAACTACTTCAAAATCTTATCAAGGTATGTACTCATTGAAAGTCTTATCAAGCGTCTTGATCTATCTCTATAGATCTTGATGCCCAATATGTAAGCAGCTTCACCAAGGTCTTTCTTTGAAAAACTCCTTTCAAACACTCCTTTATGCTTTCCAGAAAATTCTACATCATTTCCGATCGACAATATGTCATTCACATATACTTATCAGAAAGGTTGTAGTGCTCCCACTCACTTCTTGTAAATACAGGCTTCACCGCAAGTCTGTATAAATCTATATGCTTTGATCAACTTATCAAAGCGTATATTCCAACTCCGAGATGCTTGCACCAGTCCATAGATGGATCGCTGGAGCTTGCACATTTTGTTAGCACCTTTAGGATTGACAAAACCTTCTGATTGCATCATATACAAGTCTTCTTTAATAAATCCATTAAAGAATGCAGTTTTGTTATCCATTTGCCAGATTTCATAAAATGCGGCAATTGCTAACATGATTCGGACAGACTTAAGCATCGCTACGGGTGAGAAAGTCTCATCGTAGTCAACTCCTTGATCTTGTTGAAAAACTTTCGCAACAAGTCGAGCTTTGTAAACAGTAACATTACTATCAGTGTCAGTCTTCCTCTTGAAGATCCATTTATTTTCGATGGCTTGCCGACCATCGGGCAAGTCAACCAAAGTCCACACTTTGTTCTCATACATGGATCCCATCTCAGATTTCATGGTCTCAAGCCATTTTGCGGAATCTGGGCTCATCATCGCTTCCTCATAGTTCGTAGGTTCATCATGGTCCAGTAACATGACTTCCAGAACCGGGTTGCCGTACCACTCTGGTGCGGAACGTACTCTGGTTGATCTACGAAGTTCAGCAGTAACTTGATCCAAAGTTTCATGATCATCATCATTAGCTTCCTCACTAATTGGTGTAGGAATCACTGGAACCAGTTTCTGTGATGTACTACTATCCAATTCGGGAGAAGGTACAATTACCTCATCAAGTTCCACTTTCCTCCCACTCACTTCTTTCGAGAGAAACTCCTTCTCTAGAAAGGATCCACTCTTAGCAACAAAGACCTTGCCTTCGGATCTGTGATAGAAGGTGTACCCAACAGCTTCTTTTGGGTATCCTATGAAGATTTACTTCTCCGATTTGGGTTCGAGCTTATCATGTTGAAACTTTTTCACATAAGCATCGCAGTCCCAAACTTAAAGAAATGACAGCTTAGGTTTCTCGTCAAACCACAGTTCATACGGTGTCATCTCCACGGATTTAGATGGTGCCCTATTTAACGTGAATGTAGCTGTCTCTAATGCATAACCCCAAAAGCGATAGTGGTAGATCGGTAAGAGACATCATCGATCGCACCATATCTAATAAAGTACGGTTATGACGTTCGGACACACCATTACACTATGGTGTTCCAGGTGGCGTGAGTAGTGAAACTATTTCACATTGTTTTTACTGAAGGCCAAACTCGCTAACTCAAATATTTTACCTCTACGATCATATCGTAGAAACTCTTATTTTCTTGTTACGATGATTCTCCACTTCACTTTGAAATTCTTTGAACTTTTCAAATGTTTCAGACTTGTGCTTCATTAAGTAGATATACCCATATCTGCTCAAATCATCAGTGAAGGTCAGAAAATAACGATACCCGCCGCGAGCTTCAACACTCATTGGCCCACATACATCAGTATGTATGATTTCCAACAAATCTGTTGCTCGCTCCATAGTTCCGGAGAATGGAGTTTTAGTCATCTTGCCCATGAGGCATGGTTCGCAAGCACCAAGTGATTCATAATCAAGTGATTCCAAAAGTCCATCACTATGGAGTTTCTTCATGCGCTTTACACCAATATGACCTAAACGGCAGTGCCACAAATAAGTTGCACTATCATTATTAACCTTGCATCTTTTGGCTTCAATATTATGAATATGTGTATCACACGATCGAGATCCAACAAACCATTTTCATTGGGTGTATGACCATAGAAGGTTTTATTCATGTAAACAGAACAACAATTATTCTCTAACTTACATGAATAACCGTATTGCAATAAACATGATCAAATCATATTCATGTTCAACACAAACACCAAATAACACTTATTTAGGTTCAACACTAATCCCGAAAGTATAGGGAGTGTACGATGATCATCATATCAATCTTGGAACTACTTCCAATACACATCGTCACTTCATCCTTTAACTAGTTTCTGTTCATTATGCAACTCCTATTTCGAGTTACTACTCTTTAGCAACTGAACCAATATCAAATACCGAGGGGTTGCTATGAACACTAGTAAAATACACATCAATAATCTGTATATCAAATATACCTTTGTTCACTTTGCCATCCTTCTTATCCGCCAAATATCTAGGGCAGTTCCACTTCTAGTGACCATTTCCTTTGCAGTAGAAGCACTTGTTTCAGGCTTGAGTTTAGCTTTGGGTTTCTTCACGGGAGTGACAACTTGCTTGTCATTCTTCTTGAAGTTCCCCTTCTATCCCTTTGCCCTTTACTTGAAACAAGTGGTCTGGTTAACCATCAACACTTGATGCTCTTTCTTGATTTCTACCTTCGCCGATTTCAGCATCGTGAAGAGTTCGGGAATTACTTTCGTCATCCCTTGCATATTATAGTTCATCACGAAGTTCTACTAACTTGGTGATAGTGTCTAGAGAACTTTTGTCAATTACTATCTTATCTGGAAGATTAACTCCCACTTGATTCAAGCAATTGTACTACCCAGACAATCTGAGCACATGCTCACTTGTTGAGCTATTCTCCTCCATCTTGTAGGCAAAGTACTGTCAGAGGTCTTATACCTCTCGACACGGGCATGAGTATGAAATACTAATTTCAACTCTTGGAACATCTCATATGCTCCGTGGCGTTTCAAAACGTTTTTGAAGTCCCGGTTATAAGCCGTAAAGCATGGTGCACTAAACTATAAAGTAGTCATCATATCGAGCTTTTGTCAAAACGTTCATAACGTCTACATCTGCTCCTGCAATAGGTCTGTCACCTAGCGGTGCATCAAGGACATAATTCTTCTGTGCAGCAATGAGGATAATCCTCAGATCACGGAACAATTCCGCATCATTGCTACTAACATCTTTCAACTTGGTTTTTTCTAGGAACATATGAAAAATAAATGGGGAGCAACATCGCGAGCTATTGATCTACAACATAGATATGCTAATACTACCAGGACTAAGTTCATGATAAATTAAAGTTCAATTAATCATATTACTTAAGAACTCCCACTTAGATAGACATCCCTCTGGTCATCTAAATGATCACGTGATCCAAATCAACTAAACCATGTCCGATCATCACGTGAGATGGAGTAGTTTCAATGGTGAACATCTTATGTTGATCATATCTACTATATGATTCACGCTCGACCTTTCGGTCTCCAGTGTTCCGAGGCCATATCTGCATATGCTAGGCTCGTCAAGTTTAACCCGTGTATTCTGCGTGTGCAAAACTGTCTTACACCCGTTGTATTTGAACGTAGAGCTTATCACACCCGATCATCACGTGGTGTCTCAGCACGACGAACTTTCGCAACGGTGCATACTCAGGGAGAACACTTATACCTTGAAATTTAGTAAGGGATCATCTTATAATGCTACCGTCGTTCTAAGCAAAATAAGAAGCATAATAAGATAAACATCACATGCAATCAAAATATGTGACATGATATGGCCATCATCATCTTGTGCTTTTGATCTCCATCTCCAAAGCACCGTCATGATCACCTTCGTCACCGGCGCGACACCTTGATCTCCATCGTAGCATCGTTGTCGTCTCGCCAACTATTGCTTCCATGACTATCGCTACCGCTTAGTGAAAAAGTAAAGCAATTACATGGCGATTGCATTTCATACAATAAAGCGACAACCATATGGCTCCTGCCAGTTGCCGATAACATTACAAAACATGATCATCTCATACAAAACCGTATAACTCATCATGTCTTGACCATATCACATCACAACATGCCCTGCAAAAACAAGTTAGACGTCCTCTACTTTGTTGTTGCAAGTTTTACGTGGCTGCTACGGGCTTAGCAAGAACCGTTCTTACCTACGCATATAAAACCACAACGATGTTTCGTCAAGTATGTGCTGTTTTAACCTTCACAAGGACCGGGCATAGCCACACTTGATTCAGCTAAAGTGAGAGAGACAGACACCCGCCAGTCACCTTTAAGCAACGAGTGCTCGTAACGGTGAAACCAGTCTCGCGTAAGCGTACGCGTAATGTCGGTCCGGGTCGCTTCATCTCACAATACCGCCGAAGCAAAGTATGACATGCTGGTAAGCAGTATGACTAGTATCGCCCACAACTCATTGTGTTCTACTCATGCATATCATCTACGCATAGACCTGGCTCATGATGCCACTGTTGGGGAACGTAATATTTTAAAATTTTCCTACGATCACGCAAGATCTATCTACTAGATGCATAGCAACGAGAGGGAAGAGTGTGTCTACGTACCCTCGTAGACCGGAAGCGGAAGCGTCAAGTGACGCGGTTGATGTAGTCGAACTTCTTCGCGATTCAACCGATCAAGCACCGAACGTACGGCACCTCCGCGTTCAGCACACGTTCAGCTTTATGACGTCCCACGAGCTCTTGATCCAGTTGAGCTTAACGGGAGAGTTTCGTCAGCACGACGGCGTGGTGACGGATATGATGTATTCGCCGGCGCAGGGCTTCGCCTAAGCACCGCGACGGTATGACCGAGGTGTGTTTCTGTGGAGGGGGGCACCGCACACGGCTGGAACAATTCAACTTGTGTGTCTTTGGGTGCCCCCCTGCCCCCGTATATAAAGGAGCAAGGGGGGAGGCCGGCTGGCCCTCCTATGGTGCGGCTAGGGGTGCAATCCTACTAGGAATAGGATTGCAATCCTATTCCTAGTAGGAACTACCAAAGAAGGAAGAGAGGGAAAGGAAAAGAAGGAGAGGTGGCGCCCCCCAATCCTAGTCCAACTAGGAACCCTAGGTGGGGCGCCGGCCAGCCCCTATGGGCTGCCTCTCTCTTTTCCATAAGGCCCACTATGGACCATCCCCCCCTCGTAGGGGGTTCCGGTAACCCCCTCCGGCAATCCCGTTAAATCCGAAACTTTTCCGGAACACTTCCGGTGTCCGAATATAGTCGTCCAATATATCAATCTTTATGTCTCAGACATTCCGAGACTCCTCGTCATGTCCGTGATCTCATCCGGGACTCCGAACTACCTTCGGTACATCAAAACTCATAAACTCATAATACCGATCGTCATCAAACGTTAAGCGTGCGGACCCTACGGGTTCGAGAACTATGTAGACATGATCGAGACTCATCTCCGGTCAATAACCAATAGCGGAACCTGGATGTTCATATTGGCTCCTACATATTCTACGAAGATCTTTTATCGGTCAAAACCGCATAACAACATACGTTGTTCCTTTTGTCATCGGTATGTTACTTGCCCGAGATTCGATCGTCGGTATCTCTATACCTAGTTCAATCTCGTTACCGGCAAGTCTCTTTACTCGTTCCGTAACATATCATCTCGTGACTAACTCATTAGTTTTTTGCTTGCAAGGCTTATTGTGATGTGTGTTACCGAGAGGGCCCAGAGATACCTCTCCGACACTCGGAGTGACAAATCCTAATCTTGATCTATGACAACACCACGAATACTTTCGGAGACACCTGTAGAGCATCTTTATGATCACCCAGTTACGTTGTGACGTTTGATAGCACACAAGGTGTTCCTACGGTATTCGGGAGTTGCATAATCTCATAGTCATAGGAACATGTATAAGTCATGAAGAAAGCAATAGCAGTAAAACTAAACGATCATAGTGCTATGCTAACGGATGGGTCTTGTCCATCACATCATTCTCCTAATGATGTGATCCCGTTGATCAAATGACAACTCATGTCTATGGCTAGGAAACATAACCATCTTTGATCAATGAGCTAGTCTAGTAGAGGCATACTAGGGACATACTGTTTTGTCTATGTATCCACACATGTACTAAGTTTCCGGTTAATACAATTCTAGCATGAATAAAAGACATTTACCATGATATAAGGAAATACAAATAACATCTTTATTATTGCCTCTAGGGCATATTTCCTTCATAAGCATATTCTCATAAGAGATTGAGGATTAATGTCCAAGCTAAAACTTCCACCATGATACATGGCTTTGGTTGGCGGCCCAATGTTCTTCTCTAACAATATGCATACTCATTCAACCCATGGCAAATCACCCTTACTTCAGACAAGACGAACATGCATAGCAACTCACATGATATTCAACAAAAGTGTGAAAGTTGATGGCGTCCCCAGAAACATGGTTACCGCTCAGCAAGCAACTTATAAGAAATAAGATACATAGGCAACATATTCTTTACCACAATAGTTTTTAAGCTACTTTCCCATGAGCTATGTATTGCAAAGTTAGTTCGCTTAGTACAGGTGGAGGTTAGCAAAAGACTGGGAGCGACCAACTAAGAGAGCAATGACGGTCATAATCATGCAGAGCGACAAAGCAACATTGAATCAGGCATGGTAGTTATATCGCTACTCAGAAATAAAAGATCATCAAGGCTTGACAGACTTTCTTTACAGTCTTAAATATGCGTGAGCATACGCCAAGTCAATTAAAATAAATTCTTGAAAGAAGATACTACTAAACCATACCACATCATAGGCAAACAAATCATTTTGGTACTCCAATAACTCATTGGGAACCCTCCAGCTATTTGAGACTAACCATAAGAAAACCTGAACTACTAAGCGCCATCATGCAAGTAGCATCTTTATCATAGACATATCAACCAATGCAACGGAAGCAAACTCTCTTAATAAGGTGAGCATGGTAATTAAAGAGAGTTCAAGCAACCAACTAAACAAAAGCTCTTTGAAGAGATAAGCATGGATACTAAGAGCAGAGCATGATAGTAGCTATTAAAAGACAAAGAACACACACAGCAAAGATAGACATGAAAATTCTATGTTACGTTCTAGGTAGAAGTGGAGCGTGTTTCTCTCCCACATAAAGAACGCTGAGTTCCGACTCGTTATGAAAAACTAAAAAGGAAACTAAAAGCAAGACGCTCCAAGCATAGCACATAACACATGAAGTGATAAAAATATAGCGGAACGAAAGACGAATTGATAATGTTGATGGAGAAGGGGATGCACGGGGGCATCCCCAAGCTTAGACGCTTGAGTCTCCTTGAATATTTCTTGGGGGTGCACGGGGGCATCCCCAAGCTTGAGCGCTTGACACTCCTGAATCTTTTTATCATCTTCCCTCGCACACTTGAAAACTCCCTTCATACATAACTCATCATAATCTGATTAGCGAGGTTAGTACCCTCAATAAAATAATTGCACCTTGATGGAAATAAATATATTCTTGAATTTCTACTGTTTCTCAAGATTGCCAAAAGGTTTTTGCAAAGAAAAAGCAAGCTCTTGATTTGCAAAATGAAGGAAAGGCAAAACAGGACAGAATCTGTGAAAAACAGAACAGCAGGTAGTAATTGATTTGTTCGGGATACTTCTGCAACTCAAATCAAAAAACTCAGAACAGATGCACGAAAGACAATTATATAGAGAACGCTGTCGAAAAAATTCAGACCAAAAAGATGATCTGGTGATTTTATACAAATTTTTCTATCCAAGGACAGAATCTGTTTCCTGGACAGCACCTCACAACTTTTGAACTTTCTAGCAATCAGAGGCTATACTTGGCACAAATATGAAAAGCAAAGATACAATGATGATGCTACTGTAGTAAACAACATCATGACACAACAAAAGAAAAAAAATTATTCATGTGGGCTGCCTCCCAAAAGCGCTTTCTTTTATGCCTTTAAGTTAGGCATAATGCATTGAGAAATCAATAACCATCATAATAATTGGAGTTATAAATTGATTCATATGGTTCCTCAACAAGTTCACTCTTGTTCCTCCTAGGAAAGGGGTACACACCTTTTGCCTTCCCGCGTAAGCGGATTTGTCTCTTACCTATATCGATAAAGCCTTTTACCGCTCGGAGGAAGTCCCTTCCAAGCACTATATTTCCTTGGTTTGGCTCCATGATGAAGAAGTCAACCATTGCAATCCCTTTAAGGAATTTAACTGGCACATCTTTTATTCTTCCCTGGATTTCAGAAATATCTCCATTAGTGTGTTCATGATAAGATGGTAATCTATCCATGTTAAATTTTAAAGAATCATGAACAATTTTTGGCATAGTAGAAACCATAGATCCAATATCACAATAAGCAAGGAAGTCTTGATTTGAGATGCTAATCCTAACAAGAGGCTCCCAGTCATTATCTATTTCCAAAATATCTCTCTTATTGGGTTTGGGTTTCTCTACCTTCATTAAGTCTAGAGCATCCATTCTCTTTTCAATAGTAGCAAGTCTATCTATGACAGTATCAAAATTATGATCATAAACAAAGTAACTAGATAGACCATGTATAATTTCAAGAGCTCTAGCTTCATCACACTCTAGGAAATCTCCCTCAGCTATAATATCAAGAGAGTGTTTACACCATTTAAAAAGACCCTGGTAAAAATTCCTAAGCACAATTTTTATAGGTATCCAAGGCATAATTCTCCTATGTGCATCAGAAATTCTGTCCCATGCCTTCTTCATATTTTCTCCATCCCTTTGATGGAAATCTAGAACTTCTGATTCCCTCAAAGCACCATATCCTAACATGTTTAGCTAATCAGATAGGACTACTAACAAGAAGGCAAAAATAAAAAAAAATTGTAATTTTTGATAAAGGATACTAAAGCAAAAACTAAAAGGTAAACTAACAAGACTAAAAAGCAAAGGTAAAAGATAACATGCAACTCCCCTATCCTAAAGAGTGGAGTCCCCGACAACGGTGCCAGAAAAACTCCTTGATGGGCCTCTAACCCCTCGTTGGTTACCCCAAGTGGAAGGTGTGAGATGCAGTGTTGTGGAAGTTTTTCCCTTAGCAAAGATGCCAAGGATCGAATCCCCAGAGACTCCTAGGTTCAACAAGTAGGTGTCAACTGCTAACGGCGCCAGATATTAGCAATCAACGTGGACCTGCACACAGATACAAATAACTTTGCTCCCAACGAGTACAGAGAGGTTGTCAATCCCTCCGGCCTTGTAGTTCACAAAGGGTTAAACGCAAATGATAGTAGTGATAGATAATGTTTTGCAATAGTAAGTAATAGCGAAAAGTAAATAGCGGATGTGATCAATGATGGTAATATGGACCGGAGTCTCATGATGTTCACTAGTGATGTCTCTCTCCCAAAAGACGATAAAACAGCTATGTGAGGTAAACGAATTACAGCTGGGCAATTGACAGGACCACGAAGGCAAACCAATGCTGACTACATTGCAAGAAAGGTTGAGTTTCAAAGCATTGGAGGTACGCCAAAGTAAGTAGACCGAAATCCATCAATATCTACTACTAATCATCCACCTTGAGATATCTATCCAGAACATCTCGCTGGTATTAAGTTGCGAGCCCCACCCATAGTGTAAACTCAATGCAACAGACAACTGCATTAAAAGAACTTTGCGTAAAGTAAACAATCCTTGCACCCGCGGGCACAAGCACCGTTGTTTTCCCCCTTGTGGCAACAGCACATCTCCTAGACTCATGTTTCTGTCACTCAAGCTAGTCATCGAGGGGCATGAACCCACAATCGAGCATAACGTTCCTTCTTGGAGTCACTACGTATTACTTGGCCAAAGCAATAAATAACAACGGAGAACATGCAAGAATTACTTATGAACATAAATATAAAAGAGGTAGATCAAATATATTACTCAAGATCAATCTGAACATAATCTCATAATTCATCGGATCTAAGCAAACTCAACATAGCAACAACATAAGGATTACATATGTGCCTCGATCATGTAGGGCAGCTCACGAGGACTAATTAGTGAAGCACAAGAACGGGAGGAGAACATCACATAGCTACTGGTCATGGACTCATGGTCCAAGGGAGACTACTCACAACTCATCCGGGAGGAGTCCATGGTGGTGGAGAGGCTCCCGATGGTGATCCTCCCCTCCGGCAGGGTGCCGGGAAGAGTTCTCCTGGTGCTCCCGATCTTGGAAGCGGCGGCGGCGGCCGAACAGAGATGAGATCGCAAAAAAGATTCCCATCCCGAGGGTTTCGAAGGACGCTCTAAATATATGCCAAAGGGGGGCACCAAACGGGGCTCGGGGGGCCCAGGCGCCCCCCCGGCGCGGCCCAGGGGGGGCGCGCCGCCAGGGTTCCTGGGGCCCTGGTGCCCCCCCCCCCCGGCTGTACTTCGGGCGCATGGTAGGTTCTAGAACGCTGATTTTTTATATAATTTTTCTGGATTTTTCCTGACAGTTCTCGTAACGTGAAAACCTGAAATACAAAAACAGCCGAAAACAGAAACTGGCACCGGGGTGCACTGGATTAGTAGGTTAGTCCAAATATGATCAAAAGTGTATGGAAGTGTATAAATATCATAGCAATATCACCCAAATGTGGCATGGGGCAAGAAGAAATTATAGATACGTTTTGGACGTATCACATGTTCGATGGAATGCCCGAGCCACACTAGTTAAACTTTTCTCCTCTCGAAGCTCTATTTTCTCCGAGATTTGTCTAGGTTTAGCGGTCCGTCACGTCCCGTCCCCGTCTTCGCTGCCGTCGATCGCCCCCGCCGATCTCGTCACCGGCACCACCGTGGTGAGCCTCTTTTTTTTGTCCATGCTTTTCTTACTTTTATTATTGCTTGTTATTATTGCTTTAGATAGATATTTGTCTAATTTTCTTACGTTTATTATTGCTTGTTATTATATAGTGCGATGGTTTTGATATCCGCCCACGAGGGCCCTCGTCCTGTCTACGATTCGGATGTGGTATATTATCTTTAATTTATAACTATTTGTTTTAGTGTTTATGATAGTTATGCCGACCAACCTGACATGCATAGATGTTTTATTATGTCTAGGAGGTAGTTGAACCGGAAATTCCAACCGACCCTCTTATGGAGAGGTTAAATTTAGTTGAAGAGGAAAACATTTCCTTAAAGAAAAAATTGGAAAAAATGGAGGAGGAGAAGATGGAATTGGAGTTGCATGTTGCGGAAGTCATCGATGATCACACGATCAAGATGGACCCTATTGTCGAGAGGTTAAATTTAGTTGAAGAAGAAAACAAATTCTTGAAGGAAAAAATAAAAAAAATTGAGGACGAGAAGATGATATTGGAGTTGCATGTTGCGGATGTCATCGATGATCACAAGATCAAGATGGATGCAATGCGGTTGAAGATTAGAAAGATTAGAAAATATGCCATTCATACCGAGGCTTGGTATCATTATGCCGTTGGATCAATTGTTACCTTGGTTGCGATTATGATCGCATTTGTTTTCGCATTGAAATGTTTTACATAGTTTGGATGTGTATGGAGAGCTATATGTTGTTAGATGAGAACTATATATGTATGTACTTTGGTTTGAATGTGATGATGAACTTTTATTAATTTGGTCACTTAATTATCTATTTATGATGTTCTGTAATGGTTTTTGACACACTTAATTATATATAATGCACGCAGATGAACCGGCAATGGATGTACGGTGACAGACACACCTCCGAGTACATTAAGGGCGTGCATGAGTTTCTAAATGCGGCTGAGGCAAACAAGCAGAATGGTTTTATGTGTTGTCCATGCACTAAATATGGGAATACGATGTCTTACTCTAACCGGAAAATCCTTCACTCCCACCTGCTTTACAAGGGTTTCATGCCACACTATAATGTTTGGACGAGGCACGGAGAAATAGGGGTTATGATGGAAGACGGCGAAGAAGAAGAGTACGATGACAACTATGTGCCCCCTGAATACGGTGATGCTGCAATGGGGGGAGCTGGTGAAGATCAAGAGGAACCAGACGATGTGCCCAATGATGCTGCAATGGGTGAAGCTGCTGACGATCAAGAGGAACCAAATGATGATCTTCGCCGGGTCATTGTCGATGCAAGGACACAATGCGAAAGTCAAAAGGAGAAGCTGAAGTTCGATCGCATGTTAGAGGATCACAAAAAAGGGTTGTACCCCAATTGCGAAGATGGCAACACAAAGCTCGGTACCGTACTGGAATTGCTGCAGTGGAAGGCAGAGAATGCTGTGGCTGACAAAGGATTTGAGAAGCTACTGAAAATATTGAAGAAGAAGCTTTCGAAGGATAACGAATTGCCCGACAGTACATACGCAGCAAAGAAGGTCGTATGCCCTCTAGGATTGGAGGTGCAGAAGATACATGCATGCCCTAATGACTGCATCCTCTACCGCGGATCTGAACGCATGCCCGGTATGCACTGCATTGCGGTATAAGATGAGATGAGATGACCCTGGTGATGTTGATGGCGAGCCCGCCAGGAAGAGGGTTCCTGCGAAGGTGATGTGGTATGCTCCTATAATACCACGGTTGAAACATTTGTTTAGAAACAGAGAGCATGCGAAGTTGATGCGATGGCACAGTGAGGATCGTAAGAAAGACGGGAAGTTGAGAGCACCCGCTGACGGGTCGCAGTGGAGAAAAATTGAGAGAAAGTACTGGAAGGAGTTTGCAAAGGACCCAAGGAACGTATGGTTTGCTTTAAGCGCGGATGGCATTAATCCTTTCAGGGAGTAGAGCAGCAATCACATCACCTGGCCCGTGACTCTATGTATGTATAACCTTCCTCCTTGGATGTGCATGAAGCGGAAGTTCATTATGATGCCAGTTCTCATCCAAGGCCCTAAGCAACCCGGCAACGACATTGATGTGTACCTAAGGCCATTAGTTGAAGAACTTTTACAGCTATGGAATGGAAACGGTGTACGTGCATGGGATGAGCACAGACTGGAGGAATTTGATCTAAAGGCGTTGCTGTTCGTGACCATCAGCGATTGGCCCGCTCTCAGTAACCTTTCAGGACAGACAAACAAAGGATACCACGCATGCACGCACTGTTTAGATGACACTGAAAGTATATACCTGGACAAGTGCATGAATAATGTCTACCTGGGCCATCGTCGATTTCTTCCGACCAACCATCAATGTCGAAAGAAAGGCAAGCATTTTAAAGGCGAGGCAGATCACCGGAAGAAGCCCGCCATGCGTACCGGTGATCACGTACTTGCTATGGTCTATGATTTACACGTAATCTTTGGAAAGGGCCCCGACGCACTAGCTGTTCCGAATGACGCTCAGGGACACGCACCCATGTGGAAGAAGAAATCTATATTTTGGGACCTACCCTACTGGAAAGACCTAGAGGTCCGCTCTTCAATCGACGTGATGCACGTGACGAAGAACCTTTGCGTGAACCTGCTAGGCTTCTTGGGCGTGTATGGAAAGACAAAAGATACAGCTGAGGCACGGGAGGACCTGCAACGTTTGCACGAAAAAGACGGCATCCCTCCGAAGCAGTATGAAGGTCCTATCGGCTATGCTCTTACGAAAGAAGAGAAATAAATCTTCTTTGAATGCCTGCTCAGTATGAAGGTCCCGACTGGCTTCTCGTCGAATATAAAGGGAATAATAAATATGGCAGAGAAAAAGTTCCAGAACCTAAAGTCTCATGACTGCCACGTGATTATGACGCAACTGCTTCCGGTTGCATTGAGGGGGCTTCTACCGAAAAACGTCCGATTAGCCATTGTGAAGCTATGTGCATTCCTCAATGCAATCTCTCAGAAGGTGATCGATCCAGAAATCGTACCAAGGCTAAGGAGTGATGTGGCGCAATGTCTTGTCAGTTTCGAGCTGGTGTTCCCACCATCCTTCTTCAATATCATGACACACGTCCTAGTTCATCTAGTCGACGAGATTGCCATTCTGGGGCCCGTATTTCTACACAATATGTTCCCCTTTGAGAGGTTCATGGGAGTCCTAAAGAAATATGTCCTTAATCGCGCTAGGCCAGAAGGAAGCATCTCCATGGGCCATCAAACAGAGGATGTCATCGGGTTTTGTGTTGACTTCATTCCTGGCCTTAATAAGATAGGTCTCCCTAAATCGCGGTACGAGGGGAGACTGACTGGAAAAGGCACGCTTGGAAGGGACTTAATAATATGCAGGGACGGATATTCTTGGTCTCAAGCACACTACACAGTTCTACAGAACTCTGCATTTGTGACCCCGTATGTCGATGAACACAAGAACAGTCTGCACTCCAAACACCCGGAGCAGTGCGACGACTGGATTACATGTGAACACATCAGGACTTTTAGCAGTTGGTTGGAAACACGTCTCAGAGGTGACAACACTGTTTGTGATGAGTTGTACTTGTTGTCCAGGGGACCATCTTCGACTGTATTGATTTACAAAGGATACGAGATAAATGGGAATACATTTTACACGATTGTCCAAGATCAAAAGAGCACCAACCAAAACAGCGGTGTCCGCTTTGATGCAACAACCGAGAGGGGAAAGGACACATATTATGGTTACATAGTGGACATATGGGAACTTGACTACGGACATGATTTTAAGGTCCCTTTGTTTAAGTGCAAATGGGTCAATCTGTCAGGAGGCGGGGTACAGGTAGACCCACAGTACGGAATGACAACAGTGGATCTGAAAAATCTTGGATACACTGACGAACCGTTCGTCCTAGCCAATGATGTGGCACAGGTTATCTATGTGAAGGACATGTCTACCAGACCGAGAAAAAGAAAAGATAAGGAAGCGAATACATCATACGATGAGCCAAAGCGCCACATAGTTCTTTCAGGAAAAAGGGACATCCTGGGAGTGGAGGGCAAGACAGACATATCCGAAGATTATGAAATGTTTCATGAAATTCCTCCCTTCAAAGTCAAGGCTGACCCAAGCATCCTGATAAACGATGAAGATTATCCATGGTTACGACGCAATAAGCAAATAACACAAGCAAAGAAAAAGTGAAGACTTTTTTCCGCAACTATTATGATGATACCATGCCAACTTTGTAACAGACGAGTATGATACCATTGTCCGTTTGTACTATTCAAATTTCAATACTACTTGCACTAACAGAAAGTTTGTAATTGGTTTTACCAGAAAGAATTAAAAATAAAGCAAAAACCAAAAGAAAATAAATAATGCAGAAAACAAAAAAAAACTTGCAAAAAAAATAAAAAATAGCAACAATAAGTATTTCATTGTAAGTAGAAACAAAATAAAATAAATAAAGCAACAAAGAAAACAAATAATTTCAAATTTAAACTATTCAAATTTGAATACTACTTGCACTAACAGAAAGTTTGTAATTGGTTTTACCAGAAAGAATTAAAAAATAAAGCAAAAAACAAAAGAAAATAAATAATGCAGAAAACAAAACAAAAAAAACTTGCAAAAAATTAAAAATAGCAACAATAAGTATTTTGTTGTAAGTAGAAACAAAATAAAATAAATAAAGCAACAAAGAAAACAAAGAAAGTTTATAATTTTTGTGGCCTAAAAGAAAAAAGAAATCACTAAAAACTATAAGTATTTAGTTCTAAGTAGAAATGAAAAAAAATAGAAAAAAAATGCCACCTACTGCGCCAGCACGGCCTGAATACGACTAGAAACCCAACCATGGGCCAGGATTCAGGCCCGCAGCAGGCCCAGTAGGCCCACAGGCATTGCAGTGTCCAGTTAGGCCCGTAAGCATGCATTTCAGAGGAGTTCAAGAGGAGAGAGGCAGTGCAGCTTATTAACAGGTGCTGGACGCTCTCAATTAGCGAGGTGGGACTAAACTCCCACCGCAGCACCAGCGCAAGGCCATTGGTCCCGGTTGGTGGAACCAACCGGGACTAAAGGGGCGTATTAGTCCCGGTTGGTGGCACAAACCTGGACTAATACCCCTCTTTAGTCCCGGTTGGTGCCACCAACCGGGACCAAATGCCCCTCCTTCCCGCCCTTTGGGCAGCTGAAAAGGGACCTTTAGTCCCGGTTGGTGGCACCAACCGGGACTAAAGGGGGGGTATTAGTCCCGGTTTGTGCCACCAACCGGGACTAATACGCCTCCTATATAAACTAACACTTGCGAAAATTTCGTTCAGTTCTTCTTCCCCGCCCCGACGCCTCCTCACATCGAGCTCGCCGTCGCCCCGTCGCCCCGCGCCGTCGCCCCGTCGCCCCGCCCCGCGCCGTCGCCCAGTCGCCCCCGACGCCGCCCCGTCGCCGTCGCGCCGTCGCCTCGCCCCGCGCCATCGCCCCGCCCCGCGCCGTCGCGCCGCCCCGCGCCGTCGCCCCGTCCCGCGCCATCGCGATGTGAGGAGATTTTTTTTGTGTATATGTTTATTTGTATGTGTTTATTTGTATATAGTTGTTGTATGTGATATATAGTTGCTGTATGTGATATATAGTTGATGTATATGTTTATGTGTATATATAGTTGCTGTATATATATTTTGTATGTGTGTATATTTTTTTTATTTTTCTTAGGAATTTGCTAAATATATATGTTAAAAATGTTTTTTTCATATATGCTAAATATATATGTGTATGTGATGTATATGTGTATGTGATGTATATGTGATGTATATGCGTATGTGGCTATATAGATTTTTGTTTATATATGCTAAATATATATAGAAAGTTTTATATATGCAAAAGTTACAAATTTAGAAAAAGAAGGATAGGAAAGAAAGAAAATAAGAAAGAGGAAAGAAAGAAGAAGAGGAGAGGAAGAAGAGGAGAAATAAATAAGAAGAAGAAAAAAGAAGAAAAAGAAAGAGGAGAAGAAGAAAGGAATAGAGGAGAAGAAGAGAAATTTTCTCTTCTTCTCCTCTATTCCTTTCTTCTTCTCCTTTTTTTTTTCTTTTTTTTCTTCGATCTTCTCCTCTAGCGGTTCCTTTTTTCTTCTTCTTCCTCTTTTTTTATCGGATATGTCGTT
>LR738710.1:49616634-49759763 GCA_902687465.1 Secale cereale | reverse complement strand
CTTCATCATTTGCCAGAAGTAACCGGGGCATGTTGGTACGAAGTTATGCAAAGTTATTTTGGAACGGAGTTCCTGATAGGATAATCCGTCTTTTGTTACGAATTATCCTATCTGGGACTCCGTTCCAAAATAACTTTGGAGAGCTTCGTACCATCATGCGACTGTTACTTTCGCCTAATGATGAAGACATGGTTTTGTTGAATCCTTTGACACTAGACAAAATGTGACATGAGGGGGTCTAGGGTTGTGGATCGTCGAGCAGTCGAGGGTCGAGGGGTCGAGAGGTTGCCTAGTGTCAAAGTATTGAAGAAATCCATGACTTCATCATTTGCCAGAAGTAACCGGGGCATGTTGGTACGAAGTTCTGCAAAGTTGTTTCGGAACGGAGTTCCTGATAGGATAATCCGTCTTTTGTTACTAATTATCCTATATGGGACTCCGTTCCAAAATAACTTTGGAGAGCTTCGTACCATCATGCGACTATTACTTTCGCCTAATGATGAAGTATTGGTTTTGTTGAATCCTTTGACACTAGACAAAATGTGACATGAGGGGGTCTAGGGTTGTGGATCGCCAAGCAGTCGAGGGTCATCGAGGGGTCGAGGGTCAAAGCTAGTTCTACGTTTGCCATTAATATATCCATCTGTCATGTTTTAATAATAATTGGCATGTTGTAAATATTTGTAGAAACTATGGACGACAACACCCGAGACCTAGCACAAGAAGCGACGTTGATGGACATAATCGCAGACGGACAAGATGTCGTCTTGTCGTTTCTCAACGACACCAATGAGCTGGTGGAAAGAGAGCTGCAGCTGGAAGATCTAGGCTATGATATTGATGGCTCCGGTGACCCAATGCACATGGAAGAAGTAGACCATGAGGACGGCTCCGGTGACCCAATGCCGGTGCAAGAAGGAGACCGTGATGCTGGCTCCGATGACCGAACCGAGTCCGGCCAGGAGGTATATATGTTAGTTAAGCCTGTGCTGACTAGTTAATTGATGCATTCATTAACTCTCGTCTTTGTTCCTTTTTCTAGCCCTCCGGATCGAGCAAATCTTCGGTAAAGAGACGAGGCGCGAAGAAAAAGTTGAGGCCGGATGAAAAGTTTGAGATCTCAGAAATCTCACGCTCCGGCGAGCTGATTGAACCCATCCGGACAAAGAACGCATTTGTTAATCAGTGCGGGGTTCTAGTTAGGGACAAGATCTCGATCAGCATCCATCAATGGTTAAAGCCGGCTGCAAAAGACGCTCAGGTGTCTTATGTCACTGATATGCAGAAAGAAGATCTTTGGACTGAGCTGAAGTCAAATTTCATCCTACCGCCAGAGGATGATCCGGCGAATCCAGTTAAAGAGGAATTAATCAAGTCTGCTGCTCTTTCGAAGATGGCAGACCAATTCAGGGCATGGAAGAAAAAACTGAATAAGTTTGTCCGCGATAAAGAGACTCCAGAATTCGTGGGCATATATGAGAAGATCAAAGATGACTGGCCCGCATTTGTGGCCTATAAGACATCGGAAAAGAGTAAGAAGATGTCGGCGACAAACCAGATAAATGCTGCGAAGAAGAAGCATCACCATCGCACGGGGTCAGGTGGCTACCTCAGAGCCCGGCCTAAGTGGGCCAAGGCTGAGAATGATCTGCTTGAGAAAGGGATCGAACTAGAGACAATGCAATGGCCAGACCGTTGCCGGACTTGGTTCTTCGGGGCTGGCGGAACCTTGGACCATGTATCAGGGAGGTGCATTTGGACGGACAAGCAATTGGAAATACCACTCAGGAAGCTTCGGCAGTATATCAAAGCAGCGCATGAAGGGACGTTCTTCCCCGACAGAGAGAACGACGAGCTGACAATGGCCCTCGGGAATCCTGAGCACCCTGGACCGACACGAGGCACGCCAGGCTCCCTTCCGTGGAGTGCTGGGTTTCCGGACGCAGGCGGCTACAAATGCCACGAGAGGAGGAAGAAAATGCAGCAGACCAAACTGCAGGCGCTGCGAGCTAGAATACAAGCGATAGAGGAACGAGAAGCAAATCGGGACAAAAGAATTGCCGAAGCTTCCCCCGAAGCTACCACGCCATCTCAGCGGAGAAGCAGCGTGGCTTCCACCGAGCTGCTTCAACCGGAGCATATCTTGACGGCTACTGCCAGGTATCCCATGGATGCTATCACGGAGGTACAAAATTGCCACCTTATGACGCAGTGGATAAATCTGAATGTCAAGGCGGCTGTTGGCTCTGTTTTTCCTACTGGACCCGGTGACACTTTTCACTGCCGGCCGATTCCAGAAGGATATGCTAGGGTGATGGTGGATGAAATTACGGAGGGATCTGAGGAGCTCCAGCTTGATCACCCTACCGGTGAAGGGGAGACTCGGCTGGGTTCTTCATTGAAGACTCCATGCCTATGGCGGAAGGACCTCATCAACATTCTCAATTGGACGCCTCCGCCTCCTCCTCCTCCTCCTCGGGCGAGTCAGGGCACTCCGCCTCCTCCACCGCCTCCTCCTCCGGCGAGTGACGATCAGGGCACTCCGGCTCCTTCTCCGGCGCGTGGCGGCACTCCGCCTCCTTCGCCTGCGCCGGAGCGCCTGAGCAGCCAGCCTCCTCCTTCTCCGCCTGCGCCGGCGCGCCCGAGCAGCCAGCCTGCTCCTCCTTCTCCGCCTAGTCAGCAAGGGCGGAAGAGACCTGCCGCCGCTCCGGCTGCTCCTGCTCCGGCGCGTAAGCAAGGAAAGAAGACAGCCGCTTCGTCTAGTCTGGCGACGTCTAGCAGTACAGCCAGAGGCGGGAGGCGATGCAGATTCGGTCCTTCTCTCACGCCTGTAGAGAAGTTACCATACGAGAGGTCCGACGAGGAAAACACGAAGATCGCTCAAGGCGAAGTGAAGGACTGGCTTGAAGGGTTGAAAGCACAGAGACATCCACCTCCGGAGGAGAAGATAGATCCGGTGAAAGCAAAGCGCACTCTTGCTGCCTTGAAGCAACCAGCGAAAAGTAAGCCGAAGGACAACTATGGCCGCATGATTGAAAAGTCATTTCAAGCAGCAAAGCGGTCGGGAAGTACTAAAAGTGATCAAAGGTTAGCAGAAGGACGAGCTGGGAAACAAATTGCCCAGCTCGGCGAACAAGCGGACCAATCTTGCCCCCCGCTCAAGGTGTCTAGCGACATGGTCGCTAATGATCCGAGGATGGTGCCCGGTTATAGCAATCTTGGAGATTACCTGTCCGACAATGTACAATATGATTTCTTGGACGTGCAGATACAAAGATACGAGTAAGGGAAGCCTCTCGTCAAAAATGAAAGATCTCTATCAACGAATATGCGAAGATTGCATGATTGGTACTTGAAAATCTCCAGAGAGTCTGGGGGAGGGATAGCTTGTATGTGAGAGTTAAACCGGAGCATGACCTAGTTGGAATTGAACTGTTGCCTATTCCATTTGAGGAGTTCTATCAGTTTTTCAATCAATTGGCCCTCGATAAAGCAACGGTCACCTGCTACTGTCTGTAAGTAGTACTACTTATGTCATTAAGTCTCTCTATATAGCTGATCTCTTTCATTGCATGTATTTATAATTATCCTCACTATATTATGCAGATTGAAGATCGTCGAATTGAAGAAAAGACAAGTAGGTGATATTGGGTTCATTAACACATACCTCATAGATGCAACCGAGTTTAAATGGCGTCCCTCAGATACCGAGACCAACTTGCTACGATCGTTGGTGGTAAATGAAAACAAAGATATAATACTCTTTCCTTACAACTTGAAGTGAGTGTTACTGTCTTGTGCATATTTGGTTTCCCTTATATATCAGTCAAGGTTATAGTAATGTAATTGATGAGTTCATGCATGCGTGCGCAGCTTCCACTATATTCTCTTAGAGATTAAGCTTGAGAAGGGAGTAGTAACTGTCCTGGACTCTAAACGTAAAGATCCCGAGGAGTATGCGGACATGACTCAAATGCTCGACAGGTAAGTTAAATCGATCAATATTATCCACCATGCATATCAGCAACTTTGTTCATTTCTGATATCAAGTAATTGTTTTCTTTGTCTGGCAGGGTTTGGAGAAAATTCACCAAAAAAGCTCCGGGACTGCCGAAGAAGCTAGAATTTAGACACCCGAAAGTAAGTACTATATAGTAGCATGTTCCGCGCATCTCCTATATCTTGATTCAAGCGCTAGTTTCATCAATACCATTTGGCATTCTTGCTTATCAGTTTGATTGACCTCTATTTCTTGTAAAGTGGTTGTGGCAGGAACCCGGGAATGATTACTGTGGATACTACATTTGCGAGTCCATACGCCACACGACCTGTGAGCGGGGCTACTCTGAAGCACAATTTGAAGTGCGTAAGCAATTAACAATATTCACAATTTTATAGCATCATTTCATGTATTGACCCCCTTCTTCAAATTAGATGTTTCGGATGCGGGATGAACTCCTGACACCAGATCGTCTGCGAGCAATTCAAGAGGAATTGGCGGCATTCTTCCTTGAACACGTGATCGCGCCAGACGGAGAATACTATGTGGACCATGCGTCCATCGTATAGGAGATTATATTTGTAAGAGATAATTATTGTATATATGTACCCGGTAGTGTCGGATAGATATACGAGAACTTGTTGTTCGACCAATCTCTCGGAGAAGGAGAGGTGGTCGATATTACTTCTCTCTGTATGCATATATATATATATATATATATATATATATATATATATATATATATATATATATATATATATATATATATATATATATATATATATATATATATATATATATATATTGATTATACGATCTTCTGTTTCCTTCGTTTGCTTACTAGCTAGCTAGCTAGCTAGTGTGTCTAGTCCTCTCTATACGTATGTGTAGTACGTAGCGTCGACCTAGCACGGACATAAGAGAGGAAACTTTTCTCTATTAATTAGCTAGATAACACAATATGAAACACCTAAATTAACCCCCCAAAACCTCCAACCCCCCCTCCCCTTTAAAAAAACAAAAACCACAGCCACAAAATGCTGACGCGTGGATGCCTTTTGGTCCCGGTTGGTGCCACCAACCGGGACCAAAGCCCCTCCTGCCTGGGCTCGGCGCACAGGCCACGTGGACACCCATCTGCCCCGGTTCTGGATCGAACCGGGACTAAAGGGTCAGAGCATTAGTACCGACACTTTTGTCCCGGTTCAGGAACCGGGGCTAAAGGCCCTAACAAACCGGGTCTGATCTCCCTTTATCTACTAGTGTGGATCCAAGTGAGCTAAAGGGTGAGAAAATCTTACTTTCCGGTTTGCTTGACGGATTTTCTCTGTTGGTAGAGGATCTGAACCAGAGGAAAGGATAATTACCTCTACGTCATCAGCTTGGCTGCCTTCAACGTTATCCTGATAATAATCATTGTCAATGAGGTGTATGAAAAGGGAGCCAAGAGAGTCAAATTCTACCTCTTATTCCGGTTTATCTAGATCATCATCAACGATTAATTCGGAGGACTCAGCGGTTTTCTTCTTGGCAGGTTTCTTGACAACCTTAGTCTTGGGGCGAGATACCTTTGCCGGTTTATCCTGTGCTTTCTTCTTCCAGAACGGATCATCACCCTGTCAAAGATTGATGTGGTTTAGGGCAGATATTTAAAGGATTGAAATAAAGCAACAAGTTATAGGATCCTTACAACTGGCGGTTTATTGGATACATAGAAGGGATTCAGCCCTGTTTTGCTCCAGACAGCCACCAGTTCATCTAATATCTTCTTAACAGACTCAGTAACTTCATTTTCTAATAACTGAGCCTCAGTATGTCATTGAGGATCTTTCAAGTCCCCCGTATACTCGCACATTAAACCGGAGTGTCGGCTTAGAGGCAGAATGCTCCAGGAGATCCAGCAACGAACAAAGTCGATGCCCGTTAAGCCGTTCGCAGAGAAGGCCCGAAGCTTTGAAAGCTGTGGTGCATACTAGGATCGCTCCTTGGCGCTAAGCCATTGGGGAAATGGATGGGTATTGGAAAGCCGGTGAGGAAGATAACCCGACAAAGGATTCTCATCACTTGGAGATGTATCTTGGCAGTAAAACCAAGTCTGATTCCAGTCATTGGGATGAGTATGATGCTTGGCATGAGGGAAGCTGACATCCTTTCTTTTCTGAATTGACATCCCGCCAAGCTCGGTATTGGGTCCGTCCGTAAATTCCATACGGCGGTTCAAGTGGAAGAAATCCCTAAATAGTTCAACTGTGGGCTCCTCTTCCAGATAAGCCTCGCAAAATACTTGGAAGTTGCAAATATTGGACACATAGTTTGGTCCAATATCTTGAGGATGGAGTTGGAAGCTAGCAAGCACATCACGGAAGAATTTTGATCTGGGAGGGCTACACCCTCGGGCCAGGTGATCAACGAACACAATTACTTCTCCATCTTTGGGTTCAGGAGGATTTTCCGGACCAGGGACTCTCCAGTGGATGACATCCTTTTTTGGTAAAGCTCCAATCTCGACTAACCCGTTCAGTTCTTCCTCGGTAACCCTGGACGGAACCCAATTGCAGGAATAAAATTGTTTGGTCATTTCGATGAAAGGCTGAAATTATAGACAAGATACCGGTTTATGAATCGTTACTAAACAAGTATAAAGCGTCGCAAGGTTAGCATGAGAAGATGTTGAAGCATATACACATTATTAAACCGGAGTTAGACATTTGAAGCGTTATGAAAATAACCGAAATGGCGGTTTAAGTGGGGACTAATGCTACCTACTGGATTATGATTTTCTAAGGTTAAACCGCCTATGTGGGTATGAAAGGTGCATATCTAAAATAACTAGGCGATGGAAAAACAAGTTTCACAGATTGATATGATAATTTCAGATCTTCAGCGTATCAATAAATCCAGAGATATTCAAACCTAAGTTAACTGGTACTAAGAAGGTTATCAGATCTAGATGAGATTATATTATAGAGAGATGCGCTAATGATGAGAAGGGGGTTTATAGCTACAACCGCACATGAAAACATGTAATTCATACTCGCTATAGAGGCCGTGAAGAAGAACAGGGAAGAACAGCGTGACATCTTTGATGAACTTGCAGAAGAGCCCTAATGAGATCTATGGCAGGAGCAAGACTTACCAGGGCCGTTGGACGCGGAGGCGCGCCAGCGGGGCTCTCGTCAAAAACAGGTTGATATAGCGGCCTTTGTTGGAGCAGACGCGAAGGTTGACGGCGGCGGCGGCGCTCGAGCATTGGGGAGGTCCGAGGTAGAAGAAAGGCGAAGAGGCAAGGGGAGAAAAAGAAAGGGACCCTTGGCCCTATTTATAACCCGAAGGGATAAGCGACAGGCGCGGGAATCAAGGAAACCAAAAAAACAGATATGGGACAGAGTTGTCGCCTCGGTCTTCGGAGGCTCGTTAATAAAAGTTAAATATATACAGTTTTTTAATGAACAGGCGATGTCATGGCGGTTTATTATGATCCTGGAAGATGACGTCACAACGGTTTACAAGGTAATTCGAAGGCGCTGAAGAAGAAATTTTCCTAAGTGTTGAAGATTGACATGAAGAGGTTCAAATCAATCTGGGGCCTAATGTTGGGGATATAACTATTAGGTATAAATCGTCCTGGAGGGGCCGGGTTGTACCTGTACTGAATTACCCCTATTGAAGCCCATGAAGACGAGGAGTGTGGCATGTTACTATAGAGAACTAATAGGCCCAGGGCCCAAAGACGGATTAGGGCCCGTAGACATGAACCGCCATACGATGTGTAACTTGTGTTGTAAGATATGAAAGGTAGAAACTGTCAGGGATATTACTATCAGGTATAAACCGGCTAGAAGGGTCCGGTTTACGTTATTAAGATTATATTATCAGAAGCCCAGTAGAATATGTAATAGAAGGTTATAGCCCACGGAGGTTCAGGTCCCATGTATAAGGCCCATGGTTTGTAAACCGTCATACTATGTAACTTGGGATGCAAGATATAAAGAGTAGAGACCGAGGCGGACACTTTTATGAGCCGGCCTCGGGACTCTGTAAACCAGACCGGGTGTCGCCTCCTATATAAAGGGATGACCCAGCGACGGTTCAGGAACAAGAAACAGCAGCTCAAGACACATGCAAAGCGGATTCGCTCCCTGTTCATCGAAGCACAAGCAATACCACACCAAACTAGACATATGCTTTTACCTTCATCGAAGGGGCCGAACTAGTATAAAAATCCATGTGTCCTTTGTTCGCTTTAACCCCTTTAAGCTAACCCGGGCGATGGCCTCACGACTAAGTCCTTTCACCGGGACATTTGCCGTGTTAAATCCACGACAGTTGGCGCCCACCGTGGGGCTATCGCACGATGGTTTCGAGTTCTTGAAGGGCAGCTTTGAAGGGCTCAAGGGTTACGGAGTGGGCCGGATGACCAAGAGTCGTCGCGATCGGATCTACATCGACGATGCAGGCTGGGGTCCCGAGGCCGATTCAATCGAATACGGGTACCGGGTCCCATTCGGTGGCATCCACGTCTTCATCGGCAAGATCGGCGAACCGGGCCCTGAGCCGGACATCTTCCCCAACATCATCGAGTCGGCTCAGCGTGCGAGACCAGCCCGGATTCAGCCCACCGTGAAGCACGTCTTCGTCGGAGCAGTGCATGGAGTACAAGCCGAGGACGGATCAGATTCTGGTGGCGAGGCAGTTGTTTATTCCGGTGATGAATCTACATCCGGAGAGACCGAATCTTTGTATCTGTTGCAGGATGGTCGATCCGAGGGTTGTTCCGATGGCGATAGTATTCCGGACCCCTTCGATCCGCCAAACAAGGTTGTTGTTTTCATGGCCGGATCACAATCCATGCAGTAGCCCTCAACGACTGGGGCGTTAACCTCTGAGGCAATGGGAGCTAGGGCTGGAGACCTTCCCCCGTCGCCCTCTGACGTCCTATCCACCTTAGTCGACACTTTGACAGCACTCGCAACAGCAGAAGTAGCCCAGGCCGACAAGGAGCAGCATGATGCAGAGATCGCTCAGGTGAAGAGCCAGATCGAGCAAGCTAAGTTGGATCTTGCTGCGGAGAAAGCTAGGATGGCTACAAGACAGGCAGAGCCAGATTCTCAAGCTTTTCGGCTCAGGTTAGATCAGAACGCCTCACAAGAGGTGATGTGGAGAAGACAACAATCTCGTTTGCCGCCGGTTTACGACGCAAGAAATCTCTTTAACACACCAGGCGCGGGAACCAGTAATCATCCAGAGATAAACCGGGGAGGGGCACCAGGAACAGGCGCGTCGGTTCAACCGCCGGCCGCAGAGCCGAACCGCCAAGTTGTGCCAGCCCAGCATGTACCCACCCCTCCTGGTCACTATTCTAACCCGTTGGACAACATAGTTGCGGCCGCTTCATGGCTGGCCGCCCGTCCTATTGAAGGTACATCCCCCGTGGCAGTGGAGGCACGACGGGCCAAGGAGTTGCTAGACACGACGCTAGCTCAGTAGCAGGCTTACTCATATAGCCGGGAGAGGATTCATTCAACCCCTCGCCCGAGCCGGAGCTATACGAGGCGTCTGGATGAACCGGCTATATCCAGCAGTGCACGGAGACGTCATCGACAGAGGCAGGATAATCCGGCAGGAGAGGAAGCATATGTGCAAGAAGTAATGGATCAGGCCAGACATGACGCCCGTCAGGAAATGCCGGTACATCTCACCGCCATAGTAGAAACAGGAATCATGTCCAGTTCCTTGGGAGTGCAGTGTCTTATCCCCGCTTTACGGAACGTGAAACTGCCCAAAGATTTCAAGGGTCCATGCAAGGTGCCCAACTACACAGCGGATCTCGCCCCCAAGGCGTGGGTCGAGAGTTATGAGATGGCAATGGAGATGCTCGATGTGGATGAAGCGGCGTGTGCTAAATACTTCACCATGATGCTCGAGGGCACGGCACGGACATGGCTAAAGGGTTTGCCACCTAACTCCATCGGATCATGGGGGGAACTGCGGCGCCGGTTTATTAATAATTTCAAAGACACATGCAAACAACCGATGTCTGTTGTTGATTTAGCAGCATGCGTTCAAGGAGAGCAGGAATCCACAAGCAGTTGGGTGCGTCGGGTGTCTGAAATCTTGCACTCTTCCAACAGCATCAAGCCAAGTAAAGCGATAGTAACCTTGGAAGGCAATTGCCGATTTGAGCCATTGAGGCAGAAATTGGGACGGCTCAAACGTGATTGCAATGACATGGGAACACTCATGGGTGCTTTGGTAAAATACGGAGACTCTGATAACACCAAGTATCCAGAGGCAGATGGAGACAAGTCTGGGAAGGCGAGCAAGAACGGTAAACCGCCGCAGGCTAATCCGGCGGGCCAGGGGTATAATGGCAAACGTAAAGCGGAGGGCAGCTCAGACTTTATAGCCAATACCAATGTCCAGGACAACGGGCAGCGCTGCAGGGGTAAGCCGCCCCCACGCAACGGGAGGCCGCCTATTAATCTAGAGCACCAGTTGAACATGCCTTGCCCAAGGCACGATACAGTGGAAAACCCGGCTACGCATCTCTGGAAAGACTGTTTCATTATGCAAGAGCTTATGAAACAGACCAAATATGATCACGGTCCCCCCGGCGGATCAGGTCCCGGTTTTCAAGGTCCGGGTTATCAGGGTGGTGGATCCGGTTCAGGATACCACGACGGTAACAATAACCACAGTGGCAACAATCAGCATCAACATAACCAGCAACATGGTCATGGGGGATATAACAACCGAGCGTATCAACAGCATCAGCAGCAGCAGCAATCCGAATATCAGAGTAATCCGAAGGAGCTGAGCAATGGGCAGTATCACGTCTTCACCATAGGTTTATGCAAACGGGATCAAAAGGTTTTGAAGAGGGCAGTGCATTCTGTTGAACCGGCGGTACCACGTTTCTTACGATGGTCTGAGCAACCCATTGTGTGGAGCAGAGAAGATCACCCACATCGGGTTGATAATCCGGGTCAGTTGGCTCTGGTGGTGGCACCATAGGTGGGTGGTTATAAGTTCATCAAAGTACTTATGGATGGAGGCAGCAGCATCAACATCCTATACTATGAGACTTTTCGACGTATGGGGTTGACAGATAAGAAGCTCCGACAGTTCAACACAGTGTTCCATGGGGTGGTGCCCGGTAAATCGGCTTATCCAGTTGGAAAAATCGATCTGGAAGTTACCTTTGGGGATGAGCATGACTCTAGATCGAAAACTATGACTTTTGAGGTTGTAAAGATCAGGAGCCCATACCATGCTCTGTTTGGGAGACCGGTTTACGCCAAGTTCATGGCTAGACTGTGTTATGTTTATCTGCAGCTCAAGATGCCAGGCCACAAAGGAACTATCACGGTTCATGGGAGCCATAAGATCGCATTGGAGTGTGAGGAAGGAGATACGGCTTATGCCGAGGTGGTTTGCGTTACAGAAGAGCTAAAATTCTATAAGGACAATGTTGATCCGGCAGATATGTCCCCGCTGTAGAAGCCAACTACAAAGCATGATCCGGCGTTGAAGTTCAAGTCGGCTAGGAAACCAAGAAGGTTGACTTTGTTCCGGGCGATTCATCCAAGCAGTTCACCATCAGCGCTAACCTAGATCCTAAATAGGAAAGCGCGCTCATCGAGTTCATCCGTGAGAACCGGGATATCTTTGCATGGAAGCCTTCTGACATGCCAGGTATACCGAGGGAACTCGCTGAGCACAGTCTTACCATTGATCCGAAGTTTAAACCGGTCAAACAGTATCTGCACCGCTTCAATGAGGAGAGGCGCAAGGCTATAGGAGAAGAAGTGGCTAGGCTCTTGGCCGCAGGCTTCATAGTCGAGGTGTTTCATCCGGAGTGGTTGGCTAATCCGGTGTTAGTACTTAAGAAAAACGGAACTTGGAGGATGTGTGTTGATTACACAGACTTGAACAAGGCTTGCCCAACTGATCCTTTTGCTCTCCCCCGCATTGATCAAATTATCGACGCTATGGCAGGATGTGAGCGGCTATGTTTTTTGGATGCATATTCAGGTTATCATCAGATCAAGATGGCAGTTAAGGAACAGGAGAAGAAAACCTTCATAACTCCCTTTGGAGCCTTCTGCTATGTATCCATGCCTTTTGGGCTCAAGAGTGCCCAAGCAACCTACCAGCGTTGTGTGCAGAACTGCCTTCAAGGGCAGATTGGAAGAAATGTCCATGAATACGTTGATGACATTGTGGTGAAATTCGGGAAGGAGGAGACACTGATAGAGGATTTGAAAGAAACCTTTGACAACCTCCGAGTTTATAAAATGATGCTCAGTCCAGAGAAGTGCCTCTTTGGTGTTCCGGCGGGTAAGCTCCTTGGATTTTTAGTGTCAAATAGAGGGATTGAAGCTAATCCGGAGAAGATCAAGGCGATCACGTCCTTGGCTAAGCCGGCGTGTATCAACGATGTCCAGCGCGTGGCGGGCCGCATTGCAGCACTGAGTCGTTTCATCAGCCGTTTAGGGGAGAAGGCAATCCCGCTCTATTAGATGATGAAAAAGACGGACCGATTTGTCTGGAGCGATGCCGCAGACGCGGCGTTCGAGGATCTGAAGAGGCAATTGGCAGAGCCACCAGTCCTTGCTGCCCCGGTTGACAATGAGCCGCTGCTGTTATATGTGGCCGCCAATGCCCGTGCGGTAAGCGTGGCCATTGTGGTAGAGCACAAGGAGGCAGGCAAAGAATATCCGGTTCAATGTCCAGTTTACTACATCAGTGAGGTGCTCATTAAGTCAAAACAGAGATATCCACATTGGCAGAAGCTGGTGTATGGAGTGTTCATGGCAAACCGGAAGTTGAAACACTATTTCCAGGGCCACCCAATCACTGTTGTCAGTTCAGCTTCGTTAGGGGATATAATCCAGAACAGAGAATCCACTGGCAGGGTGGCGAAGTGGGCCATTGAGCTTAGTCCGCACAGATTAAAGTATGTGCCTCGTACTGCTATAAAGTCCCAAGCACTGGTGGATTTCATTAATGATTAGACAGAGTTACAAGCACCTGAGGAGAAGTCGGATCATACATACTGGACTATTCACTTTGACGGTTCAAGACAGTTGGAGGGCTCGGGGGCTGGAGTCGTGTTAACTTCCCCACGAGGTGATAAGTTCTGTTATGTCCTCCGTTTAATGTTCCCTTGTACTAACAATGCTGCTGAGTATGAAGCTCTCCTCCATGGTCTGCGGATGGCCAAGGAGATGAACTTGAGCCGGGTTAAGTGTTTTGGTGATAAAAATCTGGTGGCACAACAAGTATCCGGCAAATGTGACTCCAAGGATCCGCTCATGGCAGCATATCGACGAGAGGTGGATGCAGTCACAGGATACTTCAAGGGATACCAGGTGGATCATATAGACCGGCGAAAAAATGAGGCAGCTGACGTGTTAAGCCGGCTTGGCTCCCACCGTAAACCGGTTCGACCTAAGACTTTCTTGGATGAATTGCATAATTCGTCGGTGCAGATACCTTCAGAAGAGGACTTGGCTGTTTCGGATCCGGAAGCACAATTGGTGGCAGCACTTCATGTAAATTCCGGATTGGACACTCCCTTATTTGGCATACATGAACCGAGGCGAGTTACCAGAGGACAAAGTCGAGGCCCGGCAGATAATCCGGCGGTCAAAGTCTATGACTATCATCAATGGAAAACTTCATCACCGCAGCATTTCTGGGGAATTTCAACGGTGTGTATCATCAGAGGAAGGCTGTGATATTCTTCAGAAATTCATGAAGGGGATTGCGGTCATCACGCCGGTTCAAAATCCTTGGTGGCTAAAGCTTTTCGTCATGGGTTCTACTGGTTGACGGCTCATGCCGACGCAGAGGACTTGGTCAGAAAATGTGATGCTTGCCAGAAATTTTCACGGCGTGCTCATATACTGGCACATGAGCTGAGGATGATCCCAATTACTTGTCCGTTTGCAACTTGGGGGCTTGATATGGTTGGGCCCTTTAAAAGATCCCAAGATAAGAAAACCCACCTGTTGGTAGCAGTGGACAAATTCACAAAGTGGGTTGAAGCAGAGCCTGTCAGTAAGTGTGATGCGGCAACAACGGTTCAGTTCATCAAAAAGGTGATTTTCCGGTTTGGCTTTCCACACAACATTATAACTAATAATGGCACCAACCTCTCGAAAGGGGATATGGAGGCGTTCTGTCAAAGAGAACATATTCGCCTTGATGTATCATCAGTAGCTCACCCTCAGTCCAATGGCCAAGCTGAAAGAGCCAACCAAGAGATCTTGAGAGGCATCAAGCCCCGGCTTATGGTTCCTTTGCAAAGAACACCGGGTTGTTGGGTAGAGGAGTTGCCTTCTGTCTTATGGAGCATCAACACTACACCTAACAGATCTATAGGGTACAGGCCTTTCTTCATGGTGTACGGTGCTGAAGCGGTCCTCCCTAGTGATATCCAGCATGACTCACCATGGTTGGCGGCTTATGTTGAAGCGGATAATGAACAAGCTAGACAAGACAGCTTGGACTGGCTGGACGAGGAACGGGACACAGCAGCAGCGCGATCAGCGATTTATCAGCAAGACCTGCGCCGGTACCATAGCCGCCGGGTCAAGACCAGGACATTTCAGGAAGGAGATCTGGTGCTCCGGCTCATCCAGGACCAGACAGATATGCACAAGCTATCCCCACCCTAGTAAGGGCCCTTTGTGGTCAGCAAAAACCTGCACAACGAATCATACTACCTTGTCGACGTTCGAGAGCATAAGGACTCATGTACAGCAGAGGAGGAGACCAAGCGGCCGTGGAACATCGCTCTTCTTCGACCTTACTATACTTGAGCCATTGGCTCTGCTTTATGTACAATATATATATTATGATTAAGAAAATAAACTGGCTCCCCCGGTACACCGGGGAATCAGCCATCTTTTTCGAAAAAGAGTATCACATGGGGGCTTCAAAAGAAACCTTCCATGGCCTCTTAAACCGGCGCCCTTGATAGAATCAAGGAATCAGCCGTGTCTTTCACACAAAAGAGTATCACATGGGGGCTTCGAAAGAAACCTTCCATGGCCTCTTAAACCGGCGCCTTTGATACAATCAAGGAATCAGCCGTGTTCTTTACACAAAGGAGTATCACATGGGGGTTTCCAAAGAAGCTTTCCATGGCCTCCTAAACCGGCGCCCTTGACAAATCAAGGAAACATCCATCTTATATATATGAACAAGAGTCACATGGGGGCTTCCGCGGGCAAGGAAGTTTTCCCATGGTATCTTGAACCGGCGGCGGTATGAAGCCCATCATAAGAGCACTGCTCTGGTTGCTTCGGCAATTTCCACATGATGATGAGGGGTAAAAGAGGGTTTGATGCCTAGCACAACTCAAACATATGCCCCGATGAGCAAACGGCTCACACACTACCTGGGGGCTCTCAGCGAGTTGAATACCCTTGTAGTGAACATGGCTTGGAAGCCCGGTGCATACACCTAAAACCACGGATTAACCTGCCCGCATGAAGTAAATCACGCCGTCCAGGTAAACCTGGTATGACCCGTTGAACCTGTCACAAGTCAATCCTTCGGGACCCTGAACTTGGTCACGTTAAATTGACGATCATTGAGTGATTACCCAAAGACAAAATCTTTACGAGATTTTGAAACATTGGGTAGCTATGGACATCGATGATTTGGTTAAGGATTGCGGAGCATCTTGACAGGCTTTGCTAAAATGGTTAATGACAGTAGCCTGGCAGCTCATAAAAAGCCTCAAATTTGGAGCCTGGTGATGACCCACAACCGTAAGGGATCTATTGCAACGTTTTTGATAAGTAAGAGTGTCGAACCCAACGAGGAGCAGAAGGTATTGTTAAGTGATTCTGAGCAAGGAATAACTGCAGGCACTGAAAGATGACTTTTTAGGGGTTTTCTTTATATAAGCAGCAGGAAAGTAAAAGCGAGCAAAGTAAAAGGCACTGGAGAGTAACAAGTGGCCCAATCCTTTCTGAGCAAAGGAGAGGCCTAGCAACTGAACTTATAAAGGCTAAAGTGTTCTTGAGGACACACGGGAGAGGTAGTCATGTGCTTTCGCCATATTTCGTATCGGTACTATGTGATGTGTTGATAAGTGTTGAGTGGGTGGATCTATGCTAGTACACCCTCTAGACTAAGATGAGTGCACTCTTATTATTAAACACCTTGCAAGCATCCGCAAATACAAGGTAGTATTTAAGGCAAAAGCCTAACCATAGCAATACGACCGATGATCCATTGTCCCCTTGTGCAAAAGTGTGCAAACTGGGGTTCAGGTTTCTGTCACTCCGGCAACCCACCGTAAGCATTCTTTGTACACAATGTATTCCCCTAGGTCCTTAATAAGGCAAAGTGTTGAGTGTTCGACTCACACAACACCACCAGGAAAATAACAACACAACTTAAGTATCAAACAACACATATTACTTCAACATCATATGACTACTAACAACAAGACTTCTCCCATGTCCTCAAGAACTAAAGTAACTACTCACAAGACATAAAAGAGATCATGATCAGTGGAGATAGATGGGTGATAAACAATCTGGACATAATGATATTTCTCCAACAAAACTCAATAGCATTCACCACAAAGTAGTAATCAACACCGATAGAGTAGAGAGGATAGATAGTACGGATTACTACCCAAGTTACAATTGTGAGATGAGATTGGATGAAGATGGAGATGGTTCTGATGTTGGGGATGATGTTGATGATGATCTCGATGATGCCCGTGACGATGGTGATGACGATGGCGATGATCTCCCCTTCCGGGAGGTGATCTCCCCGGCGGAATCTGCCCGCCGGAGATGGCTTTTCTTCTCTGTAGGTTTCCGCCACGGAGCGGCAGCGGAACTCCGTAAACTCTCTCCTTTTTTAGGGTTTCTGGATGACGAGGAGTATATAGGCCAAAGGGGGAAACCTGGAGTGGGCCAAGGGCTCCAGGCGCCCTCCCGGCGCGGCCAGGGAGGGGGCCGCGCCAGGTGGCCTCCTGGGCACGCTGTGGCCCCCCTCTGGTTGCTCTTTTACGTATCTTCGTGCTCCCTCTGGAAAATACCCTCCGTCGATTTTCAGGTAATTTGGAGGTATTCTTCTTCAGCAACTCAGCGTCCACTTTTCACCGCTGAATCCCGCGTCTGCTGCTTCGGCACCGGAAAGTTGCAAACTGTGTAAAATAGGCCAAAACATCATAAGAACATCATCGTAATGTGAAATATATCAATGAATAAGGATGAACTACGATATAAAATAGTGATGCATTTTGGACGTATCAACACCCCCAAGCTTAGACCTCGCTTGTCCTCAAGCGAATATTGAGCTCGGTAAACCTGTCCACAAGTTTAGAGAGTGAAGTGTCCATAAATAGAATACGGACAAGAAGCATCACAGTTTCTTCACCAAACTCAAATATCCTCAACAACAATCTTCAACTCATAAGGCCCTTATAAAAGAGTGGTAACACTTATAATCGAAAGTAGGGCTAAGGAAACTCATCAAATCATGGCAAACATGTCCTTTGGTCAAAGAACAACTAATAGCTTTTACTTTTGCTCTTTCTCTTTATGTTTTGATGAGATTAATTGAAGCTTTTGAAAGATCATGTTATTAGGCCAGAAGTGAAAGTGTTAACACAAAGGAAGATGTTTGCTTTAGTTGGGCTTGACAAACAACTTACTTATCAAATGATAATGTCAACAAGGATATGATATGACAAATCTTAATGCAACTTTATATGAATGAATCCTAGTCAACATCAAATGTCTGCTCTCTTTAAGAATAGAAGGAAGTAGGAATAACTGACTCATCCTAAAACTAAGAGATAGGCCCTGCTCTAGGGAAGTAGGGAAAACTCATGTGCTATCCTTAAATCAAACAGAATAAAAACAAGTTTTGAGAGGTGCATGATTTGTCAATGAATTCTAATAGATAACTCAATTACTTCTCGAAGTGGACAAGTTTCGAGGAACGGCTCCCGCACGGGGACGATCACATCCCCTTAATCTCCTTTGTTTATCGCTGCCAAAGTTTTCTGATTTCTCATGAACAAAGCGTGAAGGAGGGTTTGTTTGTTGTATTATCTTTTATGAGCCGGGCGCACTCATGCCAGTTCCTCCTCGTATTAGGGGTTTGCAGATTAGACATGCAATCCCGGGGTAAAAATTGTCCAACTTAAAAAGATCATGAATTAACTACTATTTCCTCATGAGCTAAAACAGGGGCACAAAATAGAACATTTTGAACATTTAAGGATAACACACAAATTCTATACTTTAGGAGGTGGTAGTGGAATACCACGAATAGGAAGGTATGGTGGACTCATATGGAAGGTATTGGTTTAAGGGTATGGATGCACAAGCAGAATTCCGCTTAGTACAGAGTTTAGGCTAGCAAAGGCTTTGAGAGAACAGACAATTGATGATGACTAAGATGCAAAGCAATATAAAGCATAAACACTAAAATAAGCATAACACATCAAGTTGTCTTCCTTGTTAGCATAACACTTCAAGCATAATAACATAAAGGTTTTGGCTATGTCGCTACTTTAAGAAAATCATGCTTGTTGTTATGACCAAAGCTATGTTTGCCAAGATTAAATAAAGTTTTCAAAGCCATACCTGATATAAGGTCAATACTCCCTATAAGAATCATCATATAGGGTCGATTGCGTGAAGAGAGTACCGAGTGCAGCAAAGGAACCAATAGACTTCTCATTATTATTCCATCATAGACGACTCCACACTCACGGATACAATCTCTCCACAGAAGGAGTGATAGACCTCAATGCACACACCTATTTCATATAATAACCTCCCTAGACATGATACGACTCTACTTGACTCTAAAAGACAAAAGATAAAGATAAAGATACCGGGCACTCCCCCAAGCTTGGAACAAGCCAAGGGGATCCCATTACCCAAGGAGATTTCACTCCTCATTCTTGTTGACGTTGATCACGTAGTCCTCGGCGAAGCGCTTCCATGGAAGGGGTTCTCCAGTCTCATATGAGAAGTTTGTCTCCTCACATATCTTTCAAGCATTTGGTCGATGAACGGCAACGGGTAGTGATCCTTCCTGGTTGCCTTGTTCAGCTTCCTATAATCAATACACATTCTATATCAAATAATAATTCTCTGAGGTATTAGTTCATTCTTATCATTAGGAACCACAGTTGTACCTCCTTTCTTAGGAACACAATGTACCCGGCTTACCCAGTTACTATCAGCTATAGGGTAGATAATACCAGCGGCTAGAAGCTTGAGAATCTCAGTTCTTACAACATCCATCATCTTCGGGTTCAACCGTCGTTGATGATCAACAACTGGTTTAGCATCAGGCTCAAGGTTGATAGTATGTTGACAGATAGATGGACTAATCCCCTTAAGGTCATCAAGGGTATAGCCAATTGCACCTCGGTGTTTACGAAGTACTTCCAATAGTCGCTCTTCTTCATATCCTAAAAGGTTAGAGTTGATAATAATAGGATATACTTTCTTTTCATCTAAATAAGCATACTTGAGCGTATCGGGAAGAGGTTTAAGATCGAACACCGGGTCTTCTTTTGGTTTTGATAAAATTCCCAAAGGTTCAACCGGAAGGTTGTGCTTCAGGATAGCAGGTTGTCTCAAGAATATTTCATCTAGTTCATTTCTTTCCTGCATATGCAAATCATTCTCGTGGTCCTCCATATATTGCTGCAAAGGATCATTAGGGGGAATAGCAATAGAAGCAATACTTTCAATAATTTTATCATCACTAGGTAAATCGGTACCACGAGGCTCCTTAGAGAACTTAGAAAAGTTAAATTCATATGGCTCACCATTGAATTCAACAGAAACTTTACCTTTCTTGCAATCTATTATAGCTCCACAAGTTCTGAGAAAAGGTCTACCAAAAATAATAGGACAACAACTGTCCCTCACTGAACCAAGTACTAAAAAGTCGGTAGGGTATTTTACCTTTCCACATAGGACTTCAACGTCTCTCACAATTCCGATAGGAGAGATAGTTGCTCTGTTTGCAAGATGAATGGTAACATCAACTTCTTCAAGTTCACAAGGTGAAATCTCACCGATGATCTCTTGATAAAGTGAATAGGGGATAGCACTAGCACTCGATCCCAAATCGCATAGCCCATAATAATTGTGATCTCCTATTTTAACAGATACTACTGGAGTACCTGAAATTGGGCCTTTATTCTTGGCTGTGACAAGGTTAGTGGAAACAGCACAAAAATTTACGTTGGAATCCAAAACATCATTAGTAACAAGGTCTTTAACCAATGCAACTTGAGGATCGACCTTGATCTGGTCCTCAGGCTCATCAATTCTTCTCTCACTTTTATTTATTATGCCTGTCACAAGAGAGTGCTCCTTTATCCTTGCGGGAAAAGGAGGCTTTTCATATATAACTGCAGGCAAAATAGGGTCAGCAACATGAATATCAACAGGTAACTCTTTGAAAGGTTCATGATGCTGATCTCTCTTATTTTTAAAAGAATCAACGTGAGAGGCAAAATCCTTACAGAAATCAATCATTAGATGGGAATCAAGACCAATCTTAGAGCAAACGGTATTGAAGTAATCAGTTTTCACATAGCTCTCAATATAATCATGCTCATAATTTATAGCGGGTTCAATACCTTTATCGATTTCCCAATCTTCGGTATTCCTCTGGATCCTTTCAATGAGATCCCACCTTTCTTCAACGCTCTTTGTCTGAAATACCCCACTAGAGGAGGCATCCAGCATCTCCTTATCCTGACGAGAAAGCCTGGCATAAAAATTTGTAAGTATAATTTCCATGGGGAGCTCATGAATAGGACACTTGAGCATTAGGGACTTCAATCTCCCCCCAAGCTTGAGCAATGCTTTCTCCGTCATGAGACCTATAGTTATAGATATAGTTCCTGTCTCGATGAATTTCATGAAGTGGATAAAACTTGGTATAAAAGAGAGACATAAGCTCTTGCCAATCAAGCAAGTGTGAGTTATCGAGAAGATTATACCAATCTGAAGCTTTATCTATAAGTGATACGGAGAACAATTTCCTCATGACAAAGTCCATTGATACACCTGCAAGCTTAAATAAGGAACATAGTTGTGACAGATATAGCAAGTGTTCACCGGGATGTCTGTCTCCTGCATAACGATTAGCCAAAACATAATCGATAATACCAGCTGGTATTTTATAGGGCACAATTTCAGTAGGGGGAGGAGCAACCACCACAGATGTGGGGCGTCTTCCCACAAGCAACGATCCAATAGCAAGGTTGTCCATAAGGACAAAGAGCAGCACCAGCAAAATAAAAACAGAAATATAAAAACTTCCTTACCAGCTTCACTTACCAATAGCGCTACACTCCCCGGCAACGGCGCCAGAAAACGGTACTTGATGACCCACAACCGTAAGGGATCTATTGCAGCGTTTTCGATAAGTAAGAGTGTCGAACCCAACGAGGAGCAGAAGGTATTGTTAAGTGATTCTGAGCAAGGAATAACTGCAAGCACTGAAAGATGACTTTTTAGGGGTTTTCTTTATATAAGCAACAGGAAAGTAAAAGCGAGCAAAGTAAAAGGCACTGGAGAGTAACAAGTGGCCCAATCCTTTCTGAGCAAAGGAGAGGCCTAGCAACTGAACTTATAAAGGCTAAAGTGTTCGTGAGGACACACGGGAGAGGTAGTCATGTGCTATCGCCATATTCCGTATCGGTACTATGTGATGTGTTGATAAGTGTTGAGTCGGTGGATCTATGCTAGTACACCCTCTAGACTAAGATGAGTGCACTCTTATGATTAAACACCTTGCAAGCATCCGCAAATACAAGGTAGTATTTAAGGCAAAAGCCTAACCATAGCAATACCACCGATGATCCATTGTCCCCTTGTGCAAAAGCGTGCAAACTGGGGTTCAGGTTTCTGTCACTCCGGCAACCCACCGTAAGCATTCTTTGTACACAATGTATTCCCCTAGGTCCTTAATAAGGCGAAGTGTTGAGTGTTCGACTCACACAACACCACTAGGAAAATAACAACACAACTTAAGTATCAAACAACACATATTACTTCAACATCATATGACTACTAACAACAAGACTTCTCCCATGTCCTCAAGAACTAAAGTAACTACTCACAAGACATAAAAGAGATCATGATCAGTGGAGATAGATGGGTGATAAACAATCTGGACATAATGATATTTCTCCAACAAAACTCAATAGCATTCACCACAAAGTAGTAATCAACACCGATAGAGTAGAGAGGATAGATAGTACGGATTACAACACAAGTTACAATTGTGAGATGAGATTGGATGAAGATGGAGATGGTGCTAATGTTGGGGATGATGTTGATGACGATCTCGATGATGCCTGTGACGATGGTGATGAGGATGGCGATGATCTCCCCTTCCGGGAGGTGATCTCCCCGGCGGAATCTACCCGCTGGAGATGGCTTTTCTTCTCTGTAGGTTTCCGCCACGGAGCGGTGGTGGAACTCCGTAAACTCTCTCCTTTTTAGGGTTTCTGGATGACGAGGAGTATATAGGCCAAAGGGGGAAACCTGGAGTGGGCCAGGGGCTCCAGGCGCCCTCCCGGCGGTGCCAGGGAGGGGGCCGCGCCAGGTGGCCGCCTGGGCACCCTGTGGCCCCCCTCTGGTTGCTCTTTTACGTATCTTCGTGATCCCTCTGGAAAATACCCCCCGTCGATTTTCAGGTAATTTGGAGGTATTCTTCTTCAGCAACTCAGCGTCCACTTTTCACCGCTGAATCCTGCGTCTGCTGCTTCGGCACCGGAAAGTTGCAAACTGTGTAAAATAGGCCAAAACATCATAAGAACATCATCGTAATGTGAAATATATCAATGAATAAGGATGAATTACGATATAAAATAGTGATGCATTTTGGACGTATCACCTGGCAGCTCGTAAAAAGCCTCGACTACATGGTCTTATTTGCCCTAAAACTTTATTTTTTATTTTTTATGTTTTCACAAATCTTTGTCTTCAAGGTCATTGGTTTTTTAACCAAGTCCATTGATGCAAGACTGGACAACTACAAGGTTGACCATATGGCTACAGAGTTAAAAGTCTGGGTCATGAACACCAGCGAGAGTTAAATCGGCGTTCATCATAACCCGGATTGGCCATTATGCTAAGCTGACAAGAGAGCCAAGGGCTTCATCAGCACCCGCGCTTTAAAATATTCCCACCGGGTTAAGGTCTACAAGCACACTTAATCACAGGTATGGTATATGTTTGTGTTTTATATGCAGTTCAAGTTATTTATTTGAAACATGTATCAGGACAGTATAATCCGTCCGGTGGTAAACCACCAGGACATCTTTTAGCATTGTTCATGCAGACGCAGGTAATATAAATTGTTAAAGCATTGCAAGCAGGAGATAAATTGGGGATTGCCAATCAAAGTAATACCATAACAGTGGGACAAAGGCAGTATCTCAACTATTCTATTACAAGGCACTTGCAGGCCCAAAAGAATCAAAGTTTCTTGCAAAGTGTTCAGCATCTGAAAATTAAACCGGAGAAGGTTTAGGATTCTTCTTCAGCACGCTGTGAAGAATGAGGGTCAGCTTGCTCCTGATCTCCGTCGACTTCTGGCAGCTGCTGGAAATCAGGAGTGCTCCAGTCAATCTTGGCGAGGGCACGGAAATATACTTCATCATTTATAAGATCTGGCAGGTCAATGTCGGGAGCGAAGGTATGCTTACGAACGGGTGGGATCAGATTTTAGGTGTCATAAACCGGCCGTTCCACCCGTGCATTCTCTAGATCGTAACCCGGATGATACCTTGCTAAGTCCGCTTCGTCAGCAAGCTTACTGGCAAGAGGGCGCATGTCTTTGGTTAAAGAATGAAGATCTTCAGAAGAGAAAGCTGACCCGTCCTCTTTCATGCTGGGATAACCATTCATGGCCTCCGTCGGATCAAAATCAGGAACCCACGCCTTGGCCCGGGTTAACGCCATGAGAGAGCCAGCTCTTGCAGCAGATTTCTTCACTTCAACAAGTCGAGTAGGCAAGACAGATAACTTCTCCAGAGTGCCTTGGATAGTGGTCGGTGCCGGTTTATTGTGCGACATAGCACTGATGGCTCTCTGAGCACCAGAGTAGAGTTGTTCCACCAAGTTATAAGCAGCTTTCAGTTTCTTCTGAACATCATCTCCAAGATGAGTTATGCGCCTCCCTATATACAATTGGTGAGGTAAACCGGAGCAGTATAAGATTGCAAGGATACAAACATATGAAGACAGATACTCACCGAAGATAGCGGATGTCATATCGTCTATATGTTGTTTTAACCCGGATAACTCCTGCGTCACCGGGTTGAAAGCAGCCTCAGCATCCCTTGCTCTTTTTTCTAGAGCAGCCCTTTGCACTTCCCATGTGGACCGCTCCGCTTCAAAATCTTTTTTGAGTTTTTCCATACTAGCTAAAGCAAGGACAAGTTCCTCCTTAGCTTTAGTTGAAGCAGTTTCATGGAAGGCCAAGTTATTCCGGAGTTCAGTTGCCTCCGAAGCTCTCCGGTTCAAATCAGCCTGCAGGAAAAGGAAAGTGTTAGAAGAACAGTTCAATTAAAAGTCTCAAGCACATAACAAGTTATGCACTCGACACTTGGGGACTAATGTACAATTGAAGTAAAAGAAAGCAACTTTTTCAGACAAGTCCCAAGCACATAACAAGTCATGTCCTTGGCACTTGGGGGCTAATGTACGTTCATTCTCAGACATAAGGGAAGTCCCGGTTCACCTACAATGACGTAAACCGGCACTTGGGGGCTACTATGGACTAAGGGTATAATTGCAAGATACAAGCAGAAACGAATGGCGAAAGGAAAGAAGTTACCTCATTTTTCTCCTTCATCATATTGACTAAACCGGCCTCATAGTCGCGGCTGGTAAAGAGCCGGTTCAGATACCCAGAGTGGAGCTCCTGGGCGCTAAGCTGGGTATAACTTGACAAGTCTGTGCTCCACTTGCCTTTATCTTGCTGAAACCTTTCCTCCTTGGCAATGTGTCTAGCCAAGACAACATGCTCTGTGGGAGGAGAAAAACATATCCCAGTTATCTCAACATCTTTTGTCGAGGCAGCGGTTGGCCGGGGGGATCAGCGGTGCGCACCGGACTAACAGGAGCCGGGCTAGCCCGAGGAGGACTAACCCAGACAGGGCTTGCCGGTTCAGCTGTGTTCTCCATAGCATCACCCCGCGGAGCGGCAAGATCTTCATGATCCATAGGGGAGGGATCATCGTGCTAAACTTCAACATTTTCCTCCAGAGGGTTGGCTGCTTCAAGATCCTCTGCCGGTTCAGCTGTGGTGTGTTCGGTAGCCGGTTTATTTAATTTCGCCTTTTTCCTAGGCTTGGGCATACTGATAAAATGAAAGATCAATGAAATTCATAAAAGTCAAAATGGAAAGGTAAACCAGACATTTGGAAAGATGATTTACCCAGGAACGGTCTTAAGCACCGGGACTTGAGTAGCAGTCGACTCGCTGGAAGAAGACAGAGGAGCTTCCTGGTAGTTGGGATCAGATGGTTTAAGAGGTTTGCGGATAAGACCTGCTTTTGGATGAAGAAGCGTTGGAGTAAGCAAAACCTCGGAGCGGCATCTGCGAGCTGGCGTGTGGGGTAATCCGGATGATTCAACCACGTGACCACTGTGGCGTGTGGTCCGGCGAGCCTCATGTTGCCGTTTCCTCAAAAGAAAGTCAGGATCCAGTTGAGCATAAGGGTGAGAAAAGGGATATTACCGGGCTACCCGGCGAATCTTGGGTGGCAACGGTTCTAAATCAGATGAGAGAGAAATTACCTCAACTTCATCTACTTTACTTCCCTCCGCCGGATCCTGGGAAAGGACATTATTAACATAAATGTAGATGAGCATAAGAACAAGAAAGAATTCAAGGGACATAAGAGTCAAGCAGTACCTCAGGAGCCGGATCATCTTCTTCAGGGTTTGAACCGGAAACGGCAGCCGTTTTCTTCTTCTTTACGGCTAAGCTCTTCTTGCGGGTTGGCTTCGCCGGTTTATCTTGAGCCTTCCTATTCCAGAAGGGATCATTGGCCTGTGTAAAAGAACAAAAATATATTGAAGACAAGCGATTTGAGCAGATTAAAGCGAAAAGAAAGGGTCAGAACAATCTTACCGATGGTGGTTTGTTGTTTGTGCAGAAAGGAGCTAAACTGGTCCGGTGCATTCTTCCAGGGGGATGTTCAACATTTTCTTTGAAGATTCAGTAACTTCGTTGTCAGGAAGCACTATTTTTGTGTGACGCTAAGGATTTTCCGGATTACCAGTATATTCACACATTAAGCTTGAGCGCCGGCTTCATGGAAGAATACTCCAAGAGAGCCAGCATCGAACAAAGTCAACCCCGGTTAAACCGTTAGCTACGAAAGCCCTGAGCTTGGAAAGTTGAGGGGCATATCGAGCCCGGTCTTGGGCGCTCAGACGTTGCGGGAAAGGATGATTCGGCATCAGGCGGTAAGCGCGGTAACCCGGCAGCGGATTTTCTTCCTCGGGTGAAGTATCCTTGCAATAGAACCAAGTCTGGTTCCATTCTTTTGGATGGCTGTGAAGAGTGGCATGAGGAAAGCTGACATCCTTCCTTTTCTGGATGCTCACGCCGCCGAGTTCAGTATGGGGCCCGTCGGAGAATTCAGTCCGGCGATTCAGGTGAAAGAAATCCCGGAACAACTCCACAGATGGCTCCTCTTGCAGTTATGCCTGTGAGAAGACTTGGAAGTTGCAGATGTTGGATATGGAATTGTGACCTATGTCTTGTGGATGGAGTTGGAAATCGGCTAGGATGTCGCGGAAGAACTTTGAACCGGGTGGGCTAAAGCCCCGGGCCAGATGATCAAAGAAAACGAGGATTTCTCCTTCCTTAGGTTTAGGAGGACACTCCTTTCCAGGGGCCCGCCAGTGCAGAATCTCTTTAGGACCCAAAATGCCAATTGAGGCCGCCTTTACTAAGTCGTCCTCGGTAATCCGGGAAGGGACCCAATTGCAAGCAACGAACTGTTTAGCCATCTTTTCCAATGAGGGAGTGCTGAAAAATACAATACAAGTCCCGGTTTTACAAATCTACTGGATGCAAACCGACGTGTTCTGTAAAAGTATCGACCTAATTGACGGTTTAAGCAAGGGATTAATAATACCCGTTAATCCGGAGCAAGCATGAACGAGACAGCTACCGGTTTATTACAATAGAAGGAGATAGTTAAACCGCCAATTACAGGATCCATGCCTAAATCTAAACCATCAGGGCATGCATATGAGGCGCAGGTTACAATTAAACCGGTAACATAAGCAGATAAGCTGCAGATCTAAAGTGTGAGAAACAACTTTCACATGAAGCAAAGGCAAATATGGATCTACGATGCAGGAAAAAGGCAAAACAATTCAAGTCATATTCAGCAAAAACAGCGGAAGTTTTTACAGATCCAATCTAAACTAGTGGTATGGGAGGAACTAGAGTTATAATGACAGAGCGGAGGTATACGCACGAGAGTTGACCTAAAAATATTACATCTACAGCCAGGGAATGGTCTATGGTGATGAACTACGAAGAACAGGTGTCTGCACGCGAGCTACGGAGAAACCTTAGAACTAAGATCTATGGGGAAAAGGAGATAACGTACCCGAGGAAGCAAAGGACATCGGTGAGTTTTCTGGACGCGTTCAGGTCGATGCAGCGGCCGGGCTTGCTGACGATAATGAGCTCGAAGGACGACGGCGGGAGCTTGAGCGCTGGAGACAGAGAAAGACGAAGCAGAGGGGGTAAAAGAGGTGGCCCTTGGCCTTATTTATAGGCCGAAGAGATAAAAACGGCAGGCGCGGGAATCGAGGAGGCCAAAAATCGGATATGGATTGAGCTGTCGCCTCGATTTTCGGGCGGTAATAAATAAAGGTAACAAACATATGTGGGCGTTATATGCGCAGATGATGTCATGACAGGTTGAAGCGATTCCAAGAGATGACGTCATGGCCGGTTTATGAAGTATACCAGAGCTGCAGAAAGGGAAATTCGTACAAGACTTTGAAGACTGACATGAACAAGTTCAAATCAATCTGGGGCCTAATGTCAGGGATATTACTATCAGGTATAAACCGGCTAGGAGGGTCCGGTTTACGTTATTAAGATTATATTATCAGAAGCCCAGTAGAATATGTAATAGAAGGTTATAGCCCATGGCGGTTCAGGGCCCATGTATAAGGCCCATGGTTTGTAAACCGTCATACTATGTAACTTGGGATGCAAGATAGAAAGAGTAGAGACCGAGGCGGACACTTTTATGAGCCGGCCTTGGGACTCTGTAAACCGGACCGGGTGTCAGGGATATGACTAGCAGGTATAAACCGGCTAGTGTAAACCGGCTTAGTTATATTATACTTGGTTGTAATATTTAGTAAAGGTTACGGCCCATAAGGTCGTAGGGCCCATGTGTAGAAGTGAGGTTTGTAAACCGCCAAGCGATGTAACTTGAGAGATAAGGAAGAAAAGACAGAGACCGAGGCGGACACAAGTATGAGCCGGCCTCGGGACTCTGTAAACCGGACCAGGCGTCACCTCTATATAAAGGGACGACCCGGCGACGGTTCAGGACAAGCAACAATCAACCCGTCGAGACACAGGCAAGCGAATCCGCTTCCTGTAATCCGACGCCCAAGCAATACAAAACCAACTAGACGTAGGCTTTTACCTTCATCGAAGGGGCCGAACTAGTATAAACCCTCTGTGTCCTTTTGTGTGCTATCAACCCCTTCAAGCTAACCCGTGCGATGGTTCCATCATCAAGTCCGCTAAACCGAACATCTGCCGTGCTATTTCCACGACAGTTGGCGCCCACCGTGGGGCCTCCGCACGATGGTTTCGAGTTCTTGAAGGGCAGCTTTGAAGGGCTCAAGAGTTACGTGGTCGGCCGGATGACCAAGAGTCGCCGCGGCCGGATCTACATCGATGACGCGGGTTGGGGACCGGAGGCCGATTCAATCGAATACGGGTACCGGGTTCCTTTCGGTGGCATCCAAGTCTTCATTGGCAAAATCGGTGAACCGGGACCTGAGCCGGACATCTTCCCCAACATCGTAGAGCCGGCTCAGCGTACGAGATCGGTCCGGATTCAGCCCGCCGTGAAGCACGTGTTCGTTGGAGCAATCCACGGAGTTCGAGCCGAGGACGGATCGGAATCTGATGGTGCAACGGTTGTCTACTCAGACGACGAATCTTCATCCGGAGAAACTGAGTCTCTGTATCAGTTGCAGGACGGCCGGTCTGAGGGTGAGTCCGATGGAAACAGTATTCCGGGCCCCTTTGGCCTGCCAAACCGGGTGGCTGTCTTTATGGCCGGTTCACAGCCCCCGGTGAACGGGACGACAGCTGAAGCTGGCGTAGGGGGGAGCGGCACGACCCTCTCACTTACTGATGTTCTATCCACCTTGATGGATGAATTCACAGCTAAAGCGGTGGAAACAGTAGCTCCAGCAGACAAGGCTCATCATGATGCAGAGCTCCTTCAGTTGAAAGGCCGGATTGATCAGTTAAAAGAAGATCTGAAGGCAGAGAGAGAGATGATAGCAGCGAGACAGGAGGAGCTGGATGATCAGGCTTTCTACCTAAGGATGGAGCAAGCTTCTATGGAAGGAGTAAGGGGACGAAAGTACCAGTCTCGTCTGCCGCCGGTTTATGAGGCAACAAGTCTATTCAGAACACCTGGGGCTGGGACTAGTAATAATCCGGTTCCAAGCCGAAGGGCACCTCCCGCCAGGGAAGAGCCGGTTCAGCAGCCCGCCGCAGAGCGGGATCGTCGGATTACGTCGGCACCTTACGTTCCCGCCCCTCCAGGTCATTATTCAAACCCTTTGGATAACATCGCTGCAGCTGCTGCATGTTTGGCCGCTTTACCTATGGAGGAGACGTCTCCGGTGGCAATGGAGGCGCGCAGGGTCAAGGAGCTGCTTAACACGGCGTTGATACAGCAGCAAGCATATTCTCATAGCAGGGAAAGGCTACATTCAACACCACGTCCCAGCCGAAGTTATACTAGGCATTGGGAGGAGCCAGAAGTGTCTAGCAGTGAGCACAGGAGGCATCAGCGTAGGCAGGATAATCCGGCGGGTGCGGCGGCACCAGCTTCAGATGTAAACCGGGTTAGATCAGGAGCCCGGGAGGAGGTTCGTCAAACGACGCCGGTTCACACCGCTACAGCGGAAACAGGGATTACGACGAGTTCTTTCGGGGTGCAGTGTCTTATCCCCGCTTTACGGGGTGTCAAGCTGCCTAAAGATTTTAAGGGGCCCCGCAAGGTACCTAATTACACAGCAGATTTAGCTCCAGAAGCTTGGGTTGAAAGTTATGAGATGGCCATGGAGATGCTGGATGTGGATGAATCGGCTTGTGCTAAGTATTTTACTATGATGCTCGAAGGTACGGCCCGGACCTGGCTGAAAGCTCTACCCCCGAACTCTATTGGATCATGGGGGGAACTACGCAGCCAGTTTATCAAAAACTTCAAAGATACATGCAAACAGCCGATGTCAGTGGTGGATCTAGCAGCTTGGGTATGGAGAGTAGCAGAGATTTTACACTCTTCGAATAGTATCAATCCTAGTACGGCGATAGTGACTTTGGAAAACAATTGCCGGTTTGAATCTTTAAAGTTAAAGCTCGGACGTCTTAAAAGGGATTGCAATGATATGGGAACTCTCATGAGTGCCCTGGTGAAATATGGAGACTCTGATAATACCAAGTATCCAGAAGCGGAAGGAGACAAGACTGGGAAGGTTATCAAGTCTGGTAAACCGGCCCAAGTTAATCCGGCTACCACAAGTTTTTTAGGCAAACGGAAGGCAGAGGGTGGTTCTGACTTCGTGGCCAGCACTCAAGTTCAAGGGGATTTTCAGCATAGCCTGGGAAATCCACCTTCAGAAACCGGCGGAAGAACACTTAGCTGGGATCAAGAGTTAGATCAGCCTTGTCCGAAGCATGGCATAAAAGGGCGACCGGCAAAGCATACCATGAGGGAATGCATACCCCTTATGAAGGCAGTGGCGGGCCGTTTCAATCCTCATAATCGGCCTCCAAATGGCGGTTCAGGTCCTGGATTTTATGGTCCGGGTCATCAGGGGAACAGCTCCAGATCAGGATATAGGGGCAATGGCAATGGTTATCAAAACCGGGCAGGTAATCAGAATAATCAAGGGAATTATAATAGCCAGGGCAATCAGTCGCATCATCAAGGTGGTTACAATAATCAGAGTAATCAGCAGCAGGGCCAAGGGAATTATAATAGTCAGGGAAATCAGCAGCAACAGCGTCAGCAACAGCAGCCGCAATCTGGATATCAGAGTAATCCGAAGGAATTGAGCAGTGGGCAATATCATGTCTTCACCACAAGTCTGTGTAAGAGAGACCAGAAGGTTTTGAAGCGGGCTGTTAATACAGTTGAACCGGCGACACCGCAATTTCTGCGCTGGTCAGAGCAGCCCATTGTGTGGAGCAGGGAAGACCACCCGATGCGGGTGGATAATCCGGGCCATTTAGCCTTAGTGGTAGCACCTCAAGTGGGAGGCTACAAATTCACTAAGGTTCTCATGGACGGTGGTAGCAGTATCAATATCTTGTACTATGAGACTTTCTGTCGTATGGGTCTGACGGATAAGAAGCTAAGGCAATCAAATACAGTGCTTCATGGAGTGGTCCCAGGTAAGTTAGCTTATCCGGTTGGAAAGATTGACTTGGAAGTTACCTTTGGGAATGAGTATGATTCCAGATCAGAGATGATCACTTTCGAAGTCGTCAAAATCAAAAGTCCATATCATGCTCTGTTTGGAAGGACGGTTTATGCTAAGTTTATGGCTAGGCCATGTTACGTTTATTTGCAGCTTAAAATGCCGGGTCATAAGGGCACGATTACGGTTCATGGAAGTCACAAGATAGCAGTGGAATGTGAAGAAGGAGATGCGGCTTATGCAGAAGAAGTATGTGCCACGGAAGAGTTGAAATTTTATAAAGATAATGTTGATCCGGCAGATATGACTCCGCTAAAGAAGCCAACTATCGAGCATGATCTAGCGTTGAAGTTTAAATCAGCAGAGGAGACCAAGCAAGTTGATTTTGTGCCTGGAGATTCGTCTAAGCAGTTCACTATCAGCGCTAACCTCGATCCCAAATAGGAAAGCGCGCTCATCGAGTTCATCCGTGAGAACCGGGATATCTTTGCATGGAAACCTTCTGACATGCCAGGTGTACCGAGGGAACTCGCTGAGCACAGTCTTAATATTGATCCGAAGTTTAAACCGGTCAAACAGTATCTGCGCCGCTTCAATGAGGAGAGGCGCAAGGCTATAGGAGAAGAAGTGGCCAGACTTTTGGCCGCAGGGTTCATAGTAGAAGTTTTTCATCCGGAGTGGTTAGCTAATCCAGTGCTGGTGTTGAAGAAGAATGGGAAGTGGAGGATGTGTGTGGACTACACAGACCTCAATAAAGCTTGCCCAACTGATCCTTTTGCTCTCCCTCGCATCGATCAGATCATTGATGCCACGGCGGAGTGTGAGCGGCTAAGTTTTTTGGATGCATATTCAGGATATCACCAGATCAAGATGGCAGTTAAAGACCAAGAGAAGATAGTTTTGATAACTCCTTTTGGTACTTTTTGCTATGTATCTATGCCTTTTGGGCTTAAAAGTGCACAGGCAACTTATCAGCGTTGTGTTCAGAATTGTTTAAAAGGGCAAATAGGGAGGAATGTTCATGCCTATGTGGATGACATTGTGGTCAAGTCAAGAAAGGAAGAAACAATGATAGAAGATCTCAGGGAAACTTTTGATAATCTTCGAGCTTATAAGATGATGCTTAATCCGGAAAAGTGTGCTTTTGGTGTTCCGGCAGGTAAGCTACTGGGATTCTTGGTCTCAAACAGAGGAATAGAAGCTAACCCAGAGAAAATCAAGGCCATCACATCTTTGACTAAACCGGTTTGCATCAACGATGTTCAGCGTATAGCTGGCCGGATCACAGCATTAAGCCGGTTCATCAGCCGTTTGGGAGAGAAGGCGATCCCACTTTACCAGATGTTGAGGAAAACAGATCGGTTTATATGGAGTGATGAGGCAAACGCAGTGTTTGAGGATCTGAAACGGCAACTGGCAAAACCACCGGTTTTAGCTGCTCCTATTGACAAGGAGCCATTGCTGTTATACGTCGCTGCTAATGCACGGGCAGTTAGCGTTGCAATCGTGGTTGAGCGTAAAGAAGCAGGGAAGGAGTACCCGGTTCAGCGCCCGGTTTACTATGTGAGTGAAGTACTCATTGAATCCAAGCAGAGATATCCTCATTGGCAGAAGTTGGTATATGGTGTGTTCATGGCAAACCGGAAGTTGAAGCACTATTTCCAAGGTCATCCAATAACTGTGGTTAGTTCAGCACCGTTGGGGGATATAATCCAAAACAGGGAAGCTACGGGCAGAGTAGCGAAGTGGGCCATTGAGCTCAGCCCACATGAGTTGAAATATGTACCACGCACCGCTATAAAATCTCAGGCATTGGTAGATTTGATCAATGATTGGACAGAGTTGCAGACTCCCGAGGAGAAGCCGGATCTTACTTACTGGACGATTCACTTTGACGGTTCAAAACAGTTGGAGGGCTCGGGGGCTGGAGTTGTCTTAACTTCCCCCAGAGGTGATCAATTTTGTTATGTCCTCCGCTTATTGTTTCCTTGTACTAATAATGCAGCGGAATATGAAGCACTACTTCATGGTTTACGGCTGGCAAAGGAAATGAACTTGAGCCGGGTTAAGTGCTTTGGCGACTCAGATCTGGTGGCACAGCAAGTTTCTGGCAAGTGGGATTCAAGGGATCCCCTCATGGCGGCTTATAGACGAGAAGTTGAAGCAGTTGCAGGATACTTTAAAGGATATCAGGTGGATCATATAGACCGGCGAAGGAACGAAGCGGCCGACGCTCTAAGCCGACTGGGGTCTCAACGTAAACCGGTGCCACCAAGCACCTTTTTGGATGAATTGCACAGTCCTTCGGTTCAAATACCGTCGGAGGAAGATCTAGCTATTGCGGATCCAGAGGCACAGTTAGTTACAGCGCTCCATGTTATTCCAGATTGGACGCTGCCATATTTGGCATACCTGAGCCGAGGAGAGTTACCGGACGATGAAGAAGAAGCACGACACATAATCCGGCGTTCTAAGTCCATGACGATTGCAAACGGAGAGCTTCACCATCGCAGTACTTCTGGAGTATTTCAGCGGTGTGTATCGGCTGAGGAAGGTTGTGAGATTCTTCGCGAGATTCATGAAGGGGATTGTGGTCATCATGCCGGTTCAAAATCATTGGTGGCTAAAGCATTCCGGCATGGTTTCTATTGGTTAACTGCTCATGCAGATGCGGCAGATCTGGTCCGGAAGTGTGACGCTTGTCAGAAATTTTCAAGACGTGCTCTGGTTCCGGCGCAGGAACTCCGGATGATACCAATAACTTGGCCGTTTGCGACTTGGGGGCTTGATATGGTTGGACCTTTTAAGCGATCCCAAGATCAGAAAACTCATCTACTGGTAGCAGTAGACAAGTTTACAAAGTGGGTTGAAGCGGAGCCTATAAGCAAGTGTGATGCGGCAACGGCGGTCAAATTCATCAAAAAAGTAATTTTCCGATTTGGCTTTCCACACAGCATCATCACAGACAATGGCACCAATTTATCTCAGGGTGAGATGGAAGAATTCTGTCAATGAGAGCATATTCGTTTGGACGTGTCGTCTGTGGCCCACCCCCAATCCAATGGTCAGGCTGAAAGGGCAAATCAGGAGATTTTGCGAGGTATCAAACCCCGGCTAATGACACCTTTGCAGAGAACCCCAGGATGTTGGGTTGAGAAGTTGCCATCTGTTCTTTGGAGTATGAACACTACACCAAATCGGTCTACAGGTTACACACCTTTTTTCATGGTCTATGGTGCTGAAGCAGTCCTTCCGAGCGATATACGTCATGATTCACCAAGGGTGACGGCTTATGTTGAAACAGTCAATGAGAGAGCAAGACAGGACAGTTTAGACCGGCTGGATGAAGAGCGTGATATAGCTGTAGCACGATCTGCGATTTATCAACAAGATTTACGCAGATATCATAGCCGCCGGATCAGAACAAGGACGTTCCAGGAGGGCGACTTGGTACTCCGGCTCATCCAAGATCAAACAGATATGCACAAGCTATCCCCGCCTTGGGAAGGGCCCTTTGTGGTCAGTAAGAATCTACACAACGGTTCATATTACCTGGTGGACGTTAGAGAACACAAGGACTCACGGACGTTAGAAGAGGAGATGAAGATGCCGTGGAACATCGCCCATCTACGGCCATACTATACTTGAGCTACGTGCTCCAATGTATCCTATGTATATATTACGAGTAATGAATAAACCGGCACCCTCGGTAAACCGGGGGTTCAGCCCTTTTTCCATATATAAATATCTTGTGAGGACAACCATACAAGTTTTTTTTATCAGAGATTATATTTCAATATATTGGCCGATTTAGAAGTTGATTTTTTGCAGAGTATACAAAGGAGCAATAAAACTCTCTAAAGAACATGGGATCATATCCGGTTCGAAGAGAGGACGCTTCACGATTTACCCACCGGTTCAGGAGGAACCCTGGAGACCCTCTGAAAAGATGGATAATCCACGTTCAGTGATTGGTTTATATTTACACACCGGTTCAGGAGGAACCATGGAGGCCCTCTGGAAAAATGGATAATCTACATCCAGTGATTGGCTCAATTTTTATGTACATCGGCCCTCTGAAAAGAATGGTTCGCCCACGTTCAGTTATTGGCTAGGCCCTCTGGGAAAGAATGGTTTTGCCCACGTCCCAGTGATTGGCTCAATTTTTATGTACGATCCTATCGGCCCTCTGAAAAGAATGGTTCGCCCACGTTCAGTGATTGGCTAGGCCCTCTGGGAAAGAATGGTTTTGCCCACGTCCCATTGATTGGCTCAGTTTTTTATTTGCGGTTCTATCGGCCCTCTGAAAAGAATGGTTTCGCCCACGTTCAGTGATTGGCTAGGCCCCCTGGGAAGAGATGGCTAATCCACGTCCCATTGATTGGCTGAACCTTGCTTTGAGCCTGGCAGCTCTTAAAAAGCCTCGACTACATGGTCTTATTTGCAAATTTTGCATCTTTTTGTGTTTGTGTTTTATAACCCTTTAAACCGGAGTGGAGCAGCTACAGAAGCTGACCACATATCTATAAAGTGGAAAGTCTGGGTCACGAATACCAGCATGAGTAACCCGGTGTTCATTAAAACCCGGATCATATATCAGGCAAGAAGCCACAAATTTCTGAACAGTCTTGGAGAACAAGATGAACCGGAGTTTATCATCAAGATGAACCGGAGTTTGCCGGGTTTCTAATTGGATCAATGAAGGTCTTCATCGAGAGACTTTAAAATCCTACCGGATTAAGAGTATTGAGCATATATAATCTCAGGTATAACGTTATTTCTGGTATAAGGATATACTTATTTGACGTTTTAAGAGAACGATTTAATCCGTCCAGTGGTAAAACACTAGGACATATTTTCAGTATTATTTATGCAGGAGCAGAGGATATGCAAGATCAACAAACGTCAAGTTTTCAATCGGCAAATATTTCACGTAAAGAAAGACAGAATATCCGGATTAAAGCATATCAAGTTTTAGCTATCCTATTACAAGGCATAGCAAGCCCGACGGACTGGAAATATTGTTTGGCGAAATACAGGCTGCGATTACAGCAATAAATTTTAAGTCATGCTCCTCCTTGCTGAGATGGCTGGCCATCGCCTTGATCCGGAATATCTTCATCTTCTTGAAGCGGTTGGAAATCCGGCACACGCCAGTCAATCTTTGTCAAAGCCCGGAAATACATCTCTTCGTTGATCAGTTCAAAAGGTTCGATATCTGGAGCGAAGGTATGAGGACGAACCGGCGGGATTAAATTGACGGTATCATAAACCGGCCGCTCCACCCGTTCGTTTTGCAAGTCATATCCAGGATGATACCTGGATAAATCGGACTCAGCTGCAAGCTTGCTGGCGAGGGGACGCATCTCCTTTGTCAAGGCGTAAAGATCCTTTGCAGTAAAAGTCGAGCCGTCATCTTTTGTATCAGGAAAACCGGTCAAAGCTTCCTCCGGATCAAGATCCGGGACCCCAAGCCTTAGCCCTGGTAAGGGCCAGAAGAGCACCACCGCGGGCGGCAGATTTTTGACTTCTTCAAGACGAGCCAGCAAAACAGATAACTTGTTCAACGTGTCTTGGATCATCGTAGGAGCCGGTTTACCGAAAGAAGTTGCACTGATGATCCTCTCAGCGCCGGAATACAGCTGCTCGACCAAAGTGTAACACGCTTTAAGCTTCTTCCGTAGGTCATCCCCAAGATGAGAGACACGGCGCCCTGCATATAGATATTATGGTTAAACCGGCACAGGCGAAAGATTACAGGGGTAAAGCAGGAGTTCAGATTATACTTACCAAAGATTGCAGAGGTCATCAATTCAATCTGATGCTTTAAACCGGTTAATTCTTCTGTAACCGGATTAAGCGCCCCTTCGGCATCTTGAATCCTTTTCTCCAGATCCTTCTTTTGAACCTCAAAAGTGGTCTGCTCCTCTTCAAAGTATTTCTTCAGATCTTCAGCAGTCTTTAAACTCACCTGAAGATCTTTTTTAGCCTTTGAAGCGGCAGATTCTGTCTCAGCAAGACGGCTCCGAAGTTCATTAATTTCAGCAGCGATCCGGTTTAACTCAGCCTGCAAGCACAGTCAAAAGACAAGAAGCAAAAATCAGACAAGTCTCAAGCACATAAACAAGTTATCTACTTGACACTTGGGGGCTAATGGCAGTTGAAGCAATAAGTAACAGCAATTCAAAGATTACAAGTGTCAAGCACACAAACAAGTTGTCTACTTGACACTTGGGGGCTAATGGATGGTTGAAGTATCATCAGAAATTTTTACAAGTATCAAATACATAAACAAGTTATCTACTTGATACTTGGGGGCTAATGTAAAGATCAATTGTTCAAACTACAAAGTACCGGTTCACCTTCAGCACACAGCTAAACCGGAACTTGGGGGCTGTTATGCGATAGAAGTATATCAAAAGTACAAAGTCAGAAGAAAAGGATTACCTCATATTTCTCCCTCATTAAGTTAACCAAACTTGCTTCATAGTCTCGGCTGCTGTGGAGCCGATTTAGATATCCAGAATAAATTTCTTGGGCGCTCATATCGGCAAGATTGGATACTTCAGTACTCCATTTGCCCTTTTCTTTATATAACTTCTCCGTTTTAGCCGTATGCTTGGCTAAAACGGTGGGCTCAGCCGGAGCAACGAAGGCAGCCCCAGTCACCACAACTTCTGGAGAAGCAGGTGCAATTGGGGGAGTAGCAGTGTGGGCCGGATTGGGAGATGCCGGATTAATCTGAGGAGAGTTGACCCGGGCCGGACTTGGCGGATTGTGGGCATCTTCAGCAGTAGGATTCTCGGGAACAGAGATATAATCCGTAGGCGCGGGATCTTCAATAGGGGCTATGGCCTCGCCTTCTGGAGGAACGGTCGTCGCCGGATCGATCACCGGATTATCTGCGGAAGTCTCAGCCGGAGGTTTGTTTGCCTTGGGTTTCTTGCTAGGTTTTGGCTTGCTGGAAAAGTTTGCAAAATAAGTTAAACGTTATGAAGCAAAAAGGAATCATAATCCGGAAAAGTTAAAAAGTTACCCTGGGACAGTTTTCAAGGGAGGAAGCTGCGTGGCAGTTGATTCACCAGAAGAAGAAAGCGGAGTTTCCTGATAATCAGGATCAGACGGTTTAAGAGGTTTTCGGATAAGCCCGGCCTTGGGATGAAGAAGAGTCGGAGAAAGTATCACCTCAGCACGGCGTTTTCGAACCGGAGTTAAAGAAATCCCGGATGATTCCACGGCCAGGCCACTATGGCGAGTGGTCCGGCGAAGAGCTTCATGTTGTTGCTTCTTCAAAATAAAATTAGGATCCAACTGAGCATAAGGGTGAGAAAATTGATATTTCCGGACGGTCCGATGACTTTTTTGTGGAAGAGGTTCTGAATCAGAAGAAAGAATGGTTACCTCAACTTCGGCTGGATTATCACCTTCAGCCAACTCCTGTGGAAAGGTTATCATTAGATACAGATATAAGTTCAAGAAAGCAAAATTCAAACCGGATTAATTCATACCTCGGAATCTGGATCATCATCTTCAGCGGGAGAAATAGCGTCAACAGCTGCTTTTCTTTTCTTGTTGGCAAAGGTTTTTCGGCGTGCTTGTTTGCCGGTTTTCTCCTGAGGCTTTCTCTTCCAGAAAGGATCATCAGACTATTCAAAGGAAAGAAAGACAATTCAAAAGACGGTTTAAAGAAACGGGTTACAAATACAGGGCGAAGTAAAACTTACAGCAGGCAGTTTGTTCTTTTTATAATACGGAGCCAGCCCGACTTTGCTGCAGTCTGCTAAAGTGACGTTAAGCATCTTTTTAGCCGATTCAATAACCTCCGATTCAGATAATTTGTCCTTAGTAAACCGTTGAGGATCGTCCGGTTTACCAGAATATTTGCACATCAGCTGTGATCGCTGGCTTAAGGGAAGGATGCTCCAAGACAACCAGCAGCGCATAAAATCAGTTCCAGTCAAGCCATTGGCTATGAAAGCTCTTAACCTGGAGAGCTGTGATGAAAACCGTGTCCGCTCGACAGAGCTGAGCCGTTGTGGTAGAGGATGATCCTCCGGAATACGGGTTTCACGATAACCCGGCAAAGGGTTCTCCCCTTCAGGAGAAGTGTCAACGCAATAAAACCATGACTTGTTCCAATCTTTTGGATGCGTGTGTAAAGCGGCGTGAGGAAAAACAACGTCTCTCCTCTTCTGGATACTAACGCCTCCGAGCTCCTGATGCGGTCCACTGGTGAACTCTATGCGCCGGTTCAGGTGAAAGAAGTCCCGAAACAGATCGACGGACGGTTCTTCTTGCAGATATACCTCCGAAAACACTTGGAAGTCACAGATATTTGAAACTGAGTTGGGTCCAATGTCCTGAGGGTGGAGTTGGAAGGCAGCAAGAACATCCCGGAAAAACTTTGAACCAGGGGGAGAGAAGCCTCGAGATATGTGATCAAAGAACACAATGACCTCCCCGGACCTGGGAGTAGGAGGACATTCATTCCCCGGGGCCCGCCACTTCAAAACAGACTGAGGGCCTAACGTACCAATTTCAGAAATTTTGACCAAGTCTTCCTCAGTAATGATAGATGGGACCCAATCACAGGAGACATACTGCTTGGCCATTGCAATGGAAGGACAAGTACTAGAAAAGATAAAGTGCAGAAAACGGATTATGCGGGTACAGCAGTATAAACCGGAAATTTATGAAAGTTACGCAACGGTTTGAACTGAGGACTAATGGCATGGTTAAACCGGCAATAACAGCGAGCTACATCATTTCCGGTTCACGACAGTAAAAGAGGAACAGCTAAACCGTCGCGTTCAATTTCAAAAGTTTTGCAAGAATAGGGCATAACAGTTTAAACCGGAGTATATCTAATGGATCTACAAAGGAGAAGAAACAGTTTCCTTGTAAACAGCTAAGTGGAACAGATCTGGACGTGCAAGGAAAAGAAAAATAAAGTGCAAGAAAATACAAGAAGAAACGCCAGGGATCTTATGCGGAGCAGATGAATCTATAGGATTAAGTGTAGGTGGCAAGATCTAAAGCTAATACTAGTGGAAGATCTGTTAACTGGGCCTAAAGGTCACAAATTTTCTACGAGGTAAGTATCTACGAGTAACAAGACGAAGCTTTCATAGAAAAACTCTAATGGCGGAAGAACAAGGGAAGAACCCTAGAAAATACAGATCGGTAATGAGGAAGAAAGGACGTACCTGAACAATGGAGGACAGCGGCGGAGTTCTCTGGTCGAAACAGGTTGATGTAGCGGCCAGGGAGGTCTAGACTCGGCGAGGTGACGGCGGCGCTCCAAGCTCGGGCGTCAATGGAGTCTGGAAAGCTCAGGCGGCGAACGAAGGAAGAAGAAGCGAGAAGAAGGAAGAATGAAGGGGGACGGCGGTATTTATAAGCGAAAGGACAGATGTAAAGCGACAGGTGCGGGATTCGAGGGGGCAAAGATCGGATAAAGATCCTTTTGACGCCTAGATTTTCGGATAACCATTAAACAAAGCTACGGTACAGCTCACAGCGTTAAATGCGGAGATGATGTCACGGTCAGATCTAGTGAGTCTCGAAGATGACGTCAGAGCCGGTTTACAAGAGTGTGAAGATAGAAGAAAATTATACAAGATAAGGAAGACTGATATGAACAAGTTCAAATCATTCTGGGGCCTAATGTCAGGGATATGACTAGCAGGTATAAACCGGCTAGTGTAAACCGGCTTAGTTATATTATACTTGGTTGTAATATTTAGTAAAGGTTACGGCCCATAAGGTCGTAGGGCCCATGTGTAGAAGTGAGGTTTGTAAACCGCCAAGCGATGTAACTTGAGAGACAAGGAAGAAAAGACAGAGACCAAGGCGGACACAAGTATGAGCCGGCCTCGGGACTCTGTAAACCGGACCAGGCGTCACCTCTATATAAAGGGACGACCCGGCGACGGTTCAGGACAAGCAACAATCAACCCGTCGAGACACAGGCAAGCGAATCCGCTCCCTGTAATCCGACGCCCAAGCAATACCAAACCAACTAGACGTAGGCTTTTACCTTCATCGAAGGGGCCGAACTAGTATAAACCCTCTGTGTCCTTTTGTGTGCTATGAACCCCTTCAAGCTAACCCGTGCGATGGTTCCATCATCAAGTCCGCTAAACCGGACATCTGCCGTGCTATTTCCACGACACCGGGCGTCCCCTCCTATATAAAGGGACGACCCGGTGACGGTTCAGGAACAAGAAACAACAGCTCGAGACACAGGCAAAGTGGATTCGCTCCCTGGTCATCGAAGCACAAGCAATACCACACCAAACTAGACGTAGCCTTTTACCTTCATCGAAGGGGCCGAACTAGTATAAAAATCCATGTGTCCTTTGTTCGCTTTAACCCGTTTAAGCTAACCCGGGCAATGGCCTCACGACTAAGTCCTTTCACCAGGACATCTGCCGTGTTAAATCCATGACAGAAACCGAGCCGGCCACGTTTATGAGCCGGCCTCGGGTTCTGTAAACCGACCGGGCGTCATGTTGTGTATATAAAGGGACGACCCGGCGGCGGTTTAAAGGGGACAAACAACAACTCGAGAGCTAGGCAAAGAGGATTCGCTCCGTGCTCATCAAAACCCTAGCAATACCACAACAACTAGAGTGGGCATTTAGCTTCACCGCAAGGGGCCGAACTAGTATAAAAATCCCTGTGTCCTTTGTCCGCTTTAACCCCTTTAAGCTAACCCGTCGCGATGGCCCCATGACTAAGTCCTTATGCAAAGACATCTGCCGAGACAAAACCACGACAACCACTGATACAACTGTACGCACGCTTGACGTTCGCTTTACCTAGAGCTAGTATAAAACTAGAAGTACTTTGTAGGTGTAACGGGATAGGTTTGCAAGAATATAAAGAGCACATAAATAAAAACTAGGGGCTGTTTGAGGTAAATAAGCAATAAAGTTAGTTTAGCGAGTGTGGAAAAGTGGTGGTAGGAGTTGCGAAAATGTGCCTAAGCAATTGACTATGTTACTAGACCGATAGCAAGTTTTATGTGGGAGAGGCCACTGCTAGCATGTCATCCCTAACTTGGAATTCTATGCACTTACGATTGGAACTATTAGCAAGCATCCGCAACTACTAACGTTCATTAAGTTAAAACCCAACCATAGCATTAAGATATATTGGCACCCCTTCAATCCTGTATGCATCAATTTCTATTCTAGGTTGAAGCTTCTGTCACTCTTGCCCTCCAATACATAGTCCTATCAACATACAACTAACCCTATGATGTGATCCACGCGTGCGCTCATATGATGCGCACCAAATGATAGCAACATAACCACAAGCAAATTAAACCAATCATAGCAATTCACCAATTACGGATAGGACAACGAAAATCTACTCCGATATCATAGGATGGCAACACATCATTGGATAATAATAAGAAGCATAAAGAACCAAGTTCAAGTAGAGGGTACAACGGGTTGCGGGAGAGTGGACCGCTGTAGATATATGGGGGAAGGTGATGAAGATGCTGGTGAAGATGACTGAGGTGTTGGTGTAGATCGCCGTCGCACGATGATGGCCCCGGCGGCGTTCCGGCGCCACCGAAAGCGAGGGGGAGAGAGCCCCCTCCTTATCCTTCTTCCTTGGACTTCTACCTAGGTGGGAGAAGGGTTCTCCCTCTGGTCCTTGGTCTCCATGGCATGGGAGGGGCAAGAGCCCCTCCGAGATTGGATCTGTCTCTCTATCTCTCTTTGTTTCTGCGTTCCAGATTCTGGCCTTTCACCGTTTCTTATATTCCCAGAGATCCGTAACTCCGATTGGGCTGAAATTTTAACACGATTTGTATCCGGATATTGGCTTTCTTGCGGCGAAAGAATAGTACCAACTGCCTTACGGGGTGGCCACGAGGGTCAGGGGCGAGCCCACCCCCTAGGGCGCGCCCCTTGCCTCGTGGCCCCCTCGGGCATCGTCTCGCGTTGATTCTTCTTCCCAAAAATCACATCTATTCTGGAAATAATCTCCATACGTTTTTATCCTGCTTGGACTCCGTTTTATATGGATATTATGCGAAACAAAAAACATGCAACAAACAATAACTGGCACTGGGCACTGAATCAATATGTTAGTCCCAAAAATATTATAAAAAGTCACCAAAAATATATAAAAGTTGTAGAATATTGGCATGGAACAATAAAAAATTATAGATACGACGGAGACATGTCATCATCCACAAGCTTAATTCCTTCTCGTCCTCGAGTAGGTAAATTTTAAAAAAGATAATTTTTTATGTGGAATGCCACCTAGCATAATCTTGATCATGTCATCTAATCATGGCATGAATATTAAGACACGAGTGATTCAAAGCAATAGTCTATCATTTAAAATAAAATAATTTAATACTTGGGCATCCCAACAAGCAATCAAGTCTTTCAAAATATCAATGCTAAAGAACATTATCCCTACAAAATCATATAGTCTTTTATGCTCCCTTTTCTTAACACAAGGTACCCCTCATGCCCATCCCGGTGTCAGCCAAACAATTGTTTTCATACTTTACTTTTTCGAACCTTTTCAACTCTTCACGCAATACATGAGTGTGAGCCATGGACGTAGCACTATGGGTGAAATAGAAGGTGGTAGTACACAAAAGTAGGGAGAAAGTCTCACATCGACTAGGCAAATCAAAGGACTATGGAGATGTCCAACAATTCACATCAATGTGAGTGAGTAGGGACTGCCATGTAATGGATGCACTAGAGCTATAAGTGTATGAAAGCTCAAAGGAAAACTAGTGGGTGTGCATCAACCTTGCTTGCTCATGAAGACCTACGGTGAGGAAGCCCATCGTTGGAATATACAAGCCAAGTTCTATAATGAAAAATTCCCACCAGCATATGAAAGCGACAACATACGAGACTCTCTATCATGAAGAACATGGTGCTATTCTGAAGCACAAGTGTGGTAAAAGGATAGTAACATTGCCCCTTCTCTCTTTTTCTCTCATTTTTCTTTTTTCCTTTTTTGGCGGGTTTCTTTGTCCCCCCTTTTTTATTTAGGCTTTTTTGGCCTCATTTTTTATTTCCTCACGTGGGGCAATGCTCTAATAATGATATTCATCACACTTTTATTTACTTACAACACGATACTAGAACAAAGTATGACTCTATATGAATGCCTCCGACGGTGTACCATGATGTGCAATGATCTAGCATAGCAATGACATAAAAAAACGGACAAGCCATGAAAACATCATGCTAGCTATCTTACGATCATGCAAAGCAATATGACAATGATGGTGCGTGTCATAACAAACGGAACTGTGGAGTTACGTGGCAATATATCTTGGAATGGCTATGGAAATGCCATAATAGGTAGGTGTGGTGGCTGTTTTGAGGAAGGGTATAAGGTGGTTTGATGCACCGGCGAAAATTGCGCGGTACTAGAGTGGCTAGCAAGGTGGAAGGGTGAGAGTGTGTATAATCCATGGACTCAAGATTAGTCTTAAAGAACTCACATACTTATTGCGAAAAATCTATTAGCCCTCGAAGCAAAATACTATGATGCATGATCCTAGGGGGGAGGTTGGTAGGAGTTAACCATCGCGCGCCCCCGGCCTTCACGCAAAGATAAACAATCAAAATACAATGCGCACCAATTTGGTTACATAGTTAGGAGACCATACGTGCATGCTTCGGGAATCACAAACCTTAACACCAATATTTTTACTAAACCACAATCATTCACTAGTACCTCCCACATATTAGCATCTCTATATCGCCAAACTATTGCAAGGAATCAAACATATCATATTGAGCGATCTACAAGTTTTATATAGGATTTTATGACTAACCATGTGAATGACCAATTCCCGTCAACTCTCTGAATAGATATAAGTGAAGCTAGAGAGTTTAATTCTTTCTACAAAAGATATGCCCTGCTCTAACAAATATATGTGAAGCAAAATAGCATTCTACAAATCACGGTTTTCTATCTGAAGAGAAACAGGCAATCCAAACTTCAAATGATATAAGTGAAGCTCATGGAGCATTATATAAAGTCATACTCAAAATATGTACGTGAAGTGAAAAGAGCATTCTATAAACCAGCCAAGGACTACCTCATACCAGCATGGTGCATTTATTAAAAGGAAAACTAAAGGAAAAGCTCACGACGCTCCAAGAATTTACGCATATCATGTGAACGAAACGAATCCGAAAACATACCGATACTTGTGGAAGAAAGATGGGATGCCTTCCGAGGCATCCCCAAGCTTAGACGCTTGAGTCTCCTTGAATATTAACTTGGGCTGCCTTGGGCATCCCCAAGCTTTAGATCTTGCCTCTCCTCTTGCTCCTCACATTGAGATCTCCTTGATCTTCGAATACTTCATCCACTCAAAACTTAACCAAACTTTTAGTGGCAGGGTTAGTGCATATGATCAATGAAATCCCATCATGTACTGCACTAACATTATTGTATAATTATGAAAAAACATTACCCACTGTATGCTATCACAATTATGTGGCCCCATGTCAACGAGGCTTGAAAAATCTTCGAATTTGAACCTTGTAATATAACTTTGGAATTTGAATTTGAGCCATATAACTTTAGAATTTGAACCTTGTAATATTTCGAGCTTTTGTGGTACAATCGTTGAAATGGCATCATATGAGAGTTGTATATTGGTAGCACTATTTTGACTTTAATATTCAATGGTCTTTGATTTTATTAACCATTCTCGAATCTGTTTACCTTATCGATCTCACAGCACACGATCTGTATAGGTAACTCGACTGCGATCTTCGACATTATTGCACACTATTGGTTTCTTCCACCATGTGCCCTGTAGAGTGCAGAATTAATTGTCGCACTCAAGTGTCCATCATCACCCTTCTATGTAACTTTGACCTTATCACCCATGGGTAAATGATAACCCTCAACCGTAAGGGATCGAGATAGTCTTCGCGGGTAAGAATAACCCAATTTATAGATTCGACACACGAGGAGCCAAAGAGTATTTATAAGCTTTGGCAGTTGTCGGTGTACTAAGGTAGGGGTACCTCAGTACCCCAACTTGTGCACGGGCAGTAACAGCTTCCCGCGGCAGGGCCTACCACGCGCTTGCCGGATACCTTCCTGCTCCATATAAAACCATTCAAAAACAAAGTATACAAGACAGAAGATCGAGACCCCGGCAAGTGGAGCTTGCCGGGAAGGCCGTTCCAGGCTCAAGGTTACCTCACTCACGCAAGGCCCTGGCAAGAGGAGCTTGCCAGGAAGACTAGAAAATTCCATTACAGAAGACATGCCTCGGCGCAACATGCGCCCCGGCAGGGCCCGGGGAGCGACAAGCTTCAGAGCCCGACAATCTCCCGGGCCCGGCAAGATCAAGACCCCGGCAAGGTGCTTGCCGGGGAGAGTTGTGCTGTGTGCCCGCGCTCCAGCTCATCGAACCACGCGTCGCACTAGGGCCGTTCCAGGGACACGTGGCGGATGGTTGTGCAGCCTGGGGGACACGGTGGCACTCCACGGTGGTGAAGCCATCGCCGTGGCAAACGGAGACGCAAGGGCGGGCGCTTTTGGGGTCGACGGCGATGGGCATTAAATGCTCTTGTCCCCCACTGTCAAAGTAGGTAGAGACCACTGTTCATACACTGTAGCTCCACTATTCCCGCACTGTTACAACTACCACCTCTTTTACATTTTTACCCTTTCTCCTACGTTGACACCTGTCGGTGACCCCTTGCACTATAAAAGGAGGCCCATGCACAACGTAGAAAGGGTTCGGAACCTAGATCGCTCACACGCTCGGTGTAGCTAGTTCTTCAAGCTCCCGAACTCTCCAACTCAATACAAACTAAGCAGGAGTAGGGTTTTACGCGTCCATCGCGGCCCGAACCTGGGTAAACTGCCTGCGTGATCTCCACGATCTGCTCTTCGTGCTCCCTCCGCCCTCTTACCGCACAAGCAAGGGGCTCCGGTCCCATAGGTGTTCGTGGCGGACAGTTTCCCCCGACATCTTTGGCGCGCCAGGTAGGGGGCGTCGAGGTTGTGCGAACCTGATCCGGCGTTCACGCGGGTGCATTCTTCATCAACCTCTCCGAATTCGTCAGCTTCATCAATAACAGCACCATGGCCCCGAAGAAGAAGGCTTCGGAGGTCGGAGGCCCGTCTGCGTCTCATCCGCCGCCACCGGAACCAACGGTGGGCGGGGGAGACGCCGTCGGAAGGGTGGTCGCCGGCGAGGACACTCGCGGCGCCACCAAATCCAAGGACAGGACGGACGACCGAGCCTCGGTCTCCGTGGACGCGCCGCGTCCGTCTCAGCAAACAACAACCCAGCAGCGCCATGCCACAGGAGGTGGCATCCGTTTGCTGGGCCAAGGGCAAACTGGAGGTTCGCGGGACGCTCCGGGCCATCGTCCTGGCACGAGCAAGGCGCGGTCGCCGGGGCGGGACCCTGCTCCTTCTAACGCCGTTAGGAGTCCGAGCATATCCCGCTCCTCGCACCGCTCGCCCCCACTCCCCTCCACTCCAGCAGAAGCGCTCGCAAGGGCGCAACTGCTCCTCGACTTCCCTCCAGCGGCAGATAAGGCCGAAGACTGGAGGGCCACCATCCAGAGCCTGATCGCCTTCGCCAACAACGATACGCCGCAGCAGCCGGCGACCTCGCGGCCTCGGCAAATCGAGAAGACGAAGGCCGACGCCGACAAGACTGCCGGGGGTGCAACCACCGTGCACTCCCCGCCGCAGAAGCAGAAGACGCCACCCCGCCGGAACAACGCCGACGACGGCTCCACTGCGTCGTCGGATCCGCGCGCTCGTCGGGACCAGCGCCGGGTCCTTGACGACAAGCGACAGGAAGACGCTCGAACAACGATCGAGCGCCGCCGAGAAGCTCGGCGGCAATCAGACCAGAGAGCTGGGAACGCTGTCGACGCGCGCGCGCCCGGTGAACCAGGCGACTTGCCGTACGCGGCAGGCTGCCCTGCGTTCACCCGCGAGCTGCGGCGCGTCCAGTGGCCCAGCATGAAGAATTTCAAGCCTGACGTACCGGAGAAGTACGACGGCAAGACGCACCCCTCGGAATTTCTCAGCATTTACACCATCGCGGTGTAGGCTGCCGGGGGGCGCGACGAGAAGATTTTGGCAAACTACTTCCCGCTCGTGCTTAAGCCGAACGTTCGTTCGTGGCTTATGCACTTGCCGGAAGGCTCCATCTCTTCTTGGGCGGACCTTTGCCATCAGTTTGTCGGCGCCTTCACAGGCGGCCACAAACCCCACGGCCAGGAGAGCGATCTCCACATTCTGGCCCAGATGGAAGGAGAATCCCTGCGCAAGTACATCCAACGCTTCAGCCGTGTACAGCACAACATCCCCGACGTCCACCCTGCCGCGGTTATCAGCGCGTTCCACCAGAACGTGCGTAACCGCCGCATGTGTGAAGAAATGGCCATGACCAAGATTCGGGATGTCAGCGAGCTCTACGCTCTGGCTGATAAGTGCGCACGCGCAGAAGAGGGGAGGAGACTCCCCGGGGAGGATGCTGGCGCAGGAGGAAGCGACAGCGACGATGCCGCCCCGGCAAAGAAGAGCCGGCGGCGGAATAACAGAAGGAAGAACAAGAAGGAAGTTCTTGCCGTCGAGAAGTCCGGCAAGGAGGCTCCCGCCAAGCAAACACAGGCTGGCGGCTCCGGCAAGGAGCCTGCCCCTGTAGCGGCGGCCGACAAGCAGGACGGCTCCGACAAGCAATACTGCAAAATCCACCGCACCAAGGGCCACGACCTCTCCAACTGCAAACGCGTCGAGTACCTCGTCGAGCAGCAGAAAGCTGAGTACGAGAGGCGCGACAAGGAGAAGGCCCAAGGTGGCGGAGGAGAACCAAGCAAGAAGCGGCCATTCAATGGCCGGGGAGGACGCCGCGGCAAGGCCAAGCAGCGGCAAGGTGATCGACCTCCCCGGGGCCGCGACAAGGATGAAGAGGACGACGACGAAGACATGGAGGATGAGGATAACAGCGAGCAGGAGTTCCAGAAGGCCACGGAGGTCCTGTGCGTCGACGGTGGCGCCTCTCTGCACACCTCCCACCGCCAGCTCAAGCAGTGGGTGCGCGAGGTGAATGCAGCAAAGCCGCCCGTGGAGTCGCGCAGGCTCCTCAAATGGTCCAGCACGCCCATCATTTTTGATCTTGAGGATCACCCTGACCGCACCACTGCGGTCGGGTTCTTGCCGATGCTGGTCTCACCCACCATCCGCAACCTCAAGGACACCAAAATGTTGGTTGACGGCGGGGCCGGGCTGAACTTGATCTCCTCTACTGTGATCAAGAAACTCCAAATCCTAGATGGCGAGCTCGAAGAGACCGGTTCTTTCCAAGGAATCAACCCGGGAAGGAGCAAGCCCAAGGGGAAAATCACTCTGCTGGTGACCTTTGGCGGGGAGCTCAACTTCAGAACTGAGCGCATCACTTTCGACGTCGCTGATATTCCATTGCCATACAATGGAATACTCGGCCGTCCCGCCCTCGCCAATTCATGGCAGCTTCCCACTATGCTTACAACGTACTCAAGATGCCGGGGCCGATAAGCGTCATCACTGTCCATGGCGACAAGAAAGATGCGCTTGTCTGCGCCGACAAGATCTACCGGGATGCAGCAGCCGCAGCAGAAAAGGACGCACTTGCCGCTAAAGCTCCCGGGGGGAAGAAGACGAAGACCAAGTCCGGCAAGTGCTCTGGGGCCCACTCCGGCAACCGCACCTCTTCGGAGTGCTGCGCTGCCGTCGAGGACGTTCCATCGAGCTCCACCGGCAAGTGTAAGAAGGGGATGGCCGCTCCTCCGGCAACCAAGAAGGTGTCCGCCAAGGAGGACGGCACTGGTGGTACCTTCACCACCAGTGCCACACTTGACAGCAAATAGGAAAGCGCGCTCGTTGCCTTCCTGCGGGCGAATGTCGATGTGTTTGCATGGCAACCGTCTGACATCCTCGGTGTTCCCAGGAAGGTAATTGAGCACAAGCTTGCTGTTTGTCCTCATGCGCGGCCCGTCAAGCAGAAGGTGAGGAAGCAAGCCGTGGAGCGCCAAGAATTCATCAACGAAGAGATCAAGAAGCTAGAGGCAGCAGGGCTAGTTAGAGGTGTGATCCATCCGACGTGGTTAGCAAACCCAGTCGTCGTGCGCAAGGCCAACGGGAAGTGGAGACTATGTATAGACTTCACCGATGTGAATAAAGCATGTCCCAAGGATCCATTCCCTTTGCCGCGCATTGACCAGATCGTTGACTCCACTGCTGGATGTGAGCTACTCTCTTTTCTTGATGCATATTCAGGCTACCATCAGATTTTTATGGCCAAGGAAGACGAAGAGAAGACCGCATTTATCACTCCATGTGGCACTTATTGCTTCATACGCATGCCATTTGGACTGAAGAATGCAGGATCAACATTCGCAAGGGTAGTGCACACTGCTTTCGAGCCACAGATCCACAGAAATGTAGAGGCTTACATGGATGACATCGTGGTGAAGAGTAAGAGCAAGGAAACCCTGGTCCAAGATTTGGAAGAAACATTTCAGAACCTACGCAGGATACAGCTCAAGTTGAACCCCGAGAAGTGCGTCTTTGGAGTCCCCTCCGGCAAGCTTCTCGGGTTCTTTGTGTCACAGAGGGGGATTGAAGCCAACCCCAACAAGATTAAAGCCATTGAGCAAATCGAGGCCCCGAAGCGCGTCAAGGATGTCAGAAGGCTTGCAGGTTGTGTGGCTACCCTCAGTAGGTTCATTTCGAAGTCTGCAGAACGCGCCCTACCTTTCTTCAAAATCCTGAAGAAGGCAGGTCCCATGAAGTGGACTCCGGAAGCGGAGGCAGCGCTGCAAGATTTGAAACGGTACCTATCCTCCACTCCAATACTTGTCGCACCTAGACCACAGGAAAAGTTGTTGCTATACCTAGCAGCAACCAACCAGGTGGTTAGTGCTGCGTTAGTAGCGGAGAGGGAGGCCGACGAGGAGTCTACACCACCGGCAAACGAATCCAGCGACAAGCAGGGGGCTGCTCCGGCAAGCTCTGGCCCCGACAAGGACAACTCTGCGCAGGAACAGGAAGAAGTGCGGAAGAAGATGGTGCAGCGCCCGGTGTATTTTGTAAGTTCCCTTCTCCAGGGGGCTAGATCAAGATACTCTGGTGTGCAAAAGTTGCTTTTCGGCCTCCTCATGGCCTCGAGAAAGCTGCGCCATTACTTCCAGGCACATGAGATAACAGTGGTCACTCGCTTTCCGCTGAAGAGGATATTGCACAACCCAGAAGCAACAGGCAGGATCGTTGAGTGGGCACTGGAGCTGTCGAGCTTTGGACTCAAGTTTGAAAGTACTTCAACCATACAGAGCCGAGCTTTGGCAGAATTCATAGCTGAGTGGACCCCAACGCCCGATGAGGAAGTCCAAGAAACAAGTGCACCCGTACAAGAAGCGACAAGTGAATGGGTAATGTATTTTGATGGTGCCTTCTCGCTGCAAGGCGCCGGTGCTGGCGTGGTACTCATCGCGCCCACCGGAGAGCACCTCAAGTATGTTATCCAGATGCACTTTCCCAGGGAGCAAGCGACAAACAACACTGCTGAATATGAAGGCTTGCTTTCCGGCCTCAGGATTGCGGCCGAACTTGGGATCAGAAAGCTCATTGTGCGAGGAGATTCTCAGTTGGTGGTCCGGCAAGTTAACAAAAGCTACCAGAGCCCTTTGATGGAAGCTTATGTAGATGAAGTGAGGAAGCTTGAAGAGCACTTTGAAGGTCTGCAGATGGAGCACGTCCCGAGAGCTCAGAATGACATTGCAGATGGCCTTTCAAAGTGTGCTTCGATGAAGTTACCTGTGGAACCAGGGACCTTCTTGCTCAAGCTGACTCAACCATCCGTTACACCATCAATTGGGCAGTCCAAGAAGAGAAAGTTGGTCTCCGGCGACTACCTGCCGGCGGATCTTCCTGAAACCGCCGCCAAGGTCCCCAAGATCAACGACCAGAACGCTGAGGGACAGTCTGCTCCTGCAGATCCGAGGATCTGTGCAGTTGAAGCAGGTGTTCCCGACAAGTCTCGCCCCGGCGAGCTTGCTGGGGGATCATCAGCTCCGGCGGAACCGGAGGTTCTTGCCGTAGAAGCTGGGGTCCCCGCAGCGGCCCTCATGCCTTTAGTCCTTGCCGTTGAACCTCAGGCTCCGGCATGGGCACAGCAGATCGTCCGTTTTCTGCAAACTGGAGAACTTCCCGACGACCCAGAAGAAATAGAGAAGATAACCAGGCAGTCAAGTATGTACCAGTTCGTGGATAACGAGCTGTACAGAAGAAGACTCAATGGTGTCAGACTGAAGTGCATCTCCAGGGAAGATGGACAGAAGCTGTTGGCAGAAATACACGGAGGCATATGCGGCCACCACATTGGCGCAAGGGCGCTTGCCGGGAAAGCTTTCCGGCAAGGGTTCTTTTGGCAAGAAGCCCTCCAAGATGCAACTGCACTAGTAACCAAGTGTGAAGCGTGCCAGTTCCATGCAAAGCAGATTCATCAGCCAGCTCAAGCTCTCCAAACAATTCCTTTGTCCTGGCCCTTCTCGGTCTGGGGGCTCGATATCCTCGGCCCCTTCCCCCGAGCCGTCGGGGGCTTTGAGTACTTGTACGTTGCAATCGACAAGTTCACAAAGTGGCCAGAAGTGGAGCCAGTGAGAAAGGTGACAGCACAGTCAGCGGTCAGGTTCTTCAGGTCAATCGTTTGCCGTTTCGGAATCCCCAACAGGATCATCACCGACAATGGTACACAATTTACTAGTCGCACCTTCATGCAGTACGTCCAAGACCTTGGCGCCAAGGTCTGTTTCGCTTCTGTTGCTCACCCGAGGAGCAACGGTCAAGCGGAGAGGGCCAATGCTGAAGTGCTGCGCGGACTCAAGGCAAGGACCTTCGACAGGCTGCGCAAGTGCGGAAGAAATTGGATAGAAGAGCTACCGGCGGCTCTTTGGTCAATCAGAACGACACCAAGTCGAGCCACCGGACAGACACCCTTTGCTCTAGTCTATGGAGCAGAGGCAGTTCTCCCCACGGAACTCGTATACGGATCTCCTCGAGTGCTCGCTTATGATGAGCTCGAGCAAGAGCAACTGCGGCAAGATGATGCATTGCTCATCGAGGAGGAACGTCTCCAGGCTGCTGTACGAGCTGCTCGATACCAGCAAGCCTTGCGTCGCTACCATAGCCGCAAGGTCAAGGCCAGGAGTCTCGAGGAAGGCGACCTTGTTCTTCGGCGTGTTCAGTCCGCCAAGAATTCCAACAAGTTGACGCCTAAGTGGGAAGGCCCTTATCGGGTGAGACAAGTCACAAGGCCCGGCGCTGTCCGCCTTGAGACCGAAGAAGGCTTACCGGTGAGCAACTCCTGGAACATAGAGCATCTTCGCAAGTTTCACCCATAAGGCTCGGTTGCCGTGATCCGCTCCGGCAACCACCTTTTATACAAGCTTTGCCGCTGTTGCATGTAACCCTTTGTACAAAGCCGGGCGCAGATCCGGTGCATCAGTAAAGCTTTTGTGTTTTGCGCTATTCGCCTTTTGCATGCTTTTCTTTGCTATTTGCATGTGTTCTTTGGCATCTTGTGCAACATACACATCCGGTAAGCACTAGCACGCCGAAAGGCCACATACTTGTTTCCCTCTTCTTTTTCCATGCCTCTCAAGCAGAAGAGACGTTCCTCGCGCACAAGTTTGCCGGGGGGGAAAGGAGATGGAAGAGGAACCAAGTGTTGTTCAAGAAAGAGAAGCCTTACCGAGAAGCGAGCAATATATGAAAGCTAAGTTATTAGAATTTGATCAGTTCAAATTTTTAATTTTAAGTTGTCTTCCTTGAACAATCACACTTTGTATGGAAAACCTGTGCGCGGAGGAACCTACCCGTAGCTAGCCGCACCCTTATCTTGTTTTCGAGTACACTCAACGATTCAAGTGAGCTGCGACAAGTGTCGCGCCCTTGGTTCGTTTTCGAGTTCACTCAACAAGCTGAGTGCGTCGCGACTAGCCGCGGCAAGGTTGCTTGCCGGTGAGACCTTGACCAGCAGGCTGCTCAGAGTCCAGCACTCAGCGCTCGCGGCAAAGGACCCTTGCCGGCAAGCTCCCTAAAAGCGTAGGGTGAAAAGCATACAAAGTAAAGGACCAAGACAAGGAAGATAACATTGCACTGATTGATCAAAATAAGATAAATATCTTACAAAGGATAACTTGTCGCAATGATTAATGAGTTCACAACACCCTATGCAGCAACAAAAAGAGATAAAGATAAAGGAGGCCTAATCTACGCGGTCGCCCTCAATCCTGGAGATCTTGTTCACTTTGGCGATGATGTGGGCGACCTGCTCCTTCAGCGCCTCCATGTTCGCGTCGGCCGGCAAGCTGCGGAGAACGTTGGTGAGGTTTATACCGGGATTGCGGTATACAATCTTCGTCAGCACGCGCTCCAAGGTTCCCGTGCAGAGCCGGCGCGACTCCTCGGCCAGTTGCGCGGGGATCTTCTTCCGAAGATCTGCAAGGGCCGGCGCGATCCCCCTGAAGAAGAGGCTGAGCTTGGCGCTGTGAGGGAGGTTTGGGTCCGGAGAGTAGATGAGGTGCTCCAACTTCAGCGCCAGCAGCTCCTGGTCGATGTTGGATGCAGAAGACACCAGGTCCTCGGTCCACACCTCGACGGTCCGGCGGAAGTTCTCGGCCGCGGTGTTGGCGCTCTCCACCAAGGTTCGCTCCTTGCGGAGCTCCTCCTTCAGCTTGGTTTCCCGGTCCCGGACGGCGTCGAGCGAGTCCTTCAACGTGGAAACCTTCAGCTCCAGATCCTCGATGGAGTCCTTGGCGGCCTTCAGCTCGTCGCCCTTCTTAGAGAGACGCACCTGGAGTTCGGAGTTGGTGTGGGCGTCCTTCTCGCGCTCTGTGTTGAGCATGGTGACCCTCTCCACGCTCGCCTTCAATGACTCCTCCAGCTGCGCGACCTTGGCGGCAAGCTCCTCCTTGGCGGTCTCCGCGGCAGCCGCGGTGGCTTTCGCCTCCTTCAGCTCTCCGCCAAGGGCCTGCTCCCGAGCGGCAAGGTCTTCCTCGTGGGAGTCGAGGTTGACCTTCCGCTGGGTCAGCTCTCCTTCTCGCCGGGACAGCTCCTCCCCGGCGAGCCGCTGCTGCTCTTCGGCCTCGGCCTTCTCCAGCAACCATTCCTGGTACTCCCCGGCGAGCCTCTCGCGCTCCTCCGCCACCTCGCGGAGGGCAGCCTGGTTGGCGGCGCGGAGCTCCGCCGCGTGCTTCTCCATCTCGATGGCGGCCTTGGCGGCAAGGGCCTCCCGAGACGCTAGCTTCGCCTGCCTGGCCCGGTAAAGGGCCAGGAGCTGGTGAAGCAGCTTCTCCTCTTCGGGCCCATCGCTTCCGCCGGGCGCCTCGACGATCTTCAAGCCCGCGGAGGCGAGGACCTCTCCATCAAAGGCCTCGCCCTCCGCGGGGGCTCGCGATGAAGAACCCCAAGGCACCTGGATGAAGACGCCGTTGGGAGCTTCAAGGTAGTAGCCGGCCTGCTCCTTTTCGGCGGAGGGGTCGGCGGCCGGCGCAGCACTCGATGCTCCTGCCGCCTCCGGGCCGGCAGTGCGGTCGCCGTCCCCCTCCCCGGCCGCTGCGTCCGCAGCCGGAGCGGTCTCCTCCGCAGCCGGCTCGGCGGCTCCCGCCGTTTCCTCAGCGACAGGGGCGTCGCCACCGCCGCCCTGCGCGCCCTCCTCCTCGACGTCGATGACCTCCGTCTCCATCTGCTCGGGGGGAGGAGGATCTAGAAGAAGAAGAAAAAGCAAAGAAGTTCAAGCAAATATCCAAAAAGAGACGAATCCAAGGTGACAAAGTTACAGAACTTACCTTGGCGGACGTCGTCAGCGGCGGGCTCCCTCGCCGGGGAGCTCTGCCTTGGCGGAGTGGCCGCCCTCGCCGGGCTACTCGCCCTTGGCGGGGTACTCGCCCTTGGCGGAGTACCCGCCCTTGGCGGAGCGCTCTCCCTCGCCGGGGAGTTCGGCCTTGGCGGGGACGGCGGGGCCCGCGGCTCCTCGGGAGCGACCTCCGGACGCTCCCGGGTTTGCGGCTCCACCTCTGCACAAGACAATCAAGACAAGACAAAAGCATCAGGATATTAGCACAAGACAAAATCTTCAAGCGCGCCCGACGAGCAGAAGTATGGAACCCAGACTTACGCTGGAGGCTGCGCTGGGGGCTGCTCCTCGGAGCAGCGCTCGGGTCCGGCAGGCTTGGCTCCGGCACGTCCACAGTCGCCGCGATGGGCGAGTCGTCCGCGACCTCGACCACGGGCACTTTGGCTTTCTTCGCCACTCGCTCCGCCAAGGTCCTGAAGTTAAAACAAGAAGCAAGATCAGAATCTACAATAATCAAGACGAAATTTAAGAAGATGCCAGATCTCAAGTTCTTACTCCTGTTCATCCTCGTCGTCGTCGTCGCTCAAGGCGGAGAAGTCAAACTCCACCTGGGGCGCGTCCGCGCGGGGAGCGTGAGGCGAAGACTCCCTCGGGCGCTTGGCGGTCCCTGGGGCTGGGGGCTGCGAAGACCCAGCCCCTGTGGTAGCCGGGGCCCGGGGAGCGGGCGGAGCCGCCACTCCGCTCTGTGAAGACTCCCTTCCGCTCGGCGCTGACTTGCGGGGCGCCTCTGCCGTGGCCTGCTTGCGGGGCGCCTCTGCCGTGGCCTGCGTGCGGGCCGCCTCCGCCATGGTTGGTGCGCCGGGCGCCCCCATCGCAGCTTGGCTCCCCCGGGTAGCTCGCGCCGCCCGGCGAGCTGGTTGTTGCCGGGGCGCCTGCGCCCTCGTCCCCGTCGCCGTCTTGCGGAGACGCTTCAGCGGAGAACGCCTAGGGCTTGCCCGGGGCGGGGAGGTCTCCGACAACGAGGAGAGGGGCGCGCAGGGCGGCGGTGGCGACGCCCCTGTCGTTGAGGACACGGCGGGAGACGCCGAGCCGGCTGCGGAGGAGACCGCTCCGGCTGCGGACGCAGCGGCCGGGGAGGGGGACGGCGACCGCACTGCCGGCCCGGAGGCGGCAGGAGCATCGAGTGCTGCGCCGGCCGCCGACCCCTCCGCCGAAAAGGAGCAGGCCGGCTACTACCTTGAAGCTCCCAACGGCGTCTTCATCCAGGTGCCTTGGGGTTCTTCATCGCGAGCCCCCGCGGAGGGCGAGGCCTTTGATGGAGAGGTCCTCGCCTCCGCGGGCTTGAAGATCGTCGAGGCGCCCGGCGGAAGCGATGGGCCCGAAGAGGAGAAGCTGCTTCACCAGCTCCTGGCCCTTTACCGGGCCAGGCAGGCGAAGCTAGCGTCTCGGGAGGCCCTTGCCGCCAAGGCCGCCATCGAGATGGAGAAGAGCGCGGCGGAGCTCCGCGTCGCCAACCAGGCTGCCATCCGCGAGGTGGCGGAGGAGCGCGAGAGGCTCGCCGGGGAGTACCAGGAATGGTTGCTGGAGAAGGCCGAGGCCGAAGAGCAGAGTTGTCCCGGCGAGAAGGAGAGCTGACCCAGCGGAAGGTCAACCTCGACTCCCACGAGGAAGACCTTGCCGCTCGGGAGCAGGCCCTTGGCGGAGAGCTGAAGGAGGTGAAAGCCGCCGCGGCTGCCGCGGAGACCGCCAAGGAGGAGCTTGCCGCCAAGGTCGCGCAGCTGGAGGAGTCATTGAAGGCGAGCGTGGAGAGGGTCACCGTGCTCAACACAGCTTGTCTGCGCCGACAAGATCTACCAGGATGCAGCAGCCGCAGCAGAAAAGGACGCACTTGCCGCTGAAGCTCCCGGGGGGAAGAAGACGAAGACCAAGTCCGGCAAGTGCTCTGGGGCCCACTCCGGCAACCGCACCTCTTCGGAGTGCTGCGCTGCCGTCGAGGACGTTCCATCGAGCTCCACCGGCAAGTGTAAGAAGGGGATGGCCGCTCCTCCGGCAACCAAGAAGGTGTCCGCCAAGGAGGACGGCACTGGTGGTACCTTCACCATCAGTGCCACACTTGACAGCAAATAGGAAAGCGCGCTCGTTGCCTTCCTGCGGGCGAATGTCGATGTGTTTGCATGGCAACCGTCTGACATCCCCGGTGTTCCCAGGAAGGTAATTGAGCACAAGCTTGCTGTTTGTCCTCATGCGCGGCCCGTCAAGCAGAAGGTGAGGAAGCAAGCCGTGGAGCGCCAAGAATTCATCAACGAAGAGATCAAGAAGCTAGAGGCAGTAGGCCTAGTTAGAGGTGTGATTCATCCGACGTGGTTAGCAAACCCAGTCGTCGTGCGCAAGGCCAACGGGAAGTGGAGACTGTGTATAGACTTCACCGATGTGAATAAAGCATGTCCCAAGGATCCATTCCCTTTGCCGCGCATTGACCAGATCGTTGACTCCACTGCTGGATGTGAGCTACTCTCTTTTCTTGATGCATATTCAGGCTACCATCAGATTTTTATGGCCAAGGAAGACGAAGAGAAGACCGCATTTATCACTCCATGTGGCACTTATTGCTTCATATGCATGCCATTTGGACTGAAGAATGCAGGATCAACATTTGCAAGGGTAGTGCACACTGCTTTCGAGCCACAGATCCACAGAAATGTAGAGGCTTACATGGATGACATCGTGGTGAAGAGTAAGAGCAAGGAAACCCTGGTCCAAGATTTGGAAGAAACATTTCAGAACCTACGCAGGATACAGCTCAAGTTGAACCCCGAGAAGTGCGTCTTTGGAGTCCCCTCCGGCAAGCTTCTCGGGTTCTTTGTGTCACAGAGGGGGATTGAAGCCAACCCCGACAAGATTAAAGCCATTGAGCAAATCGAGGCCCCGAAGCGCGTCAAGGATGTCAGAAGGCTTGCAGGTTGTGTGGCTGCCCTCAGTAGGTTCATTTCGAAGTCTGCAGAACGCGCCCTACCTTTCTTCAAAATCCTGAAGATGGCAGGTCCCATGAAGTGGACTCCGGAAGCGGAGGCAGCGCTGCAAGATTTGAAACGGTACCTATCCTCCACTCCAATACTTGTCGCACCTAGACCACAGGAAAAGTTGTTGCTATACCTAGCAGCAACCAACCAGGTGGTTAGTGCTGCGTTAGTAGCGGAGAGGGAGGCCGACGAGGAGTCTACACCACCGGCAAACGAATCCAGCGACAAGCAGGGGGCTGCTCCGGCAAGCTCTGGCCCCGACAAGGACAACTCTGCGCAGGAACAGGAAGAAGTGCAGAAGAAGATGGTGCAGCGCCCAGTGTATTTTGTAAGTTCCCTTCTCCAGGGGGCTAGATCAAGATACTCTGGTGTGCAAAAGTTGCTTTTCGGCCTCCTCATGGCCTCGAGAAAGCTGCGCCATTACTTCCAGGCACATGAGATAACAGTGGTCACTCGCTTTCCGCTGAAGAGGATATTGCACAACCCAGAAGCAACAGGCAGGATCGTTGAGTGGGCACTGGAGCTGTCGAGCTTTGGACTCAAGTTTGAAAGTACTTCAACCATACAGAGCCGAGCTTTGGCAGAATTCATAGCTGAGTGGACCCCAACGCCCGATGAGGAAGTCCAAGAAACAAGTGCACCCGTACAAGAAGCGACAAGTGAATGGGTAATGTATTTTGATGGTGCCTTCTCGCTGCAAGGCGCCGGTGCTGGCGTGGTACTCATCGCGCCCACCGGAGAGCACCTCAAGTATGTTATCCAGATGCACTTTCCCAGGGAGCAAGCGACAAACAACACTGCTGAATATGAAGGCTTGCTTTCCGGCCTCAGGATTGCGGCCGAACTTGGGATCAGAAAGCTCATTGTGCGAGGAGATTCTCAGTTGGTGGTCCGGAAAGTTAACAAAAGCTACCAGAGCCCTTTGATGGAAGCTTATGTAGATGAAGTGAGGAAGCTTGAAGAGCACTTTGAAGGTCTGCAGATGGAGCACGTCCCGAGAGCTCAGAATGACATTGCAGATGGCCTTTCAAAGTGTGCTTCGATGAAGTTACCTGTGGAACCAGGGACCTTCTTGCTCAAGCTGACTCAACCATCCGTTACACCATCAATTGGGCAGTCCAAGAAGAGAAAGTTGGTCTCCGGCGACTACCTGCCGGCGGATCTTCCTGAAACCGCCGCCAAGGTCCCCAAGATCAACGACTAGAACGCTGAGGGACAGTCTGCTCCTGTAGATCCGAGGATCTGTGCAGTTGAAGCAGGTGTTCCCGACAAGCCTCGCCCCGGCGAGCTTGCCGGGGGATCATCAGCTCCGGCGGAACCGGAGGTTCTTGCCGTAGAAGCTGGGGTCCCCGCAGCGGCCCTCATGCCTTTAGTCCTTGCCGTTGAACCTCAGGCTCCGGCATGGGCACAGCAGATCGTCCGTTTTCTGCAAACTGGAGAACTTCCCGACGACCCAGAAGAAATAGAGAAGATAACCAGGCAGTCAAGTATGTACCAGTTCGTGGATAACGAGCTGTACAGAAGAAGACTCAATGGTGTCAGACTGAAGTGCATCTCCAGGGAAGATGGACAGAAGCTGTTGGCAGAAATACACGGAGGCATATGCGGCCACCACATTGGCGCAAGGGCGCTTGCCGGGAAAGCTTTCCGGCAAGGGTTCTTTTGGCAAGAAGCCCTCCAAGATGCAACTGCACTAGTAACCAAGTGTGAAGCGTGCCAGTTCCATGCAAAGCAGATTCATCAGCCAGCTCAAGCTCTCCAAACAATTCCTTTGTCCTGGCCCTTCTCGGTCTGGGGGCTCGATATCCTCGGCCCCTTCCCCCGAGCCGTCGGGGGCTTTGAGTACTTGTACGTTGCAATCGACAAGTTCACAAAGTGGCCAGAAGTGGAGCCAGTGAGAAAGGTGACAGCACAGTCAGCGGTCAGGTTCTTCAGGTCAATCGTTTGCCGTTTCGGAATCCCCAACAGGATCATCACCGACAACGGTACACAATTTACTAGTCGCACCTTCATGCAGTACATCCAAGACCTTGGCGCCAAGGTCTGTTTCGCTTTTGTTGCTCACCCGAGGAGCAACGGTCAAGCGGAGAGGGCCCATGCTGAAGTGCTGCGCGGACTCAAGACAAGGACCTTCGACAGGCTGCGCAAGTGCGGAAGAAATTGGATAGAAGAGCTACCGGCGGCTCTTTGGTCAATCAGAACGACACCAAGTCGAGCCACCGGACAGACACCCTTTGCTCTAGTCTATGGAGCAGAGGCAGTTCTCCCCATGGAACTCGTATACGGATCTCCTCGAGTGCTCGCTTATGATGAGCTCGAGCAAGAGCAACTGCGGCAAGATGATGCATTGCTCATCGAGGAGGAACGACTCCAGGCTGCTGTACGAGCTGCTCGATACCAGCAAGCCTTGCGTCGCTACCATAGCCGCAAGGTCAAGGCCAGGAGTCTCGAGGAAGGCGACCTTGTTCTTCGGTGTGTTCAGTCCGCCAAGAATTCCAACAAGTTGACGCCGAAGTGGGAAGGCCCTTATCGGGTGAGACAAGTCACAAGGCCCGGCGCTGTCCGCCTTGAGACCGAAGAAGGCTTACCGGTGAGCAACTCCTGGAACATAGAGCATCTTCGCAAGTTTCACCCATAAGGCGCGGTTGCCGTGATCCGCTCCGGCAACCACCTTTTGTACAAGCTTTGCCGCTGTTGCATGTAACCCTTTGTACAAAGCCGGGCGCAGATCCCGTGCATCAGTAAAGCTTTTGTGTTTTGCGCTATTCGCCTTTTGCATGCTTTTCTTTGCTATGTGCATGTGTTCTTTGGCATCTTGTGCAACATACACATCCGGTAAGCACTAGCACGCCGAAAGGCCACATACTTGTTTCCCTCTTCTTTTTCCATGCCTCTCAAGCAGAAGAGACATTCCTCGCGCACAAGTTTGCCGGGGGGGAAAGGAGATGGAAGAGGAACCAAGTGTTGTTCAAGAAAGAGAAGCCTTACCGAGAAGCGAGCAATATATGAAAGCTAAGTTATTAGAATTTGATCAGTTCAAATTTTTAATTTTAAGTTGTCTTCCTTGAACAATCACACTTTGTATGGAAAACCTGTGCGCGGAGGAACCTACCCGTAGCTAGCCGCACCCTTATCTTGTTTTCGAGTACACTCAACGATTCAAGTGAGCTGCGACAAGTGTCGCGCCCTTGGTTCGTTTTCGAGTTCACTCAACAAGCTGAGTGCGTCGCGACTAGCCGCGGCAAGGTTGCTTGCCGGTGAGACCTTGACCAGCAGGCTGCTCAGAGTCCAGCACTCAGCGCTCGCGGCAAAGGACCCTTGCCGGCAAGCTCCCTAAAAGCGTAGGGTGAAAAGCATACAAAGTAAAGGACCAAGACAAGGAAGATAACATTGCACTGATTGATCAAAATAAGATAAATATCTTACAAAGGATAACTTGTCGCAATGATTAATGAGTTCACAACACCCTATGCAGCAACAAAAAGAGATAAAGATAAAGGAGGCCTAATCTACGCGGTCGCCCTCAATCCTGGAGATCTTGTTCACTTTGGCGATGATGTGGGCCACCTGCTCCTTCAGCGCCTCCATGTTCGCGTCGGCCGGCAAGCTGCGGAGAACGTTGGTGAGGTTTATGCCGGGATTGCGGTATACAATCTTCGTCAGCACGCGCTCCAAGGTTCCCGTGCAGAGCCGGCGCGACTCCTCGGCCAGTTGCGCGGGGATCTTCTTCCGAAGATCTGCAAGGGCCGGCGCGATCCCCCTGAAGAAGAGGCTGAGCTTGGCGCTGTGAGGGAGGTTTGGGTCCGGAGAGTAGATGAGGTGCTCCAACTTCAGCGCCAGCAGCTCCTGGTCGATGTTGGATGCAGAAGACACCAGGTCCTCGGTCCACACCTCGACGGTCCGGCGGAAGTTCTCGGCCGCAGTGTTGGCGCTCTCCACCAAGGTTCGCTCCTTGCGGAGCTCCTCCTTCAGCTTGGTTTCCCGGTCCCGGACGGCGTCGAGCGAGTCCTTCAACGTGGAAACCTTCAGCTCCAGATCCTCGATGGAGTCCTTGGCGGCCTTCAGCTCGTCGCCCTTCTTAGAGAGACGCACCTGGAGTTCGGAGTTGGTGTGGGCGTCCTTCTCGCGCTCTGTGTTGAGCGCGGTGACCCTCTCCACGCTCGCCTTCAATGACTCCTCCAGCTGCGCGACCTTGGCGGCAAGCTCCTCCTTGGCGGTTTCCGCGGCAGCCGCGGCGGCTTTCGCCTCCTTCAGCTCTCCGCCAAGGGCCTGCTCCCGAGCGGCAAGGTCTTCCTCGTGGGAGTCGAGGTTGACCTTCCGCTGGGTCAGCTCTCCTTCTCGCCGGGACAGCTCCTCCCCGGCGAGCCGCTGCTGCTCTTCGGCCTCGGCCTTCTCCAGCAACCATTCCTGGTACTCCCTGGCGAGCCTCTCGCGCTCCTCCGCCACCTCGCGGAGGGCAGCCTGGTTGGCGGCGCGGAGCTCCGCCGCGCGCTTCTCCATCTCGATGGCGGCCTTGGCGGCAAGGGCCTCCCGAGACGCTAGCTTCGCCTGCCTGGCCCGGTAAAGGGCCAGGAGCTGGTGAAGCAGCTTCTCCTCTTCGGGCCCATCGCTTCCGCCGGGCGCCTCGACGATCTTCAAGCCCGCGGAGGCGAGGACCTCTCCATCAAAGGCCTCGCCCTCCGTGGGGGCTCGCGATGAAGAACCCCAAGGCACCTGGATGAAGACGCCGTTGGGAGCTTCAAGGTAGTGGCCGGCCTGCTCCTTTTCGGCGGAGGGGTCGGCGGCCGGCGCAGCACTCGATGCTCCTGCCGCCTCCGGGCCGGCAGTGCGGTCGCCGTCCCCCTCCCCGGCCGCTGCGTCCGCAGCCGGAGCGGTCTCCTCCGCAGCCGGCTCGGCGGCTCCCGCCGTGTCCTCAACGACAGGGGCGTCGCCACCGCCGCCCTGCGCGCCCTCCTCCTCGACGTCGATGACCTCCGTCTCCATCTGCTCAGGGGGAGGAGGATCTAGAAGAAGAAGAAAATGCAAAGAAGTTCAAGCAAATATCCAAAAAGAGACGAATCCAAGGTGACAAAGTTACAGAACTTACCTTGGCGGACGTCGTCAGCGGCGGGCTCCCTCGCCGGGGAGCTCTGCCTTGGCGGAGTGGCCGCCCTCGCCGGGCTACTCGCCCTTGGCGGGGTACTCGCCCTTGGCGGAGTACCCGCCCTTGGCGGAGCGCTCTCCCTCGCCGGGGAGTTCAGCCTTGGCGGGGACGGCGGGGCCCGCGGCTCCTCGGGAGCGACCTCCGGACGCTCCTGGGTTTGCGGCTCCACCTCTGCACAAGACAATCAAGACAAGACAAAAGCATCAGGATATTAGCACAAGACAAAATCTTCAAGCGCGCCCGACGAGAGGAAGTATGGAACCCAGACTTACGCTGGGGGCTGCGCTGGGGGCTGCTCCTCGGAGCAGCGCTCGGGTCCGGCAGGCTTGGCTCCGGCACGTCCACAGTCGCCGCGATGGGCGAGTCGTCCGCGACCTCGACCACGGGCACTTTGGCTTTCTTCGCCACTCGCTCCGCCAAGGTCCTGAAGTTAAAACAAGAAGCAAGATCAGAATCTACAATAATCAAGACGAAATTTAAGAAGATGCAAGATCTCAAGTTCTTACTCATGTTCATCCTCGTCGTCGTCGTCGCTCAAGGCGGAGAAGTCAAACTCCACCTAGGGCGCATCCGCGCGGGGAGCGGGAGGCGAAGACTCCCTCGGGCGCTTGGCGGTCCCTGGGGCTGGGGGCTGCGAAGACCCAGCCCCTGTGGTAGCCGGGGCCCGGGGAGCGGGCGGAGCCGCCACTCCGCTCTGTGAAGACTCCCTTCCGCTCGGCGCTGACTTGCGGGGCGCCTCTGTCGTGGCCTGCTTGCGGGGCGCCTCTGCCGTGGCCTGCGTGCGGGCCGCCTCCGCCATGGTTGGTGCGCCGGGCGCCCCCGTCGCAGCTTGGCTCCCCCGGGTAGCTCGCGCCGCCCGGCGAGCTGGTTGTTGCCGGGGCGCCTGCGCCCTCGTCCCCGTCGCCGTCTTGCGGAGACGCTTCAGCGGAGAACGCCTAGGGCTTGCCCGGGGCGGGGAGGTCTCCGACGACGAGGAGAGGTCGTCCGCGTAGAGCCCCAGGGATCCGTCGGATTCTTCGTCGGCCCCGGCGTCCTCCTCCTCCTCCTCCCCGGCAGGCTTGCTGGGCCCAGCGCCCTGCACTGTGGCCTCTTTCCCTCCGGCGCCTCCGCTCCCTCCGGCGCCTCCACTCCCTGCGGCGCCTCTGTTTCCTCCGGCGGCGTTGCCTCTCGCCGCGGCCTCGGTCAAGATTCCCGGGATCCCGGAGTGCCTCAGGGAAGGGACCCCGGCGAGCTCGTCGGGAGGAAGCTTCAGCAGCCTGCGGATCTCCGCCTCCTCTGCCTGGCAGGACGATTCCGCAGCCTCTGCCTCCTCGGGCGTAAAGCCGAATTCCCCTGCCGCTGCGGCTGCAGCGGCCTCTTCAACCCGAGAAGCTATGTACGCTATCTCCTGGTCGGTGGTGTCCCGTGTCAGCTCCCGGACCTCGTTCTTGTTCTTCGCCACCTCCACCAGGTTGTCGAAGAAGTTCAAGACGACGTCTGGCTTGGGCGGAATCCACGTGCGGTCGACGCCGTGGGAGTCACACGCGGGCATCATGGCGCGAAGGGAATCCCGGGCCGTGCTGTTGCTAAGAGGCACCACTCCCCAGGGACCCCTGAACCACTCTGGATGGGCCGGGTCATGCTTAAATAGTTCCCGGACCATCCCCTTCAGCTCCAGCGACGTGAAGTTGAAGTTGAGCCCGGCGCGCAGCCTCATTATATCCGCCGAGTTGCCGTAATCCCAGGCTGGCCTCTTACTATCTTGAAGGGGGGCGATGCGGCGGCGGAGGAAATCTGTGCCCACTTCTCCGACAGACAACCTTGCTACCCGGAGACGAAGAATCCTGATGAGGGCGACGTCGAGCTTGCTGTCGTCCGAATCCAGCTCGCTCCAGTCCCTGCCGCGCACGATAGGTGTTGTGCGCGGCGCGGTGAAAGATTGCGGCTGGTCCTCGACAATCCAACACTAGTCTGCACGCCACTCCTGCGCAGAGTTGTCCTTGTCGGGGCCAGAGCTTGCCGGAGCAGCCCCCTGCTTGTCGCTGGATTCGTTTGCCGGTGGTGTAGACTCCTCGTCGGCCTCCCTCTCCGCTACTAACGCAGCACTAACCACCTGGTTGGTTGCTGCTAGGTATAGCAACAACTTTTCCTGTGGTCTAGGTGCGACAAGTATTGGAGTGGAGGATAGGTATCGTTTCAAATCTTGCAGCGCTGCCTCCGCTTCCGGAGTCCACTTCATGGGACCTGCCTTCTTCAGGATTTTGAAGAAAGGTAGGGCGCGTTCTGCAGACTTAGAAATGAACCTACTGAGGGCAGCCACACAACCTGCAAGCCTTCTGACATCCTTGACGCGCTTCGGGGCCTCGATTTGCTCAATGGCTTTAATCTTGTCGGGGTTGGCTTCAATCCCCGTCTGTGACACAAAGAACCCGAGAAGCTTGCCGGAGGGGACTCCAAAGACGCACTTCTCGGGGTTCAACTTGAGCTGTATCCTGCGTAGGTTCTGAAATGTTTCTTCCAAATCTTGGACCAGGGTTTCCTTGCTCTTACTCTTCACCACGATGTCATCCATGTAAGCCTCTACATTTCTGTGGATCTGTGGCTCGAAAGCAGTGTGCACTACCCTTGCGAATGTTGATCCTGCATTCTTCAGTCCAAATGGCATGCGTATGAAGCAATAAGTGCCACATGGAGTGATAAATGCGGTCTTCTCTTCGTCTTCCTTGGCCATAAAAATCTGATGGTAGCCTGAATATGCATCAAGAAAAGAGAGTAGCTCACATCCAGCAGTGGAGTCAACAATCTGGTCAATGCGCGGCAAAGGGAATGGATCCTTGGGACATGCTTTATTCACATCGGTGAAGTCTATACACAGTCTCCACTTCCCGTTGGCCTTGCGCACGACGACTGGGTTTGCTAACCACGTCGGATGGATCACACCTCTAACTAGGCCTGCTGCCTCTAGCTTCTTGATCTCTTCGTTGATGAATTCTTGGCGCTCCACGGCTTGCTTCCTCACCTTCTGCTTGACGGGCCGCGCATGAGGACAAACAGCAAGCTTGTGCTCAATTACCTTCCTGGGAACACCGGGGATGTCAGACGGTTGCCATGCAAACACATCGACATTCGCCCGCAGGAAGGCAACGAGCGCGCTTTCCTATTTGCTGTCAAGTGTGGCACTGATGGTGAAGGTACCACCAGTGCCGTCCTCCTTGGCGGACACCTTCTTGGTTGCCGGAGGAGCGGCCATCCCCTTCTTACACTTGCCGGTGGAGCTCGATGGAACGTCCTCGACGGCAGCGCAGCACTCCGAAGAGGTGCGGTTGCCGGAGTGGGCCCCAGAGCACTTGCCGGACTTGGTCTTCGTCTTCTTCCCCCTGGGAGCTTCAGCGGCAAGTGCGTCCTTTTCTGCTGCGGCTGCTGCATCCCGGTAGATCTTGTCGGCGCAGACAAGCGCATCTTTCTTGTCGCCATGGACAGTGATGACGCTTATCGGCCCCGGCATCTTGAGTACGTTGTAAGCATAGTGGGAAGCTGCCATGAACTTGGCGAGGGCGGGACGGCCGAGTATTCCATTGTATGGCAATGGAATATCAGCGACGTCGAAAGTGATGCGCTCAGTTCTGAAGTTGAGCTCCCCGCCAAAGGTCACCGGCAGAGTGATTTTCCCCTTGGGCTTGCTCCTTCCCGGGTTGATTCCTTGGAAAGAACCGGTCTCTTCGAGCTCGCCATCTGGGATTTGGAGTTTCTTGATCACAGTAGAGGAGATCAAGTTCAGCCCGGCCCCGCCGTCAACCAACATTTTGGTGACCTTGAGGTTGCGGATGGTGGGTGAGACCAGCATCGGCAAGCACCCGACCGCAGTGGTGCGGTCAGGGTGATCCTCAAGATCAAAAATGATGGGCGTGCTGGACCATTTGAGGAGCCTGCGCGACTCCACGGGCGGCTCTAGTGCATTCACCTCGCGCACCCACTGCTTGAGCTGGCGGTGGGAGGTGTGCAGAGAGGCGCCACCGTCGACGCACAGGACCTCCGTGGCCTTCTGGAACTCCTGCTCACTGTTATCCTCATCCTCCATGTCTTCGTCGTCGTCCTCTTCATCCTTGTCGCGGCCCCGGGGAGGTCGATCACCTTGCCGCTGCTTGGCCTTGCCGCGGCGTCCTCCCCGGCCATTGAATGGCCGCTTCTTGCTTGGTTCTCCTCCGCCACCTTGGGCCTTCTCCTTGTCGCACCTCTCGTACTCAGCTTTCTGCTGCTCGACGAGGTACTCGACGCGTTTGCAGTTGGAGAGGTCGTGGCCCTTGGTGCGGTGGATTTTGCAGTATTGCTTGTCGGAGCCGTCCTGCTTGTCGGCCGCCGCTACAGGGGCAGGCTCCTTGCCGGAGCCGCCAACCTGTGTTTGCTTGGCGGGAGCCTCCTTGCCGGACTTCTCGACGGCAAGCACTTCCTTCTTGTTCTTCCTTGTGTTATTCCGCCGCCGGCTCTTCTTTGCCGGGGCGGCGTCGTCGCTGTCGCTTCCTCCTGCGCCAGCATCCTCCCCGGGGAGTCTCCTCCCCTCTTCTGCGCGTGCGCACTTATCAGCCAGAGCGTAGAGCTCGCTGACATCCCGAATCTTGGTCATGGCCATTTCTTCACGCATGCGGCGGTTACGCACGTTCTGGTGGAACGCACTGATAACCGCGGCAGGGTGGACGTCGGGGATGTTGTGCTGTACACGGCTGAAGCGTTGGATGTACTTGCGCAGGGATTCTCCTTCCTTCTGGGCCAGAATGTGGAGATCGCTCTCCTGGCCGTGGGGTTTGTGGCCGCCTGTGAAGGAGCCGACAAACTGATGGCAAAGGTCCGCCCAAGAAGAGATGGAGCCTTCCGGCAAGTGCATAAGCCACGAACGAACGTTCGGCTTAAGCACGAGCGGGAAGTAGTTTGCCAAAATCTTCTCGTCGCGCCCCCCGGCAGCCTGCACCGCGATGGTGTAAATGCTGAGAAATTCCGAGGGGTGCGTCTTGCCGTCGTACTTCTCCGGTACGTCGGGCTTGAAATTCTTCATGCTGGGCCACTGGACGCGCCGCAGCTCGCGGGTGAACGCAGGGCAGCCTGCCGCGTACGGCAAGTCGCCTGGTTCACCGGGCGCGCGCGCGTCGACAGCGTTCCCAGCTCTCTGGTCTGATTGCCGCCGAGCTTCTCGGCGGCGCTCGATCGTTGTTCGAGCGTCTTCCTGTCGCCTGTCGTCAAGGACCTGGCGCTGGTCCCGACGAGCGCGCGGATCCGACGACGCAGTGGAGCCGTCGTCGGCGTTGTTCCGGCGGGGTGGCGTCTTCTGCTTCTGCGGCGGGGAGTGCACGGTGGTTGCACCCCCGGCAGTCTTGTCGGCGTCGGCCTTCGTCTTCTCGATTTGCCGCGGCCGCGAGGTCGCCGGCTGCTGCGGCGTATCGTTGTTGGCGAAGGCGATCAGGCTCTGGATGGTGGCCCTCCAGTCTTCGGCCTTGTCTGCCGCTGGAGGGAAGTCGAGGAGCAGTTGCGCCCTTGCGAGCGCTTCTGCTGGAGTGGAGGGGAGCGGGGGCGAGCGGTGCGAGGAGCGGGATATGCTCGGACTCCTAACGGCGTTAGAAGGAGCAGGGTCCCGCCCCGGCGACCGCGCCTTGCTCGTGCCAGGACGATGGCCCGGAGCGTCCCGCGAACCTCCAGTTTGCCCTTGGCCCAGCAAACGGATGCCACCTCCTGTGGCATGGCGCTGCTGGGTTGTTGTTTGCTGAGACGGACGCGGCGCGTCCACGGAGACCGAGGCTCGGTCGTCCGTCCTGTCCTTGGATTTGGTGGCGCCGCGAGTGTCCTCGCCGGCGACCACCCTTCCGACGGCGTCTCCCCCGCCCACCGTTGGTTCCGGTGGCGGCGGATGAGACGTAGACGGGCCTCCGACCTCCGAAGCCTTCTTCTTCGGGGCCATGGTGCTGTTATTGATGAAGCTCACGAATTCGGAGAGGTTGATGAAGAATGCGCCCGCGTGAACGCCGGATCAGGTTCGCACAACCTCGACGCCCCCTACCTGGCGCGCCAAAGATGTCGGGGGAAACTGTCCGCCACGAACACCTATGGGACCGGAGCCCCTTGCTTGTGCGGTAAGAGGGCGGAGGGAGCACGAAGAGCAGATCATGGAGATCACGCAGGCAGTTTACCCAGGTTCGGGCCGCGATGGACGCGTAAAACCCTACTCCTGCTTAGTTTGTATTGAGTTGGAGAGCTCGGGAGCTTGAAGAACTAGCTACACCGAGCGTGTGAGCGATCTAGGTTCCGAACCCTTTCTACGTTGTGCATGGGCCTCCTTTTATAGTGCAAGGGGTCACCGACAGGTGTCAACGTAGGAGAAAGGGTAAAAATGTAAAAGAGGTGGTAGTTGTAACAGTGCGGGAATAGTGGAGCTACAGTGTATGAACAGTGGTCGCTACCTACTTTGACAGTGGGGGACAAGAGCATTTAATGCCCGTCGCCGTCGACCCCAAAAGCGCCCGCCCTTGCGTCTCCATTTGCCACGGCGATGGCTTCACCACCGTGGAGTGCCACCGTGTCCCCCAGGCTGCACAGCCATCCGCCACGCGTCCCTGGAACGGCCCCAGTGCGACGCGTGGTTCGATGAGCTGGAGCGCGGGCACACAGCACAACTCTCCCCGGCAAGCACCTTGCCGGGGTCTTGATCTTGCCGGGCCCGGGAGCTTGTCGGGCTCTGAAGCTTGTCGCTCGGTCGTCGGCATAGAGCCCCAGGGATCTGTCGGATTCTTCGTCGGCCCCGGCGTCCTCCTCCTCCTCCTCCTCCCCGGCAGGCTTGCTGGGCCCAGCGCCCTGCACTGTGGCCTCTTTCCCTCCGGCGCCTCCGCTCCCTCCGGCGCCTCCACTCCCTGCGGCGCCTCTGTTTCCTCCGGCGGCGTTGCCTCTCGCCGCGGCCTCGGTCAAGATTCCCGGGATCCCGGAGTGCCTCAGGGAAGGGACCCCGGCGAGCTCGTCGGGAGGAAGCTTCAGCAGCCTGCGGATCTCCGCCTCCTCTGCCTGGCAGGACGATTCCGCAGCCTCTGCCTCCTCGGGCGTAAAGCCGAATTCCCCTGCCGCTGCGGCTGCAGCGGCCTCTTCAACCCGAGAAGCTATGTACGCTATCTCCTGGTCGGTGGTGTCCCGTGTCAGCTCCCGGACCTCGTTCTTGTTCTTCGCCACCTCCACCAGGTTGTCGAAGAAGTTCAAGACGACGTCTGGCTTGGGCGGAATCCACGTGCGGTCGACGCCGTGGGAGTCACACGCGGGCATCATGGCGCGAAGGGAATCCCGGGCCGTGCTGTTGCTAAGAGGCACCACTCCCCGGGGACCCCTGAACCACTCTGGGTGGGCCGGGTCATGCTTAAATAGTTCCCGGACCATCCCCTTCAGCTCCAGCGACGTGAAGTTGAAGTTGAGCCCGGGGCGCAGCCTCATTATATCCGCCGAGTTGCCGTAATCCCAGGCTGGCCTCTTCCTATCTTGAAGGGGGGCGATGCGGCGGCGGAGGAAATCTGTGCCCACTTCTCCGACAGACAACCTTGCTACCCGGAGACGAAGAATCCTGATGAGGGCGACGTCGAGCTTGCTGTCGTCCGAATCCAGCTCGCTCTAGTCCCTGCCGCGCACGATAGGTGTTGTGCGCGGCGCGGTGAAAGATTGCGGCTGGTCCTCGACAATCCAACACCAGTCTGCACGCCACTCCTCCCACTTGCCGCGGAGCTCCCCCGGCAAGTAGGACTCCTTCTTGTTCAGACGAAAAACCCAAGATATCCCTCTGGAGAGGGGAGCGCCGGCTTCTACTCTAGGGGTGAAGAAGTGCCTAAACAACGCTACGTTCGGATATATCCCAATATAGTTTTCGCACATATGTGCGAAAACCGCCATCGTGAGGATGGCGTTGGGGGTGAAGTCGAGAAGATGGAGGCCGTAGGTGTGCATTATGTCGCAGAAGAAATCAGAAAAAGGAGGACAGAGACCGCAGTGGAAGAAGGCTGCGAAGAAATAGTACCCGCCGGGGTAGTTGTCCTTGGCGGCGGCCGGATAGGCTCGGGTGCGGGGATGCGCCTTGGTCTTCTTGGCCCAGAACAAGTAATACTTGTTCCAGAGCTCCCGCGCGCTGAGCCTCGGCGAGAAGACGAGGTTCCGCTTCCGCAACAAGGTAAGCCTCGCCGCTTGCTCCGATTTCTCCTTCTTGGTCTTCTCCACCTTCGCCTTCTCGGTCTTCGGGGCCATGGCGGAGGCGGCGAGGGAAGGGGGACGAAGAGTCCGGCGGCGCCGCAGATGCGGTAGGCGACGGCGGAGGTGTGGAGGCGGAGCGCAAAGGGGGATCTCTGGAGATGGAAGAAGATGCAATGAAGGCGTAGGAGGGGAACCGCTCCTGCTTCCTCTGCTTTTATGGGGAAGTGGGGGGCGTTTCGCTCTTTCCATTAAAAGAACGTGGCCACGTCCCATCCCACGACGCCGCAATCGACGCGTGCCGTTACGGGGGGACGCGGCGGATGCGGAAGTGGATTCGGCGTGCCGTGGGCCGCGCGTGCCCGTGCACTGTTTTGGGCCTGGCCCAACAGCGCTCGGCACCGTGTGTGGCCCAGGCCCGGGGGCTCCTGTCGGTGTACTAAGGTAGGGGTACCTCAGTACCCCAACTTGTGCACGGGCAGTAACAGCTTCCCGCGGCAGGGCCTACCACGCGCTCGCCGGATACCTTCCTGCTCCATATAAAACCATTCAAAAACAAAGTATACAAGACAGAAGATCGAGACCCCGGCAAGTGGAGCTTGCCGGGAAGGCCGTTCCAGGCTCAAGGTTACCTCACTCACGCAAGGCCCTGGCAAGAGGAGCTTGCCAGGAAGACTAGAAAATTCCATTACAGAAGACATGCCTCGGCGCAACATGCGCCCCGGCAGGGCCCGGGGAGCGACAAGCTTCAGAGCCCGACAAGCTCCCGGGCCCGGCAAGATCAAGACCCCGGCAAGGTGCTTGCCGGGGAGAGTTGTGCTGTGTGCCCGCGCTCCAGCTCAACGAACCACGCGTCGCACTGGGGCCATTCCAGGGACGCGTGGCGGATGGCTGTGCAGCCTGGGGGACACGGTGGCACTCCACGGTGGTGAAGCCATCGCCGTGGCAAACGGAGACGCAAGGGCGGGCGCTTTTGAGGTCGACGGCGACGGGCATTAAATGCTCTTGTCCCCCACTGTCAAAGTAGGTAGCGACCACTGTTCATACACTGTAGCTCCACTATTCCCGCACTGTTACAACTACCACCTCTTTTACATTTTTACCCTTTCTCCTACGTTGACACCTGTCGGTGACCCCTTGCACTATAAAAGGAGGCCCATGCACAACGTAGAAAGGGTTCGGAACCTAGATTGCTCACACGCTCGGTGTAGCTAGTTCTTCAAGCTCCCGAGCTCTCCAACTCAATACAAACTAAGCAGGAGTAGGGTTTTACGCGTCCATCGCGGCCCGAACCTGGGTAAACTACCTGCGTGATCTCCACGATCTGCTCTTCGTGCTCCCTCCACCCTCTTACCGCACAAGCAAGGGGCTCCGGTCCCATAGGTGTTCGTGGCGGACAGTTTCCCCCGACAGCAGTTGAGTTGTCAATTCAACCGCACTTGAAATATACTTACTTGCAACAAAAGATAAGTGGTAACGGTGATATGATAGTGATGGTGGTGACAGCAAAAGTAAACAGCAAAAGTAACAACTAATAACCAGCAGGATTGAAACACTGTAGGCTAGGGAGATGGATGGTTGGGCGCTGCATGGATGAGATACATCATGAATCTAACTTGGGGCAAGGCACACAGAAAAGTAATGATCATCTAGGCAAATATCAAACATTAGGCATGTATCCCACAGGTAGTTGTACGTGCTTGCAATAAGAACTTGCACAACATCTTTTGTCCTACCATCCCGCTACGAACAGGGCCAAAAGGAACTTATGGAGATTAAGGTGCTCCTGTCAAAAAGCACCGGAACAAAGCAATAAACTCAATGGATACATGGAATCCTCAAATTATGGACCATCCCCTTTGGTGTCCCAAGCTGTCACCTTTGGGATCGCCGGTTCCGGACCATAATAGGTGCAAACAACTCATAGATAGGATCAAGAACACAAATATATATTCATGCAAACACATAGGGTTCAGATCTGAAAACATGGCACTCGGGCCCAAAGTGACAAGCATTAAGAGCAACAAGTTGAAGCAAAGATGATAAACACCTAAGTAGATGATAGGCAACATGCCCCCAACAATCTGATAAACTATTACATGATCTAACTCATCCAATCCCTACCATCCCCTTTGCCTACAGCAGGGAATTACTCACACATGGAAGGAGAAGTCATGGAGGGAGGATGGAGTGGTGATGATGATGACGATGGCGACGATCTCCCCTCTCCGGAGGCCAAATCAGCCTCCAGATTAGCCCTCCCGAAGAAGAACAGAGGGTGGCGGCGGCTCCGCGACGGAAACTGGAAAAACGACTTCTGTTCTGGGGTTTCCTCGCCACAGGAATAAATAGGAGCCAAGGTAGGGCACCAGAGGGGGGAGGACCCTCCCAGGCGGCCTCCTGGCGCGGCCAGGGGTGGGGCCGCGCCAGCAGGGCGCCTGGGGCCCCCCTGGCTGCCCTCTGAACCCACTTCTGGCACAATGGCCCTTCGGGTGCGTGGATTTTCTATGATTTTTCTTGGAATTTTCTGAGACACCTAAAAATCCATTTTCCTGCACACAATAAAACCATACAGGCAGCTCTGCTGAAAACAGCGTCAGTCCGGGTTAGTTTAGTTCAAATCATGCAAGAATGAGGGCAAAACAATAGCAAAAGTGTTTGGAAAAGTAGATACGTTTGAGACGTATCAGTAAACTTATGACCGAAGTCATTCCACACACTTTGTTTTTACAAAGCTTTTTGCCCATAAACGCCCACGATTTGTCCCTCTTCTATCAGACGCTTGGCCAAACTAGCCGGGTGGGAACCTTGCGCGGTAGTGCGGGAACGGGCTCACCGACGATACATTTGGTGCCTCTTCGAGCCCACGCGTGCGGTGCGGTGTTGTCAAGTATGCACTAGAATCCTCTGCTATGAACGCCGTGACAAGACGTGATGATTACAGGCCGGCCGGCCCCCATTTATTATAGTGGCCAGCCTTTCGATCGCGCCCCACCATTGCGAGAATCACACTCACCACGAGAAAATATTATAGGGTATCCCGCGAGGCTCCAATGGTGCTCCAAGTGGCTGCCGACGACGAGCAGCAGTTCACCATGTGTGCCATGGTGGACACCCACAGAAGGTTCATGGACCTCTCGGTGGTGTACACCAACGACTCGGTTTGGGTGGAGCACTCCATCCACATAATGGAGTTATTGCTTGCCGAGGAGAAGTACAAGGTGGTCGGGTTCGACCTCGAATACACACGCGCTTGTGTCGGGTCTCGTCCCAAGGTAGCCATCGCCCAGATGTGCGTGCGCCACCATGTCCTCGTCTACCACTATTGCCTGGCCACAAGGCCTTGCGAGCGTTTCGCTAGGTTTTTCTACAGCCCCCACTACATGTTCGCTAAAGTGGACATCATCAACGATCTAAAGGTGCTCGAGAATTCGGGTTTCGCCTGCTAAAATCTTGTCGACATCCAGGGCCAATACAGGATCTCAGGCAGCAAGGAGCATGAGAAGGACTCACTAGTTCACCTCGCCGAGGCCATCATCGACCCCTACTATAGAGACATGAAGGACTCGTGCAGCAAGGACAAGCTTGCCTGGCACTCGGCCTGGATGGAGAAACTCGATGAAGCTCACGTCATGTATGCGGCCAAGGAGGCGTACACGAGCTACGACATGTACAGGCGGATCGTTGACATGAGGAAGTGCCCCCTTCCTCAAAACAGCCAGGGATCCAATAGGAAGCAGAGGAATGGCAAGCATCATCGCAACAATAAATATATGATTAGTTCCTCGTTTCTCCTACTTTAGTATGCATGTAATTGCTTACTTTAGTGTGTGGAAATGTTATGTGTGTAGTCACTTGTGTAATTGTATGCCTAATTTGGTTATGCAATGTTGTCTATTGAAGTATATATGTTGATGCTCTGTAGACAGAGCGTAGATGTTGTGCAGAAAAAGAAAATCACATTGCACACGGACTAAACAATGGAACCCGTCGGTGATGTTTTCATCAATCACTCACAATTTTATACTCCCTCCGTCCGGAAATACTTGTCAAAAAAATGGATAAAAATGGATGTATCTAGAACTAAACTACATCTAGATGCATTCATTTCTCAAACAAGTATTTACGGACGGAGGGAGTACCAGCAATCGTTTGCTCGCAACACACACGGCTTTTTAGCAGTGATCGTCTGTGTTGTTATAGGTCTTCACACACATTTCCGATTTCAGACCTTTTTTCCGCGTATCACACACATCTTGTTAAGTTGAACAATTTCTGTTCACATCTCTCAACGCAAACAGTTCATCCGAGTGAACCGCATGCCGTATATCGCACACACCTTGATCTGGTTGACCGTTTCATTAGTGTTGCCTAATCACAAGCAGTTCATCCGAGTGAACTGCATGTTGTATATCGCACACACCTTCATCTGGCTGCCCGTTTCTTTTGTTCCTCCTCATCACAAATAGTTAATTGAACTGAATCGTATGCCCTGCATCGCACACACAACTAAAATCTGAACCGTGTTTGATGCATCCTCCATCGCAAACGTTTTGCACCCTTTTGGCGGTTTTTTTACACCCCTGTTTGTGATTATGGCATAGAACACAGTTTCGTCAAATGGTCTATGATCGTAGTGTCGCATTAGCAGCATCCTGCAGTAGTGTCACCCCAATGATGATCATTGAAATAAGTAGAGGACATATCCAAATTAGCATCCCCAAGCTTGGGATTTTGTATATTATTAACATAATTGTCACTAGGAGAATTTATCATAACACCATTGCAATCATGCTTTTATTCAAGGAACTATCATGAATCACTTCATAAATTTCTTCTTTTAGCACTTCATCACAATTTTCAGATTCATGAATCTTAAGCAAATCTTCATAAAGATAATCTAGTGCACTCAACTCACTAGCAATTGGTTCATCATTATTGAATATTTTAAAAAGATTAGCAAGTGGATGAGGATCCATCAACGCTTTCCTTCCAATTTCCAATAAACAACCAACTATACCAAACAACCAAGCAAATTAACCAAGTAATACATAAGGGCAAACGAAAACATATGTGGTGAGAAACGGCGGACGAAAAAGAGAGCGAATAAAAACGGAAAATTTTTGTGAAGTGGGGGAGATGAAAATGAGAGGCAAACGGCAAGTAATGTAAATTGGAAGGAGATGAGATTTGTGATTAGGAACCACGGATATGTTGACGGTGTCTCCCCAGCAACGACGACATAAATTCCTTTGACGTGCGCTTCAGATGCTTCAATATTTCCCCAAAGAGGAACGGATGATGCATCACAACGACGGTAAGTATTTCCCTCAGTTATGAAACCAAGGTTATTGAACCAGTAGGAGAACCACACAACACTATGTAAATAGTACCTGCACACTAACAACAAATACTTGCAACCAGATGCGTTAAAGGGGTTGTCAATCCCTTTCGGGTAACAGTGCCAAAAATTGACGAGTTGACAGGATAAAATTGTAGTAGATTGAAAGATGCAAATAAAAGAAAATAAAATGCAGCAAGGTATTATTGTGTTTTTGATAATATAGATCTCAAGATAAAAGTTGCAAATAAAGGAAAAGGCAAATGGCAATATAGATCTAAAAGTATATGATTGCAAAATAGATCCGGGGCCTGTAGATTTTACTACTGGCTTCTCTCGAGAAAATAGCATGCGGTGGGTAGAAAAATTAATGTCGGGCAATTGATAGAAAAGCAAATAATTATGACAATATCTAAGACAATGATCATGTATATTGGTATCACGCCCAAGATTAGTAGACCGACTCCGGCCTGCATCCACTACTATTACTCCACACATCGACCGCTATCCAGCATGCATCTAGTCTATTAAGTTCATGGAAAAATGGAGTAATGCAATAAGAACGATGGCATGCTGTAGACAAGATCTATTCATGTAGGAATAGACCCCATCTTTTTATTCTTAATAGCAATGATACATGCGTGCTTTGTTGCCCCTTCTGTCACTGGGAAAGGACACCGCAAGATCGAACCCGTTACAAAGCACCTCTTCACATTGCAAGATAAATAGATCAAGTTGGCCAAACCAAACCCAAATATTGAAGAAGAAATACGAGGCTATAATAATCAAGAATGGTTATTAAATCAAGGGAAATCTGATCATAAACTCACAATTCATCAGATACCAACAAACACACCGGAAAAGTCATTACATCAAATATATCTCTAAGAGACTGTTGTATTGAGACACAAAGAGAGAAGAAGCCATCTAGCTACTACCTACGGACCCGTAGGTCTACGGTAAACTACTCACGCATCACCGGAGATGCACCCATGAGGATGATGAACCCCTCCGTGATCGTGTTCCCCTCTGGCAAAGTGCCGGAAAAGGGCTCTAGATTGGATCTTCTGGTTCTGGAACTTGCGGTGGCTGGAATAAACTTTCGTCGAATCCCTTAGGGTTTATGGAATTTTGGAGTATTTATAGAGCGAAGAGGCGCTGCGGGAGGCCAACGAGGAGGGTACAACCCACCTAGGCGCGCTTGGGGGGCCAAGCGCGCCCCGGTGGGTTGTGCTCCCCTCGGAGCACCCCTCTAGTACTTCTTCAGCTCATGTTGTGTCTTCTAGCCCAGAAAAAATCTCCAAAAAGTTTTTCCGCATTTGGACTTCGTTTGGTATTGATTTTCTGCGGTGTAAAAACAAACGAAAAACAACAACTAGCACTAGGCACTATGTCAATAGGTTAGTCCCAAAAAAGGATATAAAATGATTGTAAAACATCCAAGAATGATAATATAACATTATGGAACAATAAAAAATTATAGATACGTTGGAGACGTATCAGCATCCCCAAGCTTAATTCCTGCTCGTCCTCGAGTAGGTAAATGATAAAAACAGAATATTTGATGTGGAATGTTGCCTATCATGTTCATCACATATTCTTTTCTTTATAGCATTGACATTTGGACTTTTATATGGTTCAAAGCAATAGTCTAGTTTTGGCATGAAGACTTTAATACTCAAGCATATCAACAAACAAGCATCTCTTCAAAATATCAATACTAAAGTAAGTTATCCCTAGCCCGTCATGCTCAACCATTGATGTATTCATGCAACACATTCAAATATTAACTATGTCCAATGCTCAAGTGTGATAATAGTGTTCTGTAGTTGGTGCTTTATAAGAGAAGATGAAGACTCAAATAAAAATAATAATTGCATAAAGTAAATGATAGGCCCTTCGCAATGGGGAGTAGGGATTTGTGGAGGTGCCAGAGCTAAAAGCTTAAATTGAGAGATAAAATTATTTTGGGATGTATACTTTTCCCGTCAACGAGAACGACTTAGAGTTCCCTACACGTTCCATGCTAGATATATCATTTGTGGTTCCCAACCAAAAAATAAACTTTATTCCTCTTTCCACAATTCTTTCACAATCCAACACTTTCCAAGGAATTTATTATTTGACAACATAACAGCGTGGAACAATAAAAAATTATAGATACATTGGAGTTGTGGATGCATGAGCCTTTCTAGAAGCCTTCGAAGACTGTGTTTTGCGCTTCTTCGGAGAGGGAGCCGTGTTAGAGGCTTCAATACTTTTTCGCTTCTTGGTCTCGGCCTTAGCTCGCTTAGTCTTCTTCCTTTTGGAAGCAATAGATGGAGTAGATGGCTTTACTTAAAAAAACACTTTCGTGATAATACGTGTTTGTCACAGTAGGTCACGTTTTCTGTCATGTATGTACATCCAAGACGACTTTATGACAGAATCAAGATACTCATACCCGTGCTGTCGTAGAAGTGTTCCATGACAATACCAACATTATCATCATAGAAGTGTTCACTTCCATGACGATAAATGACCTGTCATGGAAGTGCTTTCGTCAAGGGTAACCGACACGTGGAATCCACCATAACAGGTCGTCGTTAAGCTATCGGGTCTGGGTTTTGATCCGATAACCCGTTAACAGCCTGGACCAATAGAGATTTTCCATGTGCAAAATTCTCATTGGCCGAAGAAAACATGTGTCAGCTCGTCATTGGATTAGATAGGCGCCTATGATATGCCGACACGTGCGACGGCCCAACACTAGCCCATTTAGCTTAAAAAGTTCGGCCCATTTGACTTGGTCAAAAGTTAGCGGACCGGCCCATGAAAAGCCTGTTAACGGTCGGTTCGCAAATAGCGCATTTTACGGCATGGTAACTCACGGCCCGATAGGACCTTTCCCAAAATAGGCCCAACAATGTCATCTGGGCGGTCGAATAAAATACCAGCCCATTTCACTTTCCGCCCATGTATAGCCCACCACGTCTTTCAGCCCATATGAGGCCTTTCATATCTTTAGGCCCTTTAGTGCCCGAGTCAGTGGTGGGCGAGTAGTCGAGCACAACAACATGATCGCCTCTCGCGGACTGCCCCATGATCCAACAATGTGGAGCCATCCATGTGATCCAACAGCGCGGAGCCTGCACGCAGCCTGCCCATCGAATTCCTTCTAGAAGACCACATCTGAGGGTAGTCGCTTGGCTCTAGGGTATGATTGGACGGCATACGTTCGGAGCTAGGGTTAGGTGAAACCCCGCGGTGTTTAGAGGGGTTTCGAGCTGGTCAACGGGGTTTCCATGGCTTTGACTAAGCATAAATAATTTAAAAATAATTGAAAATGTGAAACTTTCACCGTTCATCATTTTATAAGACACAGTAATGAGGAAAAATACTAAACTTGGTATACGGACATTTTCAAAAAAACCTAGCGGCACGATTGAGGTCAAATGAGCACCATGAATTTAAAAAAATCTAAAAAATATAAAACCCGTGCACAATGTTGTCTGATGTGACATGTTACCTATTACGTGTTATGATCTGTAAACCATGTAGTGATAATATGCGCGATACTTTCCGGTGATGACCGTAATTTGAGAGGTTCATGTATTCACTATGTGCTAATGCTTTGCTCCTATACTCTATTACAAGGAGGCCTTAATATCCCTTAGTTTCCTTATGGACCCCGCTGCCACAGGAGGGTAGGGCAAAAGATGTCATACAAGTTCTTTCCATAAGCACGTATGACTATTTACGGAATGCATGCCTACATTACATTTATGAACTGGAGCTCTGCTGTATCACCCTAGGTTATGACTGTTACATGATGAATATCATCCAACAAATTACCGATCTAATGCCTACGAAATTCCTATATATTGATCTTGCTAAGTTATTATTGCTACTGCTACAAAACCACTGCTATCACTGTTACCGATACTGTTGCTGCTACCACTACTATCAAAACTATCATACTACTGTGCTACTGATCACTTCGTTGTAGATAATTAATCTCCTGGTGTGGCTGAATTGACAACTCAATTGCTAATACTTGCAAATATTCTTTGGCCCCCCTTGCGTCGAATCTATAAATTTGGTTTGAATACACTAACCCCAAAAGCTATTGCAATCCCCTATACTTGTTGGTTATCAAGACCTTTTTCTAGCGCCGTTGTTGGGGAGCATAGCTATATTTGTTGAGTCACTTGGGATTATTCTCTTTTTATCACTATGAAGAATCTGAAGGACGATAGAACTAAGATATTTCCCTCAACTACGAGGGGAGGTAAGGAATTGCCATCACACTCTACACTTAATTCTCCTTCGGTTATAACTAAGCTTCATACACCACACTCGGCTATTAATCCTGATATGTCGCAAGTTATTGATGATTCTACTTCTGCTATGAATGACACTTACGATGATGCTAGTACCTTGCTTGATAAGTCTGTGCCATTGGGTGAACTACTTGATGAACAACTTGCTAGACTTAATGATATTGAGAATGCTACAATTGATGAGACTGTTGAAACTAATGAAGTGCTTGAAACTGAATTTTTTGAAAAACCTATTAGATCTAGCCATCCTATATATGAATTGCCAAGAGTACCCGAAGGTTATGTTATGGATGAGGAAACAATTAGAGACTTTCTTGCTTGCAATGATAGAGATTACCTTAAGAAATTACTATGCAAGCTGAAAGAAAAATCTTTGAATGCTAGAATGAAATGTGATCCTAAGTTTGCTACCTCACCAATCTTTGTTGATCATAAGGATTATGAGTTCTCTGTCTACCCAGAGTTAATTAGTTTGGTAGAATCTGATCCTTTCCATGGCTATGAAACTTAAACTGTAGTGACACATCTTACTAAATTGAATGATATAGCCATCCTATTTGCTCATGATGAGAAAATGCGCTATTATTATATTCTCAAGTTATTTCCATTCTCATTAAAGGGTGATGCTATATCTTGGTACAATACTGTTACTACTGGTTGTGTGCGTAGTCCCCAGGACATGATTTATTGCTTCTCTAAGAAATATTTCCCCGCTCACAAGAAACAAGCTACCTTGTAGGAAATATTTAACTTTGTGCAAATTGAAGAAGAGAGTCTCCCACAAGCTTGGGGGAGGTTTCTCCAATTGCTAATACTTTGCTTGATCATCCACTTAAGAAAAATGAAATACTTGATATCTTCTATAATGGATTAATCGATGCTTCTTGGGATTTCCTTGATAGTTGTGCTGGTTGTGTTTTCAGGGAAAGGATTGTTGAACAAGCTGAGGAATTATTGAATAATTTATAGAAAAATTATGATGATTGGAATCTTCCTGAACCATCACCTAAACCAATCCGAAGAAAAGAGGAATATTATATCTTAGTTCAAAAGATATGCAAGAGGTAAAGAAAATTATGAAGAAGGTATTAAAGCCGAGGATGTTAAGAATTTACCACCTATTGATGAGATACATGGACTTAACATACCATCACCCAAGGTGGTTGAGGTAAATTCTTTGTTAAAGTTTGATGAAGGTGATATTCCTTACAATAAGCATCCTAGTTAATGCCTTTATGAGTTTGATAATTATATTAAGAAACAAGATCACTTCAATGCCAATGTCATGAAACAATTGAAATACAACACTGATATGATTGCTCGCTTGAGTGACTTGTTATTTAGAATCTCTAATGAAGTTAGGGGTGTGGGAAAACATGCTTCTATGGTTCAAACTCAGTTAGAACATGTTGCTAAATCTCAGAAAGAATTACTTGATGAAATGAATAATAATATAAATGATTTTGCTGTTAGAGTAGCAACCAGAGGAGGTAAAATGACTCAGGAACCACTTTATCCTGAGGGACACCCTAAGATAACTGAACAAGATTCACAAAGACTTAACACTGATATACCTAGTCCTTCTAGAAAGAAAAAGAAGAAGAAAAATAATAGGACTTTGCACACCTCTAGTGAACTTGAATAACCTCCTGAAATTAGTAATGATGTCTCTATGTCTGATGGTGAAACTCAATCTAGTAATGAACATTCATCTAGTGATAATGAAAAAGATAATGATGATGTTCATACAGACACTCAACTATAAAATGATAAACAACCAGATAATGATGTTGACATATAACTTGTTGTTGATCTTGATAACACACAACCTAAAATTAAATGATATGATAAAAGAGATTTTTTCCCTAGGAAACATGGAAAATAAACAGAACCATGGGTACAAAAACCCATGCCCTTTCCACCTACACCAATTAAGAAGAATGATGATGAAGATTTTGAACGCTTTGCTGAAATGCTTAGGCCAGTCTTTTTGCGTACCCGCTTGACGGATATCCTAAAGATGGAATCACTGATAAAAATGCGCTCCTTATGAAAAGTATATGAAAGACATCATCAATAATAAAAGAAGACTACTAGAAGCTGGAATCTCCACCATGCTTGCAAATTACTCTTTTTAGGATGGAGTACCTAAACAACATGGAGATCCGGGAATACCAACTATACCTTGCTCCATAAAAAGAAATTATCTGAAAACCGCTTTATGTCATTTGGGAACTGGTGTTAGTGTTATGCCTTTCTCTTTGTATAAAAGACATGATTTGAACAAACTCACACCTACTAAGATATCTTTGCAAATGACTGACAAATCAACTGCTATACCTATCGGTATTTGTGTGTCTGTGCCCGTTGTTGGTGCTAATGTTACTATTTTAACTGAATTTGTTATACTTGAAATGCCGAAGGACGACAGTATGTCTATTATTCTTGGTAGACCATTTTTAAATACTGGAGGGGCTGTTATTGATTGCAGTAAAAGAAAGGTCATATTTCATATCAATGGTAAGGAGCACACGGTGCACTTTCCAAAGAAACAATTCCAAGTGAATGGTATTAATAGTATTGAAAATTCTCCAACACATGCTATTGGGAGTTTCCACATCCCTCTACCTACTGCCAAAAAGAAATATGAAATACTTATTGTTGGGGATGTGCATATCCCCGTTGAGGTAACTTAGTGTTTTACGAAAATTCTTTGGTCTCATGCTAATTGGAAGTAGTTGTTAATAATACTGGACGAACCTTATTAATTAATCATTTTTGAGAGGTATGAAGTTGAGGAATCTAGTAGGCACAACTGTCTGTCCCTAACTTTTATTCTATGTTTTTCTTAGTTTAATAAAAATAAAATGCCATGTTTTGTTTGTTTATTGTTTTCCCGTACAATAAAAAATGACCCAAAAATAAAAGTGCTCAGAATGTAGTGAAAATTTAACAAGTTTTTTCTGAATATTTTAGACTTTTTAGTGCAGATAACATCAGAGGGGGGTGCACCAGGTGGGCACAACCCACCTGTGCGCGCCAGCTGCCCCAGGCGCGCCCTGATGGGTTGTGGTCCCCATGTGCCCCCTCACTTATCTCTTTGCTCCACTTCGTCCCCTACCTCTAGAAAAAAAATCACCATTGCATTCTGTCTCTTGTTTTTGCTCTCAAACCCGCGGATTTCGATATCTTTGCTCGGAGCTCCGTTTCCGAAACTATTTTGGGGGATTGTTGCTTGGTATGTGACTCCTCCATTGATCCAATTAGTTTTTGCTTTAGTGGTTTATATTTTGAATAATTAGCTACTCTTGCTGCTGCTGTAGACGAGCTTGCATGTTAAATTCTTAGAGTTCTAGGTAGTTTGAATGCTCAAAATGGCCTCTATGCATCCCTATGAGTAGTTGCTATCAATCTTGTGAAGTTTTGCTGACAAAATTTTGTGGACTTAAAATTTCAGAATTTTGTTTATAGGAAAAAGATGAGTTTCTTTAGGAAGTTTGCTTCCAAGAACAACTCCAAGAGAGTTACTGGGGATTCATCTGACAGTGATATCCGCTTCTGGAGAATGGCAGAGGTATGGCCGTGCGAATGACCGCACAACCCATTCATGGATGGAGCTGGAATCCATCAAGAGTTTGCACAATTTGCTGCTAATGCCGACTTCATCATAGTTGAATGTGATCAATATCTTCCCCTAAAAAATTCACTGACTTCATCATAGTTGAATGTGATCAATATCTTCCCCTAAAAAATTCACCGACTTCATCATAGTTGAATGTGATCAATATCTTCCCCTAAAAAATTCCTTTGTGCAAAGTTTTCAATTCATAAGTAGGAGTAACCCTCCTGAGGTGCAGTTTAATTTATATGCTGAACCCCATAAGATACCACTCACTGAATTTTGTGACATATGCTTGCTCCCTTTTGATGGGGATTTAGGAGAACCTAGGCCCGCATAGTTTGAAGGTTTTTACTGCACTCCGATAGTGGGAGATTAGAGGGGGTGTTGAGTGTTACTGTTGCTAGCTTGCATTTTCCTTTCGTGCATTATTTTTCTATATTTATTGCAAAGTGTTTAGTTGCTAGAGAAAAGGTTTGTGCACTCAGTGCCCCAGACTTCACTGTCTTACGTCGCGCACTTGAGGGCGACAACACTTATAGCTTGGGGGCTATTGTGGCATGTCGTCTTCACCTCAACAAGTCTAAGGGTAAAATTCATGGCGGCATTTATCCTAATCGCTTAGCGAGTCGTTTTAACATTCAGACACGTCAGCATGATTATTGTTGGCCCAATGTTTACTTAGATCATCATGCTATGATTTATCACCACTTTAAACATGGTGATATCACTACTATGGATGTTCCTTATAACTTAGTTTTTTGTGAAATTACTCGTGATCTTATTCCGTTGCCTGCAGCTACTTTGTTTGATTCTATGCCAAGGGCGGATATAGGATTATGCCAGCAGATATTGTTGCCTATCGGGATGCCCAGGCAGCTGCTGAGGAGAATCCTCAGGAGTGGGACGCTCAAGTGCCGCCATCATAGCATTTTGATATGGGACCGGATGGTTACTACAGATGGTGATTACCGAGCTAGTCCAAAAGCATAAGCTTGGGGGAGTACGTATTTGCACCGACATTACATTCATGTTTACACATTTCATTCCAGTTGTCGGTGTTCACACTTTTTCATGTTATTATCCATGCTACTTATTTGCTCGCTTTTTTCTTGTGTGTTTGGAAAACTTCAAGAAAATCCAAAAATATTTCCTGTTTCTTTTTGGTTTTTCTTTCTAGTTAAGTCGTAGTATTTAAAAGAAAACCCAAAAAGATTTCTTGATTCTTCTTTTGTCTGTTGGGAGCTCTCCTCTATACATAGTTTTTCTCGTTTTTGTTTTCTTTCTTTCTTTTTATCTTGTTTGAGAAAAACCAAAAACTCCAAAAATATTTTCGTGTGTTTCTCTGAATTTCTTCTCTAGTTTTTGAGTCGTACTAAGGAGAAGAGCACGATGAAAAGGTTTGAGTGGCTCTCATATGCATTCTCTTTTATCTAATAAAAATCTCATATTATAATGTCTTCTCATTTTTAAAAAAACTAGCGGGGTAAGCGCGCATTTACGCGGCTAGTTTACTTTTAAAGCCATTGGTCTTTTGTTCTTGTTCTATTGTTCAAGCTCACGGAAAACTATAGTTTGAGGTTATTTCTTGTAACATCTACATTGATGTATGAAAACCATGTTTAAAATATTCATCTATTGAATTTAAACCTATTTTGGTTTACAAAACATCTACATTGCTACTATATTTTGGTTATTTTTTCCATTAGATCAACTATTTGTATTTTCTCAGTGGCCAAATGTTGACTGATTCAATTTTATCTCTTTTATGCATTAATATTATATCCTAAATGTGGGTGATGAATAACTATGATGGGTACTTGGCCTAAATGTCCATATTTAATGAATAGCATTGTTGTTAGAAACATCATATTGATAGTTGTATGTCTAACGGGCACAATTTTAAGAGCCAACCATGAAAAACAATCAATTTCCCCCAATCTACTTCATATATGCTTTTCATCCATATTTTTATATATTGACAGGTATAACCTATTTAGAAATTTTCTACCAAGAACTAAATAACAAAACTCATGGCATAACATCATGTGATATGCATCTACATGGCTCATCTTACTCTATTCGTCTATTTTAGTTGACCGTCTAAACATATGTAGTTATTAGTATATTTTTATTGAAAATGGTGAAACATTTCTTCCCACTCACCGACCTCATAATTCAATTTTCATGAGTTAGATTTGCCAAATGAAACTGGGATTGCTACAGGTTGGTTTGGTCTGAGTCAGGTTATTCAATATCATATACTTCTATTAAACGTTGTTTATAATAATGATTTGGTTAATAGATTTTGACTGATTTTTCATTCGTAAAAGAAGAAAAAATTGTTGGCCTTGTGCCATTAGTTGGTCAAAGGAGCAGAAGCCTATGGCGCCTCTATATGGTCCGACCGTTGTTTTCTTCCATCTTTACAACCCCTCATGTTTCATGTGTTTGAGTCCTGTCGTGAGTTACATGTTTAGCTTTAGTTATATGGTGTATATATGGGATGACTTTCTCGCGACATCAAAAAATTATATGAAAAACATATTACATATCAGTCCAAAGGTCATCTCCGTCAATTTTATTTTAGTGGCTTCTAAATTTCTTTTTTTACCACAGGCTTGCCTTTTTTAAAAGGGATAACATGGGATTGCAAAGGGCTTGTCCGTGTCTTTTTTAAGGGAAGGGCTAGTCCGTGTCCTTGTAGCATATGGCTTGGTTTGTCTTTTTTTTGGAAAAGGACATGGCTGTTGCTTGTTTAATGATTCTATTTGAGGATAGGAGTATTAAATATGCAGAGGCATTTAGTATGAAATGTTGAATAATAATTTTAGTGAATTTCTACAATAAAGAATGATAAGGTTTTGAATTCGTTCATACTAACTTATCTCACGAGTTCTTGTTGAATTTTGTGTGGATGAAGCTTTTGAGATTTAGGAAAACTGTGATACGTGAAGAATTAAGGAGACGCAAAAGCTCAAGCTTAGGGATGCCCAAGGCATCCCAAGATAACATTTCAAGAAGTCTCAAGCATCTAAGCTTGGGGATGCCCCGATAGGCATCCCACCTTTCTTCATCAACAATTATCGGTTAGTATCGGTTGATCCTAAGTTTTTGCTTCTTCACATGAGATGTGCTATTCTTGAAATGTCATTTTATTTTGTTTGCTTGCTATTTTAATAAAATACTTAGATCTGAAAGTTTTGAAATAAAATAGATCCCCCAAATAGTTGGCGGAAAGGCTAGATAAGCGGTATTCACTTCCCGTCAACGAAGCTCTTTTCTGGCGCTGTTGCTATCGTGCTTCACTTATGTTTGTTCGAGCATGATTTTTGTAGAAAGAATTAAACTCTCATGCTTCACTTATATCTATTTAGAGTACCGGAATTGGTCAATTGCATGGTTAGTCATAAAATCCTACATAAAACTTATGGATCACTGAATATGATATGTTTGATTCCTTGCAATAGTTTTGCGATATAGAGATGATAATATGTGGGAGGTACTAGTGGATGACCGTGTTTAGTAAGATATTGGTGTTAAGGTTTGTGATTCCCGAAGAATGCACGTATAGTCTCTCATTATGCCGGGAAGTTGGAGCACAATTTATCCTTGATTGTCCTATCTTTGTGTGAAGGTCGGGGGCGCACGATGGTTAACTCCTACCAACCTCCCCCTAGGAGCGTGCGTAGTATTACTTTTCTTCGAGGGCTAATAAAATTTAGCAATAAGTTTATGAGTTCTTTATGACTAATGTGAGTCCATGGATTATACGCACTCTCACCATTTCATAATTTCTAGCCTCTCCCGTGCCGCGCAACTTTCGCTGGTGCATAAACTTTACTATACCTTCCTCAAAATAACTACCATACCTACCTATTATGGCATTTCCATAGCCATTCCGAGTTATATTGCCATGAACTTCCATCATATAGTTGACTTGAGCATTCAGTTTCATCATATAGACTCATACTATGTTATAGGTATCGAGTTGTAATTTTTTTTCTTTTGAGTTATAAGTAAAAGAAGTGTGATGATCATAATTATCCATTATTAGAGCATGTCCCAGTGATGAAAGAATGATGGATACTATGATTTCCCCACAAGTCGGGATCAGACTCCGGACAATGAGAGAGAAAATATATAAAAAACAAAAAAGGGAAAGAAGAAAAAAAAAGAAAAAAAAAGAAAGAGAAAAAAAGAAAAAAGAAAAAGAGATAGAAGGGGCATGCTAGTTCCATACTTGTGCTTCAAAGTAGCACCATGTTTTTCATATGGAGAGTCTCCTATGTTGTTACTTTCATATACTAGTGGGAATTTTCATTATAGGATTATATGCATACCCACTTAGTTTCATAAAGAGCTTTCATACACTTATAGTTCTTAGTTCATCCGTTGCATGGCAATCCCTACTCCTCACATTGATATCGATTTATGGACATCTCCATAGTCCATTAGTTTTCCTAGTTGATGTGAGACTTTCTTCCCTTCTTTCGTCTACTACCACCGCATTCTATTCCACCTATATTGCTATATCCATGGCTTGCGCTCATGTATTGCGTTAGAGTTGAAAATGTTGAAGCACGTTAAAAAGTATGAACCAATTGCTTGGCTAACACCGTGGTAGTACATGATTTATACTTTGAGCTGGGAAGACCGAGCATGACAAGACTATATGATTTTGTAGGGATAACGTTCTTTAGCATTTGTTATTCAAAAAGACATGATTCTTTGTTGGGATGCCCGAGTATTGATGTCTTTATGTCAAATTATAGACTATTGCTTTGAATCACTCATGTCTTAATATTCATGCCATGACTAGATATATGATCAAGTTTATGATAGGTAGCATTTCACATCAAAAATTCCATTTTATACTTTATCATGATGAGATTTATGAGAAAGAGTGGCTGTTATGATGCCAGGAAAAGTGCTTGAAATTATCATTGATCAACTTATGCCCTTCGCTAGCATTCACACTTCATAAATTATTTCTTTTATCATTTACCTACTCAAGGATGAGTAGGAATTAAGCTTGGGGATGCTGCTATGTCTCCAATGCTGCGATGTCCTCTGTCTAGTTTCTAGCGGGCGGCGCCTCGGCGGAGCGGGGGAAATCATCCCCCTCATTGCCGGCAGGGTGGGGCCTCGGCGGAGCCGGTGGTGTCCTCTGCCTCGTTGTTGGTGCCGCGGGGCCTCGGCGGAGCAGGGCCTTGTCAACGCCAGCGGAGCGGGGACTCGTCGGAGCCGGCATTGTCCTCTCCCTCGTCGTCGGTCTCGCCAAACAGTGCCTCGCCCGCTTCATCGCTCTCTTTGTAGGCGGCCGCAGTCTCCGCCACCCGCATGCGGTACCGCCAGCGCTCGAGGCGGCCCTTGCGGGCGGAGCGGTACGAGTCGAGCAGCGCCGCCCTCTCCGCGGCGATCTGCTCCTCCGCGTGCAGGTGCTCCTAGAGGAGATTGTGGTTGTAGGCGGCGTCAGCCTGCGCCTCCCCGGAACTGCTCCTCACGCTTGTGCCTCACTGTGTCCATATATTGGGCACGGGCCTCGTCGATGGTCATGGTGCAATGCACCGGCGAGGATGGCCCGGAGGAGTGGGTTGGCGCCGGATCGTCGACTACCATGTTCTCCATTGGGACGTCGTCGTCCTCCGGCTACCTGCCGGCCAGCCAGTCCGCAGCAATGGCTGCCATCTCCTTATGGTCCGTCGTCCACCCATCCCGAAGAGCGCTGGAGCGCGAGGAAGCCATGGTGGGCAGTAGTGGTGTGGACAGGAGAATAGGAACGGATGCGGATGACTGCGGCTATGGCCGGCGCGGCAGTTTATATAGCAATGGTGGGCGGCGGAGGAACGGACATGTGGCACCGGAGTAGCCGCCTCGAGAATCGCGTATCATTAATGTGGGCGGCAGAAGGACGGACGGACGGCACTTGTGTCATTTGAAGGCGGAGCAATCGCATGCACCGGGAAGCGGAGCGAGCGGCGCTGACCGTTTCGGGGGGAAAGCGCGCAGGGGTGAGGGAGGCGGTCTGGGTGGGCCAGGGCAGTCAGACTCGTGCTTGGCAGCGGGTCGGTCCAGCAGCCGGACATGCTGGCTCGCCAGCTACCGCGTCGAGCTGAGCGTCGACAATCAGACTATGGACATAGCTTCCGACCAGGAGCCGGCGCCATTGTCCAAGCCGGTTCACGCCGTGTTCACCATAGAGCAGGTGCAGCCACACTTCGACGCCCTAATGGCGGAAGAGCTACCAGCACAGGAGGACCTGTGCTACAACCTCCGTCTCCTCAACGAGCACCGGTGAACAACAAGCGAACGACAATGCCGTCGCGGACATGTGGCCCTATGATACTGGGTTCCCGAATGAGCAGCGGGCGCTGTATCCCTCGAGGCCCTCTCTGTCGTCCTTCGAGTTGTTGCGCTCGCCGTGGCGCCGCCGTATCGCGTTCTCAACATGGTCAACGGACATGAGGATGAGGAGATGACTTTACTTGGAGAGGATGACAGTGGGGACCCACCAGGGTCATAGCCGCACGTACGCAAGTGCCTCCTTGTTAGTATATAAAACATTAAAAAAAATTGCTTCCTCCTAGTTTCCAGACATCACGGTCCCACACCATTGCCAGCCTATGTAGTCAATAAACGAGAGAATTGCACAAGAAGCGGCCGACAGCTGGGACCAAGCAGCTCAAGCAGTATTTGTGTTTTTGAGGTGTGAGCACTGCAGAGTTTTTCTTGAGCGATGTTTAGCCCAGATATTAATTTTTCTTCTCTGAACAACAACGAAAACATCGCTGCAGCTATTAACTGGGCGGGTTGTGGCCCGTCTAGCCCAGGCCAGATATCCAGCCCAGATATTATTATTTTTCAAGCTGAAAATGGCTAGCCCAGCTATAATTTTTTTTAGGAATACCCAGGCAAGGTCAAGTTGTTATTCTCCGCCCCGCTGGGCTGCAAATCATTCCTAGGAGGGATGCATTAGGCTTAACAAGAAAATGGGCTTTAAGAAATAATAAATGGGATGTAATTATAAAAACTGGGCAGTAACTATAAAAAATGCACCAAACACGTAATTACTTTATAAAATATTATTTTTGGATATTGAAAATTTTAATTTCATTAATTGTTGCGCGCGCAACGTTTCGTTGGATTTTTACGTAATATAAATTTATATTGAAATTGTATTTAATCTGACTAGAAATTTCGGGATAGCAATATTCCGGATCCCATCAAAATGTGGGAAATTTTATTGAATTCTGTTTTAAACGGTTGGTTGAAATGGGTTGTACTTTTAACAAACTGTAAATGGGTTGTAGTAAATTCCATTAGAATTCAATAATTGGTTGCACATTCTTACAAATCTCAAATGGACTATAAGTTCTCTGCCACACACTTGTGGCCTTACTAAGTTGATGCGTCCCCTAAAAAAGAGAGTTGACATGTATGCAAGGCTTTGTCAACTTATAGTCAACACACCGTTCTAGCAGCAGTGGTCGTTGGATGTCCATCCAAAGGATGCCGTGCTTCTTCTTCAATCTCAGATATTCTAGCTTCACCCGCCCAAAAAATGATTCCTCCCCTTGACATCTGGGGCGCACCGTTTCGGAAGCTGACATGTGGGCCTACTAAGTTGACGCGTACCAAGGGCTTTGTCAACTTAGTCAATATAAACGATTCTGGCTGCAGTGACCGTATGATTTCCATCTAACGACCGTCGTGCTTCTTCAACCTCTCGTCTTCTTGCTCCAGCCGCCCAAAGCAGCGCTGGTCGTGCCGCCTGCTCCTGCCTCCCGTGGCCGGTTGTGCTGCCACGCAGGCCACACCGCCCTACTCCCACCGCTGGCCAGGCCGTCCCTCTACTCACCCACAACCCCTGTTATTCCACGGCGACGGCAGCCTTACACCGCAGCCGAACCAGTGAACCCTCGTACTCCTCTCCGCGCGGGCTTCCACTGCCGTGTCTTCCCCGGCTCCGCGTCGTCCCCTTCCTAGGCCTCGCCGTCATCCACCGCCCTAGTGCTCTCGGCGCGGCATGGTCAACGTGGTCAAGGAACGGATTCCATCGGACGTGGACTGTACGTGGAGAGGTTGACAGCTGGGTCCACGACGGCAGCAAGGAAGTGCCTCCTTATTACGCGGAAAATAATAATTCCTCCACCTGACAGCAGGGACCCACCGTACGAGCCACCGTATTTCGCAAAAAAAACGTTTCCCCTGACTGATGGGACCCACCGAATGGGCCACCGTATTGCGCGAAAGAAACGTTCCCCCCAATGTCAGCTCGGACCCACCGGAAGTGCCTCCTTATTACGCACAAACAAATAAATACTCCCCCTGCTGGTTGGGACCCACCTTGGTGGGAGACTGACTTGTGGGCCTACTAAGTTGACGGGGACGGTGTGCTTTGTCAACTTAGTCAATATGAACGATTCTAGCTCCAGTGACTGTACGATGTCCATCCAACGGCCATAGTGCTTCTTCAACCTCTGGTCTTATTGCTCCAGCCGCCCAAAGCAGCGCCGGTCGTGCCGCATGCTCCTGCCTCCCTTGGCCGGTTGTGCTGCCGCGGGGCCTCATCGCCCCCTACTATTCCCACCGCTGGCCAGGCCATCCCTCTACTCACCCACACCCCCTGTTATTCTGCGGTGATGGCAGCCTCACACCGCAGCGAACCAATGAACCCTCGTACTCCTCTACGCGTGGGCATCCACTGTCGCGTCTTCCCCGGCTCCGCGTCGTCCCCTTCCTAGGCCTCGTCGTCGTCCACCACCCTGGTGCTCTCGGCGCGGCGTGGTCAACGTGGTCAAGGAACGACTTCCATCGGAAGAGTACTGTACGTGGAGAGGCTGACAGCTGGGTCCACGGCCGCAGCAAGGAAGTGCCTCCTTATTACGCGCAAAATAATTATTCCTCCACCTGACAGCGGGGAACCATCGGACGGGCCACCGTATTTCGCGAGAAAAATGTTTCCGCCTGACTACTGGGACCCACCAGCTACATCTTCGCACGCAAGGAAGTGCGTCCGGGCAAAAAAAATGATTCGCCCCCCTGACTGCTGGGACCCACCAGCTACATCTTCACACGCAAGGAAGTGCGTCCGGGAAAAAACAATGATTCACCCCCCCCCTGACTGCTGGGACCCACCAGCTACATCTTTGCACGCAAGGAAGTGCGTCCGGGCAAAAAAAACGATTCGCCCCCTGGCTGCTGGGACCCACCAGCTACATCTTCGCAGGCAAGGAAGTACCTGACAGTCGGGACCCACCTGGCTGAAACGTACGTAGCGTTGTCATTCTGGTCGCGAACGTGTACGTACATACTGGTCGATGTAGAGGCGCGCACGTGTCGTAGCAGAGGCGCGCACGTAGCATGCACACGTACGTACAGCGGCCAGGGTGCAAGAAAGTAAATACAGCCACGTACGTACATACGGGCGGGGTCTCGAACGCCTACTCGCGCGTACGTACGGCCAGGGCTCGTGTACATGGCTGGGTGGGTACGGAGAAACAACGTCATCGTCGTGTTCATGGGGAGCCAACCGGCTGGGTCGGAACGGAATGTGTCGTCGTGTTCATCGGGAGGTCTTGGACGGAACAGCCGATGGAAACGAGGCATGGCGTACCGCGGAATGGAGGAAACGGCCTTGTGTTCGACCGGCCACGTTCGAAACGGGATCCTGTTCATCGGGAGGGGTCTGGCATACCGCAAAACGGAGGAAACGGACCTCCTACGGTCGCAACGGGGGTCATGTTGATCGGGAGGGGTGTGGCGTACCGCAAAATGGAGGAAAGGATGTGTTGGAGCGCTACGGTCGAAACGGGGGTCCTGTTCATCGGGAGGGGTGTGGCGTACCGCAAAACGGAGGAAACGGACTTGTGTTGGAGCGCTACGGTCGAAACGGGGGTTCTGTTCATCGGGAGGGATGTGGCGTACCGCAAAACGGGACTCCACGGGATATTTTTCATCACCATCGTCGACCCCCTCCAGCCTCCATGGGCTACTGTTCATCCATCGTCGACCTCCTCCAGCCTCCAGCCTCCACCTGCGATTGTTCAGCCTCCACCGCGCGCTCCTCCACCGGCTACTGTTCAACCAGCCCTCTCCACGGGCTCCTGTTCAACCACCCCTCCACGGGCTACTGTTCATCCAGCCCTCCATCGTCTACTGTTCATGCAGCCCTCCACGGGGTGGTCCTGTTCATGCAACCCTCCACGGGGTCCTGTTCATACAGCCCCAACCGGCTCGATCGAACGGGGCCTGTTCATGGAGAGGCAACACCACGGGGTCCTGTTCAGCCACCCTCACCGGGAACTGTTCATCTAACCCCCCCCCCCAGCAACGCTCACTGTTCATGCAGAGGCGGCATCGATCGGCTTGAGTTAGCAGCAGTAGCGAAGGAATCGCTCGATCGGGTTCAGTTAACAGCCATCGATCGATCGCTCGGGTTCAGTAACGCGTAGCCTGCAGTGCAATCGCTCGGTTCAGTTAGAGCCCAACGCCTCGCTTGGGTTCAGTTAGAGCCCAACACCTCGCACCCACGCGCGTGCGTGTACGAGAGAAACTCTCATCGCTCGGCCCCGACCATCCACCGTAACCGGGAACACCCCGATATTTTCCTCGCCCTCGCTTCTACCATGTTTTTTTCCGTCATGGACGGCCCAAAGAATGTCATGCAGCTGCGTCTCCGGCCCGCCCAGGACGAAAAGCCCATTTTTTGTCATGTTTTTTTGTCATAGAAGTAGGACCCCACCACATCTATGATGATACCATGTTTTGTCACAATTATTATCATAGAAGTGTCATAAGTATGAAAGAAAAAAGTTTCGTTCGGACCAAAATGTCACGGATGTGTCTTGTTTTGTAGTGGTTGTCTCCGGCGTCATGGTGGAGCAGGGAGGTTTTGTCGTTCAGAAGTACACGCAGGCGGTTGTCTACGCAAGTGATAGCTGGAAGATGGAGTATCTTGTGTTGGGTCTGTGGTTGAAGGCGGGCAATTTTGGTTTCCTTCTCCGACGTCGTCGTCATGCAAGGGTGTCAGTTCGGAAGTTCGATGGCGTGTCCGGGGACATGTTGCCCCGGTCTGATTCTTTCAACGGCTATGGTTTTTCTTTTGGCAAACTACTTTGAAGGTTCGTAAAGCCGCTGACCAGCGATGGAGCCGCGTCGAGCTTGGACGAAGAGGAGATCTGTCTTTTTACCCTTTGGTGGCTGCTTCGGTGGTGTCTCAGGAAAGGAACAGGCGCTGGTATTTTACATAGGATTTTCCTATCTTTTCAGACATGTATGGTCGGTGCTTACGTGCCTTGTAACTTGGTCTTTATTTTATATAAATGAGACACGTATTACCATGCAAAAAAAGGTCATTTCATCGTCTAGGTGGAGGTGAAGGCATGAGTTTAGACTTTCACTCCTCTGGTTGCTTTTCATGCCAAGCCAAAACCCCTCTGTCAAATAAGTTGCGGTCCACAGTCTCCTCTTCATATATATATGTCTCAGCCATGTTACTGTTTTTTCCGACTGCCATCTTTTGGAAAACGTGTGCCATCTCTCCTCAAACGTGGCTGTGGACGTTTTGTAGTACAGAAGAGTTCGGAACTCCTTCAAGGACTTGTGACTGAGGTGAATCTTCATATTTTTTTTCTATATGCCACGTACATATACGGTGCCACACGTCTGGCAAGACTTGGCGAATTGCCTTGATCATCGCAACGTCGGCGTCCGTGATTACACTCTTCGGCATCTTTTGACACACGGACCTCAAAAAAGTCTGCAACAGCCACAGATATGTCTCTTCAGTCTCGTCCGAAGCTGTGGCACAACCAAAAACAGTGGTCTTCCGGTGATTGTTAAGACCAACAAAAGGTATGAATGGCATACCATACATGTTCATCTTGTACGTGTTGTCAAATACAAGCACGTCGCCGAAATCCTCATAGTCATGACGAGACTGGGAGTCACACCAGAACATTCTATTGATATGTCCTTCCTTATCTAGCTTGTACTCGAAAAAGAAGCTAGGATCCCTCTCTTTCCTACTAGCCATGATGCATATGGCTGTGGCAGCATCACCTTTTGAATGCAGCTTCCTCTTCTCCCTGGAGCAAAGGTTGTATATTTCACGCCTGGTAAAACCAACACTGCCATACCATAAATGTTTGCTGAGGAAAGAATCCATAATGTCATGAATTCTAATCCTTGCAGCTCCCATGGACAATATCTCAGCTTTCTCGTACTCTCTGATTTTTCTGTGGGACCAAAGAAAAGGTACCTCGTCCGGTCTTGCCATCATATGGATATGCTCGTCCTCAAAAATTTCAACATACCAAACCCGATGCTTTTGGTCAAGCTTGATAGTCAGGTGCGCTTCGCAGTTGCAGCGTGTCTCGGGTCTGAGCCTACGGCTGTGTTCTTCCTTGGTTAGCAACCTACTGTCACGTTTCCTTCTCTGGAACAAACAAACCACCTATAACGCATATGACATGACTCGGTTTTGCTATACCTGACCTTGCCCTTTCTAATGCTGAAACCGTTATCTCTAGCATAGCTGTCGTAGAAATCAAACGCAGCATCGTGAGACATAAAAGTCATTTGTATTATCTGCATGAACATATCCCTCTTATCATCTGCACTGGCAGTATCTTGGACATTCTTTTTCCCCTCATCTTCTCTCACATACACAATCATAACATAGCCATGAAAACAGTTTTATATGGTTTAACATTACTTCCATACAACATTGATTACACACATACCTCACTCATGATGACCGACGACTGCGACTCCCCTGAATCAGGTGCAGCTAATGATTTGTCATCAAGGCATGTCCCCACGTCAGATTCACCGTAATAGTCGTACGCATTATGACATTCGTAAATGAGCTGAAAAATACAACACAAATACATAGGTACTTATCATATAATATTCCAGGGTAAATTCAATTTGCATGCTTACAAAAAATTCCACTTCCATACCTGACTAATGTAATCTTCATTCGAGATCTCCAAGTTGTTTTCCTGGCCATCATCATGCTCATCCATCTATAAATTTTCAACACAAAAATATAATCTTGTCGGATGACACCAAAAAATTACAACATGATAATGCCATTCACATTAAGATCTTTCCATTCGTCCCCATTCTCTGACCAATCTCCACGGTCTGAATTTTCATCATCTATCCAATCTTTCATCAGTTCTCCAAACTACATGTCAAACATGATATCAGTTAACTCATCGGCAACCGCTTCCACGAGCGCGATACCGCCGGGTGTCTGTACCGATGGCCGGCTTGTCGTGCTTGTCGTTGGACACAACCAGTTCAGTGGGGGCATTCCCGGCGAGATAGCTGAATGTTCAACGAGAACCAGTTCAGTGGTACTAGCATGTTATTGCCTGAAGATATGGGCACGAACACAGGGTGGTCATTTGTGGACCTGAGTGGCAACCGGTTTGATGGGAGGATACCGAGTCTTTTCGGCTCATGGCGCAACCTCATCATGCTTGATCTGTCCGGCAACAACTTCGCTGGACCGATAACACACGGGCTTGGAGCTCTCAGCATGATCGGGACTCTGCGATTGTCGGCGAACCGGCTCACCGGACCGATGCCGCTAGAGCTTAAGAACTGCAAGAGGATCTTCTATTTGGACCTTGGAAGTAACCTCCTGAATGGAAGCATACCTGCAGAGATTGCAACACATGATAGCCTGCAATATCTTCTGCTTGGTGGCAACAAGCTCACCGGAACAATTCCGGACTCCTTCAATGCAACACAGGGCCTTCTTGAGCTGAACCTTGGTGGCAACTCTTTGGAAGGAACCATCCCAAGTAGCTTAGGCAACCTTCAATACATTTCCAGGAATCTGAACCTTAGCAACAACAGATTGAGAAGTCAGATCCCAAGTAGCCTTGGCAACCTTCGGAGCCTGGAGGTGCTCGACTTGTTGGCAAACTCGTTATCCTGTCCAATTCCGTCGCAGCTTTCCAACATGATCTCACTCTCTACAGTGAATGTTTCTTTCAATGAGCTTTCTGGCCAGCTCCCTGCTGGCAACTGGGGTAAGCTCGCCGATGAGTCTCCCGACGATTTTCGCGGGAACGCTCAGTTGTGCACACATCCTGGCAATGACCCTTGCTCAAGAGATCAGTCTCGAAAAACTGGAAGGAACAACAATGGCATGTCATCGCCCTCGGCACCGCGGAAGGCCTCTCCTACCTTCACCATGATTGTCCACAGGGATGTCAAGTCTAGCAATATCCTGATGGATGCCGAGTTAGTACCCAAGATAACAGACTTTGGGATGGGGAAAATCGTCGGCGATGAGGATGTAGATGCCACGGTGTCTGTCGTCGTTGGCACCCTCAGCTACATTGCTCCAGGTAAACTCACAAATATTCGGGACACACATTTCTAAACAATGAAGCATTTTATTGCTCCAAACCTCTGCACCAACCTATTATGTTACATATGTTGTGATTTGTGTTCAGAGCAAGGTTACTCGACAAGGCTCACGGATAAGAGCGACATGTACAGGGGTGGAGCTTCTGGAATTAAGATAAGGGGTGGTGCTTTCTGCTCGAGATTTGCCTTAAGAATTAAGATACCCCTACATGTTTTGTTCCCCTTGCCAACGACGTTCATCTGAAATTCTGAATTGGAAACAAGAAAACTCAATACTTAGAGAGAACCAATCCGGTATTCAGCCGTGATGCTTCTCTGCATGGTATTCACCTTCAGTTTCAAAAAAAGAATTGAGCACCAACCAAAATACAACTGTGATCCTGATAATTTCGGTTTGCATTTCGGCCAAAGGGCTGAAATATTTACTTGAATTCAATTAAATAATATATTTTTAAATCATTTTCAGAAACATTAGAATTCATGTGTACTACTGAAATATTTTGGACAAAAAGTAAATATTTAAGTGTCTACTGAAATTCAGTGAATTTCATCAAAATCTCACTGAAACTAGAAACCATGTTCTGTGACGGACAGTGAACAGTGGCATTTACATGGACTGCATACACTTCAGACCCTGTTTTATATAGAAAGCTCAACTGTTGATAACATCCTGCTGCAATTATCAGCTAGCTACATAGTGAAAGCAAAAAACAAAACCTCCAGCCTGAACTTAATGCTGATATCACCTGTGATTGCAATGGCAATCAGTCAAGGTACACATGCAGGGGTGGAGCTACAGTGTTGGGCCTGTTAGAAATATAATTGTGTAGAGATAATCACAACTAGAGATAAGATAGGTTTAAACAATATCTTACATTGTACTCCAAGTCTCTCTCTATTGTACTTCTATATATACCCTTACGAGGGTCAGATCAATACAACACAACAAAACATAATACTCTAGCCATCCTACAATTTTCCACATGGTATTAGAACGGTTTGTCCAACGACGCCGATCCTAGGACCTTCCGCCACTTCCGCAACGCGCCGTACCCGGGGAGATTAATTTCTCTCCCCGGGGGCGCGGCATCTGATATATCAAAGATTCGATCGATTTCATAGATTAGATTTATTTCTTAGATTAGATCAATTCTAAATCCCGAAATTCTAGTAGATTGATTTCTTTTAGCCAGCAATAAATCCCTCAATCCTCAAATCCGGTGAGAAAATCATGTAGAAATCCTCGTATAGATCCCTCCACGCCGTGTGCGCGGCTTCTACGGCGGCGACTCAAGGTGGCCGTCCCTCTGCACCTACGCGTGGCGCTCTTCTCGTCGACCAAGATCGATCAGCAACTCTCGCGGACCAGGCATGGCAAGCCTGCCGCGGAGGCGGATGCACACACGCGCAGAACTCCATCAACATATGCACGCATGTGATTCAACGACTTGGGCCACATGCATGCGCAGCCTCCCAGGACGCGGGACATGAAGCAACCAGCACTCAGAGGTACTCGCATGCATGATCCAGAGGAGGCTCGCACCAAGCCCAGGCACCGTAGACCCGGCTTCAATCAGCGACGCCGCATGGCGGCGCGGACTCCATCCAGCTCAGGCGCGGCCACGTAGATCGCATCAGGACGAGTCAACGACATCAGGCGCTACAAGCGAAGAAGAGACGACCCGGCCAACGCGGCTAAGATCACGCCCCTCCTGATCATGGGAGGGCGGACTCTCGCACGGAGCTCTCCCGGTCGACACCCTCTATTCGACTTGCCCTCTACTCCAACACGGGTGCGGCAAATACATGCAAAAGCCATGGCAGGCCAGGCATGCACGGGCTGCTAAGCAATGCATGCATAAGCAGGTACATCGACCTTCGGGCTTCCGCGACGCGACGTGCGCCGACCGGAGCTGATACAAGGACCACTTCTGCAAACGCAGACGCGTCCACACGATCATCGCGATCTGATCTGCCGCAGGTCCGAGCCTTCTCCAAGCATGCTACGCTGACTCCAGCACCAGCCGATTGAGGATCTTCAGCCATCTGCACCGAGGACATTTGCATCATCCGTCTTCACTGAGCGAACCAGCCGTGCATCAATCACGGGTGGGTGCAGTACGATACAATTGACGAAGCAGGTACGCACGTATTTGTCCCCCCCATCAGATTTCCTGAACGTCAATATTGGTAGAAAGAAAAAAAGGCCCGTGTGAAAAAAGCCTACTAGTAGGCCGATGGGCATTGGCTCTAGTAAACTGGGACGTCATATTAAAAGTCCATCGTAACTACAAGCCCATAATTACCGTCGTTCCAGTTTTCGACGCCCTCGTCCCCCCTCTTTCCCTTCTTGCTTCTCGCCTAGTCGTCCTGCTCTGCTATGCTCGGCTTCTCCCAGGACGCAGGCGCGTTGCTCTCGAAGTCTCACCTCTTGAATTCTCAATCAGCAGATCTGATTCGCATATTCAGGCATTTGGCTACTGCACTTGCATATTCAGGTATTTGGCCGCTTCAATCAACGAACGAGCATGTTTGATCCTCATCCTATATTACTGTCGAATCATGTATTTGGCCGCTACAGATTTTTTGTTTTGTTTTGGTAATTTGGTTGCGTAATCTGTGACTCTATGATCTATGATTCTCATCATGTATCACTGTCGAATTGATGCTCCTCAATCTTCCACATGTCCACAATTTCCTCCGATGTACTGTGTATGTAGGCCAGTTCTTATTTTTTGATCCAAATTATCTATCATCTTGTATTAGGTCCAATCTGTGATGCAAATTTTTTATGTTATTATGTCAAACTTCTACAGTATGTTAATTCACCATGACTCCATTCCAATCTGCAGGCAGCAGATATGAAGAGAAAACCAGAGCCACAAACCATTAAGATTAATGTTTTTTCTAAGCCGGTTGCTTCAAGTTCTCGACTTACTGAAATTGTTAGTGAGGCGGATGTGCAAGTTACAATTCCGAGTCTAGTAAACGCTTCTGATCAGGATATGCAGGACATGGTACATGATGTAGCAGAAGATGAAGTTATAACAACACCTTATCAGAGAGACCCTGGTAAGCGTTGTCAAATTTGGGAGCTCCCACCGGACAAGCAAGATGATGGTAGGCATTTCTATATATCTAAAGGAGAATATCGACCGGAATTGGAAGAATACCCATTTGATGAAAAGTCTAAACACCGTCATCGATTTCAAAAAGATTGGTACACCAATTTCTGGTGGCTTCAGTATTCAACTCACACTGATAGTGTGTATTGTTTGCCATGCTTTCTCTTCTCAAAAAAACCTGTTGGGAGATGTGGGTCTGATACATTCTCGGTCAAGGGTTTTAGAAACTGGAAAAAGGTTAATGATGGAAAAGCATGTGCTTTTCTAACTCATGTTGGGGGTCCTGACTCTGCTCACAACTATTCGGTTCGGTGCTATGAAGATCTCAAGAACAGTATGGCTCATACCGACAAGGTGGTGGAAAAGAAAAATGAGAAAGTAGCTACAAATGCGAGATTGAGGATTAGGACCACCATCGATGCCATGAGGTAAGCAAATTTTTTTACATCAACTAAAATTTGACATGAGTTAATGTTTTGGTATCTAACATCTAGTCGCTTTGTCCCATTAGGTGGCTGATATTCCAAGCTTGTTCTTTTAGGGGTCATGATGAATCTGCGAAGTCTAAGAACCAAGTAAATTTTCTTGAAATGGTTAAGATTCTCGCTGCGTACAATAAGGATGTCGCAGGAGTTGTTCTAGAAAATGCTCCAGGTAATGCAAAGTATACTTCCGGAGAAGTTCAGAAAGAGATTGTTGGCCTACTTGCTCGAGAAGTGCAAAAAGCAATTAAAGAGGAAATAGGTAATGCCAAGTTCTGTATAATGGTTGATGAAGCTCGGGATGAATAAAAAAAGAACAAATGGCAGTTGTTCTTCGGTTTGCCAACAAAGAGGCAGAAATAATTGAGCGTTTCCTTGATCTAGTTCATGTTAATGACACTGCTGCCTTAACTTTGAAAAATGCAATTTGTATTGTACTATCAGATAACAACTTGAATGTATAGGACATCAGGGGTCAAGCATATGACGGTGCAAGCAATATGAGAGGGGAATGGAACGGACTGAAGGCTCTTATTCTCCGTGAGTGTCCATATGCCTACTATATTCATTGTATGGCTCATCAGTTACAATTGGCGCTTGTTGCTGCATCACGAGAGGTACATGAGGTGCATAACTTTTTTCAGAATGCAAATTTTGTAATAAATGTTGTTAGTGCTTCTACAAAGCGCAGTGATGAGCTACTAGCGAACCAAGCGGAGGAAATTGCTCGTGAAATTGATTTGGGGGAGCTTGATAAAGGAAGAGGGCAAAATCAAATAGGAACCTTACAGAGACCAGGAGACACAAGATGGAGTTCACACTATAAGTCTATACGGAGTTTAAAGAGGATGTTTGCTGCTACAGTTGCTGTCTTAAGAGGTATAGCAAGTGACCGGTCAGTCTCAAAATATTCTCGTGGAGCTGCCGTTGGATCCCTTAAAATTGTCATATCATTTGATTTTGTGTTCATTCTACATCTGATGGAAAATATTATGAAGATCACAGATGTGTTGTGTCAGAAACTCCAATACAAATCTTTGGATATTTTAAATGCATTGGATTATGTTTCTAACACAAAGGTCCTACTTGGTGAGCTAAGGGAACATGGTTGGGAATCTCTTTTAGAGGAGGTCAAATCTTTTTGTGTGAAGCATGAGATTGATATCCCAGATTTGGACCGCAAGTATGTTTTTCTACTTTCTAAAATTTCTTAACTTATATTAAGTTATATCTTTGTTGCTTTTTATCTTGAGAATATAGCTAACTTTGTAATAAAAATAATAGGTATGTTGATGTTACCAAATCTCGAAATAAGCATGACAACACAACAACGCTCCACCACTACAAAGTCGATGTTTTCAGTGTTGCAATTGATCAACAACTGAGTGAACGGAATGATCGATTCAGTACCCAAGCAACTGAGATCCTTACTCTCTGTTCTTCATTGGATCCAAGGCATGAATCTTTTGATATCCCAAAGATAAGCACTCTCGCAGAAAAATTATATCCCGCTGATTTTTCAAGTCAAGAATTAGCTCAGTTGGAAAGTCAGCTACCTCATTTTCAGCTAGATGTGTGCAACCATCCAGAACTGATGCTCTTGCCATCTATTGCTGGCTTAACAAAAGGACTAGTCAAAACAGGTAAAGGTTCTTCATATCCAATGGTTGACAGATTGTTGCGACTAGTTATCACTCTCCCAGTCTCAACGGCAACTGCAGAGCGGGCTTTTTCAGCTATGAAAATTGTGAAGACACGTCTTCGAAGTAAAATGGGAGACGATTTGCTTCGCCATTGCATGATAATTTGCATAGAAAAAAAATTAGCAGCTAAGATATCTTCTGATGAGATTATTGATATTTATGATCTTATTGGCAATCATAGAGGCCACTTTAAATTAATAGAAATGTAATGATATTTTTATGTACTGGATATTTTTGAACTTCTCCGGAAGTATACTTTGCATTGGATATTTTTGTACTGGATATTTTTTCTTCAGTTGGCTTGGCTTGCCCCCCCCCCCCCATATCCAAATCCTGGCTCCGCCCCTAGGTGGGTGAATGCCTGCACGCATCCACATGCGTGTTTGCATGAGTTATTCTGCATCAAGCCACCGATCTGCAGCTACACGGACTTCTCCTCAGCCGAACAACATCTGAGTTGTGCTAGACTATGTCGGGCAACATGTCGACATACTTCTTCGGCACGGCACGGCACGGCATCGACACTTCGTCGTCGCGGAGGAATGCCTCCAAGCGATGCATCATCATCGACACGCTGCTGCAACGCCGACGCTTCATCGCCAAGGTCTTCACCAACGTGGTCTTCACCAACATTATCATCGACACACCGTCGCCGCCTCATCCACAAGATGGACAACTATCGTCCTCTGACAGATTTTTCTGCAAGACGCGACCATGACGACGGCAATGACCGCGTCACGACGACGGCATCAACTGCGTCATCCACGACAACACGACTGCATCGACACGGCGTCACTACAGTGACGACCCTACACGTCCACACGGTTCTGGCAAAACCAATGTGTGCTCGATGGGCTTCCTCCGGTCTTGGCAAAACCGATGGACTCATCGCCGACGGCACCCTCTGACATCCGCAAGGTGCATCGTCCACGTCTGCAGCCCCGTCATAGCGCATATTTTTGCGCCTCCGGCTTTGTGCGGCATCATCATCCACGATGACTACATCATCGACCACGACTACCTCGACGTTGACATACATGGCTACGTCTACAACAACTTATCGGCAACAACTCCAGTCAACAGCGTCCGAGTCATCACTAGCATCCACGCCTCTTCCGCTGTGACTGCGGGAGGGAATAGAGGAGAGACAAGGAAGGCACCACAAAGGGATGCAGTCACCGCTCCAGGTGTCGAGCCATCAGAGATGCGGGTGAAGCGGAGAAGACGACGCAAGCACGATATTTCAAATCCAGTCGCAATCGTCCGCTTCACGCCCGCTATGACTGAGGGGGAATGTTAGAAATATAATTGTGTAGAGATAATCACAACTAGAGATAAGACAGGTTTAAACAATATCTTACATTGTACTTCAAGTCTCTCTCTATTGTACTTCTATATATACCCCTACGAGGGTCAGATCAATACAACACAACAAAACATAATACTCTAGCCATCCTACAATTTTCCACAGGGCCGGGGTCAATTGACCCCGATGACCCTAGCCCAAACCCAGTTATATATATACAACCCACAAAGAAGAATGGTGCAGTGAATTATTTTTTGACCCCGGTCCAGAAAGGACCCCCCTTGTAGCAGCCCAAAACTGCTGCACGCAGGCCCATTGCCACTTCGGAGTTCGCATCGATCTCCACTTCGTGATCGATCCGCCCCTAAAAAAAACTTGTCGATCGATCAGATCACTTCCGCTCATTCTCACGTGTGCTGTCGATCACCCCCGTATCGCCCTTCTTTCTTTCTTCACGTCTCGCCCGACGGTCCCTGTGTTTGTCTAATGCGCCGCCGCCGTCGGCCGCCGCTCCCAATCTACACTCCTCTGTCCTCTGCAGCTCTACTTCATCAAAATTTCAGATTCATTTCCCAGATTTGATCTGTAAGTCGTACTAAAGCCAATTTTTCATCTATTCCTATTATACTAGGGTTTGTTTGACGTATTGATTTGTTTAATAACTGCTTGAAGGTTGTGTGGGTAATCTAATCACGTGGATTACAATTTAGATTAGGCCTCAAGTCACATCCCATCATAATGTCACCTAAGCTAACAAGAAAGATTTACAATCTCTTTGTACTGTAATTTTGGATATATATGACATGTTACTTAATACGAGGAGCGCATTTTTGGATATATATTTTCTACTTTGTTTTTAAGGGGACACATTAGTGTTACTTATTTGTGTTGACCCCGGCGACCTTTTATCCTGGCTTCGCCCCTGCACATGCGGTCTGTCTCAGCTTGCACGCGGGGCGGGTTGCAGCTGCCCGCCAAACAGACAAGCGGGAGCCAGCTTTTCCGGCGGCCACCGCAGCTGTCCGCCTTTAGGCCGCTTGATTTTTAGCGTATTAATAGCTTAGCGCCCGCGCGGGGGCACGGCCGCGCCCGTCGATCTGTCGCGACTATGTAGACTATGGTCGACGCAATAGAGTAATAAATAGTTATTTGCTATCAATTAAAGTGAGATACGATACGTTATGATGAATTTGTTGTATAACTTGAGGATTTGTTGTATAACTTGAGGATTTGTTGTATAACTTGAGGCTTTTAAGCAAATTGTTTTGTTCACGAAAATTTATAGACACGCATATCTATTTTTTATGTACACTTTTAGTTTATTTTGTACATAGCAAGGGTCCGTCCACCAAGTTGAAACAAATACACAACATGGCCAAAAGTAAGGAACTTCAGAACAGTGCTTTCGGTAGCTACAATTTAACAAACTTACACATTTCATAACAAAAAAGCATAGCTAAAACTTACATATGATCCAAAGTACAACCATTGAGACAGTAAAAAATATCAACTATTTTGATCATCACAAAAGAATTAATGTGCATTTCATGAAAAAAAAATAGAGATAAAATAATTTAGCAAGAAAAGAACTATTCCAGATCACGAAAGGCGCTCCAAAGAGTAATTGTGTATATTATTCAAAAGAACACTTTGTTACCTTCAGGCTTTAATTAGCCGGCTGTATCTTCTGCATGCAGTGATATTAATTCTTACCATAAACAGCAAAATTAAGCAGCTCTTAATATATAAACAACCATATCACTCGGAGTCAAGGGAGCATGATGTGATAAACATATGATGGGGAATCTATGGTAGCATATACCCAGGAAACAATGTTCATGGAAACTTTGTTAAACAACCCATGATCAGCTTAAAAGTATTCCTTCCCGTGTCTCCACTGAAACAAAGCAATATTTATACACCCACAGGTCAGAACAATATGAGCCATTGTTTGATATTAAACCAACAATGCTTGAACATACTTGTTTTTCTACCTCACTATGTGGCGGCCAGAAAAAGCTTTAACGAATTAAAAACCACTTGCAACTTGAAGTTGAGAGACTCCTCTTATTTCTCAAAATGGTAGGAGGAAGGGACCTTAATTTGTCCTAGTAACACCATGAATATAATTAGCCAAATATTCTGCATTTCATCTTATTACACCAGTCATGCTGAAGGAGGGAACATCAATAAAATTAGGCATAAGCAATCCATCAAATGAGAGAGATGTATTTAGAAATAAGAATAACAAACTTTCTCAGATACTATGTACCTTATACTGCCATTAAGAATCTGTTCAAGAAGGTGAAGCATTCACTTTTATGTTACAGTTCCTGACAACGGACAACTGTGAATGGAAATAAAATTCTTAGCAATGCATATATGAAACTAAGTAACATGACTTAGAAAATATAATGTAAAAGATCATAATAAACTACTGCTAAGTATGTTCAACAGTAATAGAACCTCGGTTTGTACCCCCGAAATTTCTATCACCAAAACATCTTAGAAGGTTTAGTACCAGTGATGTGCCCACCATAAAACTGAATGCCAATTTTCAGTTAAAAAGGAAGCGCAAGACTATATTCTTCTGCCCCCAAGGGTATATGACCAAGTGGGGCCAACTAAAGACAGGCCCCAGGATTCCATTTTTTAATGTATGTCGTTGCATAATGAATGAGGGGCTTGTATGCTTAGATTACTATTTGATTTTTGATGTGATGAAAACTGGAGGGAAAATGCTGGACGGACTAATTTGACCAATCGTGTGAGTAGAAGTATTAGAGTTTTGGCCATCTCGTCCATTAAATTTGGATAGAGGGAATACATGTTAATATGATAAACATATAGTATATGGGTTATATACATATGAGAATCACTTTTCTCTGAAACTGAACATCTTGGTGAAGAGAAGTATATAGCCGAGTTCCAGTGTGAAAATATTGGTTTTAGTCCTTGGTCCATTGTTCCAGTGTGAAAATATTGGTTTTAGTCCCTGGTCAAATGGACCGATGCATATTATGTTTGGTTGTACCACGAAAAATAATTTGGTTGCTTGAAGATATTTAGATGATGTAATTTTGGCGGAGATGAAGTTCTAGATCATCAATACAGCAGAATATGCAAAAGATGGAGTAAAGCAAGTCCAGCATAATATATAGTTTGTTCATTTGCTTGAGGAACACTTATTTGCTTGTGGAATAATGAAGTGTGCTTGCACCGTTAGACATGAGATGAACTTGAACAAACCATCTGCATTCATATATGCATTGTACCAGAAATCAGTGCTGCTCTGACTTGCCTCTGCATTGCCTCTGAACCAGTGCTGCTCTGTACCGGAGATCGGGAATTTACTCATCAGGTCACTGCATCTACTTTGTCGCGGTTAAACTACCAAACCCAAAGAAATACATGTGTTGACACCAGATTTTGGCACGGTCAAGAACTTAATTAAGACGGCCTCAAATGGAAAAGTTCTCAAAGTGAGAAAGTTTTGTATCATCAAAAGGATAAACTTTGATGTTTGGGCCATCGCCATCCAATCTCATCTCGAAGGCCGAAGTTGTGTTCGAAATACTGAGATTTTGTATTCAGAACACTAATCGGCTGATTACACCCCCAAGACCGCCTCATATGGAAAAACTTTCTACATAAATTGTCTTCGTCTCGTCGAAACGGTCGATTTTGATATAAAAATCGTCCCAATCCGAGTTCGTATGCAAAAGTTACAGCCATCTGAACACAGCCCTGTCACAGAGCCATAAGTGACGCGCCCCACCAGTCACGTGTCTGATGGATAGCGCGAATAACAACGTGTATTGCATGACCGTTTTGGCCTAGAAGATGGCTTCAAATCAAAAAAACGTTCAACATGAAGGTTGTTCGTCTCGTCGAAACAGTCAAGATTGCTTTTGGGCTCTTTTCCATCCGAGGTCGTTTACCACCTCAAAAATTACCAGCAAGGTACAGCCAGTTTAAACCGAACAGTTTTGGTAAGTTTGGACAAAACCAATCCGAATTTGGCTAGGGTTTTGGACGTGAATCCAAGCCTTTTCCTTGCACGGGAAGTCCAGCCGCCTCTTATATACCTAAGGGGTGACGGCAGATTGAACAACACACAATCGATCAATTCATCTACCACTTTTTATCTTTTATCTTTTCTCCTTAACCCTAGTTCTTCTTCGTCCTCATTCTTCGTTCGTTCTTCTTGTTGCAGGCCGATGAACCTCGAGGCCCTAGGGGCGATCAGGTCGACCTAGGGCAGCCCATAGCCGCCGCGCGTCCAGACGGGGTCCCTCCCGGACGCGTGGGGTTTCGGGTCTTCAAAAGCGCCCGCCGGATTGTCTTGCGTACCGCGCTTGCGGCGGGTCTCCTTCGACGTGAGCTGCGGTGCATCACCCTCGGTGTCGAGGGTACATAGTGACGTGTTCGTGTGCGAACACACTTTTTGTCGACTCCGCTGGGGACGAAGCTTTGAACGGTCTCCGGCCCGTTCTTGCTACGAAGAGATCGTCATCTAGGGTTTGCAATCTACAAAGGTAACATGAATACCCAATTCACTTAGTTAGATGCAAATAATGCATATGTTGTTGCTAGATCGTCTAATGAGCATAATGTATCGGCTAGTCCTAGTTTTGTCAATCATGCATCTAATTATGTGCAAGAGCCGATGCAACAAAATCCTCATGCTTCTACTTCATATAATTTTAGCAACATGCAACATATGTATTCCAACTCCCATGCATCGGCAGCCCCAGAAATCCTTATGCTGATGAACAACATGATGAGTTCGGTTAATCAAGTTGAAACACCTCACACGGGAACTTCTGATAGTATGCAACAAAGTGTTTCATCTTTTTATTCAATCGGCAACAAGCTTGCAATATGTTAATCCAAACATGCCGGTGGATAGAGGAATTGGCCATGCTACTACTAGTTATCCGGTCAATTACCCTCAACCATCATATGCTACACCTCACACTTCTAATGTTTTGGCACCATATGCAACTATAGGTATTCATAATTCGGCTTTGCACCTTCACGCTAATAGCCGAATAACTGAAAATTCTATAGGATCACATGTGCCTTCACCTAGTACCATAGCATGCAATGTTTCTCCTGCACAATTACAGAATTTCGGCGACACCTCATTACCAAAAGAGTCTAAAAGTCTCAGGGGGCAATTCTATCCAGATTGGGTCATTAAGAAAAATCTTACGTCTTTTTGGGACGAATGCAATGTTGTTCTAAATGAATTAATAAAAGAGGGAAAGCCTATGAATTCTGCTGCAATACAAGCTAGATTGTGTCAAAAAGAGAATGCATTGAGTGTGGATAGGATTGTCAAAAAGAGTGGTGATTTGGATAACAAAGTTAATTCGGTTATTGAAAAGACCGAATCAAATATTACGTATGCCGAATCTGTTCTAGAAAAAGAGGACAACAAGGTGTTGGGGAGCTATTCAAAAGAGGAACAGCATACCGTTCAAGTAACACAACCATCATGCTTTCCCAACGTGTTTGAAAAGGTATGTCTAGCAAGTGATTTACCTATCCTCCGATTTGGTCACAACTTTATTGTTGATGCTTCTATAAGAAAAATTCTCATAAGTAATTTTGAAAGACAATGAAGAAGGGTAATTTACTTGTTGGCAATAAAATTATTATATAACATATCGGTCAACCTATTGTGCCATTTACAAAGACCGATAGTGATTTATTATTGCAGCCAAAGGTTTTCCCATTGCTTTATTTAAAATTCATATCTAATTGGGTAGCTTTGCTTGCTTCATACTTGGCTTACGCATGGCCTCAATTGAGACATGTATGTTCTAACCACTTTGATTTCAGAAATCTAAAGCCAAGGTTATACTCTGTTGAGCAAATCGATGATGGTATAATTTCCTTTTCAAAGACATCGGAGATAGAGTGCAAAACACAATGCATAGCCGAATGGGGAGATTCTAAATCTGAACCATTCGTTTGCTTACCTCCAAAGCCGTTCGCACACCAAGATCGGCTAGAAAACAAAACGTATACCTTCGATTCAAACATGTGTGATCAAATTTTTGATTTTTTGTTGAAAAATAATTACATTAGAATTCTTGATCACCATGTCAAGCCATTAGTCCAAGGACGAATATATTGTAAGTTGCATGATTCGTCCAAACATAATCTTGAGGATTGCAACATGTTTTGTGAAATAGTTAAATCGTCCATTGATAAAGGACGATTGAAATTTGTTGAGACACCAAGAGATGACCAATCTATTCTGGTTGGTACTGATGGCAAAAGGTTTTTGCATCGGCTAATACAAGCCGATCCATTTAAAGAGAAGGTAAAAGTTGCAGCTGACGGGATCAAGCTTTCAAGTAAAGAAGCTGTTGAAGAGCATAATGAACATAAAGTTGAGGGCGGGAATTCCATCGAAGCTACAATGAAGACGCCAAGGACTAGGGGGCAGCAAGCAAAGTCAATGATCTATGAAAAGAAAACAATAGAAAGCAAAGGCCGAGGTAAGCACAAAGGTAAAAGGCCGAAAGTCACTTTCACGCAACTCTTGGAAAAATATCAAAAGAAGAGTGAACATAAGAATGCTTGTCGGCCAAATCATGCAAAGAAACCAGGATCACCCCCAAGGCGCAAATGTGAGGACCGGTATTGGCAAAGTGAGAATTTTCATGCAACATATTTGTATCCTTATTTTGGGCCGCCAATGCCAATATCGTGGATGCCTCTCTATTCTCGTGTAGATCCATATCCATCATGGGACAGGTATGATACAAGGGCACATTGTCCATCTTATTTTAAACCATCTCATCAATATTATGCAGCTCCGAGAAGTTCAACATTTGAACAATCACATGTTAAAGACCATTTGAATAAAAAGGAATCGGTCCGGAGCCCATGGACGAAGAAAGAGGTGGTCAAGCAAGTATACCGGGTCAAGAAAGATGGTCGTAGGTGTGCTACTTCAGATTCGATCTCAAATGACAAAGAGTCAATTAAAGTGTTGACATTGGCTACAAAAGGCAAAGAAGTAAAGCAATCAACTGTTGAAGATCAAAGTGCCAAGTCTGAAGAAAAGGAGTTGAGAGTGCACAAGGTAGAACAAGAATTGCCAGTGCTTCAAACAAATTCGCAGCCGGGGTGCCCACTCGGCTTATCTTATTGGCAAAAGAAGAAAATACAAAAACTTAGTGCACAAGAGCTTGAAAAGAGAAACATGGCATGGGTTCCCAAAGGAAGTACTCAAAAGAAGAATGGTGTGTAAGGTTCCATTGAAAGAAGTGTGATAAAGGTAAAGAAGGAAAGGAGTGAAAATTATGAACAACCAAGCCGAAGGTTTCAACGTCCTCGATGCACACATTATCCACATTCTTCAATTATGCCATTTATGCCGATGACATGGAACTCATCCTCAGGTATGATTGGTTACCCTCCATGGACTTATTTTGATCCATGGACGCTATATAACTTCTTACATCATGCAAGGGTTTTACCACATCATCATTCGTTTGATTTGCAGCATTTTGTTGCTGATCCATATGGCCGATATATAATTATCGCCCTAAGCATATAAATGGCCGATGGAGTGTTGACATCGTCCTTAGAAAAAACATCATGCAAGTTATTTTTCGGCACACAAGTTTGCCGAGAAACAGGGGGGCATGTGTTGATACCATATTTTGGCACGGTCAAGAACTTAATTAAGACGGCCTCCAATGGAAAAGTTCTCAAAGTGAGAAAGTTTCATATCATCAAAAGGATAAACTTTGATGTTTGGGTCATCGCCATCCAATCTCATCTCGAAGGCCGAAGTTGTGTTCAAAATACTGAGATTTTGTATTCAGAACACTAATCGGCTGATTACACCCCCAAGACCGCCTCATATGGAAAAACTTTCTACATGAATTGTCTTCGTCTCGTCGAAACGATCGATTTTGATATAAAAACGGTTTTGCTAATTTACAGTCGGCTGTTTTGTAATTCGCTGACATTCGAATTTCTGTCCGTTTGATCTCGCGTTGAGATTCGCACTCGGTCATGCTTTTTTGCGCTGGTTTTCGGGTGGTTTTTTTATCGGGTGCGGTTTTGTCCAGGCGCACGTTTGCAGCGGCCCGGCCGAACCGGTGGCTACTGTAGGTTTTTGTCTCTTTTGAATTTGGAGCGGGTGTCGTTTCCTTTCCCATTTGGATAAGGCAGAGGGAGTGAGAGGTCGAGCGGCGGCGGAGGGCGAGGCGATTCCTCTTGTCCATGGCGATTCGGAGCTCTTCCGCCGCAGGATTTTGACGGCAGCCTCTTCGTTCACGTCGTCGGCGCCCGCACTGGTTGGTTCCCTTGTATTCTCGCTCTTTTCCTCTTTTGTTTCATGGTCTTGTAGCTCTAGATCTATGTGTTTTTGGGTTCAGTTTCGCCGATGTGTGGGGATGCGTATGTCGCCACCGTGGTGTTCTAGTCCGCCATGGGTGCGCGCTTGATTTCCTGGTTGGAGCAGTGTGCCACGCGTAGTTTCCGTGCCGTGATCTGTGCGTCCGTGGAGATGTAGTGGAGGTGCGCCCGCCATGGTTCCTCGTATGTTTATGCTCGTGTTTTGGTGCTGTAGTTCTAGATTTAGGTGAGTTTCGTATCCGTGTATCCGGGGTTCTTCTGTTTTTGTTGTTGTTTGTGGATTAGCAGTAGTTGTTGTGTGTTATTCTAGTGCACCTTGCGCGCAGTCTGCCATTCCCCCCCTCTTTTCTGCTCGTGCTGAGTTGTGTTGGAGCTTGTAGGCGCGGGTTCTAGGTCTTCTGTTATGTTGTGGTCATTTTTTCTCCCCTGGTTGTAGTTGTGGGCATAGTTGTAGGAACCCCTCTGATTTTTCTGCGATGTAGGTGGTGGAGGTAGTTGTAGTGGTAGTTTCTGGGGTTGATTTCCCTGCCAAGTTCAGTTGTATATGGTCCAGCCTCTGTTTTTGGCTGCCTTTGAGGTGTAGTTTTTGTAGTTTGTAGGTGGCTGCTCATGTTTTGGCGTGCAGGTTTGTTTGATTCTGTTTACATGAACCTCTCTGAATTTCATAGATATTACAGTCTTTCATGCTTATCTTACGGCGTGCCTCCAGGATTACAGTGTAATTCATGTCAGAGTCCCTCTTTGGTCTTTCGTTTTGTTGTGGTCATTTTTCTCCCCTGCTTTTGTAGATGTGGGCGTAGTTGTAGGGTCCCTCTCTGAATTTTTGTGATGTAGGTGTTGGAGGTAGTCGTAGTTGTAGTTGCAGGGGTTGTTTTGCCTGTCATTTTTAGTTGTAGTTGGTCCGGCTGGGTTTTTGAATGTTATCTATTTGTGTTGCTCATGTCAAGGTTTATCTCGTAGGCCGTTAATAGTGGAATGGTCAGAACTGTGCTAGTTTTACAGTGTATATCCACTCATTTACAGTGGAATTGTGTTAGTTTTACAGTGTAAATCCACTCATTTACAGTGGAATTGTGCTAGTTTTACAGTGTAAATCCACTCATTTACAGTGGAATTGTGCTAGTTTTACAGTGTAAATCCACTCATTTACAGTGTAAATATACTCATTTTACCGTGTAAATCCACTCATTTTTACATTATCTTAGTTTTTGCACTGTGGTTGTGATAGCTTTTACTGTGTTATTGTGCTAGCTTTACAGTGAAATTACAGTGTATTTTTTGCCTATTACTTATAGTGTAATTGTGCTAGTTGTGATAGTTTTACTATGTTATTCTCTGCCAATTTCAGTTGTATATGGTCCAGCCTCTGTTTTTGGCTGCTTTTGAGTTGTAGTTTTAGTAGTTTGTAGGTGGTTGCTCATGTTTTGGCGTGTAGGTTTGTTTGATTCTGTTTACAGGAACCTCTCTGAATTTCATAAATATTACAGTCTTTAATGCTTATCTTACAGCGTGCCTCCAGAATTACAGTGTAAATCCACTCATTTTACTGTGGAATTATGCTAGTTTTACAGTGTAATTCCGCACATTTTTACATTATGTTAGTTTTTGCACTGTAGTTGTGGTAGCTTTTACTGTGTTATTGTGCTAGCTTTACAGTGAAATTATAGTGTATTTTTTGCCTATTACTTACAGTGTAATTGTGCTAGTTTTTACAGTGTAATTGTGCTAGTTTTTACAGTGTAATTGTGATAGGTTTACAGTGTAATGACAATGTATTTTTGTCTAATACTTATAGTGCAATTGTGCTAGTTTTTTACAGAGTAATTGTGCTAGTTTTACAGTGTAATTACAGTCCTTTTTTGTGTGGAGATCTTACAGTGTAATATAACCAATTTTTTCCTTTTTTGTGATCCTTCCTTTTTTATAGGTTTAAATGGGCAAGCTACGGAAAGCTTCTCATTGGGACGTTCCTGTAATATCATCTCTAGATAGTGCAGATGAAGGGGCTGAACCATTTGTGCCTAATGATTTTGCAGAAGATGGTTGTTTCAATGTATCTATGGTACTTATTTATTTTGTGCTTCTTTTTATTTAGTTTTATTGCCCCTCATTTTTTGTTGTTGTCTTATTTCCTTTATTGATTGCTTTTGCAGGAATTATCTGATGACGAAGGAGGGATTGACAAGGCTCTTCTGAAGTTCTATCTTAATCAAGTATGTTTTATTTTTATCTAGGTCTTTTCATTCTTGTTTGATTTTTTTCATTTTTTCCATTCTCTTGCATGATTGTTGTCTTTTTCTTATTTGTTCAGAAAGTAAAATGCTTGAAGAGGAAATTATCATCTGCTTCAAGGAGGAATGTGGTTAGTTACTATTTTTCTCTTATTTTCTGTAGTTTTACTTTTTGAAAGTAAAATGATAGAACTTCTTTCTTAATCATTTATGTTTTTTTGTACTAAATAATAGTAATCTGAAACTATTATTTGGACTGGTTTGATTTGTGTTTTCTCTCTTGTTGTTTTTTTGATTTTCTAGTGTACGTCCAATTATCTAGTAGATGTTTTTATGTAATGCAATGTTTTTTTGTACTAAGTAATAGTAATCCGAAGTAAATTATTTGGAGTGGTTAATATGGTGTTTTTCTTTTGTTGTTTTTGTAGAGGCAGAAACGCTCCAGCAACTACCCTACTTGTGCTACTTTTACTAGATATTCTGGGAAGTTCTTCTCTGGTGTTGTTGATGGTCTCTATTCTAGGTATCGTGGTGTTGTCCAGAAATATGGCATGGGCTGTCTCTTAGAGTTTGTTAGGACCGAGGTGCCCCTCAGGTTAGTGAAGTGGCTTGCCAGTAGGTTCGATGTCCCTTCATCTGAATTCCAGCTCAAAAGAAAATTTATCCCAATGACCAAGTATGATATTCATGACATCCTTGACCTTCCAGTAGATGGTGAGCCACTTGTGTGTGATCCTGAATCTGGCCGTGATTTTATCCTCTCTCACTTCAACTTGACGAGTATTCCTCCCGTGTCCTTCTTTGCAAACAAGCTACAATCAACAGAAGTTGAGTTGTCTGATGAAGATGTCTTTATTTTTTTCATGATTGTTGCTTTGTCATCATTCCTTTGTCCCAACTCTAGCCTCAGTCCTAGCCCAAAGTACCTTCATATCTTCAGGGATTGTGCTTCTGTGTGTAACTATGATCTGTCGAGATTTGTTTATGAGTGGCTGTTGAGTTGCATAAAAAAGTTCAAGGATTCCACTAAAGTTGCTTCCAAAAGATCAGTGACATTTAGCGGTTGTCACTACGCTTTTGCTGTAAGTCTTTATTATTTTTCTTCTCTATTTCATTTTTTATAGTTTGATTTTGACATGTTATAGTCATTTTAACCTTTATCTTTTGTTCTTTTGTTCCTATTTTATAGGTTTGTTACCTTGACCAACTTAATTTTGGTCTTCACTCTATCCCTGATGTCAAGCCTCGGATCCTACCATGGAGAGGCAACAAAGTTAAGCAATTTGCAGAGCTTGATAGAAACAATAGCCGCTCTTTTGATAAGAGGCCTCTAAAGCAGTTATGTCCTTTAGTTCATCCGCAGGTTTGTTTTTTCCCTTTTTTATCTATATTTTTTTCTTTGTATTTTATCATTCTCTTTATGTTGTTTGTTGTTGTATCTCTATATGTTGTGATGTCAACTTTTTTTTGTCGTTGTAGCAATCTATTGAGAAATCTTTAGCTAGCAAGGATGGTGATGTTCCCCTTTGCAACACCAAGCTTTTCGAAATGAATGTGCAGAAATCATTTGGTGCTCGTTTTGGGTCAGAGGTTGGTATAGTTATGAGTTTGATATTTTATGTTTTTTTCTTGGTTTTTCTCCTTGGTTGTTTAATCTCTTGGGTTTACTGTTATTCTTTTCTTTTTCAGGTTGCTCAGTTAGTTATAGACATTGTTCAATCTAGGAACAAAGACAAGCCTAAGCTATTTGTAGAGTGGTCATAATATCTTGTAATTGATGTCCTAGATTGCATAGCAAACTCGGATTTGAATGCAAAATCTATCGCTTCACCAAAAATTTCTGAAAGCGATGTTCAATCTCTGAACAACTTCTCTTTTGGTTAGTTCCTTACCAACACTCTCTTTATCTTTTGTCTTTTATATCTGAGTTGCATGTTATTTTTTATTGTATATGCTTTGTTAGTTTTTTGCTCATGTTAGTTTTTGTTTCTTTCTCCCTTTGAAGGCAATAAGTCTGTTTCTTTTCACTCTTTCATTGTTGAAAGATACACTAAAACTGTTGTTGAGAAGCCGTCTCCTCTAGTCCAGCCCCTAATCCCCAATTTGAAAGAAGATTCAAGTTTTGTTGCTCTTGTTATTTCGAATGGGGATTTTCTCAATCCAGTAGTATTATCTAGTTCGTCTCCAGTTCCTAAGAGTGTGGTGAATGAAGCTAATGCTGAAGGTGCAATTCCCATGGCTCCTCTATCTTGTGCAAAAAGTGCTTCTGATGCTATAGGTTTAATCTCTTACTTCTTTTTTATTTTTGTGTTGTCCCATTGGTTTTCCTTTTAGATTTTTTATTGTTCTTGATGTGTGCTTGTATATTTTGTTTTTCTAGGTTTATCCCCTTCAACAGTGCATTGTCCAATTCCTGTTGTTGGTTCTTCGCTGATCCATTCAGGTCATTGTGCGTTAATTATTTCCAGTTATTGTATTTTATTATCTTTTTCTTTTTTGTAGTTGATATTGTTTGTGATTTTTGTGTAGCTGCCCCTGATAAGAAGTGTGAGCCCAAGGTTGTTAATGATTTTCAAAAACCAAGTTTTGCTGAATTCAGTCGCTCTCTTGGTGTTGAATCACATCATGAAGATTCCATTCAATAGCACAAAGTTAAAGAGGGTGACTCTTCTGTTGGAGGATTGTCTCCTCTGGTTCCTGCTCGTTTGACGCAGCGTTTTCGTAACGTGGTTAGCTTCTACATCTTTTGTTTGCCCTTTTTACCCTTTTTTATGCATTTGTATTTGCATGTATTTTTCTGTAGTGACTTTGTATGTTTCATTATTTTATTTTAGGTAGATGATGTTGAGTGCTCTCAGTATGTTGTTGAAAAATTCTTGAATTCGCTTAACCCTGCAAATGATGAGGTATTTATTTCTCTATTTTATTTTTCTCTTTTCATTTAGTAGATGTTTTTTGTTTTTCTCTTGTGATTTTTTGTTTTTGTTCCTTTTTTTGTTACCAGGATTGCATTGAAATGGTTAACTTGCCTGCTTCTGAAGTTTCAAAGTCAAAATTTCCCTCAACACTCCTTAATGACCAGATATGTTGTTTTTTCTTTATGATTTTGTGTATTGATTCTTTTGTTTTTATTGGTTATTGTTTACTGGCCCTGTTTATCTAATGCTTTTTGTTGCTTTTTTCCTTTGTTTGTTTAGAAGGCAGTAGACGATGTTCAAATTGTTGGGATTTCAAGTTTTGCTGATAGATGCACACACCTTAAAATATCTAATGATGCTGCTTACAACAAACTTAACAACTTCAACTTCACAGAATCTCAATCAACTAGTCGTTACCCTAAGAATCAAAAAGTAATGTCAATTTCTCTTCTTTTTCTCCCTTTATGTTTATCTTTTTTTTTAATCAGTCCTCCTGTTTTCCAATTGTTTTCATCAATTTTTTTTTCTTTGTGCTACTTTGTATGTTTTCAGGCTTCTGCTAGTCCAGAAGTAGAGATATTGTCTTCTGGGAATGCATCTAGAGACCTCTCTCCTACTCAAGTGCCTAAAGCTGATGGTCCATGCTTTGTTTTTCCTAGTGGTTCATCTCATGGTCATCAACCTCGCAGGATGGTTTTACCAGGCAGATATAAATCTGATCATTATGTTGCTCAGGGTAACAAGTTTCCTATTACTATTGAAGAAAGGCGTCACCACCTAGCTATGGTGCAAATTGGAAATCATCCTAGTTGGTGCAAGTATGTTTTTGTGACCTTGCGTATTTTCATTTTTTCAGAATGCTTTATCCGTTGCTGATGTTTTAGCTTTTTTTAGGCTGTAGGGTTTGAAACTGTCAATTCAGTATGTTCTATCTTTTATTACCTTTTTGCAATGTGTTTGTCTTGTTAGTTTGTCTTTATTTTTTATCCTCTAGTTGAATATATTTTTTTATTTGGTTTTTTTTTCTGTAGGTATGAAGCCATTCGATATGATCGAGCCTACTGCAGCTACCGCAACCTTGCAACTTTGAAGTCAAGAGAACATGTGGATAATTTTTTGATTTTGTGCGTTTGTCGTTATCTGTTCAAGCAAGTTCACCCGTCAGTATCAAGGAAACATTTCTTTTTCTCTTATATTGGGGTATGTTGTATTTTGTTATTGTTTTCTTTTTTGTGCCATTTTTTATATAAGAATATTAAGGCTGTTTTTTTTTCTTTTTGATTTTTTGATATGTAGTTCTAATTTCTTTTCTTTTTTCAGGTAACCATTCTGAGAGGCACTGATGTTGATATTGTAGGCAATGCTTTCACTGGTGCTAACAGTGCTTTCCCAATGTGGAGAAGTAATCAGGTTAGTTGTTTTTTGCTTCATTTTTTAGTACGGGTGCCTCCTTATTATATTTTTTCCTTTTTAGTTATTTTTTATTTCACTGTTGATGTGTAATTTGCTCTGCTTTTGGTCTGGAGTTATTCTTTCCTATTGGATGGGGGAATCACTGGTTTACTTTTGTTGTTTGCTTAAAGGAGAGGGCTTTTGCATTTCTTGATTCTCTATACGGGGCAAAGGATGATTTCCATCTGGAAATTCGTGATAAATTGGTAATCAAAACTTTTTTTCCTCTAGTTATTCATTCTTTTTTTTTACTTTCCGTTGTGTTGTTGTGCTGATTTTTATTTCATCTATTCGAAACAGATCGAAAATTTCATAACAATCTGGGATCAGTATGTGACTCCTATCCTGCGTAAACGTATCGACTTTGAGAATTTTGACATTGTGTACCCTATTGTTCCACAGCAAAATAATTGGTATTTATATCTCCTTTTCCATTTTGGATGTGGCTTTTGTCCTATTTTGTTCTTGGGTTTCTTATTAGGTTTTTATATAGTTTTGCTTAATTTTTTCCTTCTCGGTGATGATTGTGGTGTTTTCACTATCATGTATCTGAAGCACTGGACTCCTAGGACCCCAATTGGCAATATGTTTGGCGCGGCCGATGTTGACAACATAAGAATCAGATTGGCAAATGAGTTGTATTTCAGTGGATTCAACAGTGTCGACAAGACATTTGTTACCCATTTCTTTGATGATGTGAGTTTTCTTTTGTATGCTTTCTTTTTTATCTTTTGGTTTTGATGTGATGTGTTTATTTCATGTCCTAGATTATTAAAGTATGTCGGCTTTTCTTTTGTACAGGACAAGGCTTAGGTTTTGCTGGAAGATGCATTTGCGACATTGAAGGCTTTGCTTACAACTAAGCTCTGAGAGACATTATAGACAGTAGTTCTGTTGGCAATGTTTTTTTGCCTATAGTGTAATTAAATGCGATAATTTTGTATGGTTTTGGTCTAGATGAACATGGGTTGTGTGTTTGATGGCTGTTTTGTTTTTTAATGTGTTGAATTAGTGAACTTTTTCTTTTGTTTTTATCTGATGATGTTTGTTCCTTTGTGGTTGTTTGATTTACTTTTTATTTTACTGTATTTTTAAGCATGGTTGCTTCAACGGCAGTTAGACGTTCTTGGGTAATCAAGGTTCATTTCCAACCATCTCATACTTTTTTGCTTGTTTTTCGCTTTTAGGTTCATTTTTTATGTCTTTGTTGTTGTTGCAGGGTTGGTTCAATTGTTTCTCAAGCCCGCTAATAATTAAACTGAGCCTGTCAAACTTACAAGTTCAATATTCAGGTAAAAGAATGCTTGCTGGGCCTTTCATTTTTTTCCTTTGTGTATAATATTGTGTGTGCCTTTCCGTTGTACTAGCTAGTTTCTTTTTCGATGCTTAGTTTGTGTAGTATTATAGTGTAATTTACCAAAGTTTTTTCTATGGTTTATTCCCATGAATTTCACATATGTTTTCTATTTCTTAGAGCATCTCCAACAGCCACGCTATACTAGCGCCGCGCCCTAAAAAAGGCAGTTTTAGCGCGCGCGCAACGCGGCGGGCAGCTCCAGCGGGCGCGCAAAAACGGCGCGCGCGCCATTTGCAATGCAGCGCGCTGGCCGAAACGCAATCCCGCGCCTGTTATTTGCTGCGCCGGCTCGCGCGCGCGCGACTCTCCCGCGCTCGCTCCCTCCTCTCTCTCTCGCGACCGCGCTGCTGCCCCCATCCGGCCGCGCCGCCGCCGCCGCTCGCGCCCCCGGCGACCTCAGCGCTTCCCCGGCCTATCCCGGCGCCGCCTTCACCGCCCGCGCCCGCCGGCGACTCGCGCTTCCCGGTCTGTCTCGGCTGCCGGCCGCCGCCCGCGCCCGCCTGCGACCGTTCAGGCGCTTCGCCGGCCTCCCCGCGCCGCTGCGCTTCCGCCCCACCCCCTCCTAGTCCGACCGGACCTCGCGCGCCTCCGACGTCCGAGGAACAGCGCCCGAGGGCTCGCTGCCGCGCCGCGCCCGCAAGGTGTTCGACAAAACACCTACAAGGTATGTATTGTTCCAAACTGAATTTGGTGCATATTTTGAATTATAGTTTTGATAGTATAGTATTGAACATTGTAGATGAGTTCGTCGCATGATTCTTCCGAAGATGAATTTGATATGGAAGAGGAGGAGGATCTTCCAATGATCATAGCTATGCATATCAATAAAAAACCGAAGCACGGTGGTTCGGTTATGGGTCGGGAAAAAAATTGGAGAGATAGGATTGATGTCCATAACAGATTGATGAAGAACTATTTCGTGGAGAATCCCACATACCCGGAGTCGTATTTTCGTCGCCGGTTTAGGATGAGCACAGACTTGTTCAAGCGCATTGCAGAGAAACTAGCGATTCATGACCGGTTTTTCCAGCAAAGGAAGAATGCTGCTGGAGAGCTCGGGCATAGCACCTTTCTGAAGGTGACAGCCGCTTTGCGTATGTTGGCATACGGTATCCCGGCCGATCTAGTTGATGATCACTTGGCTATGGGTGAGAGCCAAGCCATCATGTGTGTCAAGCGCTTTGCAGTGGGAATTGTGCAAGTGTTTGGCGAGGAGTATTTGAGATCTCCCACTGCTGAAGACGCCGCAAGGCTATTGGCGATGAACAAATCTCGCGGCTTTCCTGGCATGCTTGGCTCAATAGATTGCATGCATTGGAGTTGGAAGAATTGTCCAAAGGCATGGCATGGGAAATTCCACGGCCAAAAAAAGGGTTCCACTATAATCCTTGAAGCGGTGGCCGATCAGGAGACTTGGATTTGGCATGCATTCTTTGGAATGCCTGGATCTTTGAATGACATCAATGTTGTCAACCGGTCACCACTGATGAATAAGATTGCGAATGGTGAGTTGCCACCGGTGCAGTTTATAGCAAATGGCCATACGTACAACTATGGCTATTATCTAGCGGATGGCATCTATCCAAAGTGGCAAACCTTCGTGAAGCCGTTGAAAAAGCCAGAAGGTAAGAAAAATCTTGATTTCCATAATGCTCAGGCGGCTGCTAGAAAAGATGTGGAGAGAGCATTTGGGATTTTGCAAGCCCAATTTGCTATTGTGAGAGGACCAGCTAGATTTTGGGATCAAAAAATACTTTGGTACATCATGCACGCTTGTGTGATCATGCACAACATGATCATCGAGAATGAGCGTGGCCAAGATTTAGACTACTCACAGTATGAGCTCTTGGGACATCCCGTGCGAGTGTGACGGAGGGCTGAAAGGGTAGCCCGTTTTGTTGCCTCCTATCATGCCATTCGGCGTCCCGCAACGCACAATGATCTTCAGAAGGATCTGATTGAAGAGTGGTGGGCATGGCATGGACGACAAAGAGCATGATTTCATTGCATTATGTATTGTATTGTTCATGAATTATTGGTTGTGTTTATTGCATTATTTGTTGTATTGAACGATAAACTATTTGTTTGAGTTGTAATAACTATTTATTGTTGATTTATTTTGTTTGTTTGATCGTTTTTCTTCTATTTGTTGAATTGTATATGTGGTTTGTGCTTGTTGCGCGCGCTGCATTTTTGGGCACCGCTGGAGCGGCGCGCGCGCGCTGCATTATAGCGCTGCTGCTGGAGCCAGCGCTGCGCGACGCGGCAAACCAGCCGAAGCGCGCGCGGCAAATGCGTTTTTTGGGCGCGGCGTGTAGCGCGGCTGTTGGAGATGCTCTTAGGCTTGTTTTCCCACAACGTAAGTTCAGAGGCATTGAACTGTTAATTTTTTTGGTTTATTTTAGCGTAAGTTGTGGGTTTTTACAGTGCAAGTTCATGTGTTTTTACACTGTATATCCTAGGCTTGTTTACAGTGCCTTTTTTCACAATGTTTTTTTAATGTATGTTCAGTATAAATATATAGTGTATTTTCATTGGCCTTTTACTGTATCTACATACTGCACTTCAGTGTTCTGGGAAGTTTCAATGTAAAATTCCCAAGGATTTTAATGTTAATTCCATTGGCTTTTGCAATTGATTGTACCTGTATTTTCAATGTTTTGTAATAACCACTATAAGGATAAGCGAATGTACCCCAGATTTTACAGTGGAACCACCACAGAATTTACAGTGTAATTGTGTTGTTCATGTCACTGTAATTGTTCTATGTAGTATCTATAGATTATGTATTTGCCAGTTTTTCAGTTTTGACGTTGATATGTATTGTAGGTGAAGAAATCTTATTCTCACTTGTTCTTGTGGATCGTCTTGTCGTTTTCTCTCTGATTGTCCAAAGCATAATTGATGGATGTTCTTCCTTCTTGCTCTATGTGAGGTACATTCGCTTCTCCCAAATGTTTTCTTAAATGTATTGTAGACTTTTTCCATTTTAGTTGTTCAAATGTTTGTGTTGTAGTTAAAGTCGCACAAAATACATCAAATTTAGGCAGCAACTCTTCTCTCAATCATAGTACAACAATGAATTCGAAATTAAATAGCAACACAGCTAAGCATCATAGTACATTCATTGTTCACTAGTAGTTTTCCCTATCTCTTTTCTCCTCCATCTTGTCTTGACTTTTCTGACTTGTCATCCTGTCTTTCTCATTTCCTCATGTTTTGGTCAATTGTTTACTTCATTTCTTCCGGATGGTTCTGCTGTAGGGTTGTATTTTGTCGTTGTCTTGCCCTTCTTGCCGTTGTCCCTCTGTTTGCTTCTTTTGTCATCTTCACCTGTATCCAATTAGTGGTATTAAATTATGTACTTGCAATGAAGTAGAGCTCATTTCAATATATTCCCACTTACCTTTCTTGACATTCCTTGGGTTCGACTGCTTTGGTTGTTTCCCTTTAGGTTTGTTGTACACCTTGTCAAGGTTTGTGCAATTCTTGACTGTGTGTTTCTGTGATCCATAGTGCGAACATTTGTAGAACTTGTTCTGCTTTATTGCTTCACGAATAGTTAGCATCCTTGGTCTCCCTTTTGTCTTTGCTACATCCGGATCTTGAATTATTAATGCTGACGTTGTTCTTTCTCCCTCTTCTGCTGTTGGTACAAATGTAACTGTTCTTGTTGTTGCACTATTCCCCTCATCCATTGTTTCTTCTTCGTCATCCATTTCCCGTAATCTTTTCTGTATCCTGTCTAATTCTCCCAACAGATACTCATACTTCCTCTTCTTCTTTGAAGCTATTGATGCCACATGCACCAATTTCCTTGCTAGCACATTGTATCTTAGTGTGGAGTTCTCAGCTGCATTAGCTGGTGTCTTTGTAATATCAAGCTTGTAGTCATTCTTCCTCCATCTGTCGATGATGTATTTTTCTGGTATCTTCTCGATGTTGAGATGGATCATGACTCGAAGTATGTGTGAGCACAGCAGGCCATCTTTTTGGAATGTGCAACAGATGCAAGAGTATTCATCTTCTTTCAGTCCAACTTGCACTAGGAAAAACCTTCTCGGGATTTCCTTTAGGGGGTAGTTTTCATCTTGTGTCACAATGTAGTATTTGTCCTTTTCTTGCTCAAAGACATGCAGCCTTGTTGTGTCTACCATTTTAAACTGGAATTTCCTGAATATTACAATGTTGTATAGCTCATGCGCTTGCCTTTCTATGCTGTATTTTGACCAAAATGCTTTCTGTGCAACTTTCTTGTTTCTACTGATATGGTTGCATTCTTCTTCCCTATCATGCACAACATCAAGTATGCGGTCATACTCTCTCAAAAAGCTAGTTGCACTAAATTTAGCTCCAACCCCTTTTTTGAAAAGGGAATTCGTTCCTTCACTTCTCGTTGTAGTTTGTATGAATGGGAAGAATTTGTCCTTGAAATACACTGGGATGAACTTTTTCCTGTTTTCCCACATGTCGTTGAAGTACTTTATGTGGTGCACTTGGTATTTTTCCATCATTTCTTGCCAGTGTGTTTCAAATTCTTCAACTATTAAGGAGTTGTCTACAATGTCTTGGAAATCTTCGTATAGTCCCTCATTAGCTTGGAAACAGGGCCCAACTTTCTCCTCTGCCTTCTTCTTTATGTGGAAGAGGCAGCTCCTATGGGTAGTATTAGGAAAGACTTTTTCTATTGCTGCTTGCATTGCCTTGTCCTGGTCTGTTATGATTGATATAGGATGCTTTCCTCCCATAGCCATCAGGAACTGTTCAAACAACCGAGCAAATGTTTCTTTTGTCTCATTTGTGATAAATGCACAAGCAAACAAGTATGTGTTGCCATGTGGGGATATCCCCACAAAGGGTGCGAACGGTAGGTTGTATCTATTTGTTAGGAATGTAGTGTCAAAACTGATGCAATCACCACAAATGCCATACATCATTCTTGACCGCACATCTGTCCAGAATAAGCTTCTCACTTTATTTTCTCCATCAAGCTCAAACGAGTAGCAAAATCCAGGATTTTCTGTTTGCTTCTTGTTGAACATTTGCATTACTTCCATCATGTCGAAGTTTGCAATATCCCTGTTTATTGTTGCTGCATAGTTAGTCACATGCTTTTTTGTGTAGGTAAGATTGGCCATTCCTCCTCGCAAGTAAGCTAGGACAGCAACAATCCTTCTTGTTTCCAGGTTTGTGTGCTTCAAAACCCTTATCAAGCACTTTTCTTCATCTGACATGTACTTATGAGACCTGAAGAATCTACTGTTTGGTGTTAATTCATGGTTGTGTTCTAGTTCTTGTCTTGCAATCTCCCATAAGCCTCCTTTTTCGATATAACCATCACAACTTTACAATATGTTTTAGCAATGACTGTAGATTTTCTCATGGGTACTATGCACTCCTTCTCTATTTCTTTTGTCTTGCCCCACTTGTTGCACTTCATAGTGATCCTTGCCACCTCATTGTTCCTTTTTTTGCTTGTCGTTCTTGAGATTGCAACTGTAGCCACTGAAAAGCCTGCCACCTTTGAGTAGAAATTGAAATATTCTTGCGCTTCTTCTTTTGTTTTGAATTGCATGCCTACATACGGCTTGAAATTACTGCTAGTGTTCATGAGATTCCCTTCTGATGCTGCAGCTTCTTCATTTTGTAGGAACATCTCAATGTCTTCTTCATCAAGATATCCGTCTTCTCCATCTTGTGCAAGTGAGTCTTCTTGTTCCTCTCTATCTCATTTTTCATACCCGCCTGTGCTTGAGTTCGTTTTATTGCGTGCTCTAGTGTGATCAACATCTTCAGGCACCTGCAACTTTTAGTGATTTTGTGTTAATTTATTTTTGTCTGCAATGTTTATGCTCATCATCCAACTTTTTCTGAATTTTTTTGGTGTGTACCTGCTGCAGGTTCATGTTGTTCGACAGGTTATTGTGCCAGGGATTGGATTCTCTCTGCCCATCTTCACTTGGTGCCATTTCATGATGCAAGTCTACCTCCAGTGTCTGCAAAGTAAGTAAAATATTGTTAATGTGCTTTTCCATTGGCATTTGCTTGTAACAGATGTTGTTTTTCTCACATTGCCGCATCCTGCTGTGATGAAACTCTCATCTGATTTGCTGCTGGTGTTTTCGTTCAACATTTCGTTAATTTTTGTAGTTCCATCTCCTGAATGTACCTGCAAGATTCATTAGAAGTTGTTGTCTTCAATGTGATACTTGGTTTTTTTTTATTTATATTTTTTTGTTGGCATGATACTTTGGTAAAAGACATCTTTTTTTACCTTGTATATAATGTCGGAATGAAGGAGTGCAGTGAAAGAAAAGGTTTCCTGCATCAAAATTTTGTTAGCTTTTATGCATTCTAAAGATATCTGTAAAGTTTTAGCTAATTCATCTCACATTTAGTATGAGCTCTTCCTGTGACATTCTCAATAGATCATCTTCAGTCACTGCTGTTGCTATGCTCCTGTCCTGTCACAATTGCAAAGTAGAATGTCAGTTTTAACATAATCATGAGCAACAAAGCATGTTTTGTATTTTTTTTAAACCTTATGTAATCTCACAGGTTTCTTAACAGTGTAAATTCTTGTTCACTTGCAATGTAAACCCCTATGTATTTCTAACAGGGTTGTCACTGTAATTTTTTAGCATCTTTTTGCACTGCATTTTTGAACTTGTGTTCATTGTTGTTTGCAGGGTGGTGAGTTCAGTGAAGCCCGAAATACGTGGCAACTGATTTTTTTGATTTTTCCAGATTTCTGAATGTTTCTGCAAAGTTTCAAACTACAGTAAGAACAATTAGCTACACATCATTTTGCAGTCTAAATTTCTATGTTCTTGCAATGTAATTACTTCATTTTGGCTAGAACTATTTCTTTCATTGTAACAACTTTGTTCTTGCAATGTAATTACTTCATTTTGCCTATAACCATTTTCCAATGTAATTAATTCAGTAAATTTTGTCTATAACCATTTTTTTACAGTGGAAATTAGGAGCAATTTGCACTGTAAATTTTCTGTTCTTGCAATTTAATTGCCTAGATCCTTTTTACACTGGAATTTAGGATCATTTTACTCTGTAAATTTTTTGTTCTTGGCATTTACACTGTATTTTTTTCTGTTCTTCCAATGTAAGTATATAATTTTTTGCACCCTTTTTTACCCTGGAATTTAGGATGCATTTACACTGTAATTTCTTGTCTATAACTTTTTACAGTGGAATTTTAGAGCAATTTACACAGTAAACTTGTTTAGAATATTTTTTACACCGGAATTTAGGAGGCATTTACACTATAATTTTCGAGGCATTTACACTGTAATTTTACCACTATAATTTTGGAGGCATTTACACTGGAATTTAGGAGGCATTTACACTGTAATTTTGGAGGCATTTACACTGTAATTTTGGAGGCATTTACTGTTGGGGAACGTAGTATTTTAAAATTTTCCTACGATCACGCAAGATCTATCTACCAGATGCATAGGAACGAGAGGGAAGAGTGTGTCTACGTACCCTCGTAGACCGGAAGCGGAAGCGTCAAGTGACGCGGTTGATGTAATCGAACTTCTTCGCGATTCAACCGATCAAGCACCGAACGTACGGCACCTCCGCGTTCAGCACACGTTCAGCTTGATGACGTCCCACGAGCTCTTGATCCAGTTGAGCTTCACGGGAGAGTTTCGTCAGCACGACGGCGTGGTGACGGATATGATGTATTCACCAGCGCAGGGCTTCGCCTAAGCACCGCGACGGTATGACCGAGGTGTGTTTCTGTGGAGGGGGGCACCGCACACGGCTGGAACAATTCAACTTGTGTGTCTTTGGATGCCCCCCTGCCCCCCGTATATAAAGGAGCAAGGGGGGAGGCCGGCCGGCCCTTATTTGGTGCGGCTAGGGGTGCAATCCTACTAGGAATAGGATTGCAATCCTATTCCTAGTAGGAACCACCAAAGAAGGAAGAGAGGGAAAGGAAAAGAGGGAGAGGTGGCGCCCCCCAATCCTAGTCCAACTAGGAACCCTAGGTGGGGCGCCGGCCAGCCCCTATGGGCTGCCTCTCTCTTTCCCTTAAGGCCCACTATGGACCATCCCCCCTCGTAGGGGGTTCCGGTAACCCCCTCCGGCAATCCCGTTAAATCCGAAACTTTTCCGGAACACTTCCGGTGTCCGAATATAGTCGTCCAATATATCAATCTTTATGTCTCGGACATTCCGAGACTCCTCGTCATGTCAGTGATCTCATCCGGGACTCCGAACTACCTTCGGTACATCAAAACTCATAAACTCATAATACCGATCGTCATCAAACGTTAAGCGTGCGGACCCTACGGGTTCGAGAACTATGTAGACATGACCGAGACTCATCTCCGGTCAATAACCAATAGCAGAACCTGGATGTTCATATTGGCTCCTACATATTCCACGAAGATCTTTTATCGGTCAGAACCGCATAACAACATACGTTGTTCCTTTTGTCATTGGTATGTTACTTGTCCGACATTCGATCGTCGGTATCTCCATACCTAGTTCAATCTCGTTACCGGCAAGTCTCTTTACTCGTTCCGTAACACATCATCTCGTGACTAACTCATTAGTCTTTTGCTTGCAAGGCTTATTGTGATGTGTGTTACCGAGAGGGCCCAGAGATACCTCTCCGACACTCGGAGTGACAAATCCTAATCTTGATCTATGCCAACACCACGAATACTTTCGGAGACACCTGTAGAGCATCTTTATGATCACCCAGTTATGTTGTGACGTTTGATAGAACACAAGGTGTTCCTATGGTATTCGTGAGTTGCATAATCTCATAGTCATAGGAACATGTATAAGTCATGAAGAAAGCAATAGCAGTAAAACTAAACGATCATGGTGCTATGCTAACGGATGGGTCTTGTCCATCACATCATTCTCCTAATGATGTGATCCCGTTGATCAAATGACAACTCATGTCTATGGCTAGGAAACATAACCATCTTTGATCAATGAGCTAGTCTAGTAGAGGCATACTAGGGACATACTTTTTTGTCTATGTATCCACACATGTACTAAGTTTCCGGTTAATACAATTCTAGCATGAATAATAAACATTTATCATGATATAAGGAAATATAAATAACAACTTTATTATTGCCTCTAGGGCATATTTCCTTCAGTCTCCCACTTGCACTAGAGTCAATAATCTAGCTCACATCGCCATGTGATTTAATACCGATAGTTCACATCGTTATGTGAATAACACCCATAGTTCACATCGCCATGTGACCAACACCCAAAGGGTTTACTAGAGTCAATAATCTAGTTCACATCGCTATGTGATTAATACCCAAGAGTAATAAGGTGTTATCATGTTTTGCTTGTGAGAGAAGTTTAGTCAACGGGTCTGTCACATTCAGATCCGTATGTATTTCGCAAATTTCTATGTTTACAATGCTCTGCATGGAGCTACTCTAGCTAATTGCTCCCACTTTCAATACACATACAGATTGATACTTAGAGTCATCTGGATTTAGTGTCAAAGCTTGCATCGGCGTAACCCTTTACGACGAACTCTTTATCACCTCCATAATCAAGAAACATTTCCTTAGTCATCCAGTTACTAGGGATAATTTTGACCGCTGTACAGTGATCTACTCCTGGATCACTATTGTACCCCCTTGACAAACTCATGGCAAGGTACACAACATGTTTGGTACACAGCATGGCATACTTTATAGAACCTATGGCTGAGGCATAGGGAATGACTTTCATTCTCTCTATATTTTTCTGCCGTGGTCTGGCTTTGAGTCTTACTCAACTTCACACCTTACAAGTCAGGCAAGAACTCCTTCTTTGACTGATCCATTTTGAAATACTTCAAAATCTTATCAAGGTATGTACTTATCGAAAGTCTTATCAAGCGTCTTGATCTATCTCTATAGATCTTGATGCCCAATATGTAAGCAGCTTCACCAAGGTCTTTCTTTGAAAAAATCCTTTCAAACACTCCTTTATGCTTTCCAGAAAATTCTACATCATTTCCGATCGACAATATGTCATTCACATATACTTATCAGAAAGGTTGTAGTGCTCCCACTCACTTCTTGTAAATACAGGCTTCACCGCAAGTCTGTATAAATCTATATGCTTTGATCAACTTATCAAAGTGTATATTCCAACTCCGAGATGCTTGCACCAGTCCATAGATGGATCGCTGGAGCTTGCATACTTTGTTAGCACCTTTTGGATCGACAAAAACCTTCTGGTTGCATCATATACAACTCTTCTTTGAGATATCCATTCAAGAATGCAGTTTTTACATCCATTTGCCAGATTTCATAATCATAAAATGCGGCAATTGCTAACATGATTCGGACAGACTTAAGCATCGCTACAGGTGAGAAAGTCTCATCGTAGTCAACTCCTTGAACTTGTCGAAACCCTTTCGCAACAAGTCGAGCTTTGTAAACAGTAACATTACCGTCTGCGTCGGTCTTCCTCTTGAAGATCCATTTATTTTCGATGGCTTGCCGATCATCGGGCAAGTCAACCAAAGTCCACACTTTGTTCCCATACATGGATCCCATCTCAGATTTCATGGCCTCAAGCCATTTTGCGGAATCTGGGCTCATCATCGCTTCCTCATAGTTCGTAGGTTCATCATGGTCCAGTAACATGACTTCCAGAACCGGGTTGCCGTACCACTATGGTGCGGAACGTACTCTGGTTATCTACGAAGTTCAGCAGAAACTTGATCTGAAGTTTCATGATCATCATCATTAGCTTCCTCATTAATTGGTGTAGGAATCACTGGAACTAGTTTCTGTGATGTACTACCTTCCAATTCGGGAGAAGGTACAATTACCTCATCAAGTTCTACTTTCCTCCCACTCACTTCTTTCGAGAGAAACTCCTTCTCTAGAAAGGATCCACTCTTAGCAACAAAGACCTTGCCTTCGGATCTGTGATAGAAGGTGTACCCAACAGTTTCTTTTGGGTATCCTATGAAGATTTACTTCTCCGATTTGGGTTCGAGCTTATCATGTTGAAACTTTTTCACATAAGCATCGTAGTCCCAAACTTAAAGAAATGACAACTTAGGTTTCTCGCCAAACCACAGTTCATACGGTGTCATCTCCACGAATTTAGATGGTGCCCTATTTAACGTGAATGTAGCTGTCTCTAATGCATAACCCCAAAAGCGATAGTGGTAGAACAGTAAGAGACATCATCGAGCGCACCATATCTAATAAAGTACGGTTATGACGTTCGGACACACCATTACACTGTGGTGTTCCAGGTGGCGTGAGTAGTGAAACTATTTCACATTGTTTTTACTGAAGGCCAAACTCGCTAACTCAAATATTTTACCTCTACGATCATATCGTAGAAACTCTTATTTTCTTGCTACGATGATTCTCCACTTCACTCTGAAATTTCGTTGAACTTTTCAAATGTTTCAGAGTTGTGTTTCATCAAGTAGATATTCCCATATCTGCTCAAATCATCTGTGAAGGTCAGAAAATAATGATACCTGCCGCGAGCTTCAACACTCATTGGTCTGCATACATCAGTATGTATGATTTCCAACAACTCTGTTGCTCGCTCCACAGTTCCGGAGAACGGAGTATTAGTCATCTTGCCCATGAGGCATGGTTCGCAAGCACCAAGTGATTCATAATCAAGTGATTCCAAAAGTCCATCACTATGGAGTTTCTTTATGCGCTTTACACCATTATGACTTAAACAGCAGTGCCACAAATAAGTTGCACTATCATTATTAACTTTGCATCTTTTCGGCTTCAATATTATGAATATGAGTATCACACGATCGAGATCCAACAAACCATTTTCATTGGGTGTATGACCATAGAAGGTTTTATTCATGTAAACAGAACAACAATTATTCTCTAACTTACATGAATAACCGTATTGCAATAAACATGATCAAATCATATTCATGTTCAACACAAACACCAAATAACACTTATTTAGGTTCAACACTAATCCCGAAAGTATAGGGAGTGTGCGATGATGATCATATCAATCTAGGAACTACTTCCAATACACATCGTCACTTCATCCTTTAACTAGTTTCTGTTCATTATGCAACTCCTATTTTGAGTTACTACTCTTTAGCAACTAAACCAGTATCAAATACCGATGGGTTGCTATGAACACTAGTAAAATACGCATCAAATAATCTGTATATCAAATATACCTTTGTTCACTTTGCCATCCTTCTTATCCGCCAAGTATCTAGGGCAGTTCCACTTCCAGTGACCATTTCCTTTGCAGTAGAAGCACTTAGTTTCAGGCTTGAGTTTTAGCTTTGGGTTTCTTCATGGGAGTGACAACTTGCTTGTCATTCTTCTTGAAGTTCCCCTTCTATCCCTTTGCCCTTTACTTGTAACAAGTGGTCTTATTAACCATCAACACTTGATGCTCCTTTTTGATTTCTACCTTCGCCGATTTCAGCATCGCGAAGAGCTCGGGAATTACCTTCGTCATCCCTTGCATATTATAGTTCATCACGAAGTTCTACTAACTTGGTGATAGTGACTAGAGAACTTTGTCAATTACTATCTTATCTGGAAGATTAACTCCCACTTGATTCAAGCAATTGTAGTACCCAGACAATCTGAGCACATGCTCACTGTTTGAGCTATTCTCCTCCATCTTGTAGGCAAAGTACTATCAGAGGTCTCATACCTCTCGACACGGGCATGAGTATGAAATACCAATTTCATCTCTTGGAACATCTTATATGCTCCGTGGCGTTCAAAACGTTTTTGAAGTCCTGATTCTAAGCCGTTAAGCATGGTGCACTAAACTATCAAGTAGTCATCATATTGAGCTAGCCAAACGTCCATAACGTCTGCATTTGCTCCTGCAATAGGCCTGTCACCTAGCGGTGCATCAAGGACATAATACTTCTGTGCAGCAATGAGGATAATCCTCAGATCACGGAACAATTCCGCATCATTGCTACTAACATCTTTCAACTTAGTTTTCTCTAGGAACATATAAAATAAACGGGGAGCAACATCGCAAGCTATTGATCTACAACATAGATATGCTAATACTACCAGGACTAAGTTCATGATAAATTAAAGTTCAATTTAATCATATTACTTAAGAACTCCCACTTAGATAGACATCCCTCTAGTCATCTAAATGATCATGTGATCCAAATCAACTAAACCATGCCCGATCATCACGTGAGATGGAGTAGTTTCAATGGTGAACATCTTATGTTGATCATATCTACTATATGATTCACGCTCGACCTTTCGGTCTCCAGTGTTCCGAGGCCATATCTGCATATGCTAGGCTCGTCAAGTTTAACCCGAGTATTCTGCGTGTGCAAAACTGGCTTACACCCGTTGTATTTGAACGTAGAGCTTATCACACCCGATCATCACGTGGTGTCTCGGCACGACGAACTTTCGCAACGGTGCATACTCAGGGAGAACACTTTATACCTTGAAATTTAGTAAGGGATCATCATATGATGCTACCGTCGAACCAAGCAAAATAAGAAGCATAATAAGATAAACATCACATGCAATCAAAATATGTGACATGATATGGCCATCATCATCTTGTGCTTTTGATCTCCATCTCCAAAGCACCGTCATGATCACCTTCGTCACCGGCGTGACACCTTGATCTCCATCGTAGTATCGTTGTCGTCTCGCCAACTATTGCTTCTACGACTATCGCTACCGCTTAGTGATAAAGTAAAGCAATTACATGGCGATTGTATTTCATACAATAAAACGACAACCATATGGCTCCTGCCAGTTGCCGATAACTTTACAAAACATGATCATCTCATACAAAACCGTATAACTCATCATGTCTTGACCATATCACATCACAACATGCCCTGCAAAAACAAGTTAGACGTCCTCTACTTTGTTATTGCAAGTTTTACGTGGCTGCTACGGGCTTAGCAAGAACCGTTCTTACCTATGTATACAAAACCACAACGATGTTTCGTCAAGTATGTGATGTTTTAACCTTCACAAGGACCGGGCGTAGCCACACTTGATTCAGCTAAAGTGAGAGAGACAGACACCCGCCAGTCACCTTTAAGCAACGAGTGCTCGTAACGGTGAAACCAGTCTCGCGTAAGCGTACGCGTAATGTTGGTCCGGGCCGCTTCATCTCACAATACCGCCGAAGCAAAGTATGACATGCTGGTAAGCAGTATGACTAGTATCGCCCACAACTCATTGTGTTCTACTCGTGCATATCATCTACGTATAGACCTGGCTCATGATGCCACTGTTGGGGAACGTAGTATTTTAAAAATTTCCTACGATCACGCAAGATCTATCTACCAGATGCATAGCAACGAGAGGGAAGAGTGTGTCTACGTACCCTCGTAGACCGGAAGCGGAAGCGTCAAGTGACGCGGTTGATGTAATCGAACTTCTTCGCGATTCAACCGATCAAGCACCGAACGTACGGCACCTCCGCGTTCAGCACACGTTCAGCTTGATGACGTCCCACGAGCTCTTGATCCAGTTGATCTTCACGGGAGAGTTTCGTCAGCACGACGGCGTGGTGACGGATATGATGTATTCACCGGCGCAGGGCTTCGCCTAAGCACCGCGACGGTATGACCGAGGTGTGTTTCTGTGGAGGGGGGCACCGCACACGGCTGGAACAATTCAACTTGTGTGTCTTTGGGTGCCCCCCTGCCCCCCGTATATAAAGGAGCAAGGGGAGAGGCCAGCCGGCCCTTGTTTGGTGCGGCTAGGGGTGCAATCCTACTAGGAATAGCATTGCAATCCTATTCCTAGTAGGAACCACCAAAGAAGGAAGAGAGGGAAAGGAAAAGAGGGAGAGGTGGCGCCCCCCAATCCTAGTCCAACAAGGAACCCTAGGTGGGGCGCCGGCCAGCCCCTATGGGCTGCCTCTCTCTTTCCCTTAAGGCCCACTATGGACCATCCCCCCTCGTAGGGGGTTCCGGTAACCCCCTCCGGCAATCCCGTTAAATCCGAAACTTTTCCGGAACACTTCCGGTGTCCGAATATAGTCGTCCAATATATCAATCTTTATGTCTCGGACATTCCGAGACTCCTCGTCATGTCCGTGATCTCATCCGGGACTCCGAACTACCTTCGGTACATCAAAACTCATAAACTCATAATACCGATCGTCATCAAACGTTAAGCGTGCGGACCCTACGGGTTCGAGAACTATGTAGACATGACCGAGACTCATCTCCGGTCAATAACCAATAGCGGAACCTGGATGTTCATATTGGCTCCTACATATTCTACGAAGATCTTTTATCGGTCAGAACCGCATAACAACATACGTTGTTCCTTTTGTCATCGGTATGTTACTTGTCCGAGATTCGATCATCGGTATCTCCATACCTAGTTCAATCTCGTTACCGGCAAGTCTCTTTACTCGTTCCGTAACACATCATCTCGTGACTAACTCATTAGTCTTTTGCTTGCAAGGCTTATTGTGATGTGTGTTACCGAGAGGGCCCAGAGATACCTCTCCGACACTCGGAGTGACAAATCCTAATCTTGATCTATGCCAACACCACGAATACTTTCGGAAACACCTGTAGAGCATCTTTATGATCACCCAGTTACGTTGTGACGTTTGATAGCACACAAGGTGTTCCTATGGTATTCGGGAGTTGCATAATCTCATAGTCATAGGAACATGTATAAGTCATGAAGAAAGCAATAGCAGTAAAACTAAACGATCATGGTGCTATGCTAACGGATGGGTCTTGTCCATCACATCATTCTCCTAATGATGTGATCCCGTTGATCAAATGACAACTCATGTCTATGGCTAGGAAACATAACCATCTTTGATCAATGAGCTAGTCTAGTAGAGGCATACTAGGGACATAATGTTTTGTCTATGTATCCACACATGTACTAAGTTTCCGGTTAATACAATTCTAGCATGAATAATAATCATTTATCATGATATAAGGAAATATAAATAACAACTTTATTATTGCCTCTAGGGCATATTTCCTTCATTTACACTGTAATTTTGGAGGCATTTTACACTGTAATTTTATCAGGTTTCAGAATGTTTTTCTGATGTTGACCTTTTCTCCTCTGTTTTCCTAGATGAAGGAAATTCTCAGGTTTCTGTCAACATGAGATCCTAAGAGGGGAAAGAGAGTTGATGCAGAGCAAGGTGCCGACCTGTGGATCAAGTTGTTGATCTCCTTGGTGATCAGCAGGTTCATTCCCCTCTGCCAATGTTGTGTTTCCTCTTTGTTCTCCTCCTAGGCAATCTCCTCGTCCCTGATTTTTACACTGGAATTTAGGAGGCATTTACACTGTAATTTCTTGTCTAGAACTTTTTTACAGTGGAATTTTAGAGCATTTTACACAGTAAACTTTGTCTAGAACATTTTTTACACTGGAATTTAGGAGGCATTTACACTGTAATTTTACCAGGTTCATGAATGTTTTTCTGATGTTGACCTATGCCTCTCTGTTTTTCTAGATAAAGGAAATTCTCAGGTTTCTGTCAATGTGAGAACCTAAGAGGGGAAAGAGAGTTGATGCAGAGAGAGTTGCTGACCTGTGGATCATGTTGTCGATCTCCTTGGTGATCAGCAGGTAAATCCCCCTCTCCCATTCTTGAGTTTCCTCTTTGTTCTTCTCTTCCTAGGCAATCTCCTCGCCCTTGATTTGTCATGGTCGCCTCTCCCAGTTCCAATGGCGTCCCCAGATCTGGTTTAGGTGAGATTTGTCTATTGTTTCGAGGAGGAGAGGGGCGTTTCTGGGGGGGTCAGGGTGGTGGGGTTTGGCCTCTTGCGTGGTTTGCAAGCTTTTGGCTGTTGTGGCCCCTGATTTGGTGGGGTTTTTGTGGAGGTGTCTGGTCCCTGCGGTTGGTAGCATGTGCAATGTGGTCCCTGGATCAAGTGAAGGGTTTGCTTGTCTAGGCCGAACTCGGTTGGATGTTTACCCGACCCGTTTAGGCGTTATTTTCAATTTTCTGATTCTTTCTGCTAATACATGTGTACTCTGTTGATTGGTCAGGAAATTTGATTGTTTTCGAATTGAAAAACAGTCAAATGTCAAATAGACAGTCCCTATAAAAATCGTCCCAATCCGAGTTCGTATGCAAAAGTTACAGCCATCCGAACACACCCTGTCACAGAGCCATAAATGGCGCGCCCCACCAGCCACGTGTCTGATGGGTAGCGCGAATAACAGTCTGTGTTGCGTGATCGTTTTGGTCTAGAAGATGGCTTCAAATCAAAAAACTTTCAATATGAAAGTTGTTCGTCTCGTCGAAACGGTCAAGATTGCTTTTGGGCTCTTTTCCATCCGAGGTCGTTTACCACCTCAAAAATTACCCGCAAGGTACAGCCAGTTTAAACCGAACAGTTTTGGAAAGTTCGGACAAAACCAATCCGAATTTGGCTAGGGTTTTGGACGTGAATCCAAGCCTTTTCCTTGCACGGGAAGTCCAGCCGCCTCTTATATACCTAAGGGGTGACGGCCGATTGAACAACACACAATCGATCAATTCATCTGCCACTTTTTATCTTTTATCTTTTCTCCTTAACCCTAGTTCTTCTTCTTCCTCGTTCTTCGTTCGTTCTTCTTGTTGCAGGCCGACGAACCTCGAGGCCTTAGGGGCGATCAGGTCGACCTAGGGCAGCCCACAGCCGCCGCGCGTCCAGACGGGGTCCCTCCCGAACGCGTGGGGTTTCGGGTCTTTAAAAACGCCCGCCGGATTGTCTTGCGTACCGCGCTTCCGGCGGGTCTCCTTCGACGTGAGCTGCGGTGCATCACCCTCGGCGTCGAGGGTACACGGTGACGTGTTCGTGTGCGAACAACATGCAATTTATTTAATAGTCGTATCAGATTTTTCGTTCAGAATGTGTTAAGCTATTTCTTTTGCCGAGCTACATTCTTGTGCATTGGATTCTCAAGGAGCATCACTTGCGAGACATGTCTTCACATACTACCATTTCAGAACACCACACTCCCTTTTTTTAGAGGAAAAGGGATCGAGAGCCCCGGCTTCATTGCATTGATCAATGAACCCGAACCAAGTTCAGTATTACAATCTCTCAAAGTCTCGACTAGGCAGTAGCTAAAGAGGAAACCCTCTCCAAGCTACTCCCCTAAAGCAGAATCTAAAACAAGAAAATAAAGAACCACAGGGACGCACCCCATGTGTACAATATTGTTCAACACCTGGAGCTTACACACAAACACCAACATCGCTTAAGGTGTTACAGCATCTTCTTCAGGCTTGTTGGCCAAACATAGCGGGCCTCCAGGGGTGTAAGCGAGTGCTCTTCTTGCTCCTCTTTTCCCAGAGTCGCAGGTATCATCATCATCTTGTAGCATCTCTGCCCTAACCAGGGTCCGGCCACAAGAGCAGGGGAGGCTCTCTTATCTTTTGCTCCAGCCTTGCCACAAGCCACCTCACTCTGTCTTTGACAGGCCTTGAGTATAGGACCTCCCACGCAGATAGCGTAGCTGCCATCCTTCTCCACACCTCCTGCATACCAGACCACATAGCACGGCCAAAATACATGTCATTGCGAAGTTTCCACAAGGCCCACATAGCACCACCACACTCCCTTCACGCACAGGACATGCAGGTTCTACATCCACCCCTCACACTCCTAATTTCCAACCTGAGCCGGCAGGCTATTGTAAGGCAGGTAAGCAGCCTTCTAGATGGAATGTTGGATTTCACTCTGGCAAGGTAGGTCTTAAACAGATTATCATCTGGCTATCTATTGTTTGAGCTCCCCATGCTGCTAACACCATCAGATATTGTTCGCTCCGGACATCTTCATATGCCAATTTGACGTTTTTTTGGTAGACACAGTACCTCAGAACATCTAAATTGACTCCTTGCACAGGCCTCTGAATTGACACAATCAGAAGGATAAAACAATTGCTAGAGCTCTTATAGGTAGTCACCCATCATTTGACTTAGACTGAAGAAGGTGTCTATCAAAAAAAAAAGGAAAAATAGTACTCCCTCCGTCCGAAAATACTTGTCATCAAAATGGACAAAAAGGGATGTATCTAGAACTAAAATACATCTAGATACATCCCCTTTTGTTTATTTTGATGACAAGTATTTCCGGACGGAGGGAGTAAATGTAAAGAAACACATATAGGGTTGCACATAATTTGTAAGAGATGATCAAGGCATATAGTTGCAGCAAGTAGCAAATGGCATGAATTTATTCATGATGCACTCACGTATCAAGAGTGTACCAAATGCTTATACATACAGTACAGGAATGATGTGTGATACGGAGTGTGTCATTGTAGGATTCAGACCTGATGAAAAGTTTATTACAGTACAGGAAAAAAAATCATGGCACAATTATACAGTACAGGAATGATGTGTAATAAAATTCATGAAAAAGTTAATGTTGATTTTTTTTTTTTGAATTTTCAAAGGGGGGGAGTTTTCCCCACCTGAATTTCCATATATGGAGGCCAAAAGCCCAGGTAAACATCAGCGAACAAGTGCATT
>LR738710.1:49576835-49616507 GCA_902687465.1 Secale cereale | reverse complement strand
CATGCAACACGCATCAAGCGGCAGTAGGGTTTGACAGGCATCCAAGCCACGCTTCCGACGCCTGTCTCAGAGTCGCAGGCAGACGCACTCGCCAGAGCACGGCGTCTTCTCTGCACAGGAGCAGTAGTCGGGAGAGCGACGGCGGCAACCCTTGAAAAACCACCGCGTTGCGGTGCTTCCAGAGTTGCCAACAGCAGAGGAGGAGGAAGGTCGAGCCCGTCCGTGGCGGCACCGCTCTAGGCGCAGACATAGTGGGCAACAGTTCGACGGATGAAACTGGCGAGGTAACCCCCATCACGGACCAGAAGCGCCGAGCAAAGGGGCAGCCGAAGATGAGGTGCCCCGCCGTCTCCAGGGGAGCCGAGCAGATTCCAAGATGTGCTTCCGCAAGAGAACGTCCCTTGTCTGGATCCGAGCTTGGACCAAGAGCCAGGCGAAGAAGCGGACGCGGCTAGGAGCATTGTTGTTCCAGACATAGTCGGCGTACGGCGCAAGCACCCCCCCCCCCAAGGTGGCAAAGTTGGTAGAGGCCAGCGGAGGAGAGCCCGGCGCCCTTGCCACAGCCATGGCGCAGGGTCCGCACATCCGGCTCCATAGTGAGGGCCAGCGCCCTGACGATCGGGAGGAGCACCGCGAACTCCCCGTTGCCCGCACGGTTCAGGCGGGGGACGAGTACCCCAGCCAGCCCGCGTTGGACGACGCAGGCAACCGAGGCCGCAGGCATGGTTGTGTGTGAGAAGAGGGAGCTCATTTGGACGGAGAGGGCACCACCTGGCATCCAAGAGTCCAGCCAGAACGCCGTAGTGCGCCCGTCGCCGACAGACACGCAGGTGACCGCTCTGTACACCGGCATAAGCTTGGCAAGGGAAGCCCAGTGTGGTCCGGGCAGTGACACCGCCGTTGCCGAGGTCAGCAGCGATCGCCCCAGCTCACCCCAGACCCCGCGAGGCCACGGCGCATCCTGGTTGGAGTGGAGACGATGAAGTAGCTTCAGCAGCAGGCACCGGTTCTGGACCGGGAGCGCGCGCACCCCCAGTCCTCCCTCCCCTTTTGGACGAACAACGCGGTCCCACGCCACGAGGCACTGGGCCCCCGAGGCTTTGTCCGTCGCGGTCCAGAGGAAGGAGCGACGCAGCGAGAAAGAGAGGAATAAAGAAGATGCAGAATGTCTGAAACTTCTCAAAACCGGAAACAATTATGCAAAAGCTACATGATAGAGCATACACATCTAGGAATCTGCCTAATTCACTGTCTCTTAGGCTGGTCACAATGGGGAGTAACATAGAGCAAGAACATACACGCTATTCTATGCTATGTTACCACCATCACAATGGGTAGGAACATCATGCAAAACTCTATTTATTAGTTTATAGACTCACAATGTCTTGAAATATGTGATGTTCCGGTAACTAGCTATGTTACCACTACCCTCTCTTTCCTCATTAAATGTTTGCCATGTCAGCTTTTTGTCCTACATGGCAACGATGTTACTACTAAGTTCCTCCCCATTGGGACTAGCCTTATAGCACACCAACGACCAGACGTAATCACCATCAGTGCGGCTCAACCAGAATTCGATCGAATAATATGGAGGTAAATGCAGCAGTTAATATGGCGTAAATGCACACTAACTTGGCAGCAAGAACAGATGGGTCGTAAGCGCCTTCAATGATCCTACGACCTGCAAATGACAATATACAGACAAGAGACAACACGCCTTTACTCTGAATAACCGAGGAGGAGCTGTTTTTATCCTCCACTCAAGCTACTTACAAAGTTCGAACTGTACTCCAGCAGCCTGAATGGATCACTCATCCAGCAGCCTTCTGACGCATAAAATAGGCAGAAGGAGCATTACTAGGTCCCATAACTCGGGGTCAGGCTTCTCGAGCACGACGACGGCAGGTAGTAGAGCGCGGACCTCTCGCACTGGTTGTGCGACAGGGGCTTCGTGTTGAACGCGCGCGCCTTGTAGTCCACGCGCCGGTACCAGTTCATGAACGTCTGCACCGGCATCTCCAGCTCCCGCGCCACTGTCGCCACGAACCCCTACGCCATTGACACCGTCCACTGGTTCACCGCGATGTAGCATATCGACTGCTGCATCACCCCCGTCGAACAGACTCCGCGGAGACGCCGGGCGCGAACGCACGTTGGGGATCAGCGGCCGCACTATGTCGAGGTGGTGCAGCAACACCAGCAGCGCCATGGGCGGCAAGGAGGGGCCCAGGAGGTCACCGTACATGTCGTAGTGGTGGACCCGGAGTGTCGGCAACGCCCAGCTTCGCCATGCACGATGTAGTAGGGGACGGTGAGGAGGTTATCCGGGAGGAAGACCGTGACGTCGTCGCCCATGACGAACCAACGTACACCTGGAGACCGAGGGGGAAGGTCTCGGAGACGATGGTCGACGTGTAGGGGAAACCGGAGGTATCCGAGAAGATCTTGATGGCCGGCAGCTCCTCCGGCACGCTCGACTCCTGCACCCATCAGTCCAGCCACACAAACCCGGCGCCACCAAATCTTTATGTACTCCTTTCCGCTTCTCCAACAGGCACGCCAACGTTGTGAAGCCGAACATTGCAGCGTTGTTGTCGTCGTCGACACCGTGACCGTGGCGGGCGTCGACAGCAGCAACGTGACTAATCAGGAGGATAGCGTTGTGGGCTCAAGAAGAGCCGTTTTATAGGCTGAGTTATGCACGGCATTGGAGCAGAGTTTTTGAATAGGTTGCTGAGTTATGCACGGCATTGGAGCAGAGTTTTCGGGAGAGTCTAGAACACACGGCTGAAGCGGTACCGACTTGATGCACACAGCACACACGTGCCAATCCTCAAAAAAAAAAAAGCACACACGTGCCAATCCACAAACAAGAGGTGCCCTAATGGATGACGTGGAAATATGTAAAGCAGTACAACACACCTGACGTAGATCAACACGTACATACTCCGGAAGCAGCCGGTGTGTAGATCCATCCAAACAGGAACAGATAAAATTAACGACCTCTTTGATTCGTAGGATTTTGAAAACATAGGAATAGAAAAAGTACAGGGTTGGAGTGGCATGCCCACTTGAATCCTATAAGATTAGCAATGAGCGTTTGATGCCACAGGGAAAACAAAGGAATTGTAAAAATAGGTTAGAGTGGATGTTAGATTTCCTATGAAATGTAGTACAAGAGATTTCATAGGAAAAATTCCTATGGAATCCAATCATATGAATCAAATGACCAACATAGGAAAAAATCCTAACAATTTCAATCCTCCAGAAATCCTATAAATTTCATTGAATCAAAGGAGCCCTAAACGGCCTAGTCAAATTGGATACAGATGCCATGCAGCACATGCCGAACAAAAGGGATACGCAGAATTGCTAAACCCACCCCGAAGCGCCCCCAGTAATTTTCGTGGCAGCACCTCACTGGTCCGATTTTTACTGCAAGAAAAAGTCAAAAAAACCTGGTAAACTAAACCTGGCCAGGTTTAGTATATTAAGAATAATAATGCGGCAGCCCGCGTGTTCCCGCAAAGACCCGCCGGACAGTACAAAATGTATCAATATGCACAGTACCGCGTGAGCTAGTTTTGCCTACTACTACAAACCGCCAGACAGCCGCATGTATGTTTGCTCATTCATCAGTAACAAGCTAAACCAGGCCACCTCTGTAACAACATCCAGTAACATTTTCTGAAAGACAGTGTACAGCAGGAGAAGTTATAAAATGACAGAAAATGATGTTGAAACATTCAGTAAACTTTTTTGTGCAGCAGGATAAGTTCTGAAATACTCCCTAACATTCAGTAACATTCTCTGAAAGACAGTGTACAGCAGGAGAAGTTCTGAAATGGCAGAAAAAGATAATGAATTCTCCTGGAGAACCCTCTGAACTCTGAAACATGATGCTCATTCAGTGAATTCAACTAGATAGCATGAATTTAATTAACTACTACTTTGATCCAAAACATGTTCTATCATTACAATTGATGTGCATTAAGCATCTCTTTCACTGGGAATCTCCAACTGGTTCATGAATCCTATTGCACCACCTACATAGGAAAGAGTTTCAAAGTATTAATGTACAAATAGGCAAGAGTTTCAAGAATTAATGCACATTCTAGAAAACTTATCAAGGTCTGACAAAGTTACAAGTGATCTAGAAAACTATTAGTGCAAACCAGTACAATATGCTGCTTCTCATAACTCAAATAGTTGCATTCACAACCGACAAACTTAGAAGCCAATCACAATAATATGCAGCAGAATGATGCCATCACACCTCATGTTCCAGTTCACTCTTTTCTGCAATTTCCAGTTCGCACTAACAAAATGGCATGTTATACACATATAGCTCACGAGTTGACTTGAAGTCCACATGTTGGCGGTTAAAGAGACACGGGAGGTTAAGTTCTGTATAGCCTCTCGAAGCTCAAGGTCTGACTTGCACTATCAAGTCCTAGCAATTAAATCCCTATTTTGGCCCTTAATCGTAGAGATCAAGGCCACGATTTTCATGGAAAGAAAAATCCTAGTTCACCATGTAGATAGCAGTGTCATGGTACAGAAAGCAGTAACAATACTCAATTGCTTGAAATGCTACTATAAAAAGAGTGAAATGCTTTTGTATTAATGAATTAGATTTTTATTACCACAAACCAAAAGCAAGCTATCTCTGTAGCAAGATGTGTTGCACTTGCAACTATATATGCTGCTGCTAGTACACGCCGAACCCAATTCAAGACACAAACTAAAATCGAATGCACAGATTTGATTTTTGCATCCAAACAGAACTCGTTTTGATGTCAAGGCATCCATGATAGTCATCAATCACAAAGCGGCCACTGCTGCCAGGAGTCAAAGACTAGCCAAGCAGTAACGGTATACTTGTTCTTCTGTCATCAGACTGAGATGAGATGAGATCCACACAAACAGAGGATTGACCTGACCTTGACCTGACCGAGCACACACAAACGCAGCAATGCAGTTATGCATGATGGTTTCTACTTTCCACTTGCTATGCTTGGCTCGATTCGACTCTTGCAGGAACTAGGTACTCATAATTAAAACGACTGACCGGGGTACTATTTTATGCTGCTACCGTATGCTACTAACTACTAAAATGCCTAGGTCTAAAGACTGAATCAACACTAGAGGGATTCCCTACATACATGAACACTGAATTTTTTGGGAACAAGCCGCACATGGTTCATGGTTCCATACAATCAGGAAAAGTAACACTGCAACCAAGGTCCCCAAAAAATGGATCTACAGGATGTTCTGTAACCAATTCGGCTGAAGTAAGAATAACAGGCCTGATATGCAATTTCTGCACACCAATCATTATAGATATGTGCTAAGCTCTTCCTTTTGGGGGTAAAACATGGGAACAACCAGGACTAGCTGGAGCTGGAGTGGTGTGGTGGCAGTGTCCTCTGACCTGGAGCTGGAGCTGAGCGGCGGCGGTGAGGAGCACGTGGGCCTCGGGGTGGGGGCAATCCTCGGGCCCGTCGTCGTCCCCGAAGAGGTCCTCCTGGTCCTCATCGTACCTGGTTCAAGCAAGGATGTTCATGTTGATATTACACATCGAGACAGTGAATGCTACTTCAAGCATGCAACAAATCATACCTGGTGTGCAGTGCGGACTACGGATAGGCACTTAATTCGATTGATATGCAAGCAGTAATCGATGGAACAGCATGCCATTGAACCTCTACCACATCTCTGTTGAGCACAAGATACTTATCTACATGAACCTTCTGCCTTCCAAATTTCAAGTTGCCCTTCACATGCACACGACATCCGAGAGGTAGTGCTAGAACGTGCCTAAGTAGAGGGACTTCAAATTGTGTCCGATCCACAGGAAATAGTACAAGGGCTCGACTTTTGAAAGAACTTTTCAAGATTGTGAACTTTGCGTCATACCCGTCAACAAACAGTGTAAGTTCACCCTGGCCTTTGAAGCCGTCGGAACTAACATCCGAGGGACCATCAAAAGCAAACCTAATTGTAGATCTAACAGCATTGCTAAATGTGATTGTGGAAAGGTTTATAAATCCACCTCTGATAGATAACAAGCTGCATCGTGGTTTATCAATGTAATCAGCATCCAATGATAACGTTGTCTCAAACATTTTATCATAGAATTCGGAGTCTTCCGATCCAAAACTGGACTCAATAGGCACATTAATCTCAAAAATCCAGCACCCTTCATGAGCAGTCATGGGACGGGTCGGGCCTCTCAGAATAAGAGAATCCTGCATGTATACATATATTGTAAAAATATCAGCAAAGAATACACCAAATAGCTAAAGGAAAAACATGATGCAGTTTATGAATAAACATCATACAGTGAAATCAGCTGCGGTTTTTCTGGTGTGCTTTGACAACCACTTGGAGCGCCGACGAATAAAGTTCTCCTTATCTCCTTCCTTTGACTTGTATACTAAGGTACCACCTTTATCATCATAAAGTACAATTGTCTTTATTAAGGACAAGTTGGTGTCAACAGAAAAAATTTCGAAAAGAGTCTCGCCAGCAAGAATAAGTCTTGATGGGATAGGTATGGTGGTCATATAATCCTTAAACAAACTCCCAGTTGGAGTAGTTTCACTCGCATTGAAAAGCCCTTTTACCTCACCCAAATCTGTCCTGCATACAGAAGTCCTGTGAGACTTAGACTTAACAGCAGCAATATCGGCAGCTTTACTAAGGATCAGCACCTAGGGATGAAAACGGAGTGGAAACGGACGGAACTGAGTGCTACCATATTTATTTTCGTATATTTTTGCAGAAGCAGAAACAAATACAGAAACCCCTGAAATGAATACGGAAACAGATACTACCGGAAACGGACACAGAAACAGAAGTGGGCGTTGACCGGAACTTAAAACCCCCTTGGATCATAGAGAAATACGCGCACAAACAAAAAAGATGAATTGTCAACATGGCTACAAAATAGTATCACTATGTTGGCAACTTATCATAGTATTGTAGTAGTGGACAATTGTGTATAGAAGTTGGCCCTCAAATGATCCATTCTACTCATTTTGTCATTGTGTGTTGTTTGTTAGTTGGGCTACAAAGCAACCATAGGTCTAGAAAAAATGGAAATTCCATATTCACGGAAACGGAAAGTTCCATTTCCATGCATGTTCCACCGGAAAACACCGTTCCGTATTTGCTTCCGTTTTCGCATAAAAAATTCCATTTCCATTTCCGTTTTGCAAATTTCCATTTCCGTTTCAATATTTTCTCTCCGTTTCCATTTTTCCACCGGAAAAGCAGAAAGTTTCCACTCCATTTTCATCCCTATCAGCACCAGCAACAACCCATGTCCACTGAACACTTTTTCAGAAGAGCTGGCAACAGGGCCAGATGAAGTTTCTCCATGTGAAAACATCGAAGAATCGTGTACTAATGAAATCACCTGACTTAAACCAGTTCCATGTGCAGATTCTATAGAATCAGGTAACAATGCCTGCACGCTTCTTCGACTGATGATCGTAAGTTCAAGACCACTTTTTGTGACGACAAATGGTTTCATTCTTGTCTGGCTGATCATAGGTTGAATGAATGGTTTCATTCTTGTCTGGCTGATCATAGGTTGAATGAAGTTCTTGCCAACGATCAATCCTGTCAGGAAAGCCATCTGTACTTTGCTAGTCTCTGTTATCTGCGGTCTGCAATCATTATAATTTACCTTGTGTGTTTCACCATCATGGCCACCGCCCAGATTATCATCAGAACTGTTAAGTGAACCAGATCCAGGCATGTCTGATTTCTTGTCCTTGGTAGGCCGTCCACTACTTGATCCAGGTGTTTGCTGCTCTAAGTCATCACCGCCAGAAGATCCAGGATCCTCAGATCCTTTGCCACCGTCACCAGGTGCCGTGGATCTATTCGCAGTAGTTCTAGGACATTTTATGTTAAGAACCAGAGCAAGCAACTTAAATGCTTCTTGAGCAAGTCGCCGGATTTCTTCATCCTCAGAATTGATCGCACCAGTCCGGACCTTGGCAGAGTAATCCGACCAACGCATCATGTGCTTATACAAGAGTCTTGTCAGGGTGGAATGCAACTCCTTCCAGTTATGGTTGACTGACAAGAACAGAATAACGAAGCGAGACACTTCAGCTAAAACTACAGCATTCCGAGCTAATGCCTCTAGCATTTCTCGAACCATCTTTTGCTTTACAGCTTCACTCACATTAGGATCTGCCAGAACGGTATGGTCATATCTTGACAGCGCTCCAATGCCATGTGAAAAATGCTCCATGTTTAGAATTATTTCCACCATTCTATCTTCAGCGCTAACACCTTTTGGCATAGGGTCTGGTCTTTCATAGTTCACAAGACTTGGATAGTCTCTATTGAATCCAAGTGGGATAGAACCTTCAATCATTCGCATAGAGTCATCCTCCACAAGCTCATAAATTTGACCCTTGCCGTTGCTAAAAGCAGATAGATAACAATTATCACTCCTCAAGTAATGCACAACTGGCTTAACACCTTCGACTGGATTAACATCTTCAAGCATGTTAATCAACATCCATCTAGAAGGCTGTTCATTTGGCCTCTGGATTTCCAATAGACGGCATGAGTCTTCTTCATGTTCATATGTCCGCTCCTGTGCATGCTTACTGGTAGAATCAAGTACTCTACCAGGTCTAGGGCGTAGGTTGTAGAGGAAGGATGGAGGAGGGCAAGGCGAGGAGCGGGCGCGTCGGCGGCTGGGCGCCGTCGCGAGCTAGGGGAAGGGCGGCGGCTAGGGTTGTAGGCGGCTAGGGTTCCGGCCCCTCTGGGAGCCGGGCAATAGGAGATAATATTCTTCTTATTGCTTAATCTGAAAAGGAGTCTTACAACTTGTATTTATAACCTAGATAACTTGCATACGAATTAACCTAAGATAACTTGTGGGCTAAGATTGCCCGGTGGGCCTAGACCGGCCATAACACTTCTCCCCGCCTGCACAAACAGCTCGTCCTCGAGCTGTAAGGTGGGAAAGCGCTTGCTGAGCTCCTCGAGGTGATCAACCAGCGTCAAACACCTTCTCGTCAACTGGGGCGGCCAGGTCGGCGGCGACGGCGTCCTCCGGAATGTAGTCTGCAACCTCCAGGTAGAAGAGTCGCGGGCAGGCGTGGCCGGGCGTGTAGGGCTCGTCGCAGTTGAAGCACAACCCTTGGCGGCGACGCTCGAGTAGCTCGGCCGAGGTGAGCCGGCGGAATGGGCGCGCCGCGGTCGCGGCGAGGGGTGCCGCGGAAGCCTGAACAGGCCGACCCGGAGCGGGATCTGGCCAGGGTAGCGACCCAGTGGCCCGGGACGGTGACTCCTGCTAGACGGCCACCGCGCGGCGCTCAAATGCGCGGGCGTAGTACATGGCCGTCTGGATATCCTGGGGTCCCTGGAGCTCCACGTCCACGCGGATGTGATCCGGAAGGCCACCGACAAAGAGAGCGGCCCGCTGCTGCGCCGTCACGCCTGATGCATGGCACGCCAGGGCCTGGAAGTGGTCGGCGAAGTCCTGCACCATGGAGGTGAAGGGAAGGCGGCCGAGCTCCGCCAGTCGGCTCCCACGCACCGGAGGCCCAAAGCGAAGGAGGCAAAGCTCGCGGAAGCGCTCCCAAGGGGGCATGGCACCCTCGTCCTGCTCGAGGGCGTAATACCAGGTCTGTGCCGCGCCACGGAGATGATATGAAACGAGCCAGGTCCGCTCCGACGCGAGGGTGCGCTGCCCGCGAAAGAACTGGTCACACTGGTTGAGCCAGTTGAGGGGGTCCTCGGTGCCGTCATAGGTGGCGAAGTCCAGCTTGGCGAACCGTGGCGGTGTTGGCGTCGGGCCGTCGCGGCCGTGAGGCTCGGCGGTGCGGAGCAGCGAGAAGGGCGGCGCCGGGTTGGTGGGCTCCGGGTAGTGGCCGGCGAAGCCGGAGGGCTCGCCGAACTGCAGGAACGGAGTCGGCTCGATTGGGGCCGTAGTGTAGACCGGTGATGGCGAAGACCCCGCCGCCCATGCTGGCAGGGGGGGACGGGGATGGGGGAAACCGGACCTGATGGATCGGTAACCCGGTAGTCGCGGCCGCGCCCGAGCTGTTTCCGGACGATGATGACACGGAGGACGGCGGTGGCAGAACGACCTGGGACGCCGTCTGCGGCGACTGCAGGAACGGCCACGCCGTTGCGAGCGGCGGCTGCACCCAAGGAGCGGCGGACGGTGCCGGTGACAGCGGCCACAAGGCCGCCGCGGTCGGCGGTGGCGCGTGCGGAGGGGCGGTCTGGGGCGGCCAGAACAGCGGCCCGCCACATGCGGCCGCGCCCTGGGAGGGCCACGGCAGCGGCGCATAGGGCCCAGCCCCGCCCTCGTACGGGTGCTGGAACGGGAGACCCGGGGCCGCGATCGGAGCGGGCGGCCATGGCGCGTAGGCAGCGGCCGCGTACTGCTGCTGCTGGAGCTGAAGACCTTGGATGGCGGTGACGAGATGCTGCAGGGTTGCGGCGATCTGTTTCGGCGACAAGGCGAGGGCCGGTGGTGGTGTGGGCGCCCCCGGGAATGGCGGCGCGAGCGGGGCCGCGATGGAGACGGGGCCCGCCAGCGAGGTTCCGGCAGACATCACCGGCGCGGTGAGGAGCGGCGCCGTCGTCATCGGCGCGGAGGTGACGCTGGGCAGCGTTGGCGATGGTGGCGGCAGCGACATGATCGGAACGAGGTCTCTAGATACCAAATTGGTAGAATCAAGTACTCTACCAGGTCTAGGGCGTAGGTTGTAGAGGAAGGATGAAGGAGGGCAAGGCGAGGAGCGGGCGCGTCGGCGGCTGGGCGCCGTCGCGAGCTAGGGGAAGGGCGGCGGCTAGGGTTCCGGCTCCTCTGGGAGCCGGGCAATAGGAGATAATATTCTTCTTATTGCTTAATCTGAAAAGGAGTCTTACAACTTGTATTTATAACCTAGATAACTTGCATACGAATTAACCTAAGATAACTTGTGGGCTAAGATTGCCCGGTGGGCCTAGACCGGCCATAACACTTACACAACCTATTACGAAAGTGCTCGATGAAGATTTCGAGAGCACCGTCTTGGTTTGGATTAAAATGGAAAACCTCAGTCTGTTCACGGTCCGATGCTTTTACAAGGCTGTTCGCAACAAGAAAAATTTAGATAGAGTTATCTTTCAAACTGAAGCTAGTCTAAATGGTTTAATACACAAAACAATAAGGAAGGGTGGCAATGCAAATGCATAGAAATGATTATTTGAATAAAGCATCTTAGTTATTACTCCCTTCGTTCCTAAATATTTGTCTTTCTAGAGATTTCAACAAGTGACTACATACAGAGGAAAATGAGTGAATCTACAATCTAAAATATGTCTACATACACCGTATTTGTAGTCCATTTGAAATGTCTAGAAAGACAAGTATTTAGGAACGGAGGGAGTACATTACAAATGGAAATAAACGCATTTTTAATTTAACAGATGTGACTACTGCAACACTCCATCAAGGCATGGAAGGAAATATAGGTAAAAGTGTATATCAACGAACAAGTCCTAGGTTTCGTTCTAACGAAAAAAGGATCCCTTTATAGTGTTACGTAATGGAAGGAGAAATTAAACTCGAGGATGTGTCCCAGAATTACCTTATGGGTTTTTTCTCTTGTTTTAGCGCTTTAATCCGGTTGTCTATATCTTTACATGTTAGGGAAGGATCTTCATATATTGATTTTAACTCCTGCTCTTTCAGCCTGTTCTGGAGCCAGCTGTGTGCTTGCATAGCTGCAGTCTGCATGAGAAATAAAAATTAAGTGTAGCCCCACATATCTAAACATGACCATTCACAAATACATTCACAAATAAAATAAACATCCATAGCAGTATGCTAACAAAATCCATAAGTATACTTCAAAAAACTCGCATTACCTTTCTTTGTTTGTCGGGAAATGAGCCAGTTGACTCAACCTGACAGATCTCATGTATCGACCTTTGCAGTGTCTTCACCAAATCATTCCTCTCGTATGCATATTTCCGTCCATTGATTCTTTTGGTTACCTACACCAAGAAACATTAGTGATTTAATCCATTTGCAATGTAACCAACAACATAACAGAGAAGACTGCATCTCGTACCTTCATCAGCTCTTTGCTCAATTTATTGTAGTACTCTGTCGGTGGTTCAGCACAATCAGTAGGAACATTCAGCTTCTCTTCAATTGTACGTATAAGAGTCCAGTCATCATCAGTATCTGTAATGAGCGTATGCATGTATTTATCAGGCTCAGCTTCGTAATTTTTGCGCTCATCTGTGAGTTTCTTGCATACAGCACTGAACAATCTTCTACACGATTCACCAGGGTCCTTCTCTTTCTTCGCCTACAGCAAAAAAGATAGACGTTGCGCAATGAGACTGATGAGACAATGCAACAATATAATTACAGTAGTTAGCTATTCAAGGACTATGTGAGTGATCCACTGCATGCTCCTGTAATAGACATTATATACAGGTAAAGAACTAATTAATTCGTCATACTGCAGCCTGCTTCAGGGTCGACCCAAAGCCTCAAAGGGCCGGTAGCTAGCAGGTACGTGTGGTTGTTTTTAAAACCCTGATGGTCGGGGCGAGCGTGCTCCTCCACCCGCCAAGAGATGCAGCTGCTTTTGCACTTCTAGGTTCACCAGCGGCACAGGCACAGGGACACGGAAGGAGCAGCCGCCTCCAATGGGTTTTCGTGTGAAGGCCCAAATACAAAAACTCTAGAAATCGTATCCCCGAAATTTTGGAGCTCAAAAGTTGAAATGAAAGGTGAAGACTCACCTTGCTGCCGTCATGTGTGGCCATCATCCCATGTCCTGCGAGCAGACTCTTGGCCCTTGAGCTTGTAACACTTGTACTCAGATCCTTATTAGATGCAGTTGCAGGAGAAATTTGTTTATTCACAATACTATCCTCAATGGTAGACAGACTTGTTTGAGGTAAATCGGAAGGGTCAGAAACCCTAAATTAGAACAGTGTCAAAACAAGGAAAAACGAAATGTCAGTATATAGGAAATGCGTTACAAAAGTAAACAATCTTTTCATCTAACTATGGCACTGCCAAGTTTCAACAAAAAACCTACCTGGCAAGATAATAAATAATTAGTTTCCCTTCACTAGTCAAACAAAGTAGAAGATGTTGAGGGGCAACCTCCTTCTGTTCAGGTTCAAACAGTACAGTGGTCTTCTGTAATAACGAAACATTCTCCACACCAAACCCCAATATAACAATGTTATCACCATTTTCTGAAGGCCAAAAGGAGTATATTAAAATTCAAAACAATGAATAGGGTATTTTATTGTGGTTTTCTGAGTTATGTCAAACCTTGCAGATCAATCCTAGGGCTATATTTATCATCGGCCATTTTGAAGTATACCACAGTTCTTTCCTCATCAGTTCTGGACGACCATTTCAAAAGAGAAATGTGGTCATGAGTGCTCTTTTTATTTGTAACAACCAGAAGATCCCTGTCAAATTACACAAATATATCAGACATAACAACAGTAACAAGATAATGACAGAATCCATCTTGCAAATACCCTTTTCAAATATTTTATCTATCTGTATGGTACTATGGTGCACTCTGTTAAATAATTACTCCCGAAGACTTCCCTTACAGTATTCATGGGGAAAAGGGTTCTTTCCAACACCACCATGCACACAAAGTACATGAAATAAACAATAGCTAGATTATAAAAGTATTACTGAATAAAGAATGTTGAGTCCGGTTTTGCATACCAGCGATGCAGATAGCCCAATAACAGATTTGGTCCAACTCCAGATGGTAAATTATCATCCATTATACCTCCGAAAACATCATAGCTAGAAACAACTGGCTTGCTTGAGCTCTATAAGGCATTAAGAAAGCAACAACATTAACTTCAGCCAGTCAGTACAGAAATTCAGAAGTCAAAGGGGGCACAAACTAGAATATCTTAGTAAACATGTTTGGTTATACAATACAAAAGGGTCATCGCATATAGCTGAGTTTTCCTTCGTAAGTTAAATATACGTGATCATATCCATTACAGAACTTAATAGGCAATAGCCCAATACATCTTGATTTTAGCATACATGTGGCATTCCTACATCTTTTCAGGATAAATTTATGCAAAACCAAATATCAGTTCAGTAATTTTGGATAGACATATGTGCAAGTAGTTTACTAATGGACTCTGCTCCCAAGGAGTTACAAGTGACAACTGCCACTTCAAAAGATTAATCTTCATGAATAACAATCTACAAGTCAGTGACAATATTGATATTATTACCACATCCCACAAGCCTGAGATCTCTTTGGCAGCGGGCACAGTATGGCCCAAAGGGTGCTTTCATTCCTAGATTTCAGCATAATTTGCCAACATATGCAGAGTGAAAACACCATTTCTCACACACAGACAACCAAGAATAAAATGAAAATCAAGACTATCATTCAGATAATGGTGATACATCTGATTCACTAAGACAAGGCTTTGATCAATTATTACTCTAATAATATGTGGTTTGTCATAGAAATTTCAATCGTTACTAGCACTTTCGAATGTGAATCTAATGGGATCACTTTTCTGTCATATAAATTGTGTTTTGAAGGATAATACCATAAGTATTTGATTTACATTTCTTAAACACATACAACTATTGACCACACTTAGTCTTGTGTGCATAAATATGCTTTAAAATACATATTTGCCAAAATGAGGTAGCTTTACCCAAGAATGTTCCCAGAAAGAACATTTAGCAATGACACATTCAACAAAGAAACACCATACAACAAAATGTGAATCAAAAGAGGAGAAGCAGACAGAACTAGAAGAACAATTCACCTCGAAAAATGTATCTCCTCCACTTCTTATAACTTGGACCAGATAACCCTCTTCATTGCTTTTTTCATTCAATCGAACACAACCGATAACAATGATATCATTGCGAACCCACCCGATGGAATCCACTGATGAAATTTTGAAAATATAACATCAATAAAGAATCATGGTAACATCTACTACTAAACATGATTTAATGTATTAAATGGTGTATCTGCAAGGACAAGAGTAAAATAATACTAAATCGATGAATCTAATGATTGGAGAAGTAAAGTGTGCACCACAAAGGTCATGGGATGAATGTTGAAACCAAACTTCACTATATTGTTTCCTAATATCATCTCCAAATTTCCTACGGAACTTTGCATCTTTGTTGATGGTTCTTCGATATATAATTTCAGAAGATGGCTATGATACAAATTTTAGCCTGTGGTGCACTTCACAAACATTTTTTACACCATGTTGTTCATCCTGCAATGTGATCATATTTGTGAGCTGTGTGTTGCTCGCTCATTTTGCGCCTAAAAATAACCATGCCTACTAGCACGATCTACCACAGATTAAAAATCATTTTACAAGGAGAAGAACATATCATGAGTCAACGACCAAACAAGCTAACTCTCAGGGTAGCAACATAATCATATTTATGAAACTGCATTATGTTAGTGCCGCGATCAGCCACGAGACCATCAGGCATAACTGCATATCCTTACAGAACTGGGGAAGGGGTGACTGTGTGTATACAGAAAATAACAGCAAGAAAATTGGAGCAACCCAACAATTCAATATATACCTAAGACATATACGAAAAAACAAAATGGAGACTCATTACCTTTGATTTCAGTGCCCTCTGAATCACTATCAGGCCACAACTGAAACAAGAGGGTCATGCAACATGTTTCCTTCAAATCTGACGATAATATCCTGAGTGAATTCTTTCTTGCCACAGCAATATGGTTCCCGTCCTTGCAACAGTCGACTACATATATTTCAGAAAGATGGCAAACTTCAGTACAACCAAGACAATGATGAGTAACTTCAATTACAACACCAAAAGAAATGTCTTAGCAAGTTCTGAAGGACAAAACATATCAGGCCCAGAAGTGAGCCGGTGCCTGAAGATGGATGCTGCGCTACAAAGAATAATACCACGGGGGTGGGGGATGGTTGAAGTACCCAACAAGAGTAGTATATATTATAGCACTATTACATTAATTTCTTGTTGTATTGATCCTCGATAATGTAGCAGTAACAAAGTAGCAGTGGACAATTGACATGCTCTATCATATAAGTACTCATATGTCAAAATCAGTGGATTATTATAAGCTAACCACTTGCTTTTCTAATAAAACAACTGACAGGTATCCTAGAGCATGACTTCTGGTCATATAGTAGAAATTACATAAGTAGAAGAATGTCAACTCAAGCAAAGGGTACGAAAAGAGACAAACCAGCATCAACATTTTCCATTATATCCTTCAGGCCTTGCCCCAAACTCCCATGAGATAGCAATCCACCATTCGAGAGTACAATATAGGCATTATCTAGCCATTTGAAATCTTTGACAGTGCCAGATCGTCCCATGCTGCATGATGACGACGCCTTGATATCCTGTAGAGCAAAATTATTAGACAACGGTAATCTTGGAAAAGGCAGCTACTGCTGAAGACAGTAAAACTACGATTTATTATACAGCAACCCAGACCATATCCAGCACCGGGATCAACAAACACTCAACCAGCAAAACTGGTCACTGCCAGGAATCGCCAAATTATTAAAAAAAAAACACCATCAATGCCATTAGTTCATTAGTCATTACTACCAGCTTGTTCTTACACAGATATCTAACGTGGAACATGCTGTGAAAAAATGCACTGCAACAGAACAGATAATCCCCATTCTAATATTCTATTGTTGTATTGTCCTGTTACGCTGCCCGGGACTGACATTGCATAATTCAAACAATTTTGTGGGGAACTGGAAAAGATGTCCCAACCTTATCAGTGAGCAAGGAAGTAGCCGAGAAGAATTGGATCTCGCTGCCCGTGCAGGCAGCTAGCTCGGACTCGTCGCAGGAGAGCGCCAGGAGAGTGACGCCGGGGAGGGGCACGTCGGTGACGCAGCAGTCCTGGGCGCAGCGGGTGCTCGCCTTGCCCTTCTCCCTGGCCTCCTTGCTGGCCTCGATCAACGCCTTCGTCATCGCGGCGATAAACCCTGGAAACAGAGAGCGGGAAACCCTAGGCGGTGAGGCCGACAGGAATGCAGAGGCGAGCGCTTGGCTGGTCGGCGATTCGGGGCAAGCTTACCGTTGGGGTGAGCGAGGAAGACCGCGGCGTGGCGGTCGGAAACGGCGAGCGGGCGCGCGGGAGGGGACTGGAGGTCGAAGAGGGGGAGCGGGGCAGAGGCGGGGGGCAGGAACGGGATGGGGTCGCCAACGAGGCGGAAGACGAAGTCGGTGGTGCGGTCAATCTCGCCCTCGACCTCGTCGGAGAGGTCCAGCTCGCGGGGCGCCGCCATGGCCGGCGGTGGCGGCCGGGGCCTAGGGTTCTGGGCGGGAAGTTGGGGAGGGGGGAGGGGGGAGGCGTCACGCGGCGGGCGGACGATTTTGCGCTGCGGCGACGCAGCAGCGACGGGGGCTTTCGAAATTCGGATTTGCCATCTCTACTCCTAAACTAATGGAGCAGTTGGTAGTCTTGTTTCAGGTTTTTTTTCGTCTCATCTTGTTTGGTTTTTTTCAACCGGTTTTTTTGTCACACCATCTTCACCCCACTCACCGCACGCAGTCAGATTCCGTTTCCCTCCTTACGTCCTCGATTCATGCATGACAATCAATTGTCATGCATGAATCGGGGATAGAGATCCACGGTTTATTTTCGTCCCACCACTTTCGTCTGGTTTTTTTTCGTCCGATTTTTTATCCCCTCCCCCACCCACCAACTAGATGATACCCCGCGCGTTGCTGCTGGAATTGGTTGCAAAATATTTCAGCACTTTTTTAACGATGCGTGTATGACTCTCAAGGCTTATGGGAATTTCACCATCTCGCTTAAGTATTTCAGAATCATATGTATTTTCTAAGAATACACGTGCACCCGCTTTACAAAAAATTTCCTGGAGCCTTAGACACTAAATATATGCATTTATGACTTATAGTAGAAAAAACAATAAATAAATTAGACATTCTTGATATGTGTAAGTATGACCATCGGTTTATATATCTTAGCTGACCTCACTCTCCACCCATATCTCATCTTCTAAAAGACATTCCAAATCTCGACGTGTCAAGGTTGTGTCATGGATATTCACCAACTTGGTTTTGCTAGGGAAGGACATGATGTATTCCTTCATTTCAGCAAAATTAATAGCACATGCATTTTCACTTATCTCATTCAGATCCATCTGAAACAACATAGACATTAGTCGACAACGGAACACATGCAACGATTACCACACATAAGCGTATGTAGAAGCTGATCCGTCGGTTGCTAATACGTGAATGCAAGGAGCTCACCTCAGCGGGTGCGACGGACATGACGAGCGGAGCGCAGAGGCAACGGCGGCCGTGGCGCAGTGTCACCGGGAGGATGGTCTTGAGGTGCTTTACACCAGTGAGCCCGTCCCGGCTGCCGTCTGGTCGCCCACAGCTTCTCTTCCACACCTGATGAACGTGCCCACAAAGGATCGGCCAGAGAGAGAGAAGAAAGAGATATATGCAGGGTCGTCAATGGGGTTGGGAGAGAAGCCTAGAGATTTATTTCCTTCTCTTCCGCTGAACTCGGGAAATCTTTCCTGCATGTGACGCACGGCCTTAACTGCCCTGCAATCTCCACGATTATATTCCCTACATACACGTGATTGTTTCCTTCTGATTTGTTAACAGATTGGCTAGCACCATTATATATCGGGAGCAAAAAAATCGCCCGAGATATCGCTCCGTTTTATTGAATTGATTGTGTTTGGTTACCTTAAGTTAATTGATTGCGTTTGGAAAAAATTGATTGTCATGCATTATTGCGTTTGGAAAGAATTGATTGTCATGCATGATTGTGTTTGGAAAGAATTGATTGTCATGCATTATATGCATGGCCGTCAATGGGGCCGAGAGAGAAGCCTAGATATTTATTTCCTTCTCTTTCGCTGAACGTGCACGGCCTTAACTGCCCTGCAATCTCCACGATTATCTTTCCTACATACACGTGATTGTTTCCTTCTGATTTGTTAACAGATTGGCTAGCACCATTATATATCAGGAGCAAGAAAATCGTCCGAGATATCACTCCGTTTTATTGAATTGATTGTGTCTGGTTACCTTAAGTTAATTGATTACGTTTGAAAAGAATTGATTGTCATGCATTATATGCAGGGCCGTCAATGGGGTCGAGAGAGAAGCCTAGAGATTTATTTCCTTCTCTTCCGTTGAACGCGCACGGCCTTAATTGCCCTGCAATCTCCACGATTATCTTCCCTACGTACACGTGATTGTTTTCTTCTGATTTGTTAACAGATTGGCTAGCACCACTATATATCAGGAGCAAGAAAATCGCCCGAGATATCGCTCCGTTTTATTGAATTGATTGTGTCTGGTTACCTTAAGTTAATTGATTGCGTTTGGAAAGAATTGATTGTCATGCATTATTGCGTTTGGAAAGAATTGATTGTCATGCATGATTGCGTTTGGAAAGAATTGATTGTCATGCATGAATCGGGGACGAAGGGGGGAAACGGAACCTGACTGTGTAGCGGTGAGTGGGGTGGGGTGGGGGTGGGGGTGAGGATGGTGTGACGAAAAAAAACCGGTTGAAAAAAACCAGACGAGGTGGGACGAAAAAAAACCTGGAACAAAGACTACCAACTGCTCCATTAGGAGTAGAGATTTAGTTTCGCATCCCCCTCTCACACAATGAAAAAAATCTGAACGATCAGAACTTTGCATACCGACGCAAGTTATTTAGTAATATTTTTATGCGAAAAAATCAATCACGATCAATCTCTAAAGATCAAATCAAAATTAATTACCTTAAATCGCCCAATCACATTAATTAGGAAACAAATAATCAATTTTAAGAAATCTCATTATTAAAGCAATTATGTACCTACTTAATTTGTAATGAAATATTATCTCATTACTAAATCGCTCAATACGCATTAATTAGGAAACAAATAATCAATTTAAAAAGATCGCTTAATCACATTAATTAGGAAACAAATAACCTATTTAAACCTACATAGTATCGCCAGTTTAATTAGGAAGCTTCCTATGAGACGTAGTATTAGGAATTATTCCTTCCTTGATGATTTGTTTCCATGCATGATGGTAGTAAATTAGGCCAACATTCACCACTATTTATGGCCGTCATCAATCGTATTCATTCATGCCAGTTTTACCACGCGTCTTCATATCGTACGCGTATGCATATATATGTACTAACAGATTCTGTTTATTTTTCTTGATCGATCAACACACCTGTGTAGGTAGGAAGGAGAGAAAACCTAATAGTACAGCGGGTGAAACGATCGACGGCGAGCTTCATCGTCGCATACGCGTCAAAGTACATGGCCGGCCGGCTGGGGCATCGAGGAGTTGAAGCTGACGAAGAAGATGTGGGTAATGGTAGAGCTCCGAGAAGCTGCCCGTCATCCTGCCAGCCGTCTTCACCATCGGGCCCCAGGTGACCACCCTAGAACTCGGCGATCCCACCAAGGCGACACGGTCACGGCTGGTTCGTTCCCTCGTCGAGCCACCATTTGGACCGGCCAGCCACACCGCCGTCAGCGTGCAGGGGCAGCGGCGAGGTGTGCAGCCTGCGCGGTTGCTGTGGCGAGGTGACGTGTCGTGATTTCCGGATGAAGTCATGTTTCTCTTGTACTTCATGTTTCCTGTTCGACTGAATAAAAGTGCAAAAAGTGAATGCAGTCATCTATGCTCCTAATGAAGTAGTTGGTTGTCTCCGCTTCATCCGGATATGTAGGATCTTGCCTCCTCTAATATCTGATGTTTTCATCAAATCTTTTGTTCTGCCTCTGTATTTGTTTGCTTTACGTATCAGACAATTTGATCAAATTGGAAATTGTAGTACTTAACTACTCAACTAGGCGCCCCTCCCCTTCCTTCTTGGAGCATGGGGGGAGGGTGGCGTGTAGGAACGAAGTATGCCTACTAGAGGGGAGTGAATGGGAGTTTTAAATTTTCTTTGGAAACTTAAATCTCTCATAACCCAGCAGTCGAAACAAAGCAAAGACAAGCTACAGTGAACTAAACAGAGTACCGAAAAGAAACTAAGACATGCATCGAGGTCAAACACACGAATGAAAATGCATTAAAGATAAATGAGGGTGGCAGAGATGACCGAGGATGCTCGAAGGCGACACGATATTTGTTCGACCAGTTCGTCACTCTACACAAGGACTACGTCTAGTTGGAGGGGGTGTGACTTAACACGGAAGATAAACTCTCTTCACTCTATTCTCCTGGACAACCGGTTCGTCAACCGATGCCGATTACTCATGGTAGATACTTGAAGGCTATCTCCGAACCTTTACAGACTTCTTCTTCGAGAACCACAATCACTCTTGGTCTCTGAAGAAATTGACACCTAACCGTCTAGAGAGTTTGCAGCTTTCAAGAGTAATAGGGGAGCGTACTAAACTTAGATTCCAGTGATGCCGAACCACTATCTAATTCTTCGGCTCTAGGGGTCTTTCTCTCAGTGGATTTTAAACTCACGGAGCAGCCACCGGACAAAGCTGGTGCGGGGTGGCTATTTATAGCTGCAGCCTTTCCAGAAGGGAAATGACCATTTTGGACACGAGGTCCAGCCAATGACCAACCGACATGTTTCCGATTGTCGGATTTGAGCACAACGGTAGCATTGCTTGAGGAATAAGTAATGCTAACTCCTCGGTCCGAGACAAATCTCTCACAGCGAAGAAGATCATAGTCTCTTGCTGGCAAGTATTTGCTCGAAACACAAAGAGATTTCTCTCGCAACTTTCATAGGATTTGGGTTTAGCATCAGAGAATCAAAGTTTCGAAGCGCTACACTCAACTTAATAGTACGGTGGTCCTATGACTCAAAGAAAGAAGAAGAACAACAAAATAAATGCTACGTATTCACTTTGTCTTCATTCTCCTCGAAAGCAGCCATATACTTTGGACAAACACCGAACCAATTGCTTCACTTCAGCGATTTTTAGGGGCCACTCTCGTTAGATTTATCTTCGATGATAACCTTCGTCGTGACGTAGGAAGATTATCTTCGTCGTTTGCATCAAATTGCTCGATACTTCAGGGGCCTGTTACTCTGTGTGCACTAGCAAACACATAAGTCTCGTATTGTTTACGTCAATAGACTCCAAAAACATAAGGGACTATCATTGCACCAACAATATCCCCCTTTTTGGACGGTTGTTGACAAAAGAGATAATCATCAAAGTGAAGATAGATAGGTGAAAAGTAAATCAAACAAGAGTGAACTTGTGTTACTTGTCTCGATGATGAAATATACTCCCCCTGAATGTGTGCAGAGATAATGATATTAGATAAGATTTTTTGCAATTCATTGACTTGTTCGGAGGATTTTCAATCATTCGAGGTAATGATTCACACTGATGAAAAGTAATCAAACGAGAAAAACAATGCAACCATACAAGACTTATGTTAATAATTCCACCTGCAAAACAAATGCTTCAAGAGAATACAGTGCAGCAGGCATGATTATTAATATTATAGCTCAGACAAAAGTTTAACATTAGAGTACATGAAGTGACATAAAACAGTCTTTGAAGCGTACAACACAAAAGACTCATAAACTAGAGCGAATAAACACACAAACCAAATCCAACGGAGCAAATCTATCGAAACTCTCGATGTGATTCTCCCCCTTTCTGTCAACTAGTGTCAAAAAGGTGACGAATAACATGAGTGCAAAAAATAGGTGAATTTGGATTCACTCTGAGGCATCGCCCGAAGAACTGTCCAAAGAAGTTTCTGATTCGAAGGTGGTTGGAATGTCTTCATCGTCAGCGGCGGCAACAGATCCTTCAATGCTGGCTTGGGGATGAAAAGAAGAAGGCACATCGGGATCAGTTGGTTGAGTCTTGCGAGATAGAATATTTCCTTCAGCAGGTTTCTCAGTGGGCGAGGTTGCTTCTGACTCGTCGAGCAATTTGCACAACTGAATCCGAAGTAAATTGGTTGTTGGTTCACGAGCTGGTAGAGGCGGAGTGATCCGATCTTGAAAATCTTTAGTTGAGAACCCTTGATCGATATACTCATAGAGTTCTCTGTGTTGGGGAACGTTGCATGGAAAACAAAAAAATCTATGCATACGCAATGATCTATCCATGGAGATGCATAACATCGAGGGGGAGAGTGTGTCTACGTACCCTCGTAGATCGTAAGCGGAAGCATTTGACAATGCGGTTGATGTAGTCGAACTTCTTCGCGTTCCAACCGATCGAGCACCGAATGTATGACACCTTCACGTTTAGCAGACGTTCAGCTTGATGACGTCCTCCGCCTTCTTGATCCAGCAAGACGGCGAGGTAGTGGATGAGTTCCGGCACCACGACGGTGTGGTGACGGTGATGGTTGTCGGTGTCAAAACTGGCGGATCTCGGGTAGGGGGTCCCGAACTGTGCGTCTAAGGTCGATGGTTAGAGGAGACTGGGGACACGATGTTTACCCAGGTTTGGGCCCTCTCTATGGAGGTAATACCCTACTTCCTGCTTGATTGATCTTGATGAATATGAGTATTACAAGAGTTGATCTACCACGAGATCGTAATGGCTAAACCCTATAAGCCTAGCCTGTATGACTATGGTAATGTGTATGTATGCCATCCGGACTAGATCCCTCCGGTTTATATAGACACCGGGGGGATCTAGGGTTACATAGGGTCAGTTACTGTTACGTCTCCAACGTATCTATAATTTTTTATTGTTCCATGCTTTTATTTATGAAGTCTTGGATGTTTAATGGGCTTTATCATTCACTTTTATATCATTTTTGGGACTAACCTACTAACACAAAGGCCCAGTCCAGATTGCTGTTTTTTGCCTGTTTCAGGGTTTTGCAGAAAAAGAATATCAAACGGAGTCCAAACGAAATGAAACCTTCGCGAGAGATATTTTTGGAGAAAATCACGCACGCGGAGCTTGAAAACCAAGTCAGGGGACGGAGGGCTGGCCCACGAGGGTGGGGGCGCGCCCCCCTGCCTCGTGGCCCCCTCGAGCGTCCCCTGGTGCCCTCCTTCTTCCTATATAAGTCTACGTACCCTAGAAACTCCGTGAACAGAGAGAAAACCCTAATTCCACCGATGTACCTTCTGTTCCTCCCATCTTGGAGCCTGTTCCGGAGCTCCACCGGAGGGGGATCCACCACGGAGGCCTTCATCATCATCATCGCCCTCACCATGAGTTATGAGTAGTTTACCACACACCTTCGGGTCCATAGCTAGTATCTAGATGGCTTCTTCTCTCTCTCTGGATTTCAATACAAAGTTCTCCTCGGTCTTCGAGGAGATCTATTCGATGTAATCTCTTTTTGCGGTGTGTTTGTCGAGATCCGATGAATTGTGAGTTTATTAACAAGGTTATCTATGAAAGATATTTGGTTCTTCTCTGAACTTTTTATGTGTGCTCATAATATCATTGCAAGTCTCTTCGAATTATTGGTTTGGTTTGGCCTACTAGATCTATAGTTCTTGCAATGGGAGAAGTGCTTGGCTTTGGGTTCAATCTTGCGGTGTACTTTCCCAGTGATAGTAGGGGCAGCAAGGCACGTATTGTATTGTTGCCATCGAGGATAAAAAGATGGGGTTTATATCATATTGCTTGAGTTTATCCCTCTACATCATGTCATCTTGCTTAAGGCGTTACTCTGTTCTTATGAACTCAATACACTAGATGCATGTTGGATAGTGGTCGATGTGTGGAGTAATAGTAGTAGATGCAGAATCGTTTTGGTCTACTTGTCTCGGACGTGATGCCTATATACAATGATCATGCCTAGATAGTCTCATAATTATTCGCTTTTCTTTCAATTGCTCGATAGTAATTTATTTACCCGCCGTAGAATATCGCTATCATGAGAGAAGCCACTAGAGAAAACTATGGCCCCCGGGTCTATTCTCAACATATCAATCTACATCTACTTTACTTTTATCGCTTTTACTTTCTGATCTTATAAACAAAAATACCAAAAATATAAACTATCATCTCTATCAGATCTCACTTTCGTAAGTGACCGTAAAGGGATTGACAACCCCTTATCGCGTTGGCTGCGAAGTTCTTATTTGTTTGTGCAGGTGCGAGGGACTCGCGCGTGGTCTCGTACTGGATTGATACCTTGGTTCTCAAAAACTAAGGGAAATACTTACGCTACTGTGCTGCATCTCCCTTTCCTCTTCTAGGGAATACAACACAAGCTCAAGAGGTAGCAGTTACATAAGAATGAATCCTCATAGTTAGTCGCCAAGCTTGCCTTCCACGCCAAGGAGAGTCCAATCCGGACACGGGTGCAGTCTTCGGCCTTCATGTCTTCATAGCCCATCAGTCCGGCCCATGGATAACAGGCCGGACGCCCGAGGACCCCTTAATCCATGACTCCCTCAGTAGCCCCCGAACCAGTCTTCAATAATGAGGTGTTCGGCACACGAATTGTCTTTGGCATTGCAAGGCGGGTTCCTCCTCTGGTGACCTCCAAGTAATGTATTCGCCCGTTGATCCAATGTCGCTCCCCTCGACTTCTGCGTGCAAATAACTTTGTCTTCCACGTGTCGAGCGAATGCGGAAGGTCAGGGTATTTTTGCAAACACCACCCCGTTTGGCACTACGCAGAGAAAATCCATGTAGACTGCTAGGAGAAACCATTCCAACATGGCTAGCGTTCCCAGCTCCTCCTCCCGTTCCGGCCCAGAGAAAGGTGAGTGGGAGAGGTGTTTTGTCTCCCATAGTCAATTAGCGAAGCTGCAGACGCAGGGATTTCTCCCCCTGCAGATCTGGTCCCTGTTCGAGCGGGGCTAGCCTCCTTAAATGACGAGACTCAGGCAGAGGACTTCCCCAATCCTTCTAGGGGGGGGGGGCAAGTGTGATTCGTCCCCTATCTTCTGAGGGGCGTCGGATTTCCAATCCATCCGTTCCTCCGAGGGCTTCTGGAATACTATGGCCTCTAGCTGCACAACTTCACCCCTGCCTCGATTTTGCATATTGCGGGTTATGTTGCATTATGCGAATTATTTCTGGGCGTTGAGGCCCATTTTGAGTTGTGGAGGAAGTTGTTCTGTCTTGTCCCGCGCAACCATGAGGGGTCAATATTTGAAGTGGGCGGAGCTGAGGTATGGCGCATTGTCGGCACCGAATACCTGTCCGGCACACCAAGGAAGGCATCTGGAGAATGATCTTCCGAATGGTTCTATATTGAAGATGTCGCGCTTCCGGACCAAGTTTGAAATGGTCTTCCTGTATTTGCGGGCGTTCCGCTGAAGAAGCGCCACAGTTGGCGTCCTTGGAGTCCTAAAGAGGATGACAACGCGGAAGTTCGTCAGCTTATGAGCAAGATAAACATGCTCGCTCAGTCCGGACTCACAATAGTCGAGGTTATGGTGACTTCCATAGTGCAAGGGGTTCAGCCGCTTCAATACAGAAGGCTCCCAATGTGGCACTATAATGGAGAGGATGACGCCTCCCGCTGTGGTCGAAAAGGTCTGGATACCCCCGCTGCTCTGGCCAAGATATTGGCCGAGCTGTTCAAAGGGGAGGAAGAGGAATTTCTTTGCCTTAAGCACATAGATGGGTATTCTATGTACAACCCTCCCAACTGGGTAATCCCCAACCTCTCTGTTTTACTCATTCCAATTCCGGACCACCTTTGATAAATTTCTAATCCGTTTGTTATGACAGCACTGGCGAAAGGTCACCGAAGGACTTCATAGTCCCACCCCACAGCCGGAGAACCACAACCGGGAGCTTGATCCCAGGTTTGAAGAGGATCCGGATATATTCATGGCGCTCGTGGTGGGGGTGTTTTACCAGACGAGCTATGATGGCACAGAAGTGGCCATCACCGCCGACTACCTTGGCCTTCTTCCCGCTTCACGTGTAAGTAATCAAGAGACACCTCCTTTAAAAGAGTGCTCTTATTCTCCCTCACCCACCGCACTGTCTCGTGCTCCACAGAGGAGGCGTTCGGTGATTCCGAAGAGATTGATTACCACGTCGGGCAAGTCTTCGAAGAGGAAGGTCGGTGAAGACACAACCAGGCCTTCCTTGAAGAGGTATGGATTTACAAGTATGTCCTCCAGCGGCCACATCCAACTGTGACTCGCGTGTTTGTCTTGTTGCAGGAAAAAGGTTCGCCGAACTGTGTGCGGGGGCCCGGCTAGTCTTGCTTCTGACAACCGGGATTTAGATCCTGCCGGAGAGACGGGGGCCGGAGTGGGGACAATACCGGACTGTCCTTCGACCGAGGGTTCGGAAGATATGTCCATCACCAACTCGGAAGTGGAGAGCATCATGAATCATCGACGCTGCAGGGCTGTCTTACGAGACCCCAAGTTCTCGGAGGAGGCATTCAATGCCTTCGGCTCGGGTGACGCAAACATCCGAGCTTCTCGAGATGGGCTTAGAAAAGCCACAAAACAATATTTGATAGATGTGCAAGTAAGTTGTCTTTGTCCAAAAAAGGATAACCATATGCCTGTAGCCCCCGAGACTGAAAGCAGTTGGTACAACTGATTTAAGGATCATTGTATAACCAGGCCCTTACAAAGAAGAATGGCCTGCTAGCCCGAGAGCTGAAGCAGTGTCGGGCGCAGCTAAATGCTGCAACCACCGGACTGAAGAACTTCAAGAAGGCGTCATCTGGTAACATCCCCCTCCACGGAGGAACAATAATTGTATACCAACTATATTAATGTTGTTGCTGATCGCATAATAGGATCGCCCGATCAACTTGAAGAGAAGTTGAAGATCGCCCAAGAGGGAGAAAGAGAAGCGAGAAGGCTACATGCTGTGGGCGAGCGTGTTCTGACTTGAGTCAGAGAGGAGAAGAACAAGCTACAGGATTCCAATGCTAAATTGGGTGAAGAATTGAAAGATGTGCGAGCCCAGCTAACCGATTCCGTGAAGGAGAACAGGAAGATGCGGGACGACATATTCAGTACGTGTCTGAACTATTTAAAGTAGTTCGGAAATAAATGGAACTGATATAGTTATAATTGCAGGTATATTGACGGGCCGTCCTGAAGAGGAGGTGTCCGGATCATCAAGTGATCTGCTGCAAGGGCTGTCGCAAGTGCACGAACAGGCTCGACTGGCGATGCGGAGTGTTGCCAAGGCCCTATGGCCATCCGCCTCCCCTCTAGGAAGTATGGAGGAGCTTGTAGAGCTATTCAAAGGAGCGCGGCGGCGTATCTGACTATGGAAGATATCGGCCTGCCGAGAGGGTGCGCGAGAGGCCTGGGCCATGGTGAAGACGCGATATACCAAGCTGGATCCTAATCGCATGGCCCGTGTCGGACTGCTAGGGTCGAATGGGAAAGATGTTCCCGTTAGTTTAGTATATGACCAAGTAGAGGTGGCCGCCAAATATTCCCAATAGTATTGTAAGTTAGACCGTCTACTGGAGGTTATAGAGGAGGAAGTGTGTGAGTCCAAGTGACTATGTACTTTCCTTGACTTGTGGAACTCTAGCTGAATTGTATAACATTTGTCATGGCGGACCTTTTCGCTTCAACCTCCAGACCCGAGGGTGCGGAGTGTTTCCGAATACCATCGCGACCGCATAGACCAGGGTATGCATGGAAAACTAGGGGTAGGGGTCATAGTTGATTGAACAGACAAGTTGTATCCGGCTAGTTATGTTATATTACATTGAGATTGTAAGAAACATCTTCCAGAGAGAATAGTTCTGTTAAGGGTTCCTTTCCCTGGGTGTGCATTCATTAGTATACATGTCCAAATTGTGATGTGAAAATCACAGTGTGTATAGATTCTAGGGGTTCACAATGGAGTGAGTGCAAAAGACATCTTTAATTCACCGACCGAATATTCCCTTAAGAACATTAGCTTTCGGCTTCACCAAGTCTGAGGTACACATCCGGATGACCCAGAAGTAACAATCACAGAGGTGCTCCCTTTATGCCCTAGCCGAACTAACGGGAACGTCGTGCATAAGCACAGGAGCCAGGCAACCCAGCTTGGCCAAAACTTAAGTCATATCGATGCATATAGTGGCGAAGAAAAGGTACATATGAAAAAACTCATATGTGAAGAGCTTGATGCTCAAGGAATAATAAAAAAAACTTCTGTCCAAGAAGCCCCCAGGTATAGTCGCCGTACATATTTAAAGATGTATGCGTCAGGGGTGTGCGGTCGAGCCGTACAAAAGCTTTAAAGCGAGAAAGAAAAAGGTAATTGAAAAAGAGAGAACAAATAATGGAAACTACACAGGAGAAGGAGACAAACAAGGAGTTTGGCGCTAGGCATAGAATCTTCGGAGTCTGGCCGCGTTCAACGGGTTTGGCTCGAGGCGATTGTCTGATGCATCGCGAAGACGGTACGCCCCTCCAGTGAGAACTTCGTTGATTATGAAGGGACCCTCCCATTTGGGCTTGAGCTTGTCCTTTTTCTTCTCCAGCACGCGTAGAACGAGTTCGCCAATGTTGTAGGTCTTGGCCCGTACTTCTCTACTTTGATATCTTCGAGCCTGCTGTTGGTAGAATGCTGAACGGGATTTTGCGACATCGCGCTCCTCTTCCAGGGCATCAAGGTTGTCCTGCCGATCCAGCTCAGCTTCTCTCTCTTCGTACATACGCACTCGAGGTGAGTCGTGGATAATATCACAGGGCAATACAGCCTCCGAGCCATACACCATGAAGAAAGGTGTGTATCCGGTAGTACGGTTGGGCGTGGTCCGCAGCCCCCAGAGTAAGGAGTCGAGCTCCTCAACCCAGTGCTTGTCAGATTCTTTCAAAGACCGCACTAGTCTGGGTTTGATGCCGCTCATTATAAGACCATTGGCTCGTTCGACTTGACCGTTTGTTTATGGGTGGTAGACAGAGGCGTAATCGAGCTTAATGCTCAGATTAGCACACCACATTTTTACCTCATCGGCTGTGAAATTGGAGTCGTTGTCGGTGATGATGCTGTGTGGGACACCGTAATGATGCACAACGTCAGATATGAATTTTATCACCGGCCCGGACTCAGCCGTTTTGACCGGATTAGCCTCTATCCACTTGGTGAATTTGTCCACCATGACCAGCAGATATTTTTTCTTATGGCTTCCCCTTTAAGGGGTCCAACCATGTCCAGTCCCCAGACCGCGAAAGGCCAAGTAATGGGGATTGTTTGTAAGGCAGTTGGGGGGTATGGCTTTGGTTGGCGAAGAGTTGACATCCGACGCAGCGTTGGACAAGGTCCTGCGCATCTGCTCGGGCCGTCGGCCAATAAAACCCAGTACGGAAGGCCTTGCTAACAAGGGCCCGGGCTGCGGCGTGGTGTCCAACTAGACCAACATGAATTTCCGCCAAAAGCTGCCTCTCCTCTTCCTCAGAGATACATCTTTGAAGTACCCCGGTAGTAATTTTCTTGTAGAGCTCTCCATTGAGAACCTTGTAGGCCTTCGAACGCCGGACAATGCGGTGGGCCTCATTCTGGTCCTCAGGGAGTTCCTTCCTATTAATGTAGGCCAAGAATGGTTCGGTCCATGGGGCAATGACTGCCATAATGAGGTGGGCCGACGGTGTAATTTTGATGGCTGAGCCCCCGATGATATCAGTGTGTTCGGAATCTGGGGTTGTGTTCGGATCCGGACTGTTGTTGTCGCCCTCCCCTTACCACACCACAGACGGCTTAAGAAGCCTTTCCAGGAAGATGTTAGGTGGGACGGGGTCGCGCTTAGCGCCAATGTGAGCAAGGACGTTCGTCGCCTGGTTACTTTCTCGGGCGACATGATGAAATTCCAGCCCCTCGAACCGAGCTGACATCTTTAAGACGACATTACGATAAGCTGCCATCTTTGGATCTTTGGCGTCAAAGTCGCCATTTATTTGAGATATTGCTAGGTTTGAGTCCCCGTGCTCCTCCAGGCGTTGTATGCCCATGGATACGGCCATCTGAAGGCCATGCAATAAGGCCTCGTATTTGGCTGCATTGTTGGAGTCTGTGTATAATATTTGGAGCACATACTGGACGGTAACTCCAGTGGGGAACGTTAATACGACGCCCGCTCCTAGCCCCGTCAACATTTTGGAGCCATCAAAATGCATAACCCAATTGGAATATGCGCCATACTCTTTAGGGAGTTCGGCCTCTGTCCATTCGGCGACGAAGTCAGCCAGTACTTGGGATTTGATGGCTCGACGTGGCTTGTATGTTATGTCAAATGGAAGTAGCTCAATGGCCCATTTGGCAATCCGGCCCGTGGCATCGCGGTCGTTTATTATGTCATTCAGTGGTACTTCAGAGGCCACCGTGATTGAACACTCCTGGAAGTAGTGTCGTAGCTTTCAGGATGCCATGAAGACCGCGTATGTTATCTTTTGATAATGGGGGTACCGGGATTTGCACGGTGTGAGGATAGTAGATACATATTATACTGGTTTTTCAAGTGGGAATTTGTGTCCGTCCTGTTCTCGTTCGACGACGAGCACGACGCTCACCACTTGATGTGTTGCCGATATGTATGGCAACATGGGTTCGCCGGCGTTTGGTGCAACTAGGATTGGGTTGCTTGCCAGGAGGGCCTTTATTTCCTCCAGTCCGGTAGTCGCCGCGTCTGTCCATTCGAAGTTATTGGTGCGTCGTAAGAGGCGATAGAGTGGTAGTGCCTTTTCTCCTAATCTGGAGATAAAGCGACTTAACGCTGCCAGGCAACCAGCTAGTTTTTGGACTTGTTTGAGGTCTATTGGCGTAGCCAATTGTGACAGAGCTTAGATTTTAGCTGGATTTGCTTCTATTCCTCTATTGGAGACAATGAGGCCTAGCAGTTTTCCAGCAGGGACGCCGAAGACACATTTTTCCGGGTTGAGCTTGATGTCGTACGCACGGAGGTTGTCAAATGTAAGACGTAAGTCGTCTATTAGTGTTTTGACGTGCCTAGTTTTGATGACGACGTCATCGATGTAGGCTTCTACTCTCTTGCCGATCTGCTTCTCCAGGCATGTTTGAATCATGCGTTGGTATGTGGCGCCGGCGTTCTTGAGCCCAAAGGGCATGGTGTTGAAACAGAATGGCCCATATGGGGTAATGAACGTTGTTGCAGCTAGATCGGACTCCTTCGTTTTGATTTGATGGTATCCAGAATATGCATCAAGGAAGCACAGTGAGTCATGTCCTGCGGTGGCGTCAATGATTTGATCAATGCGGGGGAGGGGGAAGGGATCCTTAGGGCAAGCCTTATTGAGGTCTTTGAAATCGACACACATGCGTCATGATTTGTGCTTCTTTGGTACCATCACCAGGTCTGCCAGCTAGTCCTGATGTTTGATTTCTCCAATGAATCCGGCCTCGATAAGCTTGGCCAGCTCCTCCCCCATGGCTTGTCGCTTGGGTTCGGAAAAGCGCCACAGTGTTTGCTTGACCGATTTAAATCGCTTTAATATATTAAGGCTATGTTCGGCCAGCTTGCGTGGGATCCCTGGCATGTCTGAAGGGTGCCAGGCAAATATGTCCCAGTTGTTGCGCAGGAATTCTCGTAGTGCGGCATCAACTGTTGGGTTCAGTTGCGCTCCGATAGACGCTGTCTTCCCGGGGTCCGTTGGGTGGACCTGAAATTTGACTATTTCTTCTGCTGGTTTGAAGGAGGTGGATTTGGGGCGTTTGTCGAGGATCACATCGTCCCTTTCCACCGTGGAGCGTAGTGCGGTTAACTCTTCGGTCGCAAGGGCTTCGGATAGCGCCTCAAGGGCCAGGGATGCGGTTTTGTTTTCAGCGTGGAGTGTTATGTCCGGATCACTGGCGAGAGTGATTATACCGTTTGGACCGGGCATTTTGAGCTTCATATACTCGTAATGAGGTATATAGCTTGGAAGCATGTAAAAGCATCCCGCCCCAACAGGGCGTGGTATCCGCTGCTGAAAGGGGCCACTTGGAAAGTAATTTGTTCGGACCGATAATTCTCCGGCGTGCCGAATACCATGTCAAGTGTGATTTTGCCCGCGCACCGCGCCTCCCGACTGGGAATGATTCCTCGGAAGGTTGTGCTACTTTGCTTGATGCGGCTCCTGTCTATTTCTATTTTGTGGAGTGTGTCCTCATAAATGAGGTTTAGTCCGCTATCGCCGTCCATGAGGAACTTAGTAAGTCGAAACCCGTCCATGATGGGACTGAGGACTAATGCGGCTGGCGCCCGGACTGTCCTGTACCTCGGTTCGTCACCGGCATTGAATGTTATGGCCGTGTCGTTCCAAGGGTTTATTGCGGCTATTTTGCAGACTTCGGCGAGGTCACGAAGTGCCCTTTTGCGCTTGTTGTTTGAAGCGAATGTCTTGAAGACCGTCAATACTCTTGTGTCGTCCTTTTCTGGAGGGTGCTGCTCTGGGGTGTCCTTGATAAGGATCTCCTCGCCGCTCTTGGCTACCTGCCGGAGTATCCAACATGATCTAAGGCTGTGGGTTGCCACAGTATCAAGTGTCGTGTGTATTTTGCATGGGCCGTCGAGCCATCCCTCCAGAATGGTGTCGTGTCGCGTAATGGGTTTATGCTTCTTGACTGTTGGACTGGGCATGCCACGGGGGTGCGCCCTCTTTGCTTGTAGGACCAGTCGAGTTGGGACCGGCAGTTCCCAGTAAGCTGCCTGAGCTTTCCAGGCGCTTTCCATCGCGCTATACTTCTCTATGATAGTTGCTAAGTCGGCGAATTTCAGTATGTGTCGGCGATTGATGGCGTTGAGAATCCCCTCGTCCGTGCAATTGTTGCAGAACGTTGATACCGCGTCCTCGTCGCGGCAATCTTTTATCCTGTCTTTGACAAGGAGGAATCTGGCCCAGAAGTGATGGACCGTTTCCTGAGACTATTGTTTTATGCTCATGAGAGCGTCTATGTCCAGGTGGGTGGGTGGAATTAAATCCGAACCCTGACCCGACCGATTTTCTGGAGTCTGAATACCTCCCAGACTCGATAGTCCGGGCCCCGGAGTATCTTCTGATTGTTTAGGACTACCGTCCGATTCTATGTTCGGAAGGCTGGTCGCATCCTTTCGCTGGTGGATGTCCGGTTCTTCTTGATCGACGATCCGAATACAGTCCGTCTTCATTATAGAAGAAGACTCGCTGTCCTACTCCTCGACGACCGCTATCTGGTGAGTAACCGGCGGAGTTTTGATTTCTCTTTGGTCGGTTTTAAGCCCGATCCAATCATAATCTGTGGCGACTCCCAAAGCAGTGATGCGATCTAGGAGTTCGTTCAAGGACGAGAAGTTTGTCGGATCCATCTGCTCGGAGTGTTCAGAGCTGATGCGAAGGGAGTTTTCGATGGCCCGAGAGGTCATCGTTTGCTCAACGGCCAAACGGGCGATCATGGTAAAGCCGCCCAGCCAGAGGATTTGGCCTGGGGCCAGGACTCCCCCGAAGGTGATGTTGTCTTTAAAGACAAGGCGAGCCATCGAACCTTTCGTCAACGTCACAGTGGAACTCTCAATGAAAGCACCAATGTCGGTGTCAAAACCGGCGGATCTGTGCGTCTAAGGTCGATGGTTACAGGAGACTGGGGACACGATGTTTACCCAGGTTTGGGCCCTCTCTATGGAGGTAATACCCTACTTCCTGCTTGATTGATCTTGATGAATATGAGTATTACAAGAGTTGATCTACCACGAGATCGTAATGGCTAAACCCTAGAAGCCTAGCCTGTGTGACTATGGTAATGTGTATGTATGCCATCCGGACTAGATCCCTCCAGTTTATATAGACACCGGGGGGGAGGGGGATCTAGGGTTACATAGGGTCGGTTACATAAGAAGGAATCTTCATATTCGGTCACCAAGCTTGCATTCCACGCAAAGGAGAGTCCAATCCGGACACGGGTGCAGTCTTCGGCCATCATGTCTTCATAGCCCATCAGTCTGGCCCATGGATAACAGGCCGGATGCCCGAGGACCCCTTAATCTAGGACTCCCTCAATGGTGATGCGATATCCGCAAGGCTTCGCCTAAGCACTACGAAAATATGACCGAGGGAGTAAACGGTGGACGGGGGCGCCGCACATGACTAAGACAATGTTGTGTCATTTGTGTGGTGCCCCTCCTCATATATATATAGGTGGGAGGGAGAGGGAGGCAGCCAAGGGAGCCAGGCACACCCTAGGGCATCTGCCTTGCCCTGCACCCCCTCCTGCCAAATACAGGTGCATGGAAAAGGTAGGAGAGGGAGGCCCCCCATCATTTCTCCCATGAGAGGGAAAGGCAGGAGGGGCTAGTCCTCTCCCCCTTCCTTCCCTAGGGCTGGCTGATACATCTCCAACGTATCTATAAATTTTGATTGTTCCATGCTATTATTTATGATGTTTTGGATGCTTAATGGGCTTTGTTATAAACTTTTATATCATTTTTGGGACTAACCTACTAACCCAAAGGCCCAGTCCAGGTTGCTGTTTTTGCCTGTTTCAGGGTTTTACAGAAAAGGAATATCAAGCGGAGTCCAAATGGAATGAAACCTTCGGGAGAGATATTTTTGGAGAAAATCACACACGGGAGACTTGAGAACCACAGAGTAGGGGCTACGAGGTGCCCACGAGGGTGGGAGGCGCGCCCCCTTCCCAGGGCGCGCCCCCTGCCTCGTGGGCCCCTCGTGAGTCCCCCGGTGTCCTCCTTCCTCCTATATAAGCATACGAACCCCGAAACCATCAGCAATAGAGAGAAAACCCTAATTCCACCGCTGTAACCTTCTGTTCCCATGGGATCCCATATTGGAGCCTGTTCCGGAGCTCCGCCGGAGGGGGGATCCATCACGGAGTACTTCTACATAATCATCATCGCCCTCACCATGAATTGTGAGTAGTTTACCACAGACCTTCGGGTCCATAGCTAGTACCTAGATGTCAGGCCCAAGATGCGATTATATCCCGATCACGTGACACTTATGTGATTGGGGCACAACCGCATTTCGGGTGCTTAGCAAGATGGATATCATTACATCGTACCATAACATACATAAATGGGGGATACAACAATACATACAAGTCTCATGAATACAACAACATCAATACAAGTATCCGACTACGGATACAAACAAGAAAGCACAAGACATCCATCTGCTATCCCAGGCTGCCGACCTGGAACCTAACCCAAGACTGAAGAAGAAGAACTCCAACAAAAGAACAATGCTCTCACGTCAAGACACCGGAAACCTGCACCTGCAACTGTTGTAGTAGTATCTGTGAGCCACGAGGACTCAGCAATCCCATAACCATGGGTAACAAGACTACCAAAGCTTAATAGGTAGGAAGAGGTAAAGTGGTGAGGTTGCAGCAGCGGCTAAGCAAAACATATGGTGGCTAACTTACGAGTACAAGAATAAGATGAGCATCTACGCAAACGGTCGCAAACTAGTAGTGATCGCTAAAGATCCTGAACTACATACGAGTCAAACATAACCCCACCGTGTTCTCTTCTCAAAGTGAAAAGAGACAGTCACGCTTACTCACACAGTTGTGTGTTTTACTTTGGATCCCCTGTCAAGTTTTCTACAACCGGACATTAACAAATTCCAATCTGCCACATAACCGCGGGCACGGCTTTCGAAAGATCATAACCCCGCAGGGGTGTCCCAACTTAGCCCATCACAAGCTCTCACGATTAGCTGAAGTGATAAATATAATATCATCACCCCTTATCTTAGGGAAATCCGATCAGGCTCGGCATCCTGGTGCACAAGACATTTCGACAATGGTAAAACAAGTCCAGCAAGACCTCCCGATGTGTCGACACCCTGATAGTAGCCGCGCGTATCTCGTCTCAGGCCACGACCGGATGGGCGATTATACGAGTAAAACCAAACCTTGAGTTTCCCCGTGGTGGCCTCGCATACTCCCCGTTTGGGACCAACACCATCAGCACTGCCCCCCTGCTATGTAGAAGAATCGTCGGGTAGCGCTAACTCCCTATGCAATTTAATTAATTAATTAAGTTGTGATTATGAGCAAATTAAAACCAAAGTTGGGCCTTGCTGGAGGAGTTTTATTCAAAGACGAACTGTCAAGGGGTCCCCATATACCCATCGTGTAAGGAACACAAAATCAAGGAACATAATGCTGGTTTATCAGCGCCTAAGGTGGCATGAGTGGAACAAAACACCGAGCAAAAGGCCAAGCCTTCCACCCATGCCCAGTATATAGGTGTGTTATTATATATATAACATATTGTGATATTCCAACAACAAGTTCCCTCCTAGAACGATCTTCATCTTCACCTGCAACTAACAACGCTATAAGAGGGGCTGAGCAAGCGGGTAACATAGCCAAACAATGGTTTTGCTAGGAAGGTGTCAAAGGTTAGAGGTTTCATGGCAACAAGGAGGGGCTGACAATAATGATGGGTAGCGCGACATGTAACGATAGCATCGAGACACTAACCAAAGGCAATGATAGTAAAGGTATCCAAGGGTATGGTCATCTTGCCTGAGATCCCGCAAGGAAGAAGAATGGATCCGTGAAGAAGACGGAGAAGAAGCCTTGAAGAAGTACCACGGGTAGACGATCAAATCCTCACGAACGCACGGAACAAGCACTAACGAGAAGAAGCAAGCAATACGGTAAACAAACCACTCAAGAACATGACAATAGGCACTACCAAGTATGATGCAAAACAAGTCTACTTATGATGCACAGAAAGTCTACACAGGAAGCAAAACAGGGCAAGGTAGGAAGCACAGCAAAACAACACAAGTCTATATGTGATGCAATACATGGCAAGGTATGATGCATGACAAGACTAAACAGGAAGCACATCAAGACAAGGTAGGAAGCACAGAAAACATCACATGAAACATGACAATGTGCTTAAGAAAGTATGAAGCAAACAAGTCTATATAGGAAGCATAACAAGTCTATACAGGAAGCATAACAGGGCAAGGTAGGAAGCACAGAAAACAACACAAGTCTATCTATATGATGCAATACATGGCAAGGTATGATGCAAGACAATCTATACAGGAAGCATGGCTGATGCACTATGGAAGCACTGCAGATGCACTAAGGATGCACAGAAAGACAACATAGGAAACACAGAGATATAGCACAAGGAGCATGACAATATGCAACAAGCAAGATACTTCAAAACATGTTAACAAGAGGATAATTTGAATCTACATGCAAAATCACTCAAGTTACATATAAAGAACACCCCAAACGGAGCAACGGGCCAAAAGATACACATGAAACAATATATAACAACAAGTTGAAGTTAACAGCCACATAGCAACTTTGGAGCATGATAAATATAAGCTACAGCACTCAAACATGGCAACAAGAAGCATGAACATGAAGTAGACATATCCTACAACAAACAAGTCCATTGGAGCATCTCCATAGGAGGCATGGATCAATAGCAACAAGCTATAACATTTTGAACATGACAACAAAATCCTGACAGCAGTAATTTATAGCAACTTGGGAGCAAGAGTTAAATATGCTACAGCCACCCAAAAGAGCATGAATGGATAGCCAACAACATATACAACAGAGAATCATCAATAGTCACCCCAAAACTAGCATGGATTTGCCTAGATCAACAAGCAAACATGGCATCTGGAAATTACAGATTCCAGACTTAGTAAAATTTCACTAAGTGTTAAAACAGTAACAGCAACATGGCAAGTTTGCAAGCATGTTTAAGTCAACACAAGGCATATCATGGGAAGTTAAAAGCACCGCATCAAAGAGCACATCATGGAGAATCTAAAACATCTAGGCATGTGACAAGGGGACAACCACATCAATAGCAATGAGCTCCTCAACTAGGCATCTCGTAACAAGTTTAACAACATAACAGCCAAATGCACTTTTGCAAAGGAGATAAACATGGCATTATGAACTCAAACAAGCATGATATAGCAACCAACATGTAGAGCATCTCATGATGAACATCTGGACATATCATTTGCTTCATTTGGATAAACATGCACCAAGATATCACATTGCAAACATGGCATGAAAACAACTACTAACAACAGTTTATAACAAGTAGCACTCTTCTCATGAAGATTAAGACATCTAGATGACCTCAAACATGCATGGCACAATGGAACAAAACATAGTACAAGTCACCACGATCATTTTGACATATCATATGCTCAAATCGGACATGCACAGTAAAAGTTATCCACCTCGCAAAACAGCATCAGAAATTGAAAACTGGGGACTTAGTGAAATTAGAAGCAACCTCAGGGTCAAAGTCAACGGGCGCGGTCAACAGATCCGGCGCAGGTCGGGCCGAAGCGGGTGGCGGATCCCCGCGGGCTAACGGGCTACCGGGTCCCGGCCCGCTAGGGTTTCGGCCCGGAGAGGCAGATCTGGATCGGGCTCCTCCCGATCCTCTTCGAACGGCGGCAGCGGCTGGCTCAGAAGCACGGCGCGGCAGCTTCGGAAGCACGGCACGACGACTTCGGAAGCACGGCTCGGCGACTTCGGAAGGACGGCTCGGCGGCGAGGTAGGAAGCACGACGGTGAAGAGTCGGAAGCACGGCGGCGACGAGTCGGAAGCACAGGCGCAGCGAGGTTGAAGACGTGGTCGAAAGCACGGCGGCGAAGAGTCGGAAGCACGGCGGCGATGAATCGGAAGCACAGGTGTAGCGAGGTTGAAGACGAGGTCGGAAGCACAGCGGCGAAGAGTTGGAGGCACGA
>LR738710.1:49560709-49576668 GCA_902687465.1 Secale cereale | reverse complement strand
ACGGCGGCGAAGAGTCGGAAGCACGGCAGCGACGAGTCGGAAGCACAGGTGCAGCGAGGTTGAAGACGAGGTCGGAAGCACGGCGGCGAAGAGTCGGAAGCACGGCGGCGATGAGTCGGAAGCACAACGCGAAAATTTGAGGAGGGAGGTAGGGGAAGGCCAAAATGGCAAGGGGGCTGTCCATTTATAGTAGGAGGGCTAGGGTTTGGAGTGTGGAGGGGTTTTAGAGCCATCGGATCGCGATCCAACGGCAACGGAGCGAAGGGGGAGTTAGGATGGGCCTAGGTGGGCTGTGTAGAAGACCTTGGGCTTAGGGAAGAGAAGAGAGAGGAATTCCCGCGGAGGTTTTCGGAGACCGAAAACATCCGACGAAATAACCGACGACTAGTGCCGCTATATATATCCGTTGGGCTATCAAACGAGCTCCGAATGCAATGAAATTTGGCAGGTGGCCTGTCTACACTATAATAAGACCACATGACAAGTTTCAATCCATTCCGAGAACATTTTCCGGCCACTCACAAAATAAGAATTCGGAGGCACCGCGGGCGCGTGCAAGTGTGTCTGGGCTCAGAACGGACAACGGAAAGGACGAGGGGACTCGAACGGATGCAAGTTTTGAAAACATGCTGATGCAACACACATGATGACATGGCAAGATGCAACACGCAAGCAGATGACAAGGCACTGACAACGAATAACTGACTGACACCTGGCGCACCGGTCTCGGGGGTGTCACAACACTCCCCTACTAACAAGAGATCTCGTCCCGAGATCTTAGGAACGAGACGGTAGGGAAAAAGGAAGAACAAAGTTCTTCGAGGACAAAAGAGTGAAACCAGAGAACCTTGAGAGGTTGAGCCACTCAAAAAGAAGAAGAATGCAATGGAGAAGAACGAAGTTGCAAGGTCTTCGTTAAACAAGAGGAAGAAGGAATTCGACGAGAATCCAAAAGGTTGAAGGAATAAGAATGAATTCGAACCCACTCCGGTTAAAAGAGATAGAAAAGGAATCGCCACGACGGTATTCGGGCAGCACTCCGGCTGAAACTGAAAGAAATAGCACACCGGTTGAAAATGAATGGAATGGAACAAGAACATGAGAAGATGGAATAAAAACATGACGAAAAGAACAAGACAATGCCTCCGGAACAATTGAAATGATGGAATAAAAGAATGGAGAAGAAGATGACGACTTCGAGCACGAATGAATTGAAAGAACATATTCAAGAGAAAGACTTGAACGGAGTTGTTGAGAAAATCAACAACAAAAGAATAAGCTTGTTGTGGACTTATTAAACATCTCAAAACTTGAGGTGAATTATGCCACAAATAAAAGATTGAAAAGGAGATGAAGGAAGAATGCAAAACTCCACTTCAAACGAATACAGAGAATTATTTGCACTCGAGAGGCAAAAGAATAAGATTGCTTGAGCTGCTCCAGAATAATTAGCTGAACGTTTGAAGAACGAATTACATGATGGAGAACCACCATGAAGAACTCCGGTAACGAAAGGATGATGAATATAGAAATACGGACGAAAAGAATAAGATTAACGCCTTGCGATGATTAGAAGGGGCTCCAACTAGATAGCCGAGAAAATTGAACTCCGGAAAAGAAAAGATGAAAGGACTTGGAACTAGAATTCATTCATCAAGAATAAACTCCGAAGGAAGGAATTAATCAACTCGATGAAAAAGAATAAGACTTATGTCATGCTTATCCTCCCTCAATTACATTGATGAAAGCAATGGATTCGCATATCACTTATCCTCGAAGAAGATGATTAAATAAGGATATATCGCCAACTTGCGAAAATCTTCATGAAACACCGGTAGGATTGGAATAAAGTGAATGGATTGATATGATAGCACCGGAAAAGAATTCTTGAGAGAACCTTCAGGAGAATATATAATGATTTTTTACGGACCAAAAGGAGTAACGTGCAAGAAATTGGAGTCCAGGAGGCACACGAGGTGCCCACGAGGCAGGGGGCGCGCCCAGAGAGAGGGGGCGCGCCCTCCACCCTCGTGGACGCCTCATGTCTCTTCCGGACTGCCACTTATTTATCTATTTATCTAAATATTCCAAAACAGTAAAAAATTGCCTTTAGAACTGTTTTGGAGTCGGTTTACTTACCGTACCACATACCTCTTCCTTTTCGGGGTCTGAATCGTTCTGGAAGGTGCCCCTTATGTATTCCTCTGGTGTTACGGTTTCAATAACATTGGTTTCAACATTTATAGGATTACCTGAGATATAATGTTTGATTCTTTAACCGTTCAGCACCTTCGGATTTGTACATTCGAAGTTGTTGATTTTTATGGCAGCGGAACGATAGACCTCCTCGATAACGCAAGGTCCTTCCCATTTAGAGAGAAGTTTTCCTGCAAAAAATCTTAAACGAGAGTTGTATAACAAGACATAATCACCTACGTTAAACTCACGCTTTTGTATCCTTTTGTCATGCCATCTTTTAACCTTTTCTTTAAACAGCTTGGCATTCTCATAGGCCTGGGTTCTCCATTCATCAAGAGAGCTAATGTCAAATAACCTCTTCTCATCGGCAAGTTTGAAATCATAATTGAGCTCTTTAATAGCCCAATATGCCTTATGTTCTAGCTCAAGAGGTAAGTGACATGCTTTTCCATAAACCATCTTATATGGATACATACCCATAGGATTTTTGTATGCAGTTCTATAGGCCCATAATGCATCAACTATTTTCTTGGACCAATTCTTTCTAGACCTATTAACTGTCTTTTGCAAAATTAATTTCAGCTCTCTATTACTTAATTCTACTTGACCATTAGTCTGTGGGTGATAAGGGGATGCAATCCTATGGTTTACATCATACTTTGCAAGCATTTTACGGAAAGCACCATGAATAAAGTGTGAACCACCATCGGTCATTAAGTATCTAGGGACTCCAAACCTCGGAAAAATAACTTCTTTAAGCATCTTAATAGAGGTGTTGTGATCAGCACTACTAGTTGGAATAGCTTCTACCCACTTAGTAACATAATCAACAACAACTAAAATATGTGTATACCCATTAGAGGAGGGAAACGGTCCCATATAATCAAAGCCCCAAACATCAAATGGTTCAATAACAAGTGAATAATTCATAGGCATTTCTTGATGTCTACTGATATTACCAATTCTGTGACATTCATCACAAGATAAGACAAACTTACGGGCATCCTTGAAGAAAGTAGGCCAATAAAAACCAGATTGCAATACCTTATGTGCAGTTCTATCTCCAGCATGGTGTCCTCCATAAGCTTCGGAGTGGCACTTGCGTAGGATCTGTTCCTATTCGTGCTCAGGTACACAACGTCTAATAATACCATCTACTCCTTCTTTATAAAGATGTGGGTTATCCCAGAAGTAATGTCTCAAATCATAGAAGAACTTTTTCTTTTGCTGGGATGTGAAGCTAGGAGGTATAAACTTGGCAACAATGTAATTAGCATAATCAGCATACCATGGAGCAGTACGAGAAGTATTTATGACAGCTAATTGTTCATCAGGAAAGCTATCATCAATAGGTTGTGGGTCATCAAGAATATTCTCTAGCCTAGACAAGTTATCTGCAACGGGGTTCTCAGCTCCTTTTCTATCAATAATATGCAAGTCCAATTCTTGTAGCAAGAGAACCCATCTAATAAGTCTAGGTTTAGCATCTTTCTTTTCCATAAGGTATTTGGTAGCAGCATGATCAGTGTGAATAGTTACTTTAGAATCAACAATATAAGGTCTAAACTTATCACAAGCAAATACAATTGCTAAAAATTCTTTTCAATAGCATCAACTTTAGCTTTGTCAACTTCAATACCTCTTTGAGAAACTTTATGTCCCAAGACAATGCCTTCATTAACCATAAAGTGGCACTTTTCCCAATTCAAGACAAGATTAGTGTCTTCACATCTCTGCAAAACTCGATCAAGGTTGCTCAAGCAATCATCAAAAGAAGTTCCGTAAACAGAGAAATCATCCATGAAAACCTCAACAATATTTTCACAAAAATCAGAGAATATAGCCATCATGCATCTTTGAAAGGTAGCAGGTGCATTACATAAACCAAAAGGCATACGTCTATAAGCAAAGGTACCGAAAGGACAAGTAAAAGTGGTCTTTTCTTGATCCCCTTTTGACACAGGTATTTGAGAGAAACCAGAATAATCATCTAGAAAGCAAAAATGAGTATGTTTGGATAACCTTTCTAGCATTTGATCAATAAAAGGCAAAGGATAATGATATTTCTTAGTAGCTTTATTTAATTTGCGGAAATCAATTACCATCCTATAACCTGTAACAATTCTTTGTGGGATCAATTCATCTTTATCATTAGGAACAACAGTCATACCTCCCTTCTTAGGGACACAATGGACAGGACTTACCCACTGGCTATTGATACGTCTCCAACGTATCTATAATTTTTGATTGTTCCATGCTATTATATATATGACATTTTGGATGTTTAATGGGATTTATTATACACTTTTATATTATTTTTTGGGACTAACCTATTAACCCAAAGGCCCAGTCCAGATTGCTGTTTTTTTTGCCTATTTCAGGGTTTTGTAGAAAAGGAATATCAAACGGAGTCCATATGGAATGAAACCTTCAGGAGAGATATTTTTAGAAGAATATCTTCACGGGAGACTTGAGAACCAAGGCAGAGGGCACACGTGGCATCCACGAGGGTGGGGGGCACGCCCCCTCCCCCTGGGCACACCCCTGCCTCGTGGGACCCATGTTGCTCCACCGATGCCCTCGTTCCTCCTATATATACCCATGTACCCTAAAAACATCGAAGCAACACAGAAAACCCTAATTCCACCGCCACAACCTTCTGTTCCCGTGAGATCCCATCTTGGGGCCTGTTCCAGAGCTCCACCGGAGGGGGGATCTTCCATGGAGTGCTTCTACATCAACACCATCGCCTCACCATGAGTTGTGAGTAGTTTACCTCAGACCTTCGGGTCCACAGTTATTACCTAGATGGCTTCTTCTCTCTTTTTGTATCTCAATACCAAGTTCTCCTCGGTCTTAGAGGAGATCTATTCGATGTAATCTTTTTGCGGTGTGTTTGTCGAGATCCGATGAATTGTGGGTTTATGATCAAGATTATCTATGAGAAATATTTGGTTCTTTTCTGAATTCTTTTATGTATGATTATAATATCCTTGCAAGTCTCTTCGAATTATTGGTTTGGTCTGGCCTCCTAGATCTATAGTTCCTGCAATGGGAGAAGTGCTTGGCTTTGGGTTCAATCTTGTGGTGTCCTTTCCCAATGACAGCAGGGGCAGCAAGGCACGTATTGTATTGTTGCCATCGAGGATAAAAAGATGGGGTTTATATCATATTGCTTGAGTTTATCCCTCTACATCATGTCATATTGCTTAAAGCATTACTCTGTTCTTACGAACTTAATACTCTAGATGCATGCTGGATAGCGGTCGATGTGTGGAGTAATAGTAGTAGATGCAGAATCGTTTCGGTCTACTTGTCACGGACGTGATGCCTATATATAATGATCATGCCTAGATATTCTCATAATTATTTGCTTTTCTATCAATCGCTCGACAATAATTCGTTCACCCACTATCAGGGATATGACTAGCAGGTATAAACCGGCTAGGAAGATCCAGATTATGTTAATATAGCAGTGTTATCATAAGCCCAGTGATGCGGAGCATCCCAAGGACATCCCCATGGACCCTCCTTCACCTCACCAAGTGCCCAAAGGACCAATGACTAGAGCCCGTGCAAGAGCTTTCGAGACCGAGGTGACTTCGCTCCTCTCTCTACATCTTTCGGGAGTCACTTGATACATGGCTTCTACCTTCATCAGGGACTTTGTGCATACTCAGGTGCTTGGACGAAGGCCACGGGACAGCTCTGCACAATGGTCAAGACGACAAGCCCGACGAGTGCACGAGACAAGAAGAAGGATGGCTGAAGATGCTACAGGCACCGGACGTCCGGCCTGCACCGGACGACCGGCGACTCCCAGGCACCGGACGACCAGAAGACACCGGACGTCCGGCCTCTCCCAGACGACCGGATGACCGGAAGCCACCGGACGTCCGTGACAACGACTACAGAAGCTAAATAGCGGAAATCCGAGGATTACCGGACGTCCGGTCCCTCCGGAACCACCGGACGTCCGGTAACCCACGGACGTCCGCTACGACGGCGACCTCTTGTGTAATATATACCCGTTGACTCCCACCCTTTGGAGGTAGCTTTTGGATAGCTCATTTCTCAGACTTGTGTGGATTTCTCCCACGAGACCGTGCGCCTCTACGGAGAAGATCCACCTCGGATTCAGGACCTCCACATCGGAGAAGATCCCAAGGGATATCAAGACCTCCTCCAGGAGAAGACTATCTTTGTATCACCGTTGTTGACTTTGGATCGTGTATCTCGACTTTGTATCGCGAATCTAGCGCTTCTGTGATCATCTTCGTGTTGGTTTAAGTCTTTCCTCTTGTGTTTCCCCGTTTTCCTCCTCGTGTTCTCCGTGATCATCGTGGGACACTCTCCAAAACGTGAAAGATCCGCTGATTAGGGTTCCACCCTACATCATCTTGGTATCAGAGCAAGGTTGATCACGATTTTGGAGCCCCACACTTTGTCTTCTAGCTTGTTTTTGTTGTGTTCTTCCCAATTCCGAAAATTCCCCACAAAAATAGCCCCAAATTTTTTTTGTGATCTGTTGATTTGGCAAGATTTTGTTGACTTTGTTCCATGGATTTGCTGTGCCACGTGTCGATCTAGCATTTCCCCACCATTTCACCGATTTCCCCCCGCCAATTCGACCACGTTCGACCAATTTGTCCACGGATCCCACCAACCCCAGTCCAAAACCTACCGGACGACCGACGTTTACCGGACGTCCGGCACCTCTCGAGACACCGGACGTCCGCTAAACACCGGACGACCGGAACCCCGACAACAGAAACTATTACCGGATTTCCGGCAACCTCCGAACGTCCGACCCCTCCCGACCGACCGGACGACCGGTACCTTCCGGACATCCGACAAAACCTGACGAAGCTGAACTTGTTCAGTTCCGTTCCACCTTCCGCTACCACCTATCTTTTACCCCACCTTCCGCAACCACCATCGCTTACCCGCTCCGAGTTTGAAAAGTTTGTCTCCATTTGCCTTGGATACTTGAGCTGTGATTTCACCGTTTCCTTGGATGTTTAGGCTACCTTGGAACGGCAACACTCCGACAACACCACCGCTCAACTTCGGCAAGGACGGTAACATCGACGACACTTCGCTCATCCTACCTTGCAATTGCATTGTCACCCTATATACCATCTTTGCGTAGCTTTCCCATTGAGACTAGCCATTTGAGTATTGCCGGGCCACGACACTTGTGCACATTAGTGATAGTCATAGATATTGCATACTACATCATTGTGAGTTACACCACCTCATCTTGGTATCTTGCATATCTCCGTGTGCCACAAGAGTGCTCCGCATACACAATAGCTACCTTGATCCGAGAAGCATGCATATGTGTCCAAAGAAAGAGCTCACAAGCTTCTAAGCAAAAGAGCCAACCAAAGCAAAGAAACAATAGCATCATACGCCTTGCATCCAAAGAGATCATACATCATAGCAACATCATCTTGTGCTCAAGCATCGGCACATCATACACTCATAGCATACTTGTGATAGATAGTCGTTATGTTTTGCCTCTTATAGGTCGTGCACAAGTGCGTATCCGCCTATTAAGCAATCAGTTAGCGTCTCTCTAGTGTTGTGCAACACGAGCATTTTCCGTGGTTCCCACATTTTCGCTCACCCTTGGTTGCACAACCACATTTATCTATCCGTGCGTGTGTTCCGTGTGCTACCCTTTTGCTAGAGATCTACTTGTTGCATGAGCAAATTGTGAACCATTTTCAACATCTTTGAGTCACTTTGACGATTGCATTGAATTTGTGCCACATCCTAACCAAGCTCCTCTCAAAGCTTTACTTGTGTAGGTGTGAGAATCGACACGAAGTGATACCAATAGTGCTATTTCCGGGTTACATTATTGAGTGATCATTGATCCATTTTCAACCTCGGTTAAGGTACATTGATATTGTCTTCTCCTTTCTCCCACTCACATACTTGCTTGTGATGATGGATAGTACAAGTACATCTTCCAACCCGATCTTCGACGATCCTCAAGAAGCGAACAACTACGTCACCAAACTACATCTCTTCGGTGTCCAACGAGCTCTACATCAAGAGAGTGAAGCTATGCGCGAGTACATTGGTCAAGTCGCCGAGGACGCGCGCCAATTTCAACAAAGCACTAAGGAGCAATTAGACCTCATCAACACCAACATGACTACTCAATACAATGAGCTCCGGACATTGATAATCAACCGACGTTCTTCCTCAACATCTTCTCAAAGACGAAGCCGCTCAAGTCGACACTCCGACTCCACGCAAGACTCAAGTACACGTACGTCCAACACTCTTCGTCAAGCCGCACGTCAAGCTCGACATGACCGCCGGCAACCTCTACATGACAAGAGTTCACAAGAGCTATTCGACGAGCAAGAAAGTCGACGTCGTCAAAACCAAGGTACACTTGAGCAAGCACAAGAACGGCAACGACTACGCCAACAACAACAAGAGCGAGCACGTCAATATCAAGAAGAACAAGATGCCGAGGCTAACCTCCAAGCACAACAACGTCGAGAAGCTCAAGCTATGGAGGCACAACGAGCATTACAAGATACACATCGCAATGTGGCCGCCCGCAACCGACACACTCGTCAACAAGAGGATCTCCTTCGTGATGAGGTGCAACATGGACGACATCAAGCAAGAATGCAAGAAGAAGCTCCTCCACAACCAAAACAAGAGCAACAACCCCAACAAGAACATCTACATCCACAAGAGCAACAAGATATGGCAAACCGCCAAAATCGAGATCGCCCTCCCAATAGGCAAGGAAACAATGACGAGCATCGCTATGGCAAGCTCAAGTTCACCATGCCAAAGTTTTCCGGAAGCATTGATCCCGAAGACTATCTCTCATGGGCATTGAAAGTTGACAAGATCTTTCGCCTTCACAATTTCGATGAAGAGAAGAAGATCGCAATGGCATCACTTGAGTTCCAAGACTATGTTCTCATTTGGTGGGAGCAAATCATAGAGAGAAGAGAAGCAAAAGGCGAACCTCCTATCACCACTTGGGCTCAAATGAAGGAAGTGATGAGAGCACGCTTCGTGCCTACACACTACAACCGTGACTTGTTCAAGAAGCTACAACTCCTCAAGCAAAGTACCAAGTCCGTTGAAGAGTACTACAAGGAGATGGAGATTGCCATGATCCGAGCAAACATCACGGAAGATGAAGAGCAAACTATGGCGAGATTCTTGAATGGACTCAACTATCCTATCAAGAAGATTGCGGACTTCCAACCATACAACAATCTCCTCGAGCTAGTACATCAAGCAACCAAAGCGGAGCGACAAGTTCAAGAGGACTACAAGTACTCCAAGTTCAACTCCAAGAACTTCGGCTCCTACAACCAAGCTTCAACGACTTCGGCTACTCCTCCTACCTCTACCAAGCCATCTACAAACTTCGGTGACAAGTCAAGCTACAAGAATGCGACTACATCGAGTCGTCCACCTTCTACCAACAACTTCAAGCCAAGAGCTTCCTCAACTACAACTCCAACCGAAGACAATAACAAGACGAGCTCCATCAAATGCTTCAAGTGCCAAGGACGAGGCCACAAGTCATTTGAGTGCAAGACCGTTCGCACCATGATCATCAACGACGACGGATCTTATGACTCCATGAGCGATGATGAGATGGAAGCACTTGAGCATGTCGCTATGCATCGCCAAGTCAATGAAGAAGAAGACCATCAAGTGTTTTGCGACAATGACTCAAGCCCCAACCTTGTTGTCTCCAAAGTCTTGACACTCCAACATCAACAAGATGACGACCAACGATGTCATATTTTCCATACGAAGGCCGGCATCAATGGACGCTCCGTCAAGGTTATCATCGATGGAGGAAGTTGCCACAACTTGGCAAGCGAAGAGCTATGCGACAAGCTTCATTTGGTCAAGACGAAGCATCCTCACCCCTACAAGGTCCAATGGCTCAACGACGCCGGAATTCGTCGAGTCGAGCACACCGTGCAAGTCTCTTTCAAGATTGGCGCCTACGAGGACACTCTCGAATGTGATGTGATACCCATGTCCGTGTGCCACCTTATTCTTGGACGTCCATGGCAATATGATCGTGGAGTCACACACAATGGACGGACAAATCACTATCATTTCAAGATGAAGGGCAAGGAATTCGTGCTCCGACCAATGACTCCAAGTCAAGTAGCCGCCGACAAGCTTTTACCTACCAACCATCGTGGAGAGAATGGTGAGAGAGTGAACCACCAAAAGGAGAGTGAGAGCCACAAGCCAAATATGAGCGACTCCACGATGAGCGACAAGAAGCAACTAGTGCTATTTGCCACCAAACGTGAGATGAGAGAAGTGTGTGAGAACCCATCGACCGTCTTCCACCTTGTGCTTCTATGCAAAGGGGAAGCCAAACCTACTAACACTTCACCACCTCCACCTTTTGTGTTGTCTCAATTGTTGTAGGAATTCTCGGACGTCTTTCCCGATGAGCTACCTCCGGGTCTACCTCCACTTCGCGGAATAGAACACCGCATCGACCTCGTACCCGGTGCTCCACTTCCAAACAAGGCTCCCTACCGCGTCAACCCCGAGGAAACAAAGGAGATACAACGGCAAGTGCAAAAACTCATCGACAAAGGCCATGTACGTGAAAGCCTAAGCCCTTGTGCCGTTCCCGTTATCCTCGTGCCTAAGAAAGATGGAAGTTTTCGCATGTGTTCCGATTGTCGTCCGATAAATGCTATCACCGTTAGATACCGTCACCCTATTCCACGCTTAGACGACATGCTTGACGAATTGTGTGGTGCCACAATTTTTTCCAAAATTGATCTTAAAAGTGGCTACTACCAAATTCGCATTCAAGAGGGTGATGAGTGGAAAACTGCTTTCAAAACCAAGTTCGGGTTATACGAGTGGCTTGTTATGCCAATGGGCTTATCGGAAGCACCCGGCACTTTCGTGCGTCTTATGCATTTTGTTCTCCGACCCTATATAGGCGTCTTTGTAGTGGTTTACTTTGATGACATTCTCATCTTTAGCAAGTCGCTTGAAGAACATGTTGACCATGTCCAACTAGTTTTGCAAGCACTTCGCAAACAACACTTATACGCTAATATGGAGAAATGCACTTTTGGCGTTGACAAGGTTGTCTTTCTAGGATTTGTCGTTTCTTCTCAAGGTGTTCACGTTGATGAAACTAAAATTGATGCAATTAAAACTTGGCCTCAACCAAAGAATCTCATGCAAGTGCGTAGTTTCCTTGGTCTAGCCGGTTTCTATCGACGTTTTGTGAAGGACTTTAGCACCATTGCTATGCCTCTACACGCTTTGAGCAAGAAGAACACACCCTTCATTTGGGGTCCTTCGCAAGACACCGCGTTCAATGAGCTTAAGAGCTTGCTCACACACGCACCACTTCTGGCCCTACCAAACTTTGACAAACCGTTTGAGATTCATTGTGATGCTATTGGTACCGGCATAGGTGGCGTGCTAATGCAAGAAAAGCGCCCAATTGCGTACTTTAGGAGAAGCTATCGGGAGCGCAACTTAACTACCCCATCTATGATAAAGAGCTTTATGCCTTGGTGAGAGTTCTACGTGTTTGGGAACACTATCTTAGACCTCATGAATTCATTCTTCATACGGACCATGAGACACTCAAGTATCTCAAAGGTCAAACTAAGTTGAACAAGCGTCATGCTAAATGGAGTGAGTTCATTGAGTCTTTTCCCTATGTCATCAAATACATCAAGGGCAAAGAAAATGTTGTGGAGGACGCGCTTTCCCGCAAATGCATGCTTGTAACACAACTTGAGTTGAATGTGATTGGCTTTGAGCATATTAAAGATTTATATGAGCATGATCCTTTCTTTGCAAATGCTTATGCTAAATGCTTGACTCACACTTCTTGGGAGCATTACTACATCAAGGATGGATATCTTATGAGAGCTAACAAACTTTGCATCCCCGAGTCTTCGCTTCGTTTGCTCCTTTTGCAGGAATCGCATGGAGGAGGACTCATGGGACACTTTGGACGTGACAAGACGTTTGCTACCCTCTCTAAGAACTATTTTTGGCCCAAGATGCTCCGTGAAGTCTCACGCCTCACCAACCGATGTTCTACATGCCGCAAAGCTAAGTCCAAAGCTCAATCTTATGGTCTTTACATGCCTCTTCCTATTCCATATCATCCATGGGAAGACATAAGCATGGATTTCATTCTTGGCTTGCCTAGGACTCAAAATGGCAAAGATTCCGTGCTTGTCGTGGTAGATAGATTCTCTAAAATGGCTCATTTCATTCCTTGTAACAAGATCGACGATGCTTCACATGTTGCAACTCTCTTTTGTAGGGAGATACTTCGTCTACACGGCGTGCCCAAAACGATCGTGTCAGACCGAGACGTCAAGTTCTTGAGTTACTTTTGGAAAACACTATGTGCCAAGCTCGGAATCAAGCTACTCTTTTCTTCGGCGTACCATCCACAAACGGACGGCCAGACGGAGGTGACGAACCGCACGCTTTCCACTCTTCTTCGTGTGTTGATCAAGAGGAACATCCGGGAATGGGAGCATTGCTTGCCCATCGCCGAGTTCGCCTACAACCGCGCAAGGCATTCGACCACCGGCAAGTCGCCATTCAAGGTTGTCTATGGCTTCAATCCGTTGTCTCCATTGGACATTCTACCTCTACCTCTACAAGAGCGCATCAACATGGACGCAAGTGCTCGAGCAAGCTATCTCAAGAAGGTGCACGAAGATACAAGGGCAATGATCGAGCGCCAAGTCCAACGTCTCGCCACCAAGCTCAACGTCAACAAGGCACCAATGGTGTTCCACCCGGGAGATCTCGTTTGGCTTCATCTTCGCAAGGACCGCTTCCCACACGAGCGCAAGTCCAAACTTCTACCTCGCGCCGACGGACCTTTCAAGGTGCTAGCTCGCTACAACGACAACGCCTACAAGATCGACCTCCCTCGAGACAAGTACTCCGTGAGCGACACCTTCAACGTCAAGGATCTTTCTCCTTTCCATGGTGATGAAGATTTCGATCCGAGGTCGGATCTTTCCCAACGGAGGGGAGATGATGCGGAGCATCCCAAGGACATCCCCATGGACCCTCCTTCACCTCACCAAGTGCCCAAAGGACCAATGACTAGAGCCCGTGCAAGAGCTTTCGAGACCGAGGTGACTTCGCTCCTCTCTCTACATCTTTCGGATTCACTTGAGACATGGCTTCTACCTTCATCAGGGACTTTGTGCATACTCAGGTGCTTGGACGAAGGCCACGGAACAGATCTGCACAATGGTCAAGACGACAAGCCCGACGAGTGCACGAGACAAGAAGAAGGATGGCTGAAGATGCTACAGGCACCGGACGTCCGGCCTGCACCGGACGACCGGCGACTCCCAGGCACCGGACGACCGGAAGACACCGGACGTCCGGCCTCTCCCAGACGACCGGACTACCGGAAGCCACCGGACGTCCGTGACAACGACTACAGAAGCTAAATAGCGGAAATCCGAGGATTACCGGACGTCCGGTCCCTCCGGAACCACCGGACGTCCGGTAACCCACGGACGTCCGCTACGACGGCGACCTCTTGTGTAATATATACCCGTTGACTCCCACCCTTTGGAGGTAGCTTTTGGATAGCTCATTTCTCAGACTTGTGTGGATTTCTCCCACGAGACCGTGCGCCTCTACGGAGAAGATCCACCTCGGATTCAGGACCTCCACATCGGAGAAGATCCCAAGGGATATCAAGACCTCCTCCGGGAGAAGACTATCTTTGTATCACCGTTGTTGACTTTGGATCGTGTATCTCGACTTTGTATCGCGAATCTAGCGCTTGTGTGATCATCTTCGTGTTGGTTTAAGTCTTTCCTCTTGTGTTTCCCCGTTTTCCTCCTCGTGTTCTCCGTGATCATCGTGGGACACTCTCCAAAACATGAAAGATCCGCTGATTAGGGTTCCACCCTACATCACCCAGTAGAGGTTACGGCCCATGAAGGCTTAGGGCCCATATGTAAAGTTTGCGGTTTATGAACCGTCCTATCATGTAACTTGAGGTATAAGGTAGAGAGGGTAGAGACCGAGGTGGACACGATTATGAACCGGCCTCGGGACTCTGTAAATCGGACCGGGCGTTGCCTCCTGTATAAAGGGACGACCCGGCGACGGTTCAAGGCAAGCAATAACCCGTCGAGACACAGGCAAGCAATCCGCTCCCTGTTCATCGACGCCCAAGCAATACCAAACCAAACTAGACGTAGGCTTTTACCTTCATCGAAGGGGTCGAACTAGTATAAACCCTCTGTGTTCTTTGTGTGCCTTAACCTCTTCAAGCTAACCCGCGCGCTGGCTCCACACCTAAGTCCTTTAAACCGGACATCTGCCATGCTAATTCCATGACAGTTGGCGCCCACCGTGGGGCAATCGCACGATGGTTTCAAGTTCTTGAAGGGCAGCTTTGAAGGACTCAAGGGTTACGCGGTCGGCCGGATGACCAAGAGTCGCCGCGGTCGGATCTACATCGATGACGCAGGCTGGGGCCCTGAGGCCGATTCAATCGAATACGGGTACCGGGTCCCCTTCGGCGGCATCCACGTCTTCATCGGCAAGATTGGCGAACCGGGACTTGAGCCGGACATCTTCCCCAACATCGTCGAGCCGGCTCAGCGTGCAAGATTGGCCCGGATTCAGCCCGCCATGAAGCGTGTTTTCGTCGGAGCAATACATGGAGTCCAAGCCGATGACGGATCGGATTCTGGTGGCGAGACAGTTGTCTATTCCGACGATAGATCTTCATCCGGAGAGACCGAATCTTTGTATATGTTGCGGGACGGCCGATCCGGGGGTGTATCCTATGGTGATAGTATTCTGGACCCCTTTGATCCGCCAAACCGGGTGGCTGTCTTTATGGCCGGATCACAATCTGCGCAGCAGCCCACGGTGACCGGGGCGTTCACAGCAGAGGTAGCTGGTGCAGGGGCGAGCAACCAAGCCCCCTCACCCTCTGATGCTCTGTCCGCCTTGGTTGAGGAGTTGACAGCCCGTGCGGTAGCAGTGGTGGCTCTTGCTGACAAGGCGCAACATGATGCAGAGATCCTTCAGTTAACGGGCCGGATCGAACAAGCCAAATGGGATCTGGATGCAGAGAAAGCTACGATAGTAACAAGGCAAGCATAGCTGGATTCCCAAGCTTTCCGGCTCAGGATGGATCAGGTCTCTGCGCAGGAAGTAAGGAACAGAAGGTATCAGACTCGTCTACCGCCGGTCTATGAGGCGATGAATCTAATTGGCACGCCAGGAGCGGGAGCCAGCAATAATCTAGAAGTAAACCGGAGGGGAGCCCCAGCAACAGGCGCATGATACGTCCAAAACGTATCTATAATTTCTGCTTGCTCCATACCACTTTTGGGTGATATTGCTATGATATTCATACACTTCCATACACTTTTGATCATATTTGGACTAACCTACTAATCCAGTGCACCCCGGTGCTAGTTTCTGTTTTCGGCTGTTTTTGTATTTCAGGCTTTCACGTTACGAGAACTGTCAGGAAAAATCCGGAAAAATCATATAAAAAATCAGCGTTCCGAACCCTACCTTGCGCCCGAAGGACAGCCGGGGGGGGGGGCACCAGGGCTCCAGGCGCCCTGGCGGCGCGCCCCCCCTGGGCCGCACCGGGGGGCGCCTGGGCCCCCCGAGCCCCGTCTGATGCCCCCCTTCGGCATATATTTAGAGCGTCCTTCGAAACCCTCGGG